>JAHQRK010000014.1:737901-1475802 GCA_019828595.1 Aphanomyces cochlioides | reverse complement strand
TTTGTCTCTGGCGGCGATGACACTGTCGTCAACATTCTAGAATACACCAAGATCCGTGGCGAGAGACAATTTACGCATAAAGGGAAACTCACAGGTATGACTTTTTGATTCGTCGATTGCTAACAGAACAAGGCCACGACGACGCTGTAACGTGTATTTGTATCAACAAGTCCTTCAATCTTATAGTCAGCGGATCCAAAGATCAAACTGCAATCGTGTGGGATCTGCGCACAAGAAGCTATTTGAGGGAGCTCAAAGGGCATGACGCCCCCCTTCGCCATGTCAGTATTAACGGTGCCAATGGCAACCTTCTCACAATTGCCGGGGCCCAAGTTAGAATCTGGAGTATTAACGGCGACTTACTCGCCGCGGCACTTCTTCCGTCTGTGGGACTGAGTTCTGTTGTAAGTAAATATCTACTGAGCCAAAACTAATGCATGCGAGTCTAGACATCTGCCTTGTGCACAAATTGTGACACTTGGCAAAATGGAGTTGCTGTGGTGACCGGCCATTCGAATGGCACAATTGCTTGCTGGGGGATTCAATATCCCTCTGATATCCCTCCGTCTGTCGAACGAGACGCCGTTATGATTTCATCCAAGGACAAAACCATCCCCTCCTGCCGCCTCATCATCATGAAATTGCTGCTCGAACACCGCGTTGCCGTGACAGCTCTCATTTTGTCCTCCGATCAACGCCAGCTCATCTCTGGAGATCAAGATGGATGGTGCATTCGATGGGTCGACGATAGCCTAACAGTTCATCATAATTAAGTTTTCTTTCTTCGAGTGTCAGGGGCTACTAGCGACGATTATCCCTGTAGATGTGGCAACAGGTTTGTGGAGCTGACGCTCTCGTCTCTACCGCAAATTGTCAGATCGATTACGTGCTCATTTAGGTGGAATCCATGACACACATTGCTCATGCGTCAGGGTAGCGACGAAAATCGAGGAGTTCGTATGGACAGAAGCGCTTCAAACGTAAGCTACGAGCTGACATGTTGTACCCATGGGTTGGAGCAACTTGCAGACAGCTCAATTCGTCGATTGCAGCGCAAACAGCATCCAAATGACAACAGAGCGTCATCTGAAAGACATTTTTCACAAGTTGAAGTGATCCACTGTGGGATTCTCCCCCTTGCATGCAAAATATCCAAGCGTGCTGAGCAGCAGATTGAGTTCCAAGCGCGATATGTCAGACTGGCTTGCGTCCGTCAATGCACTCGACCACTCTTGTCAACTTTGCATGACTGTGCACAATTACAACCCTGCTCGAGTTGTTCTCCTTGACGTGATCGTCTTCCTTCCTTCACAGCCTCCTAAGGCATTGCACACTCCATGTCGACTTGGCTTGCGATGCTACAATATTTGGACTCATCGGCGTGGTGCATTGTACCTTGGTTACTCATCCTTTCCGACGCGCATGACAACGACACGACCATTTGAAAACATCGTGGGACATGAGGCTGCCAGGTGGAAGTTGACACTATCCGGACACCCATTCCAACCCCAGCTACAAAGCCACATCAAGGCCATGCAGAGGCCCATTGAGGCCCGCTTTTTCATCGATCCATGGAGCTGTTGCTGGGACGTTGGTTGTGCCGTCGACCCAAGTTGCCCAGAAACATGCCAGGTCATTAAGTATTACATTATAGAGGTTGAATATAAATTATTGGAGGCACAAGAGACAGTTTGTGATTGGCAGGACAAGTAATGTGACTAATTCGTTATCCGGATTCCGGATAACGAGGGGCCTTTCGCCAGTGCTCATTGCGTGCGATAAAGGTCGAGTCGACGACGCACTCGCTGCCGCCGGTCGTCTCTTCCGCTCATAACAGGTCCAAGAAGAAGGAATAGAACAAGATGTCGGCAGACAAGATCATTTCCAATGCGGTCAATGTACTCTCCAAGTCGAAATACACAACTGCAACTTTTGGCGGGTTCACGGGACCGATCACGGCCGATTTTGAAGGTCGATCAACGCATTCGGCGACTGAGAAGAGTGCAGCGTTTTCAGATCGAGAAGTTGATGGATTTCATGCACAAGGGGAAATTGCCATGCTTGAACTGCTTGAATTTGACACGCAAGCATCGTACCACAAAATCAGCGAAAAGGACAAGTGCACATTATACGAGCATATCGGCGACAATCTGTACACTGTTAAGGGTGTCTCGACTGTCTTCACCCATCTCTCAGAAGCGATGGATTTGCTCAGTGCCAAGGATCACCATTTCTCCAGCATCCTCGCGAAACTCTTGGGTCCAATACATGCCGACAACAAGGTTCTTTTCCCACAGAATGAAAAACAGTCACAAATGAGTGACGACGAACACGCATTGCTTGTTACTTGGCTTGCACTCCAGGCGTCATCCAGCGCTGCTGTGACCAATGACCTTTCAAATTCAGGCAATGCTCGCTCCAAAGTCCCGTCAGCTCAGCTGAGCATCACGCGGGAGTATTGCTACTTGCGCTACAGTGGATACTTCACTGTCTCGGACAGCGGCCATGTGGAGCGTGTTCTTCCAAATGAACCTTTGAGCGCCGAGTCGCAAGCCGTCTCGAGCTGGGAATCTATTCACAACGTACCCATGAACGTTGTGCAGAACTCGCTGCTGTTGGGTCACTTTGTCAAGACAGGGTTTATTCTTGAGCAAACCAAGTCGTCCACTTCGTCCAATGCTGTTCGCGTCAATTTTGTCATGTCATCAAACAACGTGCTCCATAACGCGCGCCAAGGTAGCATTACTCTAGGTTCATGTTCTCATGTTTACTGCAGGAGCATCGGAAAAACTCTTCATTCAACGGATGGTGCGCACTGTTCTGCTCAACTTTTCAGCTGCAATTATGGAGCTTCGACTCCTGAAAGACCACCTACTTCAAAAACACTCTTTTACTGACAGCGCCATGTGCACAATCTGCCTAAAGAATTTCTCGTTCATTCGACGGAAGCACCACTGTCGGCTCTGTGGTGACGCCTTTTGTGCGACGTGTTCCCTCAGTCGTACACGGAATGACATCGGCGACACTGTGAGAGTTTGTCACGCTTGCATTGAAGGCAATCCTTCCAGTATGGCATCCTTTGTCGTGTCTGAACTTGATGGTTGGTTCCTTAGGCATGATGCGATCCTCGGATAAATTGTTTGCATTGAATCGGCCAAATCAAAAGTTCCGCCAGCACTCGTCTCACTCCTTGGGAGGTGGCAAATCATCCAAATTTGTATCTTCGTGGAGCAACAGTGGACGAGGGAAGAGCCCCACTCGCACGAAAGAACCTGCTCCATTTTTACCGAATGGAACAATTCACTTGAGTGACCCTAAGAAAGAGCAGCCGCGGAAGAAATCTCAAGAGCGAAAAAAGTCCTCGCCAAAGTCTCCAGGGTTGAGCATCCCTGTACTTGAACGTAAAAAGTCAGCCCCCGCTGAATCATTACCCCAGCAACATAGCAGCCCTGATGTGACGCAATACTACCACAGCGAACGACCGCATCATGGACCAAACAGGTTTTCTTCACTCCCTGACACAGATAGTCGACACAAACCAAAGAAGCATTCGACACCATTCGACCCAACTGGAGGTGAACATTTCCATGTGCTCAAGAGCCCGCGCAAGAGTCCGCGACCGCCACCACCGTCGGATCCACGGTACCAACCCAAAAGCCCTCGGCTGTTCCACCAAACACCGCAAGTCTTCGATGAAACTCACCGGTACAAAAGTCCACGAGCGACCGATCCGTTCAAGAGTCCTACGGCTTTCGATAGCAGCCGCTTCAACCAAAGCCCGACTATCTTGACATACGAAGAAAATCACGTCAGCAACGGCGCTAGGTATGCCAAGAGCCCTAAGCATCAACAACCCTACTACCCAGCCACGGGCTACGCAAACTACCCACCCTCCAACGACGACTTGTACCGCCATAATTCTCACGAGAAGAAACCCAAACACCAACGTCAGCCGTACGAACGATACGACAATTACCCACCATACGACGAACCGCTGCCAGAGCCCATTCAGCCGCTTCCTCCACCCCCAACGCCTCTGAACAACCGCTTCGACGAATCTGAATACATCTACCAAAGCACACCTTTCAGCTACCCACTCAATTTCCACAACGGCAATCCATGGCCCGATGCGCCACTGACGGACTATGAAGACGAACGCATGGAACGTGCAAGAGCGCTCGACCTGCTCCGGCGCCGTGACGACATTCTCATGTACGTCCGCATCGCTACAAAGACCATGGCTTGTCCTGTTGCAACAATTTGCATCGTGGGTGGTTCAGCCGGTCTACTCATCGCAAAAATTGGCGGCGTGACCACTGATACGATTCCGCGACAAGTTATGTTAGAATCGCATGCTATCATGAGCGACGAACCAACAGTCGTGCTTGACTGCATGCACGATCTGCGCTTTGCAGCCAACCCACTCGTCTGCGAAGGTGACGTCGGTATTCGATTCTACGTTGGCATTCCGCTGTGCACTTCCGACGGTCTTGTCCTTGGCGTACTCAGTCTAATAGATACTGTGCCTCGAGACCGCGTGCGGCGATCGGAACTCAACAGCTTGCGCAAAGTCGGCGAGACCATCATGAACCGATTCGAAGACATTGCGCGAACGGGGAAGCGTGAGCAAGACGAATTCCAGCGCCAATACGAGCTCGACATGGATATCGATTGAGACTCTTATCGCGTGTATATATACTAGTCTTGTGTGATCAGCAATTCCTTGGTGTACTCGATCACGTCGGCCAGCGATGGACGATCCGCTGGGTCGGGATGGAGCATGTCTTTGATAAATTCGCACAAATCGACCGAGTACGCCTCGCCTCGGAAATGCACTTCGTCATCTTCCACTACACACATCAATACTCATATTAGAGAAATCCAAATTTGTATGAGTATACATGGCGGAAACGATACTTTGCCATTCATGCAAGCGCCTCGAAGAAAACCCTACGACATCATTTATTCCTTCCTCCACCTGCAATTCATTGTACTTCTTGCGGAGATTCAAATGGACTTGATCCAAACGCCATGCAATACCTACAGGAGAGTCAGACCTAGTTTCATTGTCATAGATGTACAAAATGCATCCTAGAGACCACACATCCGACTGGCCATTGACCGTCTGGCCAATTTGCGGCTCAAACAATTCTGGTGCTCGATATGGAGGTGAAGACTTACGGTTGGCATCGTCTTGGACTTCTAGGAGCTACAGTGCAAGAGTCAGTAGATGACAAGTCTGCGTCTGTGCAATCTACCAAACGTCGATCGGCGATTTCAGTCACAAGCGGGACACAACTTCCCAAGTCCATCAAGATGGGATGGTCCGAATGGTCAAGGAGGATGTTGTGGGGCTTTAAATCGCGATGGGCAAAGCCAGCGCCATGCAATGCTTGGAGACCTTCACAAATACCTTCGAAAATACGCAGGAGGCGAATCTCGCTGAAGGCCCAAGGTACTTCGGTGTCGTTGACGCTGCGCAAGATAGCATCCCACAACGTGCCATGGTCGTAGAATGGAAGAAGGAAGAGGGACTACAACCATGGCTCTTCAATCTCTTTCCGTGGCATCAAGATGTACCTCTTGCTTGGACGAAGAGCGATTTTCACCATACTGCAGCATTCGCATCACATTGGGATGACGCACAGTCTACACGCAAGCTCACGTTACGCCGAGCTGCCGACATATAGCGAGAACCTGTAGCACTTGGCTCTCAATCGAGGCATCTTTCTCAGTCTCAGCCGACGTGATGGCAATCCGCTTCAAAGCGCAGGTTTCGTTGGCGCCAATTGTTTTCACCAGGAACGTTTGACTGTACTTGCCATCGGCTAGCAGTCGGAGCACATTCACTTGCGTATTGCCCACGGCCAGCACTTCCCCCTACAACTCTAGTCAGAACAGCATGATTTGGTCGGTTTAGTACTTTGGACACGGCGCTACTGGCGCTAGAAATAGTGTTGCTGATAGAGCTGAGGAGTGATCCACCCCACTTCTTTGCCTTGCGAGCTGTCTCGTCAAGGTTCATGTTCTTTGCAAATTCGACAGCATTGCGCTTCATGTCGTCTACATGCAAGTTCTTGGCAAAGTCTTTGGCCATTTCCGTTTGCTTTTTGAACTTTTCCTTGAAGTCTGCAGTCGAAATCCCTCCAATGCCACTAGATGATTCCCCACGCGACGAATTGCTTCCTCCACTGCCATCACGAGAGTCTCCAAAGGCAGCTTCCCACGGAGGCGCATCATAACTATTCATACATAGCTCAGAAAGTTGAAAAGCAGCATCTTCTACTCTTTTTGGGATCCAGTTCGACGGTGAGAAGAAGAACTTGAGTTGGTGCGGGACGATGTTTGCGCTGATGGCACTACATTCGACGTTCATCAGGATGACTGTACCAATCCATGACGACGTACCAGACATATCGACGGCCACGACATCTTCACGACTCACTCCTTGCTTTGAAAAGGGTTCTGAGACTATGATCTTGGCCTGAATCCGCGTGCGGTTGACAAGTGGCACGACTGAGTTCGGATTTGTGTACGAGCAATACACGCCGTTTTCATGCTGGAAGCTAAAGTGACAATACTCAAACGGGCACGCTGCTTGCACATGTTTCAGTCGGATTGGATGGACGTCATCTGGCACGCGAAATGCGTTCGGGTGATGCTCTGAGTTGCCCACTTCGCCGAGGATGTCGTAGAGCACAAGCATGATGTCTTGGATCCAAACCTTGCTGGCTTTGTATCCGGATCCGTTGTCTCAATTCTAACCTCTGCACCCTTCAGTTCTAAACCCCTTTCAGTAACCCCTTCACCCCTGCTAAGAAACCCCATCAACCCTTAGATCTCTTCCAAAATCTCACACCTTGATGTGTCATCCACCTTTTGCATATCCTCGGCGATGCATTTCCACTTTTGCGTTGCCGGCCATGCCTTCCCTACCGGTAGTCGATCCTTTCTGGGTTGTCCTGGCCACTGTGTTCCTTGTATGCACGCTCCAGCTGTCGTGGTTGGAGCGGCTCTTCGTCCCCCGTAAAGCGAGCCGCCAAGCACGGTCCGTGATTTCCCATCAAGAGCGCGGCGTGAAGATCTTCCATGCGAACAATGGAGATCTTCTGGCCATGTCTCTGCGTGAATCCATGTTCGCAGCTGGAGCAATCATCAACGGAGGATATCATTTATCGATCGGGTTTACACTCCACCACCCATCGACACCAGCGCTACCACTGCAATTACTTGAACAAGCTCTACGGGACCTCCAGCTACGCCATCCTTTCCTCCGAGCGCAAGTTGTGCTTCAAGACGACTCTCCACCGACGTACGCCTTTCAAATGAACCATGCCCTGGTGATACCCATCATCGCTGCATCACGAGCTGAGACTTCCATGGACTCCTTGCGGTTCAAGCATCGATCTGACCGATTGCGCATGGGCGAACCGCTCTTCCGAGTCTTGTGGGTCGCCGACGACAATGACAGGACTGAGGTGTTACTTCTCGCCCACCATGTCGTCTGTGACGGACGATCAATGAGCGCTCTAGCCCATGAACTCTTGCTTCAGATCTCCTCGATGGCATCGATCGCTCCGGAGGTTCCCCAGCCGCTAGCTCCTAGCTGCGATGCCATGGCTTTGCGTAACATTCGGCAACATCCTTGGCGCAGTCTTCAGTCTTTTGTCCATGGAGTCACAACGGCCATCCGTGGGCGAGGCGCGTTGGTTTTCCCCATCAACACCACCAAGATCGATCAATTCCTCGAGTTGAAAGACAACGCGCCGATCGGACTCACGGCGCACGTGCCTTGCGAAATCACTTCTCGCTTTGTCGCCGCTTGCAAAGCCCATGGAGTGACAGTCACCGCGGGCCTTGGAGCAATCCTAGCACAAGCCTGCGCCGACTTGGACGACGCGCAATCGACCAAAGTTTCCCTTGGCACCATCGTGGATGCTCGCAATCTGGGTGAGGAGTCCGTCGCGACCGACCACGTCTGCTTCTTTGCGGCGCCGTTGCCCATCTTCTCTCGCGTCGTTGACAAGTCCAAACCTGTCGACTCGATCTTGGCGTTTGCTCAAAGCTACGGAGTTCATTTGGCCGAGTGCACGCAGCGCCGCGATGGAATCGTGCTGGGACTCTTGATGGGCTACCGCATGAAGAAAATGATGTCCAAGCCACAACTCACGCTCGGTCGTCCGACGGTGTTGCTCTCGAACGCGGGTGTTCTTCCCCATCTTCGCACAACGTATGGTGACATGACCGTCTCGAACGCCAACGTGACAAGCAACCAGTTCTACAGCTTCCCCAAGGTCAGCGTGTCGACGCAAGGGAACATCATGACGTTCAACTTTGACGGCGTCGCGCCCATCCTCGACAAGCAACACCTCGAGCTTCTCCAAGAGCGGACTCTATATCACTTGAACAACCTTGTGCACGCATGACCATGTAGGGAGCAAGCACTTCTCACGTAATCAAGCGTGGTATCGTACGCTCTGCTGTCTTTCTGAGGCTGGGCGGCGACGCAACGATGCTTTGCCTATCTCCACCACCCTCCTGCAGAAGGTATCTGGGACTGGATGGAGCCGGAGTGCGCCGGTGGTCAGCATGTACCTGCTTTGCAGCGAGTACCGTCGTCGGAGATGGATTTCTTTCTAAACAAAGCAAGGCAGCAGTTGACCCAGAAGTCGCCGTGATGTACTCTCCATCCACGGGCGGAGATGTCAAACTTCAAAACTTCACGGCGCGGTTCCATTGACGTGTAGACGTCTTGACGTGGCAATCTCGCGGCGCGTTGTCAGGCTCGATACAGCGTACATTGCTACGAATCAAGAAGGATTGGAACAGAGTGCGTGCGCGACGTCATTGCCAATGTGTGTGAGTCATTTCTTGATGTTTGGTCAACTGTCTGCCCCCCCCCCGTTGTGACGCACACGAACGTCCGTCCTGGATAAACAGACCAAAGTCCCGAGAGGTATGAACTCAGCTCTCTGGACGGACGCATTACTCGCAGACGTTTGTTTCCCGAGGATCGGAAGAGGACGACGCCGCGGCCATTTCCGCTGTCTCTGTGGAAAAAGACTTCGTGGTGGCGCGTGTATCTTGGGACAAGGCTTGCCATCCATCCCGACTGTCTCATCCAGCTACAAGAACGCCATTCGGTCGTGTGCACTCTTTACTCATCCACGGCTTGCGATTTATCGAATGCGGTCTGGTCTTGTCGATCTCTGGACACAACATTGCTCAGAGTTACGTAGCGACAACACAGATCGCCGTCGAGGAACACTGTAGTCCACGCGATTGGTGTTGTTCTTGACAAAGGCACAGTGGACTTTCGCTCCATTGCACAAGGAGGGCGGACTTTGATGGGTTGCATCGCGCTCGGCATCATGTCATGAGGTTGAAATTCATCACCAGTCTTGCCACGTGTCTCCTGTCTCGACGGCGGCACTGGCATTGTCGTCCATCGTTCCCTGAGACAGCGATGAGCTTGCTCCTGCGAAAATCCACCCACAGAGCGTCCATTCCTGCCGACAACCTTGTGAAATGCGGCCGACACGCTGCCGTGTATCGCATGGTCCCCTGCCTCCACTGGGTTTGACAGGCAAACAGAAAGAGTGCGACTTGGAGGTGCAGAAACATGTGCGACATCGCTTTCCCCAAGGGCAATTCGCAAACGCTGCTCACCTGTGCCACAATTTCTTGCAACTTGACATAACGTCGATGGTCGCACTCCTCAACTCCTCGTCCTTCTCGATGAGTGCGCGTAAGCGGTGCTCATCCTGATGTCGCTGCAGCGAGATTGTTATAGAGCGGTAGAGGCAGCGACGCCGACGACTCGCCATCGACCGTGACACTCGCGACGACTTTGAGGCATCTGGACGGTCAAAATCCTGGCAGTCCTAGCCAGTCCAAGTCTCATGAATGTTGCAAATTCCAGCTGGTGATGTCGGACCAGACGACACATGAGCTGGGCACACATTTCCCAATTCACACTAGAGAGATGGCGTACGCGTCGTCCGTGCCATTCGCAGGCAGGAACTTGTACGCCAACCTGGCAGCGAATGCGCCGCCTACGATCTCCATCTCGACCGTGCCGGATATCCATCCGCCGCATGACAAGCGACTCAATGTGAAAATCACGCCGCCAGAAACACACTGGCTGCGCGCTGCAGGTCAACGAGCGACGGAAGACCTCCTCCGTCTTGAAACAGCCAAGAAATGGCGCCCTGTCCAGACGAGCGAGATGACCAACAGCTCCGATGGAAGACACAGCGACAGCGACGTTCTGCTCAGTCAAGCGGCCGACAACAAACTCTTCACGCTCCGAGGCACGACCACCATCCATGCAACAGCAGCTGACGTTGTACGTGTCCTTTGCATCAAGGAACCCGTCCTTGTCCAGAAGGTGTTCTGCCGCTTCTTTGGTAACTTGGCACGACGAATGGACACCGTTGACTGCTTGGCAATGTAGGCACGACTGGCACATTGGTCCATGTGTACTTCCAGCCCGAGGACGACAACTCAGCGAGCAACAGCGTGCTCTCCGTGGAAACACTCGAGCTCCAGTCGACCCAACTGGGTGAATTGGACGTCCCGCAAACTGCGCAGACTTCAGGCGACGGCAAGCGCAAGTACGCGTTTCTCCGATACTCCAAGCCACTCGAATCGACCGTGGACGATCTCGCTGGTCGGTCCTTGCCACGGGGTAGCGCCGTGTGCATTTGGGAAACTGTCGACTTGAAAAGTGGACCCAAGGCGGGCAATGCGACGTTCCACAAGTGTGGTTTCCTCGTCGAGCCAAGTTCGGAGAACCAAGTGCGACTCACGTTTTATCTCTCGCACGCTCTCGACGCCTCAGGATCGCAAGGCTCCGTTCTCTCATCGGCGGCCTACTTCATTCTTCTGCGCATGGTCCGATCGACTCTAAGAAGCATCCACGGCGCCATTGTCGACTACCGCATCCACAACATCACGGCACTTCCGAAAAGTGTCTGGAACGACGGATCGCACTGCACACTCTGCGCCAAGCCATTCAAGTTGTTCCGCCCCAAACACCACTGCCGACACTGTGGTGACGTCGTCTGCACGAGCTGCTCCATGATGCGCGATGTGAGAGACAATCAAAGCCTCCGAGCTTGCATGCCTTGCGTTGAAGGCCATCCCTCATGTACGTTATCTCGATCTTGCCTCATCAGCTAACTCAAGTTTTCCAGGCATGATGCGTCACTCTTCCAAACTTACGCAAATGCCATCGCAGCTCCTCTATCCGTCCCCGAACGACCCGAAGAGAGCAAGTCACGACGAACTACTGCAACCAAACCTGTACCGCCAGCGATCCGAGCCATCTCTTCACAAAGTCAAAGACGTCAAGCTGAAAGATGCCAGCCATCGATTGCGGCCCGTCGTCAAGAGCGACCCCACAACTACCCCTGAAACGCGCAATGAGCCACCCACCAAGTCGATGTTTGACCCGTCCGAGTTCGACGGCTTGGTCGACCCGAAGCTGGGATGGGGGGCGTCGTCTCCATTGTCGTCCCCCGTGCACGAAAAATCCCACGCGCCGGAACGAGGAGAATTCATCACAGACAGCTCGCCGTTGACGTATCACCTTTCATTCAAACATGGACGAGCGTGGCCTGATCCACCTGAAGCGCCTCATGAGGGAAAGCGACTCCGAAAAGCCCAGGCTTTGGGACTATTTCGCCGACACGATGAAGCCAACACGTATGTGCATTCGTCGTTCGCATTGAGGTATTCATGTCCTGATAGGTATGTCAAGATGGCATGTCGAACGATGCAATGCCCAGTGGGAGCGTTGACGATCATCGGCCAGACCCATGGTCACGTAATTGCCAAAGTGGGCATCGAAGGCGAATCTGTCTCGAATGACATCATGTTTGACTCCCATGTCATCATGTCGAGCGATCCCCTCGTAGTGCTCGACTGCCTCGATGACCTTCGCTTTATGACGAACCCTTTGGTTTGCGAAGGCAACCCAGGCATCCGCTTCTACGTTGGTGTGCCCCTGATAGCCTCGGATGGTACAATCGTTGGGGCCCTCAGCGTCTTAGACACAAAGCCACGACACAAAATCCGACAACGAGACATTAACACTCTCGTCTTGACGGCACAGACGCTAATGCGAAGGTTTGAAGATTCAGCAGGTGAAACACCGACAGCAGGACAGTCAAGCGGGGAGAAGCGTTGGAATCCAGACTTGGACATTATTGATTAAGTGTTGGTGTTGCCGCGAGGCGCTCCTTAGATTGTAATATGTAACGTTATGTTAAGTATTTTTAGTCGCCAGATAAATATAAGCTCGCTCACGGGGTTGATTGACGTGAAGGAGCTCCCAGTTTGCGCTACCGCTTACTCTAGCCATTACAAGTTGTGTGCCATGATCTCTGCCACAAGGTCAATCCGGCACTACACTGATATTATTGTTCACATCAATTATTTCGTGGTCGATACGACAACATAGCGGAAACGGTCCTATTAAGATGAGTGATGAGTGATACAGGCGTCTTATATACTGTATCCTCTCTAATAATGGCAGGGGGCTACTAAAAATAGTAGCCTCCCGAGGGGGGGGCCACTAATAGAATTCCTTTCTAATATAATATTCCTTTGATGGGAGGTTTATAACTTTATGAAGGTATAAAGAATACTACTCCGTCCGAAAATAAGTGGAACGGCCGGTGAGCTCCATGCGACAATTTGGCGTTTTCCTCGAATAACAAATAATGTGGTAACTATTGATTGTGAGAGGAGACAGTTTTGGTGGTGGCGGTCGCCAGTTCACTTTTGTCGATTTGACATGGAGGACCAAGCCACAAGACCAGCTTCAGGACGAGGCAGCAAGCCCAACCTGAGTGATTCGCAGCGTGAAGAGATATTTAGATGCCTCCTAGAGGTATCAGCAAATGGTAAACTGCCTCCTGGAACAGTACCTCGACTTGCTGATGCTTACTATGTATCAGTACAGTCCATTTACAGGATATGGAATCGTGGTCGAGAACGCACTACTAGGCTATATGGCAAGGTGACTAGCAGGCGCAAATGACGTTGTGGGCGAAAATTAATGTATCCTGACCTCCTCGAGCGAATAAGGCCAACTACTGCAAAAGACAGAGGCACATTCCGAGACCTTGCTGCAGCGACAGGAATTCCCAAATCAGTACTCTATGACAGGTTCAAAGCAGCATATTTCAAGAAACATACTCGACCATTGAAGCCACAACTGACCCCAGAAAACTTATACTTCCGTAGAAAGTGGGCTTTGAGCCACATTACTTCAGATTCGAGCGTCGATAGCATGGACAATTACGTCCATGTCGACGAAAAATGGTTTTTCCTCAAAGTCGCCAAATGCACATTTTATGGTCTCCCCTACGAAACGCCACCTACAAGGCACACCAAAAACAATAACTTCATTACAAAGGTAGACAACCATATTGATAGATTGATTGAATTTATCTCTAAGGTCATGTTTCTATGTGCCGTCGCCAAACCTCGTTGGGATAGCGATAAAAGCGAATGGTGGGATGGCAAAATTGGGTGCTGGCCACTGACGCATAAGATTGCCGCTGTCCGATCAAGCAAAAATAGAGCCAAAGGCACATTGGTCACAGCACCACTGTCTGTGAATCGTGTGGTCTACAAGTCCTTGCTGATCAACAAGTCATGATTGAAATTCTCAAATGTAATGGAGCCAACGATTACAAGATTCCCCATATCAACAAGTCCCAACTTGAGCGACAAGGCCGCCTTCCTGAGCAGCCTGAATGTCCACGCGAGATTGTGACAGCTGCACGCGCTTTACTTGTGACGGCGAGGATGAAGAAGAGCATCAAATCAACGCCGCAAAGGAGTCTGTCGAATTGGCCGAAGATCTTGCACTGTGCAATGCGCTTGAGGAGCTTCGTGTTGGCGATGAAGACTTCTTGTGTGATGAATTCGACCAAATGATTGTGGAATCGACAAGTGATCCAGTTTTGTAAACAATGAGAATATATGTAATTTGAAAGGTTTTTGTGTTTGTGATGACTTGGTATTTCTATGGAAAATGCAGCAGACTCTGCACCTTCTTTTGTATATTATATTATGGAGGTTCGTGTCTTTGTGTGCATGCATTACATATTTTGCCGAAAGATCGCAGAGGCGAGCAAGTATCTCATTTGTTATTGATTTTAGAAGCTTATTATTCTTCATAGAACTGTCTAATTGTAAGTTATATTGTATTCTTGATGTTGACATGCTATAATAAAGGTTATTAATTCAAAAAGGTTGCACCCATTCACTTGACGTAATCATGAATCCACCGGCTCTTCCACTTATTTTCGGACGGAGTAGTAACAATTAGCCTGTGATTTACTGTTAGAAATAAATATGAAATTTCATCAAGAATACATCACAAAGGTGTGAGGAAGATACAGCAGTTATGCCAAGTAGTTTGCCATTGACATAAGTGTGCTAGGATATTGGTAAACCTCACTTCAAAGACGTGATATTCCTATCATGATTGATGTTGATTGTATGAGCGCGTCAAACTCGAGCAAGAACAACGAGTCGTCCAAATGAAAATTCAGAGCGACGAAGACAAGCGCCTTCTTGCCCTAGATGTCTACGGAACATAGAGCTCTTATAAAAAATATCGGGGTAGCATTTGAGATAAATCTGCCTACACGAATGATATACATAACTTCCTCTATCTTTCCTTTGAATAATATACTCATGACCTTGAATCAAAACGTTAACATCCCAGATTTAGTTAATATTTCGGCCTACTCTAACTGCTCCAAATATTATCTCTTCATTTGTTATTGTGACCTCTGTTAAGTACTTCGAAGTACAAAAAATTACGAGATTCAGTACTAGATGCGTTCTGTGTGCACTCTTACAAATAAACAACAACTTCATAGTTTTGATAATGTAATTCACTTCATACATGTAGAGTATCTTACTTCAAATGATCATGGACTCACCCAGACACCGATCAAGGAAGAAATTGTCATTCTATGATGACGTGAATCCAAGTTGAGCATATACCTTATAATTGAATATATGTACTGCAATAATGTTTGGAAGTTATAATGTTTAAGAGTAAAGTGGCACCATGGGGGGCACTATTAGAGAGGGGGCCATTATTAGAGAGGATACAGTAAATTAAAGTTCCAATTTAAGGTCCGGATTCCAATTTAAGGTCGTGTTCTTGAGCCAATAGCGTCAACTTATTTTTAGCGCGAAAACCTGAGCGCCATTTATATAATCAAGCATAAATTTTGTTTAAAAGGACAGCTTCACTCTTCGTGAGTTGCAATGTTGTGCCGTCCGCGTCGACATTACACTGACGCAGAGCTTGAGGCGGCAGTAAATGCTGTTATGAGCGGCTCAAAGGCACGAAGCGTGTCCGAAGAAACGCGTATTCCTTTTGTGTCGCTTACTAGAGCGGTGCAAGATAAGAGACGTGGAGTCTGTAAACAGAAGCAGCATCGCGGACCGAAAGTCTCGATGCCAGAACTTTTTGAGAACGATCTGGTCGACTACATTGCAGGTATGCAAATGGACGGACATCCTGTATGTCGAAGTGATATCATACGTGTCGCCAATAAAATGGCCAAGAAGATCAGGAAGTATTTTGGACAGAGCGAGTACCAAATTCGACCAGTTTTGCTCTGGAACAGCTGCACAAATTCGGTGCTACATATGACTTGCTGGCCGCTGTATTGTCTCAGCGGTCACAAGACAAGCGAACAATTGTGTCGTGCGAGGTGACATTTAACTCAGCGGCCTCGAGAGCGGGCTGGAACGCTCGATGTGAAGGAATAGAATGGAATCTGGGTCATAAAGGCAATCTTTTCACTTCCATGCTTCCAGCACCGATACTATAAGGCCAATATGGCTACACCACACTGTAAACGAAATAGTGGCTCATCGCAACAATCAATCATAGTTCTGCTGGACTTTGATTGAGCATAGTTGCCGACATGAAATGGAACAATCTCGTTGTTGAAATGAAGAATCATGTCTGAGGCGAATGGTTTGCGATCTACATGTTGATAGCAACTCCATTGACTGCAAATATATATCAAAAGATCAATATTGAAAATTATCAAATGTATTTACTATGAAAACACTCCACGAGTCGCATCGCATCAATTTTGGCTCGCCTCATCAGCGAGAAAAATGACCTTTCCATCAAGAAATTGGACTGGGCCAGCAAAGTCAACAGTAAAGATCTGCTCTAAGCATGAATGGCAGACTTGGAGTAAGTCATTTTTTGACAAATTTCTTGGATCGCTCCACTTTGAAGACGCCGCAAGCCAAGGTGGCCGTTGAGTCCAATCGGCTGCACGATTTATTGATGCTTCAGCCGCCAATTGTCTTGTATACTATTTTGAAAAGCTTAAAACCATTAATACTTTTGAGTCATACCTGACGTAGATCTTCAACACACAAATCTTGTAGGCTTTTCAAGAGACTTATAGCATCTCTTGGACGCGAAAACTGGTTTTGAATGAACGTCATCGTCTCATCAAAATCTTTGCCTCTTGCAAAGTAGTGATCGCTTGATTTTTCAGCACGCACAAACGACTTTTCAGGCTCATTCCCATTGATATGGGTCAACTATGACAATAATTAATTAAGAGAATGGATCGCTGGTTACCATGCAGAGTCCTTGTGTAACTTGGCAATACTCGTCGAGCGCCTTCAAGAGTTTGGTTCGCTTTCTCGACACTGTTCGAGAATTTGGATTTTTTGACAAGACTAAAAGCTGGTCGAACTCAAACACCCGCGCTATGAGATGGACAGGAGCTGGAAATGGAATTTCATCTATGAATCTGTGATGTCGAGAAAGGACGGATTTCCAACGTTTCATTAGATCAAGAAGACTTGGAGGTATTTTTTTTGTTTCACACTCGGCAACCAACGTTTGAGCAAGTTTATGTGCTCTGCTACTTCGCTTGAACCATGTTGTTATCGTGTTTATCGTATTGATTGACGCTATAGTATGTTATACATGTAGAATTTTGGTAAAAGCTTGCTTACATGACGTTTTCGTGTTTATTGTTTTGAATGACAACCAGGCAACCATTTTAGCCTGTTGAGAAGATTGAAAAGTCATGGCCACTTGATGAGTGCGGGGGAAACAATCCACAACTAACTTTGGAATCTCGAGCGCAGAACATATCATCCAATGCATCCTGTTTCTTTTTTCGACAGGCCTGATGATAAAAATGAAATACTCATGGTGACGGTGTATTTGTCCTGGTTCATCGGAAATTTGAGATGCGTCGTTGTTATTTTTCCATTGGACGTGCTGAAGCAACCAATCTTCCCATGTCTTTGGGACTTGTTGTGGAAAGCATCGCAAGTCTTCATTTGAATCTAAGGCAGGTGGACCACCCTGAAAAAGCTGAGTCAGCCATTTACTACAATGTGTTTTTAGTTCGCCGTTATTCCTGCCCACTTTAGCACGGCTACAAGTTGGTCAACACGAAGAGCTCGATGGTAGGAACACTCCATAATGCTCGCTGGCTCGCTGCCATGTCGTTTTGTAAATGAGGACAACACATTACATCCAACCAAAGACATATGCAAGCGGCAGAGAGTACAGCCAGTGAAAATGTGCTTTCATATTAAGCTATCGCTCAATCATGACATTCGTGCCCAGCTTCAGAAGAAGATGTCCAGGCTATTAAATGGATTCGACCTTTGAAAGTCACGAAATCGTTTTTGCCCAAGTCGATAATACGCAGTCACATGAAAGCGGTTTAATTCACAAATTGCAAACAAATTTTCGCATCAAGACACTACACAAGATGGCAAATTCTTTTGACATCCACCAAAATGTCAGATCTCATTCAATGATGGTCATGGACTAACAAGTCTGGTGCTTTTGTAAGATTGAAGTGGATGCTGGTAGCAACAAGATCCAGGGTACATGGAACATTAATTGTGTATTTAATTCTCCTTGCATGGAAAGAATGAGCCTGTTAATGTCATTCCATTTAGTTTTCTTTGGTCCATTGCGAGTCATGTCATGAACAATCTTGTGCTTTTGTCTTTCATTCACAACCTGGATGTACAGTTTCGTGAAGTGCGTGAAGTTGTCGATGCGCATGAAACCAGCTTGCTTTATGATTGCTTTCAATGCTGAGTTGAATACTTCGCAAGCTACAGAGCTTATGTTCCGCGGGTAAGGATAGTTGTCGATATTGTACCCGCTAGAACAGTTAAAATGATTACAATAGTGGAGGCGATCTACTAAGAACCAAACGTTATGAAAAAACCATGGCTCTCTGCGAATGCAATATGTGTGTAAATTGTAGGCATTATCCATAATGACGATTCGCTTACTGTTTGACTTGCGCCACCGTTGATAAAGGACGTTGAATGGATGCATAGGTGACTCATGATCATGGAGGACACTGAATCCAAGGCAAATTCCGTGAGGGCAGCAAAAATGGAATATTCCAGGCATCTTCCACCTAGCACTAGGTGTAATCTTTGTACAAACTTTGTCGTCGACATGGTGCGAATATATGTCATACGTCGCCGGGAATCGTAGCACTGGAGCTCCAGGATACCACTAAAAAAAATCATTATCGTCTACATTGACACTGAGCTCAACGTCATCGTGAACTTTTTGTTCCTGTAAGGGAAGTGTCATTCTGTAAAAGCAAAACTCATCAGCTAGCTTTTTCAAAAGTGGACCAAGGTATGACCAAAGCTCGTGCTTAGGCTGTACGTCCATCATACTTATTCTCAGGGCTTTTGACAGGGAGGGCATATTTTGTTGGAGGGCCTGCAATACTGTTGTTTTGTTTTCTATGAAAGCATACACGCGGTCTTCAAGAGAACTAAGTGAAATCAAAATTGGTCCCATCAGGTCTGGGTCACGAATTAGACCGTTTTGGATGGGAGATTGACGAGCCAGGTCAGCAATAAACTGTCGCCACTGTTGGGGGCACATTCCATTGTCAGAAAAATCTGACAATTTCCGACACAAAAGAGAAAGCTCCTTACAATGATAACTTTGTAATAAATAGGAGACCTCCAATGCTTCGACACTCATGCTTTTTGGCGGGTGGTCGTTGTGTTGAGCTTTTAATCCGCAAGAATGTAGTGTTTTCAAGCAGCTCACATGCGTCAACTCTGTCAATATGGCTGCCGCACGTACATATACCTTGATCTAGACACACAGGTTTGAATTGTCCAGAATCAAAGTCGCTGAACTCAGCAAAACCACGCCGACGTCTAATAATTTCTTGCTTTAGTGGATCTAATGGGTACTTCGTTGTGGGTGGGATCCAAGCCTTTGGTCTGTGTTCCTCAATATCCATATCGAGCCATTCGCTTTCGAAATTGCAACTGTCAGGATTATGTTTGCGATAGCTGTCCCAAGCTAACTTATGACTACAATTATTTGAGCTTGTACAACGCAGACAAGTCCATGTGTCATTTACTAGTCCTTTTCACTAGGACGCGATCAAATGGATCATAGATGTTCTGAACTGAGGCAAAGAGATCAAAACACCATCATTATGGACATGACCAAATAGAGTGACCGACGGTATGTCGTCAACACTACCATGATTTGATATATCCAACGAAGGAGCAACACTGGAGGACAAATATCGATAAACCTGAACATGGATGCATTCGTCGTCGCACTGCAACTCGTAGTCATATTTCCAACGATGCATGGCCAATGTTTTATTCCATAACAATTCTTTTGTAAGAATATTTCGTAACGTGGAAGCACAAGCAGTACAATAAACCAATGTTTCAAGACCATCAATAAATTCAACGACCAGAACAAAAATGTGAGCACTGTCGGCGCCAAGTCGAAAAGATATCATGTCTTCCCTGAGAGAAGGCATACAATACAACTTGCCAGGATAGATTGTGATAATTGCATCGTTGTCCAAAAGATAGCTAGCATAACGCGACACAAAATCCAATTCGAATCGTGACAATGGAATATGATATCTTTCATCTCTGTGGTCGTTGCTACTCATAAAATCACCATCGTCACAACAGTTGGAGGCATTCGAGAGAGAGGACTGCAAATCAACGTCACTTTCACCAGATCCACTCGCCCTAAAAGTTAACTTTCGTTGAGACATAGTGTGTAGTGCGCTAATCACAAAAGAACCTCGCGCACTTGCCGCGCACAACTCACGCTTATGCTTTGCATGAACTTTGCAGTTGCATTCACACTCTTCACATATTCCTCTTGTGCATTTACGGAGGGGGCCAAAGCGAGAGCATAGAAGACAAGGGACACGCTTCTTCGGCATGGAAACGGACAGCTTCAACCTAAAAATGGACAATCGAACAAAAATATGATTGGTTAAAATGATAATCGTACAGAAATTGCCATAGCTGGGACTGATCCCTAGACCCAACAATAGACATAAGCCCTTAACAACCACGCTATTTGGGTATTGTACACAAGCAGAAGGTTTAGCTAACAAAGGGAGCTAGAATACAATATTAGAAGGTTTAGCTAAGAAAAACAACAGTTGACTATTCAAGAAGAAGCTTAACGGCAAGCTGTCTTGAATACCGCGTAGCTATATTGGAGATCGTGACGAAACTAATCTAGACGAATGCAAGTGACAGTGCGTTGTGACAGATTGTTGGTTCATTGACTCTGAATACCTTAACTACCCAAATAAAATGTTCAGCAGAGATCCTACGCATATCTATACAGAGGTCTGGGAAATTTAAGACCACAGAAAAATGCTCGTTGATTGGCCAGTTTCAAGTTCAACGTGACTCTTACACCTTCTATATATAATATCCTATATTATATGATAATTGAATTGTAGAAACTCAACAGCACTCAGTTGAGTAAGAGATCCTGCAATTGCATATACTACAAAACTAAATACAGAATGCCAATGACCCAGTAGAGCATTGTTTTGATCCATAACCAATACAGTTTTCAAGAAACACAGAAACCTCCATAAATTAATATTGATGATGTGCCTGTCGAGGATGCAATTTATTCATGAACTCGATGTGATCAAAGAAAAGGAAAATGAACAATGCTGAAATTAACCTTCTTTAGGCAACGCTTTCTTGAAACTAGATCTAATTGTTTCAGAGCTAATTGCATTCCAAGCTGCAATCGCTCGTTCAATCGTAGCCTTTCTCTTTTCTTTGGCTGTTCGTTGCGTTGTTGTTTCGGCAAGCCACATTCTCCGTAAAATACTCTTGAAGGGGCCCATGACGCCCACGTCCAAAGGCTGCAACACAGAGGTGCAATTCTTTGGGAGGGACAGAGGTAAGAACTCAATTCTTCCTCAACAATAGAGACGCTCTCTTCGCTGACATGCGCGGCAAAATTGTCAACAACAAATAGTGTTGGCCCGCGCAATTCAGGTCTAAATAGTGTTAAACATAAATAGAGTGAAATTTAAATAGTACCTCATCAGCTCATGAAGGAAATATTTCCATCCATCACTGTCCATCCAGGCATTCTTTTGAACAAAATATAGGTGCTCTTGAGGATATTCGCGTAATTCATCTTGCTCAATGTATCCACCTTTTTCACCCTTAATGATGAACAGTATTGGTAGTTTTCACCTGTAAATAGTGTTAGAAGCACTTAGTATAACACTAATTTATACCATTGCTGCGAGCAGAAAGCACCGCGGTTAAACGAGCGGACGACTTTTCACTCGAGTTCACAGAGGTATCTTGGCCGATCTGTGCCCATAGATACCGAGGAGGAGTATCATAATAGATACCCGTTTCGTCTACATTAATGATATTTTCGTTAGTTATATACCTATAGTCTCGCCAAAATTGATCACAGAACTTCTTTTTCGTGTCGCGCAGTTCTTCACGTGTTAATGGACACGAAGATGTTGATGTACGCCGCCATGAAAAGTTGTGGCGAATGGCGAAATCACGGCAAAGTGACCCAATATTCTTGTATGGGTCACTGATACACTCACATGAAGCGAGGTAATCGCGTAGCCATTCTGAGTGGTGCGATTTCAAATATTGGACCATGTGAAAAGTATTAAGAGGCCTTCGCTTCTCGCGTAGAAACTCCATGAATTGGAGAAGGCTCTAATGAATGCAACAAATAACAATAACATATTATATTATATCCTTACTTGAGGCTGAGGTAATATACATGGTCTCCCTGGTCCTGGCGATCTCTTCGCTTTGGAAGGAAGTGATACCAACGCTTGAGGTTTCCATTTGCGTATCGTTTCTTTTGATATGCTCGTGGCTTGGGCAACGGCTTGTATACCTTGCTCTTCTACAGCACGTACGATCTTCAGCTTGTAGGCAGCGGTGTATGACCGCCGCAGTTTGGCCAAGTTTTCTTGCTTTTCTGACATCTTGTCAGAACTTTTGTGGCCATCAAGTTCGGGCTGTCATCCTGTCATTTCAATTAATCGTCATAATTAATATTATTAATTTTGGAAGTTCGATAGTGGGTTAGGGTTGCTGTGTGGTCTTAAATTTCCCAGACCTCTGTACCTATCACATGTGTCAACGGTGGACGTTCTTGAAGCTGCAGAATTAAGTGAACGGATGGAGTGACCGATCCCAACTATCAGCGTCGACACAACCAAGGCTGCCCCAAGCCTGCCGAAATTGATGACAGTCTCGAAAACGTGGATGAAAGTGAACCGAAGCTCGTACTTGGTAGCTACTCTGATACAAAAACCAGAGTGAGTGCAAAGTGCCAACTGTGAATTTACGATGTTGTGCCACGAGCCCACCACTTATATGTCGGGGGAGGAATCAACCCCTTACTCTCCGATCACAACGTCGTGGCAGTTGGGCATCACGGACATGTCGATGTTCAACTGATACGCCATGTTCAACTGGCACGCCGACCCGAATAGCAAGTTCTGCTGCTTAGCGATTGCTGGATCCACGCTTCCTTGTTGAGTACACGTACACGATGCTTCCGTGGATGTATACCATTCAGTGGGAACGTCGCACACGATCCCCGAAAAAACACTCGTTTTGCCACTGCAAACCGCGCTGACGATTATCGCCAATATTATTGGGACGACTTTCAGTTTAATCGACTCGAGCGTAAAGGGCAGCTTGACCACCCCCAAGTTAAGCAAGACCAATCACGTGAATACTGACAAAATTGATTCGTCTGTGTTCATGATTTATAAACGTCATAGGGTGCAAACGAATCCATTGTCACCACAATCGCAATAGAGTGTTGGTGTATGTCGTTGGACGCGACGTGTACAGTCAGATAGCGGAAAACAAGTGGCTGAACGTGAAGTTCAACTAAGTGAGCGCAAGTCGTCTTGCTCCAAAGAAATGTCATCATGGCACTGATTGATTACCACGAGTACGGTCATACGACAGTATAGATATATAAGATGTGCTGTGTGAATGAGATATGGAGTCAATACCAACCAAAGGTGGGCATAAGACGCACTTGTCATACCTGAGGATTCCCGTTAATCTCTTGCGGAGCGAAATGGCTGACCTGGGATGTGGGATCTGTCAAAAGACCCATGGAGCATGACCAATTCAATCAGTTGGGGATTGGCTCCTAATAGCTTTGTGTTCGCGTTAGTTGGCCCGCCTTATAATTCCCCTTATCGCGCAAGTCGTCCTTGTGTCGCGCCATCCCGTCTCCTTCCTGCCGGTGGCCATTCAACCCACTGGCAGTGTTTTGGCCCACTTTTTTCTTATATCATTTGGACTAATTCAAAATAGCTGACCGTAAGTATAGAGGTGTGCAAGACGTTGATGCAAAAACTAGTAGATAATCGCTAATATTATTGTGAACTACGATGATATGCATTTTCGGAAAAATGACAAAACGTGTACTACTCTGGTCCGAAATGATTGCAAGGTTTGACTTCTCATTGGCGGCATTTTTCTAAATTTGAGCGATTTTTGCTTCTGATTGGTTCACTGAATAGCACAAACTTTCTACTTTGATTGGATAGTTACAGCGAGTTCCAACTCGTTTTTGTTTATGAGATTTTGGACACCAAAGTTGATCACTCATTGCGAGCACATGCATAGTGACCGGCCAGCGATTCATTTCTAAACTTCATCGCCTTCTTACACTTGAGTTTGCAGTATTACATCTACTAATGCCAACTGAACCATCGCGCCTGAGCTCTCGGTGCTCAACTGGTCGAAAAACCAAACGAAACCTCCGGCACGACGAACGCCTTGCTGTCTATGAAACTCTTCTCGCGTGCAGCTCTGCAGGTGCCCTGCCTCATGGGATATTCGTCACACTTGCCAGCAAGTATAAATGCCATTGGCAGACAATATCTCGCATCTGGGCGCGAGCTAGGCTCTCTATACGCAAAGGCTCACCGACGGCCGACATCGGCGCCAGAATCAAAGGTAAAACCTCCATAAAATTATATTTACAGAGAATGTATTAAAACATAAAGGTATAAATTTCTAAAGTTTTACTGATCTAGGAAATAGAAGAAACGAACAGCGCAGCAAATCAAGGAAGCAGTCAAGTCCGTCCAGTTGGAAAGCCGGCAGACATTGCGAGCCATGTCAGAGCAATGCCAAGTTCCCAAGACCACACTCATACGCTTCATGAAAGAAGAAAGAAGCTTGAAGGCGAAGTCAAATTACTCGAAGCCCTTTTTGACCGAAGACAACAAGATCAAGCGCATCCAACATGCCCTCTCGTTTCTTAGGCCTTCGTCTCGTTCGAACCACGTCTTCAACAGCATGTACAACGTGGTGCATGTTGACGAGAAGTGGTTCTACGTGACGAAGGTCAAGAAGAAGTTCTATGTCTTTCCCGAAGAAGTGCTGCCAAAACGATACACGAAATCAAAGCACTTTATCACAAAAGTGATGTTTCTTGCCGCTGTTTGCCGTCCGCGATACGATTACCACAAGGAATGTATGTTTGATAGCAAGCTTGGCGTGTGGCCGTTTGTTGAGAAGGTCGTTGCAAAGCGTGCAAGCAAGAATCGGCCGAGAGGAACGGTCGTAACTGTGCCACAGACTGTCACCTCCGATGTTTACAAGGATATGGTTTTGTCAAACGTTGTTCCTGCAATTCAAGCCAAATATCCACGAGGAGACCAGTCGAATACGATCTATCTACAGCAGGACAATGCCAGCCCTCATCGACGTTTGACTACAAAATGGCTCGTCGAAAATGGAATTTCAGGCATCGAAACCACATCTCAACCTCCAAATAGCCCTGATTTTAATGTTTTAGATTTAGGATTTTTTAACTCTATTCAAAGTCTACAACATCGTAAGCTTACTCGTACTATCGATGAGCTTATTGATGCTGTATAAAGCTCTTTCAATGAGCTGCCTTCGAATACGCTTTCGAAAACGTTTATTACCTTGCAGAAGGTAATGGAAAAGGCATTAGAGGCTAAGGGTGGTAATGATTTTCAACTCCCTCATATGAAGAAGGACGCTTCGATTAAGGAGCTGTCAACATTCAATGTGATTCGTGATCCACTCATCCTTGAAAGTGCTCAAAAGCATCTCGATAGCATAGAATCTCCTTAAATAGACAAAAAATATATATTCTGTTCTTTCATTATATTTCTTGCGAGGAATATTGGATTTTGAAACTCAATACAAATTTTAGTATATTTTCTCGGAGACAGCATACTTTAATCAAGATAAATTTGCTTGCAATCATTTCGGACCAGAGTAGTACAATCTATCAAAAATATTCGAAAATGTGTAAATTTAGGTTAGGGGGTCAAACAAACATTCTGAACATAAGTAATTCGTATAGAAGTTTGCAGCTTTTGTCACAGGAATGATGGTTGTGTTACACCTTTCGCACAAATTTCACTCAAAGTGTCATAAACTTGATAAATGATACAAGTTTTGTCTTTTTCCATATATTTTCCAACCTGCTCAAACATTATACTGCTGCATAGTTTGGTAAATGCCTTACAATTACTCATAATAAACCTACATTTCCCAATAGGTGAGTTATTGGGTTGCAAGATGGTTCGTAAAGGTAAAAAGTGGGAGAACTTCCCTTGTTCTGACCAAAAAACACTCTCAAGAAGATCCAACCTCCACGAACATATGGACCCGGATTACAGGCGATTCCTTGGACGTCACCCCGAGCTGTCAGAGCGCCTCGCGCAGTCAATATCTCGGTCAAGAAATGCAGTGACAACCGAAGATGTAAATGTCTTCTATGAGTCATTACAGCAGGCTCTTATTGTGAATGATTTCACTCCTGACAGGATTTTTATCATGGATGAAACCGCATTTAATTCTCTGATGCCTCTTTGGCATGACTGGGGTGTGCATGTGTTTTGGCACTGACAATCGCACCCAATGCCCGGTTTCTGCGTGAGATACATCCAGTTGGGGACAAAGAAAGGCAGTATGTATAGGCTTGTAGCATTTTTTATGGATGTTCTTCATTTTTCGCAGTCGGAAGCCAATCAAGAGTTTGGTGGCTGTCCAGGGCGATATCGAGCGAAGCCGAGAACAAAGAATTCTTTAGTGCAAGTGTTGCGCTGAAATGTCGAATCAAGGCTCTTTGTCATCGCGAGGGCGTG
Source organism: Aphanomyces cochlioides (assembly GCA_019828595.1). Lineage (NCBI taxonomy): Eukaryota > Oomycota > Saprolegniomycetes > Saprolegniales > Verrucalvaceae > Aphanomyces > Aphanomyces cochlioides. Next base: position 1,449,268 of record JAHQRK010000014.1, on the reverse strand, counting down.
GCAGAGGACGCGGTGGAATGAGTACGAGTGTACCCCCACAACTCAAAGTTGAAGCAGACCCACAGGGCACCGTGGCAACTGTTGAAATTATTATGTTATCTACAAAATCACACCAAGGTTGTATTTTTAGGGCCCGTCTGGATGCCAAATAAAAAATATTGTGAAAATTCGTTATGTGATATTTTGTATTTTGGTCAAAATAATACAAACCACGTATTATAATATCACGATAATTAAAATTTCGGACTGTCTGGATTCCCACGAAAATAAAATAATCATTGGGAATTTGTGTGGATTATGCGATATTGGGGAAAATATTCTACTTTGAGTAGAATATTATTTATTGCATATTTGGCCTGTTTTGAAATAAATTATTCCAATAAAATGTATGCAATATTTGGCATCCAGACAGTGCATTAAGCGATAATCAAGATTATGCAATAATTGATCAAAATATTGCGAATTATCTCAATAATAGGCGGCATCCAGATGGGCCCTTAGAAATCTGACCAATCAAAAGTAAATTTGTTGTGAGATATCGAATTTCATTGGTCAAAACTAGCGAAAAAGTCTGCATCATTGAGATATTTGATGTGGTATTTATCACACTCAAGTGTGATCCACGGTGTGATTTCTTCTGTGAGTCATTTTGTATGGAAATCACACTTGTCACACTGCATACAAATTTCAATAAAGCGTTGTTCTAAGTCCAGGCCTCGCCAATGAGATTCTGAACAGTGGCAGTACATTAGTCCAATGCACCTAAGACGTATGCCTTGTTTTCTGAGCTCAGGAGCGCCGCGCGAAGCGCGGCGCTGCTTGTTATCGTTTTCCCCTTCTACCGCAGAAATACGGGCGTCTCAAACATAGAGTTCCTGATATTTCAACACTACGATTGCATTTATCAGTTAGTTCAGACAGCATGTTGCTTTCCGTGTTGAGATAAGGGGTTGTTCTTTTGTTTAGAGAGAGCTACATTAGCACAAGGTTTGTGGTCAGCTTTGCTTGCGCTTCTTTAAAGGAAATACTTGTCATATGCGCACGGAATTGTTGTTGCGTTCTCGCGTTGTTAATCCTGACCTAGTAATCTAACACAGCACTGATGTTTGTGAAGGACGTTAGAGCAGAAAATCGGCAAAGATAAATCATTGCATTTTCCAAAAAATAGTGACCACACGACGTCAGAGTCGTAAATTCACGACAAAAACGAACCTCACGTGTACATCATGAACACTCTATGCGATGCAGCTCACTAGAAATCCTACAGCACGACATTCAAACGACTTCTTTGCCTCACTTGAGGGACATGAGACTTTGGGAATTTTCTTAATTTTAACCAGTAGAAACTGGTGTGATCCACAGTGTGATATCGTGTCGAAACGGTCATGGTTCAAAGACAAACAATTCAGAGTGCCCCGTTAAGTCCGTTGCACTCAGTGGAAGAGACAAAAGCCGCTGTGGATGCAGTGGCGGCGCAGCAACAGCTGACTTACGCGCAGCTGAAAGCATTTTGGGATGAACACCAGGCCCTTCGTAGGGACACTGGAAGCGAGTTTATGATGCAGCGACAAATTCATGAAGAGCTACGCGAACAGCTCAACGAGCAACGAAAAGTCATGATGGAACATCACGAATTATTGCGTCAGGCTGCGTTGGCTGTTAACCAGCAAAGAGAAGAAATTGTGGGTCTCAAGGAGACAGTTCACTCACCTCGTGGCAAAGCCCGTTGGGGTCTATTTGCTGAGGTAGATAATGACGATGAGAAAATGGCGGCCGATGAGGAGTCCGATACACCTCACGCTTTTTCTGGCAGCATGTCGGCTACAATGTTTGCTGCTGGAAATTTGACAACACCTCCAATTTACAAAGGATGCACCAAAAGAGAAAAGCGGGAATTCATGGACAAATATTTATCCTACCAAACACGAATGCAGGCCCTTGCTGAAGCCTCGGGCCGGAGTATTGCGTTGACTCCTGTAGGTGCATGTGTGTGGGGCAAAAGACACTCATCCGGATTTGTCTTTTTGAAGAGAAAAAATCGGCTGAAGAAATGACCGAACAGAATTGGAAAAACTATTTTCTTCAGGCCAAAATGCCGACCGAGTCGGATTATAGTGCGGTGGGGGCTGCTATGCGCTCCCTTCCGTGTGTTTAGGTTGTTGACTGATTTTCAATCCAAATTGGAGGCCCAAGACATGGATAATTTCATGCTGGAAGAGCCAAACTTGTGTATTAAGTTGTTGTGTAAAGCGGTCAACAAGGAGTTGGAAAAGCAGCGTAATGCCAAGTATAAGAAGGATTTAACAATGTTTATTGACTGGCTCAAGGAGAGGTCGCAGCTTTTATTATGTTTGAGGCCCATTTGCCCAAGTCCCATGGTGAGAATCATGGAGGCCGACACATTACTCCAGTCGTTAAGGAAAATCACTCCATGCCAAAGAAAGGTGCTTGTCTGAAGTGCTCTTCGACTGAACACAAGATATTCCAATGTCCCAAGGCAAAACCAGAGGAAACCAAGAAATTATGGCCTAAGTTAAAAAAACGACGTCTGGTTGGGGAGAAGAAAGTTGTCGCGGCTGTTGCGCCAGTAAGTACACTTGCGACTGATATGAGTGGCGGAAAAACTGGCTCAGAAAACAACGGAGCAACCTGTGCGATAGTCACAGCAATCGAGAAATCTAATTGGATTCAAGCGGAAATTGACGGTCAGTCTATTAGAATGTCGCTTGACTCAGGTGCTGACTACTCTGTGGTGTCGAATTCTATGCTGGATATTTTGCAACAGAGCCATACCAGTGTAAAAGTCTTGCCACTGTCTTGTCAGCAAAAACTACTATCATTTGCTAATGAATCGATGGCGGTGAAGCATGAAGCAGTATTCGATTTGAGAATTCCAACAGAGTATGGTGATCTTGTCTTAAAGGATGTTCATGCCTGGATATCAGCAACGGATTTTCCAATTGGTTTGGGTGATTTGCTGGTGAGTCGCGAAATTATGTGTAAATTGGGCTAAAGTACGGTCGAACCACAGCTTTGAGCAATGGATTGATGTCCTGATGATCGTTGTGGCTATTAAGCCATCCTGATATCGTTGATTTCGATGGTTCCTTCGGAAGACCAAACGATTGACATGCCCAAGCGCTCAGTTCACGACCACTTGCTGACGGATTCGACTCGTAGTACTCAATCAGAGCACGCTTCTGCCCAATTGTGATCCTGATTCTTGAGGATTGCGACGGCATTGCGAATGCCGCGAACTCAATCATTCAATTTTCCGAAAAATACCTCTATCTTTTGATATATTCACTATTCAAACAATATATTAGTTATTGAAGGCTATAAGTTTATAGTGGGTTCGTTATCTCCGGGGAGAACTGTATCACTTGGGCTGTTCGTTGTGTCAACTGTGGATGGCGTGAAATAATCAGCGATACCAACGACCAGTTAACCAGTCATCCGCTTGCATCGTCCCAATCCAATCAACAAGGTATGCTTCGCATCCTGCTGGCAAAACTGTTTCCGGGCCACGCCGTTGTGGCAACGAAAGTGTACCTGCATTACTTTCGCGAACCTTTCTCATTAATGTAGGATAAGGTATACATGGTCGTTTGGATACATCGACGCCACAGCTGCCATCGACCACTTCTTGTATCGCAGACTTGAGCTCATCTTGAGTGTACCTTCTTCTTGGTCTTGGTCAGCGCAACGCAAACAATTATTGAGTTTGCAATATTTAGCAATGTCTGACAGGAAATAAGTTATTGGAGGGTATCAGCAATTGCAATAATTGATTTTCACACTCTATCGTCTCGCCTCCAATAATTAATTGATGGCAGAGATTTTCACTTATTGTCCAATTTTTGACATATGAAGCAGTTGACCCTTGTTCCAGTGTCTGCCCACGAAGCGTTCACGCGAAAGGAGATTGCAGCCTTCTTTTCAAACATGGTGATGAATCCATCGTCCGTGATCCCAAGACAAAACGTATTCGCACCATGGTCACCTACAATTGCATGCGTTACGTCCCAAGCACAGTCGCCACGATAAAAAAGAACACGGGATATCAAAACCTTGCTTAACACGTCTACACATTCCACAAAGACCATCTCTCCCAGATGCGCGATGCCCGTGGACCAGGGAAAGTGACAGCGATTGGACATGCTGTGTCCGATAAGGCTGTCAACGTCTTCGGTTGCTTGGATTGGATTGTTCACAGCAAGCTCCCCTTCTCGTTCTTTGAATCTTCTCGCACCAAGAAATATTCCCACCTTGATGGCATTGGAGCGACCACCGTACGATAGTATTTACATCTTATTACCCAACAAGTCGAATCTGAAGTATCCTCGATCCTACCCATCAAGCTTGGTTTGATGTTTGCCGGTTGGTCAAGTCGGAAAGAGCATTTTCTGGCGGTGTTTGCTGTATTCGCGGCTGGTGGAAAACTCACAACTCCTCTCTTGTCCATGGCTCCTTTGATTGACTCCGAGTTGTCCAGTGATGACTCACAAGAAGTAAGTCATGTTGCGCGAGAACATCAGCTCTTCCTTGGAACCATTCTCTCCAACTACGGACGCAATTTGGAAAGCGTGGCATTCCTGGTTTGCGACAATTGTGGTGTCAATAGACGAGTCTCAAAGAACTTGGGAGTTTCCATGATCGGTTGTGCAAGTCACCGTCTCAATCTTGCTGTGAAGAAGTACATAGAGACGTTTTATACAGACGAAGTGGAATGCGTGCGCAGAGTAATGGTTGCACTGAAAACGCTGAACAATGGAGTGCAGAGAAATGGGAAGTGTGTGTCGCAGCCGGTCTTACCGAGTGGGAAGTTCAATTTTGGCCTCCATGTGTGGCACATGTCGCCAAGAGTCTTGGCGACATCTCCAAAATGCAAGGACATCCTGACGAATAAGTTTTAGTGGGTCTATAGTTTATTGCAGATTTTAGCGCGTTGTTTCAGAGTGTTTTGATAGGTCAGACCTAATGCGTCATAAATTGGCATTTTACGTTAACATTCCATTCTTGATGTCGGCGCTTCATGTCACTCGCATGCACCAAGAAATATCCGGATAATTATACGGATAATAATTTAAAATTAGAGTGGACCAACAACGGGTGTTTGTGCCCTTTGCTTCACATTGCTTTTCTGATATATCTTGGCAAAAATGCTCGACATTCGCCAGCACAGGACTGGAAATTACGGATACTGTCCAGCTAAAACCGGAGAATGTAAAATATACTGCAGTCTAAGCAGCTGGTCGGGAATCGTGAATGTCGATGTCTTGGCATCGATGATATCCGGACGTCTTCGTATTTCTTTTCAAATTTTTCTGTGATAAATTCTTCATTTTTTCTGAAAAAGTGCCTGAGGCATTGTCAGGCATTTCACGGGTATTGATGCATCATCAATGCCTGGGAAACTGCATCGATGCTAGCGTTGCTTTATAACACGTTAACTAACAGTTAAAAACTTTTAACCCCTTTTTCACGAAGTGTGATGTTATTTTCTAACTCGCGTTAAATAGGATTATCCGGATTCGAGCAATCTGAAGGAGTTAGCTTGGACTCTCCGTTCACGCCAACACAGATCCAACGTTCTTTCGCATGAATTCAAGTGCTTGATCTCACGATCGTCCTGAGTGCTCAAATTTACCGCGTTGTAGGCTTTCCAACGCATTCTAGGATGTTTTTGTCCCAATGCTGCTTCTTCCCACCATTATGGACACCAAATTGATTGTAAATGACACTAAAACTATAATATCTTACTATTGTGGTTTTAATAAAAAACTGTAGTCGTGCGGGATAAATTTTGACGCAAGCAAATTGACGCAACAATTGAAGCATACAAATTTCAAGTGAAAAGAAATTAAATGTTTCGAACATGTTTTCAAACATTTAAAACGTTTGAAATTACACTGTTTAATCGTCACTATCGAGGTCAATAGTATAAGAAAATGTTTGCGTAAACTTTAAATAGTGTATGCGTCAATTAATTGAAACATTTTCAAAACATATCAAATTTCCAGTTTTGGACCCAAACGACAATACACTAAATAAGTATTTTACTCTATTTACGTATTTTGCCGTTGACAAATGGATATCCGGTATCGACTTTTTCACACAGTTAAGAACGTTTTGAACAAATAAATACGAATCTCGCGAATGCTGTCGGACAAAACATAACGCCGATAAAATTATTCCCTCTCTTATTATGCACTTATTATGCATTGACAATTCATACATCTTTAATGTATTACAACAAGTATATCTTACACTTTTGTCCAATTTTGTGAAATCTATATCATTGACACCGGAAATTTATCTAGTGGTTTTCATATCAAGTAAATTACTGCATTAATGCCCTGGTTTCTCTTGAGGTGTCGATTTAGCCTTCGACCTTGCAATGCAGTTTCAATCACACTTCATCGTTTGCACAAAATAACCTGGAGTTTGGATTTTGGTCATTTTGCCGGTCAAATTGTGGCTGATTTTTCCCCATATGGAGCGCGGCCAAATGGCAGAGCGGAACCAGCCACAATTAAGATATAGAGGTAAAAAATCAATTCTCGAAGGAAAGGCCAATGTGGTTTCAACTCCGTTGCGGCGGTCGAGACCAGCCAAGCGCATTGTTTATCTCTCTTCCTAATTCCACTCGTAGACTGCAAAATATATTATCAACAATCTCTCGTCGATCTGAGGCTGCTTGTCGTGGTGGCTGGCCGTCTCGAGGCCTCTGAACGAATTATTTGACGGCCAGCCGCCGCGACCGTCGAGACCAAGGATTTGGCAATCGTTTGGATGATTTATTGTAGTTTGCACTAAGTGAAAAATGCATCTCTAATTATCTCATTTATATCTATCTTTCGTTGCTACTGGCGTTGTCCTTGCACACGCTGGTTCCGCACATGCATTTGAAGTCGATAGCGCTGTCCCACCAGTTGTGGTCGATAGTGATTTCTTCGTGGAGTGCAATTTCGTGAACGACTATAATCGCAGCGCGCATTTCACCGTCTTTATTCCACAACTCAAAACACGCATTCGGGTCGCAGGAGTGATTAATGAATCATGACAAATTACCGAACTTCGTTGCGTCGATGAAACGCTTGTTGGAGAGTCTCATGAAATAAAACGATGTCGCTCCTTCTTCGATCATGGTCTTCAAGCGAGTGTCATATTCGATGTTGTCGATGACTTCGCCAACGTACTCCATGACAAAGGTACCAGTAGATAGGCCACGTGCAGCGCGTAAACCAACGCCAAACCTCGAGGCAATAGGTTCAACTGGAGCTTCCCGCGTAGAATTGTTGAAACCTTGATTTCTGCAAAGCTGGTGAGAGTAGCAATCGTCAGGGCAAACAACATACTCACGCACATTGACGCATGCGAGGCTATCACATTGAGGTAAACCATATCTGTTGTTGAGAGTCCAGCAGTCGCATTGCCGGTTAGAACGAATTCTTGGCCGAGCGCAAACATTTCTCCCGGTTGCAATTTCCTTGTAAACATTTTCTGTGACTTTAGTGAAACCTGTAAGGGCTTCAACGTCCAGTGCACCACCATACATGCTGTCGACGGCTTGCACTGCATCTCTAGAGATGTCGTTGACTTGAACCGCCTCAGAGACTTCATGCTGTTCAATTCCGAGAGCTAACTGCTCATTCCACGTGTTTCTTTCGGCTAAATCATTGTTAAGAGATGAAGCCATGCGGTCATTGAGGCATGACTCTTTCACCTTCCTCAGGGCCCATTTTATTTGCTTGGATTGTCTTCTTTTTGAAATCAGCAATATCGGCTTCCATTTCATCGACTAATTGATTAGTGGTGACTGAACGTGGAGGGCAGATTCGAAGTCATTCCATGACACCTGCCACATCAGAGGGTAATGGGCGGTGATTTCGCAAAGCATTTAAGCGTTTTGCTGTCTTCTGGGACAAACTTCTTTCAACTGCACGCGCGCCTGGGATATGTCGGGTAGATATACTGTGGCTTCAACAAGTCGTTTAAGGTTGTCCACGTTAGCGATCCAAGCATACACTGCGTTGGGACTTCGTTTGGATACCTTGGCCACCTGACATTTCACCGCCTTGCACTTTCAGAGCATACTGTAGGCGCTGGCTCACTGTTCCGGGCTCCATGATGCGGTAGGTGCGATGACTAATGACAATGGTATGACTCTCTCTTGTTTATCCTCTACACACTTTCTATCCCTCACTTATGACGTGGCAGTGTAGTATATATTTTCATCTTGTTGAAGTGCACAAAGGCCTGTCACAAATATTTTGGTCAATATATTTCATTATTTATGCTCTACATCACATTAACATTTCTTCTACCTCACTATATGAATAGTGGTCAAAATATTCAAATGTGGACAAGTGTCTCTATTGGAGACAAGTGTCTCTATTGGAGACAAGTGTCTCTATTGGGACAAGTGTCTCTATAGGGCTGCTGTTGCTGCAGCGGTGATTGATGCCGCAGTGGAAGCCGCTGTAGTGGTTGGAGCGGCTGTCGTTGTCATCGTGGTGGTTGGAGCTGCAGTTGTTGGGTCTGTCGTAGGCGCCATTGGAATAGTAGGATATGCTGCCGTGACGATGGTTGTACCGTCCGTTTGGGCAAAACGAAAGTGCTGACTTTGTAAGTGCATCTCCTCGACAACGACTCCACTTCTGAAAATTCTAAAAATACCACGCCATGGAGAAGAGTAACGTGCTCAGCGTGGGCCAATCGAATTGTCGCTTTGCTTTGAATTGTGTGAGGAGATAGCAAATCAATGGATTTGACGAAGGGGTAGGGTAAAAAATTTCAATTATATTACGCATTTGACATTTGAAAATTTTCCACACAAGCATTCAATTAAATTTCATCAATTTAATCCACTACATTATCCGGAATTCCGGATATATGATCGCCGTAAGCCCTTCACTTTCAAATTAACTTCGCATGCCAAAGAAGTCCCGTGGCAGAGGCTTGGCTTACCAGCGAAAAAAACGTCGCAATGACATTGTTGATACAGGTGCCGAATTACTGAAGCCACAATCTCTAGTGCCGTCGTCTTGTCGAATTGGAACTGCTCCATTACACCAAAACAATCTAAATTGTGTAAATTCTAAGCAGGTTGATTCTACTGTTCATCCTGGTCATCTTCGTCTCTCATACACTGTCTATTATTCTCATGTCCTTGGTTCTCCTCCAGTTAGCGATTGGTTTGTTGAGAAGGGTACAATTTATCAAATTATGCAAGCCTTTAAAGTTCCTCCTGGCTCAAGAAACTCTGTTATATTTACTCTTATGGACTATATCTCATGTATTAATGCAGGCCTTGCATACACTGGTCAATCATTGTATCGTGGTGGTTCAAATAAATTGATAATGGATGGTTCCTTCAAATGTCAATTAATTGCCGATTGCATGGAACTGGGGGCGAGTTTCCGCCAAACTGCTGATGCCGTCAATATCTCCCGTGTACAATCAGGGGCTGAAACAATTGGAATTTCTGCTATTTACTCTGCTTGTCAACGGTTAAATCTTCAATTCCACGCCAAAAGCAAGGACACAGTGACCCTTCAAGTTCATGGGCAAATGCTCGGTTTAATTATTCTAGACAGCTAGCTGTCCGACTAGGAATATGGAAATGGAATATTGATGAAATGGGTCCTTGTCCTGACATGTTTGATTTATCTAAAACTGGAAAGCTAGAATTATCACAAATTGTTCATTGGGATGAAACACATCGAAAAGTTGAAATTAGACATCATGCAATCGGTGGAAAGAAAACTCAAGTACAATTTAAAAGAGATATTTATGGACGAATCTGTAATGATGGAGATCTTTTGCCAAAAAAATCTTATCTTAATGTTAAATTTCCTGGTGAAGCTCGATTCTCCTTTGGTTGTGCAATTGTGAAATTTTCTGACGGCCGGCAAGTTGGAACTCGTTGTCATCCTTTTGTTTACAGTGAACGTTGTATTCGATCTATTGATGATTATACAAAATATCTGAATTTTGAAATTGATCGTGTAAAGAAGATTGTTTTCGGGGGCGCGCCATGGGTTGTTTCAGGTCGTCTGAATAATAAAGGTAAATCTGGTTGATGTCTCGCAAGGTGATAATGTACATTGCAATAGATATTTACGATATGGACTACATTTCAATCCTGCCTGGTGTTGGTAAAGCCACGGAGAAAAAGTTAAACTCCATTGGAATAATCCAGGTCTATCAATTTAAGATGGCTCATCTAGGCGATAACTCAATCATGGACACATTTAAATTCAAACAACTCCAACTTCTGTGCGCTTCAGCAAAGCCTGGTTTCTGTCCTGCGATTGACCATCGCAAAGCTGATAATCCGTACGAATCGCTCTATGGAGCTTCTTGGAAATTAAAAATTGCCCAAACAACGACAATGAAACAACATTGCTGCATTACTGAGCTAAATGAGCACATTGTGAAAGAATCTCGAGCTGTCATGCGAAACACAATTCACGCAGACGATTGGTATTTTCATCACGATGCGTTGCCTCAATTGACATGCAAATCAACGATCAAATGGATGAAACAAAAAGGATATTATTCAAAATGGCTTTTACCTATATTGGGTCTGAACGACGGAACTGTATTTGCCGGTCGCCCAGTGGGAAATAGTCCTGAGTTCATGTGCTGGGACTCGTCGCTCAATAAAGATGTCCACGATGCGTTCGATTTGCATCGTTTATGGACATCCCATCTTCCTCAAGGATCGCCTAAGAAATTCTGTTCGTCGACTATAGAACAAATGGATAAAGCTTACCTTCGACTTCTTGATCCCTCACTTGGCCCTGACGCAGGAGTTCCTTTAGGACGAAGAATTGTTGAGGGTATTTCCAAATGTTTCGGATCGCACCTCTTGTCAGTGATTGCTGCACGGGGAGCTGTAGTGCCAGGGGTTGGCAATCGGAGCGGCGTTCGTCGCACACCAACGCCAGATGCACGGGGAGGCAAACGAACAAAGAAGATTTCCTTTGAGAGCCATTGGCTTCATCCTGACGCTGAACTCGGCAGGAACTTGGCCATTCAAGCTTCACAAAGTCGCCACGCTCTTGACACGAACCAAACCAATTCTTGCACTGTCGTTGACTTGTAATGTTGAACAATAAAAATATCGCATTGAATGTTTTTTAAATGACCGATGTTTAAATCATGAAAAGTCATTTTCGATATTTTTTCATCCTTTTTTCGACAATTACCATACAAATATCAAGACTTTGACCTTGGTTTTCTCAATCATTTCTCACTCAATGGGCGTAATATTTTGTACAGCGCGCAAACTTGGTAATTGAAATACACTCTCAAAATTTTATCGCTCAATTCGAAAAATTGACGGAGCTCGCTTTCGCTTTGCCCAAACGGACGGTACTTATATAAACATATATGATATAGCTAGGATGTAGTCCGGATTAAGAGCTCCTTCTAGCACAGAAGACACATTGGTGTAGATCATTGCACGGTGCTTGTTCCGTCGATAAAAAGAACTCTTGAAGCGATGTTATTAATGAGTTGACTCTTCGCCAAGCTTCTTGTTTCGAGTTTCCCAAATCATGCTCTTTGACGACGATTGCAACTCGATTGGAGTTTGCATTGGCAATGAAGTGCTTCGTGAAAGTAATAAAGTTATCCATTGTCATAAAAGAAGCTTGACGCACAACAGACTTCAGAGTTGAGTTGAATACTTCACAAACGACGGTGCTAATGTCGCGCATAATTGGAAAGTTGTCGATCTTATACGCGGACGAGAAATTGACATGATTGGAATAGTGCAAACGATCCACTAGAAACCAAATATTGCGAAAAAGCCAAGGCTCTCGTCGCAAACAGTACGTGTGCAAGTTGCAAGCGTTGTCCATAATGACAATACGCATCGCCTCGGGATGTGTCAATCGTTGACACAGTATGGCAAAAGGGTGCATTGGAGATTCGTGGTCATGCTGAACAGAAAAGCCCAGACATATGCCATGGGGACAACAAAAAATGAAACATTCCCGGCATCTTGAAGCGGGAACTCGGAGAGTTCTTTGTACACACCGAATCATCCTTCAGATGTCGAAATGGGTATGTTCGTAGACGTCTACACACTTTTGCACCAGGGAACCACTCATGTAAATCTTCATCTGCATACTCCCGGTTGAGAAAGTCGTCAGGTGTATCATTCTTTTGGTCGTCAGGCAGGGTATCAAGATAAGAACAGAATTCCACAGCTAGTTCTATCAAAATGGGTCCGAGTTGGCACCAAAGGGCGTTGTGTGGCTCCAAGTCCAAATTTGTTGCTCTTAGTGCAGACGCCAGTGACGGTAATTTTGACTGAAGAAGTTTGAGAGTTCTCTCTTTCTCTACTTGAAGAGTTAGTTCCCTTTGACGTTGATCACCAAGCTTCAATAGAACTGGCCCAATTATATGAGGGTCGCGGAGCAAACCATTTGGTATTGGTGACTGTCTCGCTAAATTTCCCAGGAACTCCCGCCAGTGTGAAGCGCAGGACATCCCCAAATCCGACTCAACAACGACAGATTGAACAAATGGACGAAGCACGGGGCAATTTTCGTCCAAAAGTCTCATCAACTTGAACACATCACTACGAGGGAGGTATGAGGGTGGTTTGTCCCCTTGAAATGCTCTGGAGCTGCAGAAATGCAAAAGAAGTCTTCTTGTTTCTTGATGGCTAACAAAGTTACGTTTTTCAACTGGAATACCGACGGCTTTCTTCTGGTTGAGAGGTAGATCCACTCTAAGAACTTTAGTGGTATGATATTCTTCTTCGTGTTATACCTTGGAGAGGCGTACTCTCGGCGACAGGCCATTTTGGCATTGCCGTCTCCAATAATTATTGGTGCAGAATCTAAATTACCGCAATGTGGACAATTAAACCCCTTCACGAGGTTTACATCGAGTCTACAAAGTCAGCGTAAGCTACGTTGGATCAATATATACGCTCACGATTGGAGGACGACCCAAAAAGACTTAATAAAGACTGATCGACTACACAAGCGGTATCCATTTGATGCATGCATCCCATCCAAAACTCTAAATGATGATGACAGTGGAGAAGCTCCTTGAATCATGCTCAAACGAATGAAGTTCACTAAGTCCATATCCAGAAGAATGTGCAGCCCTGTGCGAAGGAACCCATGATACATGCCATCAAAATCCAGAGAGTTCCTGCATGCGTCATTTTCACAAGGATACACAGGGATCTGGATTTTGTGTGAGCACAATATTCCATACACTGTTCCGTCTATGTAATTGCTTGGTTGATCAAGGTGAAATGTCGAGCCACACACACATAAATTGTTTGACAATTGGATGAGCTTATGGTGGTCTGGGTCGAATGAAGACAAAGTTTCAAAGCCTCTTCGTTTTCGTATGTGCTTTTGGTTGTCCAAGTCCACTGGAAAGGACGCACGAGGCGGCTTCCATGGGGGGTGTGGGGATATTTGTTGACTCTTCGTCATGTTGAAGCCACTCAAAATCAAAATCGTAAACGTGATGCATTTCATTGTGGAACTGATACCAGCTTTGTTTATGCACACAGGTGCTTGTGTTGCGACAGGATAAACATTACCAGTCATTTTTGCTGCGCATTACCATTATAGCTCGATCCAAATCACTAGCTGCTGATGCGTACAATTTATTTGATCTTTCACGTTGCGCCACTCCAAAAAGGGTAACGGGGGGTATGTCCTCAATTGAAGAGTTATTTGAGCCTCGTGGTAAAGGAGGTAGGTTGACAGAGAGAAATTCGTAAATGTTTATGTGTTCGCATACTTCATCACATTGTGCAAAAAAATCAGCTGAAGACCTTCCAGAGACAATAACTTTTCCTGTGATAATTTCCTCGAGCAAACCATTCCTTGTCGTTTTGCAGGTTGAACAATAGATCAATTTTTGCAAGGCGGCCTTGAATCCATTTCCAAAACAAAAAGATGGGTGCTTAAGCCATCAAAAACCAATTCTGTCATATAATTTCTCGGCGTGGGCAAACAATAGGCCTTCCCAGGAAATATGGTTACCAGCATATCAAGAGCAAGAACGAGATTCGCATATCTCGTGGCGTAGTCGACTGTAAAGCCATTTGCAGATGATTCAAAATTTGCTTCCGTTACAATGGGTTGCTGGGGTTGTTCGCTGTGCACAATGTAAGTGTTATCATATTCGAGGAATGAGCTGTCCCCCCATTCAAAACATTCTTCGTTTTCATTGACGAAACTTTGACCGGAATTCGTCGTCGCCTCGTTCTCGTACGTTCTTATCTCACCATCTAAAATTTCTTGATAAAGTGCTTGGATTGTACCAGCTACGAATGAAGCTCTTGCATTGTTTCTGAACAAGTTTCGCCGATAGTTTGTATGCGAAGAGCAAAGGCATTCGCACTTGCGACACATCCCGTTGGAACACCTTGGCAAAGGTCTATGAACCTCACACGACACACATATTTTCTGTCGCCTTGGCATTTTTGAAATTTGTCCGTTACTTCATCGGTTTCTCTGATCCATAATGTCACTTCCTGAGTACACCAGTTGTCCCCAGTTGTCTTCAGTTGTCTTCAGTTGTCCCCAGTTGTCCCTACGTGTCCCCAATTGTCCCCAGTTGTCCCTAGTTGTCCCTACTTGTCCCCAGTTGTCCCCAGTTATCCCCAGTTGACCGAAAGTGTTCTCATTGGAATATGATTGGCTTTAACGCATTAGCGTCATTGATTCCTCAGTGTTAACACCCTCGTCTGCAAAAAGCACGCAACAACTTTTCGAATGGACGTAACATCATCAAGCCCACAAGACGACAACAGTGAGGCCATGCACCAGAGAAGGTTCTTAATTTTCAACAAGAAAGCGCAATACCGAGACACAAGATCAGCTTTAGGTCGTGTGAACAAATTGTCGTTTGCAACTGACCCACCCACTATCATTCTACAAGATTATCCCAATGTGAATGCTTCAGCAAACCTCTTCAAGTCTCTGCCTAAAGCGAAATCTGTCATGTGGGTGCAATGGCATTCGTTTCAACCCAATGCAAATAGTACGGACTACAATTTCGACTCTGATAATTCTCCTTAGGAGCGCAGACACTCGAATGTTGGTACTCATCGAAGGACGCTCTACGACCTGTGATTGAAGCTATCATAAATGAGTGTCTTAGCCGTGGATTGGATCCTACCACTGAAACACTAGCGAAATGTAAGGATACCTTCTGACAGAGATGTTCCCATTTGACTTCTAGACAATATTCCCTTTCCAGGGCATTTGCATCAAATACTACGAGATATTGATTTAAAGACAATTTTGGTCACAAGAAAGGCGCCCCATAGTCGAACAATTGCAAGAAAGAGAGCAAAACTAATGAATGCCTTACAAGAATACATTTCCGTTGCTCATGGCACGTGCGCCGTAGGGGTCTCTGTCTTTTATTCTTCTAACATCATTTAGTTGACGCATATTAACGGAAATCGTCCAGAGTTATCCTTCTGCAAGATTTCGCGTCCACATGAGCAATACTTTCTTTCGGGCAATTCTCTTGACGAAATTGCAATGCTTGTACAACAAAGATTTGACAAACCAATAAATGCAAAGGAGGTTTTGTTATCGATTGAATCACTATCTAAGCGAGGCGCCGAGGAGGTAATTTGTTCTGGAATCCAACTTTAATGTTGTTGTAGCAAACTCGCCGACTTGACCGTGAAGTCTGTGGAAGCATTCCGAATTGGTCTCTTCGGCCTTCTTGGGCTCCAAGTGATATTGCTTGGTGTGATCCGTCTGCCATGACAAAAACAAACTTGCTAAGACTGCTATGCTACATTTGCCTTGGGCAAATTTTCAATGAGGATTTTTGTGGACCTGTGCGGTTTGAAGATGGACACGTTGTTTTCGATGATAATTAGTTTATTTGCTGAATAACATGTTATTTGCATTTTAACTTTCGGGAATATGCGTCATTCCATGGCCACGGTGAACGATTTTTCAACAGTGAAATGTCTTGCGAGCACGTTGCTTCAAATATTCATCTCACGGAGTTCGGATAATCATGTGAGTTTATTCGAAGAAGATATTGTCTTTTTCACCCAAATTTGTATTTTTCTACCAAAATTGAGTTCATTTCCAAATCGATTCCATCATACTGAAGTCAAGTATAAATGAAAAGTACGGTAAATTGGCCAAATAAAATTCACGTGCGTATAGGTGTGTTTTGCATGAACTTGGTAAATACTCGATTCTGATTGGCTGATCGATTTGAAGATCGATTTAGACCTTCTCACAATTTAGAATGAAATCGACAATAAAAAACTCCAAATCGAAGTACGAACTCCTTTTTTGACGGCATTTCGTGGTGAGATATTCTATTTCGGAAACAACTTGATATTTTGTTCGTTGGGTTCTTCTCCTGTCACCAATCAAAAGGGAGACTTTAAACATCCTACCCCTTTTTTATTTGTCCTACCCTTTTGAACTTGAATAAAGTATGTGCATACAAATAATGGTATAGCCACTAATCTAGTATGGCTAGTTGTTCTATTATTTATTAGCATCTTTGTGTTTGCTTCGTGTCTGGATTGACCGATGGATATCACAAACAACTTAAAGCATTGTGATGATTTCTTTGGAAACACAAAGCGAGGAATAATATTCAACAAAGCATTGGAACTGAAACCAAACTCATGTCGAATTGGATAAACTCTATTTTGATTCCTTTGAAGAGTATAGTGCTTTCCATGCACAAGGGATAAATGAACGGACAATGAATCGGAGTCGTCTCACTCCATAAAAGTGTTGCGCATTGGAAGTAGACATGCACTCCAAGGCTTGCACCTTCAATAGCCTGCATTTTCTTCGTGGTTGAAGCACACTCGACTCGATCAGAGTGACGGCTTACATCATTAGTAGTGATAACTTTACTCAAGAAAGCGTGCATTACAGTTCGGTGGAACAAGAGTTCAGGCAACAATTCTCATTATGAAGCTACTGGTGCGCCAATATTAACGCTGAGTCTGTGGTATACTTATAGATCTGAAATAGTTTGACATCTTGTTTATGATACATTGTAATTCATTCGTTTGATGGGTAAAGATCATAAACAAGATGTATTGTATGTGGACATTGCCGGGTGGACAACATGTATTTTTTTATTGGTCAATATTCAGTATTTTCCTGCCCTACCATGTACGTATCCAATTCGACATGAGTTTGGTTTCAGTTCCAATGCTTTGTTGAATATTATTCCTCGCTTTGTGTTTCCAAAGAAATCATCACAATGCTTTAAGTTGTTTGTGATATCCATCGGTCAATCCAGACACGAAGCAAACACAAAGATGCTATTAATAGTAGAACAACTAGCCATACTAGATTAGTGGTTATACCATTATTTGTATGCACATACTTTATTCAAGTTCAAAAGGGTAGGACAAATAAAAAAGGGGTAGGATGTTTAAAGTCTCCCCAATCAAAACCTCACCTGATTTCGCAACTGGTTTCCAACTGATGTAATCAAAGATTCAAGTTCATTCGCCAGTGGATTGCATCCTCCCGTCGACCATCGGTAGCCACTGGTACAAGCCAATTCGTCGTCCATCAAGCTATTCGCCGTCACTGTGACTCAACTTTCAACTCGAGGAATAGAATGGAGCGACTTTTTTATCAAATGTGGCGACACACATATCATATTATGATATATGACGGAGCGCTCCGTCTCTTGTAGTAACCTGATCTGAGTGGCTTTGCCTTTGTCCACTCTCTCTTTTGTCACCATTACAAAGCATGATGGGACTGCCATCGCTCGCCATGTGGGCTCTCCCTCGATCTTCCAAGCGCGGAGAAATTTCGTTAACCTGAACATTATCCGGTTAAAATTCGTTAACCTGAACAGTGTGGCAATACTTCATCAATGCATGTAACTTCACTGCAAAAGCCTTAAACTGCGCGGACGACGTCAGACATCTGGCCAGAAAATGGCGCTCAGCGAAGCGAAGCGGAGGTCGAGTGTAAAATATTCTGAAGGCGGATGACTCGGAGGAGGGGGCCCCCAACAAGAAACAAACATGGGATTTCCTCTCATCGGGAATGGCGGCATGATGAAGCCTGTTAAAGGTACTATGCTGAGGCTCAAGTGGAGTTGGGAATACAGTCTCGTGATTGTGCAGCGACTCACTGTTCAGGTTGACGAATTTTAACCGGATAGTGTACAAGTTAACGAATTTACTCTCCAAGCGCGATTAGTTATCTCCATTACGATCTACCACCACAGGATGAATATGTCTCCACCATCGCACACGAGGCAGTAATCCTACCGTAAAGGAAGCCAAGACTGCCTGGGTTGCAACTGGTGCCGATGAGAAAGTTGACATGTGGACCGTGGGCTGGACGAACAAGCATGTAACTCGCAGCAACGCTTTCAAGTCCATCGAGACGTCGCTTGAGAAAACCGTGAGCTAAGTCATGCAGAAAGACACGGTGATCGTTTGCGAAAAGAAGCACCGCGGACTGGTGTCTCCCGACAAGATGGGTGAAAACGAACATCCGTCATTGCACTTGACGGGCGAAGTAACCAGTGACACGGGTGACCCGCCACCGCCATTCACGCCATTCATGCCATTCACGCCATCCCGAGCCCGTCCCAGCAATCGCATGCGTGATTGATCCATCCATGTCGTAGTCCATTACGACTCGAACGTAGAATACAAGTCGCGTCGTAGCTGGCCATCGTGATACGTAGGTACACCACGGTGTAGTGGACCCATCGGACGCGCGACAGGCGGCTCTCCACATCCCTTCTATCGCTGCTCCTTCAGAGTTCTATGGCGATAAGCCCGAGCCTTCGCATTACAGCAGTGGTTCGTTGCGTCTGTCCATGAGAGTGCACGTAGAGGACGACGGCTTGACTCTGGACTCGTGACAATGGTGAGCTGTTGGCTCCATTGGGCTGAACACATGGAGGCCAAAATTGAACTTCCCACTCGGTGAGACCGGCTGCGACACACACTTCCCATTTCTCTGCAGACATGGCCCACGCCGTGGCGTTTTCGCCGTTTGTCGGCGCGAGTATGACCAACGAATCGGCCGAATCGCCTGGAATGTCGTCTCAGTCAGTGCCCATGACGCCCAGTGACCGCCGCTCGTTCTCGAAAATCTCGCAGACAGAAGTGAATCGACTCTACGACGTCGGCCAGCGCGCAATTGAAGATCTCCTTCGACATGATGCAGCGTTGAAGTGGCGTCCTGTTCAGTCGAGGCAAAGCGAAAGCTCGACAGCATCGGAAGCCAGCGATGTCGAGAGCGACATTGTACTGAGCCAAGGCGCGGACACCGCGCTCTTCTCGCTCAAAGGCACAGCGCCGATCCATGCCACAGTGACAGATGTCATGCGAGTTCTTTGTGTGAAGGAACCCAAAGTCATCCAGAAGGTCTACAGCCGCTTCTTTGGTACGTCTGCTCCGTGAATGTCGAGTACAAAGCGCGCCATTGTAGGCAGCGCCGGCACGGCGTGTAGTGTGTACTACGTCGACTCGGACGACAGGGACACCGTGGACGACCGAGTCTTCTCCTTGGAAACCCTCGAGCTCAAGTCTCTCTCGTTCGGTGAAGTCGACGGCCCGAAAGCTCCACCAAAGACGTCGCAGAGTCCACGGAAGTACTCGTACCTCCGCTACGGCAAACCCGTCGAGGTGACGAGGAACTCGTCGTCGGGACAATTAACGACAGATGGAAGCGGCGTCTGCGTGTGGGAAACAGTCGACGCGAAGCAAGGCCCGCCGGCCGGAAACTCAACCTTCCACAAGTGCGGCTTCATCGTCGAGCCGAACGCCGACAATCAAGTTCGTCTCTCGTTCATTCTCTCGCATCCGCTCGATGCTGCTGGAGCTCAAGGTGGCGCGCTCTCATCCGCCGCCTACTTTGTGCTGCTTCGCATGGTCCGCTCGACGTTGCGTGGAATTAACGGCGCGATCGTCGACTACCGTCTGCTCTACAACTTGGCGTTGCCCAAGCATCTCTGGACCGACGCCACGCAATGCGCAACCTGCGGCAAGGGCTTCAAGATGTTTCGAACCAAGCATCATTGCCGCCACTGCGGCGACGCGATCTGCTCCAACTGCTCCATCATGCGCGAAGGCGGCCAGGCCAACCGAACGTGCACGCCTTGCATTGAAGGCTCTCCATCCAGTACTGCTGTCATATGACTTGACAAGTGTTGACGTCTCTCCTAGGCATGCGCCGCCACATGTCCAAGCTCCCGACCGTCAAACCCGTGCTCGTCATGCCCGATCCCGCCAACGCGAAGCTCCGCACCGCAAGCTTGACGCGCTTGCAGTCGGAATCGTCCATCCGGCACTCCGATGACTTGATTCGACTGCGACCGAATGCGTCGAGCGCTCCAACGCCAAAGCAAGCGCGGCAGATTGCAGTCAAGGACGACCTCTTCGACCTGTCCAAGTTTGACGGCTTGCTCGACCCCAACCTCCAGAAGAGTGAACCGCCGCGACAGACGCCAGTGGAAGCGCCACAACCTGCGCCGGTCGAGCGGGTGCAGGACATCACAGAGAGCACGCCGCTCAACTACGACCTGACTTTCAAAGGTGGCAACGCATGGCCAGACCCTCCTGAGGCACCGCACGACGCGACGCGCCTCCAGAAAGCTCTCGAGTTCGACTTGCTGCGTCCCCGCGACGAAGCCAACACGTACGTCGGCTCGATTCCAATCCGTCATTGAGTGCATGCTTTAGGTATGTCATGATGGCCAGCCGAGCGCTGAACTGCCCCGTGGCTGCCGTGACGATCGTCGGCGACGCTGACGGTCTTGTCATCTCCAAAGTCGGCATTCAAGGCGAGACGGTGCCTCGAAACATCATGCTCGAGTCGCATGTGCTCATGTCGCCCGAGCCGCTCATCGTGCTAGACTGCCTCAACGACCTCCGCTTTATGACGAACCCTTTGGTGTGCCAGGGGAAGAACGGCATTCGGTTCTACATTGGCGTGCCGCTCGTGGCGTCCGATGGGTGCATTGTCGGCTCTCTCAGTGTCGTGGACACCAAGCCGCGGTCGAAAGTTCCCCACGGCGAATTGAATACGCTCGTTCTCACCGCGCGGACACTCATGAGGCGGTTCGAAGACGCCGCCAGCTAAGTTGGACTAAACAACGACGACATGGTCAAAGACGACAGGCCGGCCTCCTACAAGAGGATTCATTCGATGTAATGCGTGCAAGAAATGCTATTTGTAACCATGATGTGGCCTACTTGGACGGTGTGGACACCTGGATAACATGCCTGACGACCGTAAGCGCTCCATCTGGCTCATGGATAAATCCACCGTGGATCCAGATGCTTGGAAACGCAGTTTGACGAAAGGATCGGACTAAGACTGTCAGCGTTAGTTCGACATCGTGCTGTTACATCTTACCTTCGGCGGGGTACTGATGGAGATACTGATGGAGATTATCTATCCGCATGGGGACAGGGAGGTCCAGAGAGAACGTACGCTGCAGTGGTTGTCGCGAGTGCAGGAATGCCAATCTGTCACGGCGAGCAGAGCGGATCCTCCTCCTCCACCACACGCTCCAAACGGACAACCGACCACGACAAACAACGCCACGGTCATATTTGCGCATCGATCCTGTAGACACTTGGTTTCGAGATAATGTGAGCGATACCACCGCCTGCACTGTGGACCGCGGTCAACTCCACTGTAGTTCAGGCTGTCCAGAGAGGCCGGCGTTGCCTCTTCGTGGGTGCGCAGGCATAAAGCCACCAAGAGCAAAGTTGATCGATCCACGGTGGTGAGTAGGTGGACAGGACCAGCCGCTCGGGAACATCTTGATCATCATTGATAGAGTCGACAACGAGCAGACAGACAGCGTGCACATCCATGAAGCAGCACGGCGGGGATGAACTGCAATACCCGTGGTTCCTTTAGCAGACTCGGTGAGCTCAGCTGTCACATCCTCCTCAAGATCGGTGATGGGGAAGTGTCTTCAGCTCCTCTGCTCCGTTGTAGACCACCAGATTCATGTCGACACGCGGTGCAATCGACTGTTCCCCCTTTCGCAGCGTCGCAAATGGAATCGCAGGATGACCAATTCGCATGGGTTGGGCACGATACACCATGAGCAGGAGATTGACGTCTTCAACGCACTCTTAGACGATGAAGACTCATCAAGTACGTAGGTTAGAACAAAATGAAGATAATTGAGGGCTTGAGTCTTTGGAGTTGAAGGCTTTGAGTAATTCCAGGATGCCTCTTGTGTCGATGGCACTCCATCGCTTGATTCATGCGTTCTCAAGCAAAGGGCTTTACGTTCACTACTGTACCTCGACTTATACGTCCTCGTCCAGTAGCGAACCTCACACGTCGACCACTTACTGGAGGCATATCGCTTTTACCAAACGCAAACAGAGTTGACGATTATCAAGGAATAGACGCATCAATGCAGCTTAAACATAAATAAGTAATCGTCGACGGTGTAAACTAACTTTCGCTCTGCGTAGCTCTCTGCGTTACGTCGACAGACATTCAATCTCGCAGATTCAAATCGTGTCCATGTAGCGGATCTGAAGGATGCCACAAAGTTCATACTCTTCGTACTTCAACCGACCATCTTTGACATCGCACGACGTGACAGCACGGCCGAAGTCGACAAAGACAATGCGAGGACGATCGTCTTCGCACCAAATCAGGTTGCGATCCGCCATGTCGCCATGCAAAACACCCAGTGAGTGGATCTTGCGCAGGTCTTGGACGGCTTGTTGTCGACACTCGAGGGGGATGGTTGCGATCCCATCCATTCCCATCTTTTCCAACGTCTGTCCTTTGATAAAGGAAAGAACCAGGCCATCCAAAATGCCTTCCCAGAGTACCACGGGAGCAGGGCGAACAAGCATGGGGATACAAACCCCCTGGAGAGTCTTGAGGGCCACGTAGGCGTCACATTCGTGTTGGAGTTCGTCCAGCAATCCGGGCTTCTTGCACGTATCGACGGCTTTGATGGCCACGGGGATGTCGTCGAGCTCGGTGGAGACGATACTGGCGCTGCCACCACCGGCAATGACATGGTAATTGGGAAGGTCGGTGATAAGAACGAGCTCTCTGTCGTCTTCTTCCGTAGGCGCCTGGGTGTCGCTAGCTTTGTGCTTTTTTGGGGTTGGTTTCTTGGACTTCTTTTTTTTCTTTCCCGCGGATTTGCTTGGTTTAGGCATCTCTTGTGCGGATGGATTCATTATCGTGCACAGTTCCGCTTCAGAAAGGTCTTTCCCAGCAGGAAGATGGTCGATCAGCAGGAGACGTGCGATAGCTTCAAGGACTGTCATCGGGTCAAATCCGTCGGCTGCGAGGCCCTTGGAAATGAAGAGCTTGCCTTGGTGGTCTTGCTTGAAGAGGAACGTAGTCGTGAATGTGGTGAGGATGCCGTAGCGACTATTGTTGGTCGCCATATACCCGTACAATTGTCGGACTGCATGAAATACTTTGCGTCCAATTGTCAATCCCGGTGGACAATCATACGATTTGTCGTCATGTGTCGCCCAATGCTCATGGTGGTCTTTGTGCGAGTTGTAGATTTCAGCGAGAAGCGCATGGTGATCAAGGTCAAAACCCCATGGCGTCTTGCATTCGATCACAAGTGCCAGCTTCTCCTCAATAGTGTGGCGCGATCGCCACACTACCAAGTCAGGCCGGCCGACGACATTGGCATGGGAGCCGGTGGCCTCGTATTTTTCACTGCCGATGCATTCGCATACATACCACAAAAGTCGCGAGAAACCAGCGCATATTTCTGCTTCGTTTGTGCAGTGTTGCAAACCTTCAGCGCTGAATGTATTTACGGCACGTTGTGTCGTCACAGGCGTGGCGGCCCACAGATCGTCTGGAATTTCCGGCAAATCGTCGAAGGTCCATGCTCCGACTTCTTTTGGCGTCCTCGATTTCTTTGCACAAACTGTGGTTGATGTTCCAGTTGATATCCCCGTTTGTCGCGATACAAGACCGAGTGTCATGTGCACTCGTTCACTCATCATAAAGACTGGTTGGGTCTGACAAGTGATGAAAGTTTCGAAATCCTCTATCATTGGACGAGGAATTGACCAGACACGGATTGCCTTGCAGAGACTATAGGCGTCAAAGGACTCTGCGTCGTCAAAGGACTCTGCGTCGTTAAGATCAAGGTTCCTGGGTATCGCTACGTTTCGTGCTGCAACCCATCGTTTCACAATGGCCCTCACGGTTTCTTTTTGGACCGGCATGGAGTGTTTGCAAGAATTGAGAACGGCGCCAAAGTACACAGCTGTATCAAGTGGTCGGACTTGACCAATCGGAGACGAGGAGAATCTAAAGAATACAGAATAACAATTCTATTGGTTGGAATAAATCAAAGTATTATTTTCATTGGCTGAAATTGTCGTTAATCCTAGTCCATACTCGATTTAACGTACCCTTCAACTTAATAATTTATAAGAGGTTTGGGGGTTTGGGGGTAAATCCTTTAAATCTTACACATATTATGTACTAGTATAAGATTTAAAGGATTTATCGTCAAATATTCACGGACTAAAGTTTATCTTCATAAATGAATATTTATTGAAATATTAATAATATAGAGGTATTAGGTTATAGTGGGTACGTTAAATGGAGTACCGACTGTAGATACATTTCCCCTGGCGAAATTCGAGCATAGGTCGCTGGTGCAATCAAAAATAAAGTACTGCAGCGACGTATCCTCGTCGGCACACTCTGACTTTGCCCTAACGATTGACGCCAAGAACGGCCAATAAGAGAAGACTCTTATTCTGCCCGCAGCTTCACCCCCGCAACGGAGTCGGCTCCATGGGTTCGTTCACTTATATTAACTACGTATCCATCTACGGTTGCGTCGTGGTTATCGCTCCGCGAGCGTTTCTGCTAGTGTGTTGTCGTCCTGAAATAACTCGTCTCGGATCGCAGCGATCGACGTCATATTCCGACTCGCGGCCTCCTTCCACAGGGCGTAGTTGCGCTTCGTGGCCATGTGGATCGGCTTGAAGTCGTCTTGGAACACCACTTGCGCCACCGTGTCAAAGAACGGGAGGACAATAAATTCGAAAAAGCCGATTTGGTTCTACCACAACCACACATGAACACCCTATGTGCAATGATCTCAATGCAAACCTTGGCGCTGTTTTCGGCCCAGCGGTCCATGAACGGCGACACTTCAGAGTTTGAATCGCGCTCTGCATCCCCCTGAAGGAAGAACTCTTCAACGATCAGAGACGACCACAGTCCATGGAGCTTGACGGATTTCGCGGAATGACCAATGTCGGCGCACTTGACGACAACCTACAACGAACTCTCAAGACGACGATGACAGTGCGCTTTGTACCCGCATGAGCACCATGGGATCGTTTGAGATGTCGTGCTTTTCGTCCGAGATGATCATCGACTTGAGACTCCCTACGAGCTGCAGATGCAAGCTGAGATCCGTCGCGAGGACCATCTCGATGATGGCTTTCCGCATGTCGCGGTACGGCTTGTCCTTCATGCGGGCCCAGATATCACAGCTGGAGTTCTCCTGCGTGAGGAGGAAAGCTTCTGCGAGATGCATGTTTTCCAGCACGGACTTATCGTGGTACTGCATCGCGAGACGGTGCCGCGCTTTGATCATAAAGTTGTTGCTCTTCCCTGGATGTTTGTAGTCGTGAATCGCCGCCGCGACAAGTGCCGCGAAGAACTCATGGACGGTCAGCATGGATTGAATATGGCCGAGTTGGAGCTGCGAGATCAAGTAGTTGACGGAATTCATCACATCTGCGGCGTGAAAAACATTGTGCTACGCGGAAGAAGCGCCGAGTTAGCGACGAGAAAGGGATCATCATGACGTACGTATGGATTGCCGATGTAGCCTTGATCGATGCAGAGGAGAAAGTTCTTCATCGCGACCGGATCCACCTTGACTTCGTCATAAAAATTGTGCTTGTCGAACAGCGCGGTGCCGATCACAAAGAGCGGCCGTCCTCCCGTCTCGAGCGAGAAGACATCCGTGTCCCATCCGTCGCGCTCGACAGTGAGGGCGATCTCGGTCAGCAAGCTGTCCTCGAGGGATGGCATGTGTTCGAGCGGTGCAAATATCTCGCCGAGGCTGTGGCTGCTCGACTTGGATCGGTTCTCGGGGGTTCCGAGCACTGCAACGTTAGTGAGGCGGCTCGTCGCGCTGTATTCCTTCTTGCCGAGGACGGAGATCGCCCAGTTCTTGGTGTCCTTGTCGACTTCGGTGGCGGTGTTGGACATTTGCGAGAGGATGTCAGGCGTGAAGAGATTCGTGTCGAGACGAGAGAGCGCGGAGATGATGGCCGCCATGCGGAAGGACTGCGCGTCCGTGAAGTGGCTCTCTTCCTGGAGTGCTTTCAGGTCGGCGATGATTTTATGCACGGGGCTTTCCAAGTCGATGGGTGTGTCGAGGCAATCTTGCTGCTTCTGGAGCTCCTTCTTGAGGTTTTTGTTTTCCTCCGCGATGGCTTCGCGCTGTTTCTTGGCCGTCTCGGCTTCCATCTCCTTGTCGTGCATTTGCAAAAACTCGACGCGGAGCATGCGCTCCATGTCGCGGTTCTGGAGGAGCATGATGATCGCAAAGAGCAGGGGAAAGCAAAAGACGAGCACTTTGTTGGTGTTGAAATACTTGTTGGACGTCGACGGGTAGACGTAGATGGTCACGACGGTGTACGCGGACGTCGTGATGAGGCTCACGACCGCCGACTGGACCGCGCCGATGCGCAAGAGAGGAATAAAAATCGACACCAAGACCATGCGGAGGAGATTGATATTCATCGTCGCGGCGGGGAGGAGGATGCGGCCCATGTAGTCAAAGAGAATGTCGCGGCCAGTGCCGGTGTACGTCGGATATGGCCACGTCGCTTCGTCATGGACAATCGTGTAGACTTCGGTCGAGTTGAGGAAGTTGGTCGCATTGAGGAGCTGCATGATGTCGTCCTGGACGTAGAGTTTCCACTCGAAGAGCATCGAGTACATGCCGCCGCCAATGATGGAGATGGTCCAGCAGGTCACAATGATGGCGTAGATGTTGTGGAAGTACGGCTGGAAGCGCTTGAGCATGCTGCACCAGAGGAGGATCGGGATCGGGATCATGGCGGGGAAGACAAACAAAAAGTACGTCTGCGACTTGTCCCGCACGGTCTGGTCGGGCGAGATGAGGTTGTACAAGTTGGGAGAGATCGTCATGAAGTAGAGAAGGAGGAAGACGCAGACGATGCGGAACGACCGCGGCGACCATTCTTTCGCGGCCTTCTCCATGTACAATTGCTCGAGCTTGGGCTGACCGACAAAGTGCGCGGTCAATGGATGGTATCGAATCGTCGACTCGGACGTGGTTTTCAACCGCGTGGCGTCCCCGAGGGTCACCGCCGACGGGGAGATGCGCGTAAAGCGTGAAATCTTCATGTCACGCATGGGGAATGGCTGCCTCGCCGTCGACACACGCCCGCACGACTTGCCCCGTCACGTATGTCTCCCAGAATACCCCACGAGATGGAAACGACTGACTATAAATATTTTCAAGTCAGAAACCGAAGGCTCATGAGTTGATAGGGAGAATGTCGTGGCTTATTCTTGGCCAAGGGCGCAGTGACGATGCGGCTTGGGCAAGAAGACCTTTGACGAAGCATTCAGTGACGTGATCGAAGCCTTGGCGGCTGTCGGTGCGTCAAGCTTGTCAAGTTTCACCCGTTTGAAATGTCATCATATTGCACCAAGAACTTCAAAAGGTTATATTAACTGTATAAAACAATAATATTCAATAATTTGTATAGAAATTACACCAGAATTACTGTATAATTTTATCCAGTCTATTCACCCGGGGGACTTGGATGAACTGCGATTATTCGATGCTCATGGAGGCTGCATTAGCTTAAGATCGTCTTAGTGATGTGGCAACACACGTTATTCACCATGCTCCTGCGGGAAGTGTTGAAATCTTCACTAATGTACATCTCCCCACGGCTACTAGTATCAACCTTTCGGGCAATGTTATTCAACGAAAGAGAAAGCTAAGTTCGTTCAAGTGTGCTTGGTCCTGTGCAGCCCAAGCTACATTCGACATGACACTTGCTATCCATTCAATATCGTATCACATTTGTCTCAAGCTTTACAACAACGCCGCCTAGAGTTCCAACAAGCAATATCCGTATTTTTGACCCAGTTGATGCAAACAAGAATTCATTCTTTGCCCATTACTGTCTGCGTGCGCAGGGGCGATGTGAAGAACCTCGTAACGAGCTCAAACTCTACTTCAGGTCGGCTTGAGAGCGATCAAATTCGAGTCATCAAAGTCAAATTTTGTCTCGTCTTTGATAGCCAGATGGATGTTTCCGGATAAATTTTAAAGCTATACGGAAATTTCAGAGGGAAAATTGGTTCAAAATTTAAAATCTCATGCAGCAGGATGCGTACGAGCTGGTTGGGAGCACAAGGTTCCGGCTGGACCAAGCGGAGCGGGATCGCATGGATCTAAAGATGGAAGTCGCTCATTTAAGAGTACGTATGACGGTATGCTTCCGCGTCTAACTCTCGCAGGAACGGCTGCTGCAACGAGTGGGTGGAGACACGACGGCGTTAGAATTGGAGGAAGAGAGCTTCATGATGAAGAAGGAGCTCATGCAGATGGAGCAAAGTTTGGTTGAACACAGAGAACAACTAGTGCTTGTGAACACAAGACACGAAAAGGCCTTGATCAATTTGCAAAAGCTGGACGCTGCATGGAAAGCAAGCGTTGCGAAAGTTCAATCGCTTCAAGAAACTATTGACGCGAAAGACAAGCAATTACTCGAAGTCGATTTGATGAAAAAAGTACTAAGATCACAAGAGTTTACGATCCAGACTTTGGAAGGCGAAGCAAAGCAATTGCGAGGACAACTTGCGACAAAGGAATCCACTGTGCTAGAGCTCCAGGCCGACAAAAAGCGAATGCACGTCGAATTCGAGCACATTAACAATCAGCTAAATGCCAAGGCTGGTGTCAGCAAAGATGCACAGCGTGAAGCCGAAAGCGAGCTCCATGCCATGGTTGAAAAATGTGCTCGACTCCAAGGTGAAGCAAACGCTCTGCGTGAACAAGTCACTTATCTTCAATCCCATTCAACCGAAGTCCAAACAAATGCTACGCAGCTTAAATCCAAACTCCTCCAGCTTACTGAGGAGCACGCAACGCTCCAGATTCACCTGAAGTCGAGCAAGGGAGAGATCGATCGCCACATGACAGAGACAGCCTTTCTCAAGCGGGAAGTCGATCGACTACAGAACGAACTAAATGTGAGGGACCTCGAACTCCTACAGCACCAGCAAAAAAATATGGATGTGCAGTCGGCCATCGAAGATACGAAGAAGAGGCTTCAACTCGAAGAACAAGCACGAGAACTCCAAACTCGACGGATGGAGCTTGATGTTGAAAAGAAATGGCGAGATCAAGCACATGCGTACGAAATCAAACTCCAAGCCGAGGCCGCCGCATTGGCGGAAGTCAGAAACGAGCTAGAGATGACCAAAGCTTTGCAAGATGAACTGGTACGCACGCTAGGTGTCGAAGCACCGACCGATTTGCATTCCCACTTGGTCACGGAGCTCAATCACAAGGCTTCATTGCTTCAGACGGTCGAAAAACTGCGGTCGAAGCTTGCCGCATCGGAAAAATCCTGCGGAGAGTACACCAAGCTTCAGATCGCTCACACGGAACTCGAAGACAAATACAACAAGACTAGGCAAGCCATGGAGCGCATTCTCGCTCGAAAAACAAAGTCTGGCGACGTCAGTGCTAGTGCAGTTGCTGCTGAAGTCGGACTAACTCTCAAGGAGAACACAGGTCTTCTAAGTCCTAAGCCGACCACAGGGAAGCGAAAACCACCGCCATCAGACGAAGTCGCAAGGCCGCTCAAGCACGTATCAGTCAAGTCTAGGTATATGCAACCACCGAAATTCTTGTAATCATAGTACATGGTGGCTCAAAATCTTGCGTGCTACGACATCTCGGCTAACTTGATGAAGGAATTGATCCAACGGCGCTGTCGGACTTGCATCGTCACGTCGTCTTGGTTGTACCATGGACCTGCAAAAGATCGCGCGTAGAGCCATCCATTATCGTCACCAAGGCGAATATCGTAAAGCCAACCAACACGGGAGGCAAAGCCAGAAGGCGCACTCCCGCCGACGTCAGAGAGGTGGTGGCCGCCGCCTTTGCCGTCTTCGCACGTCCAAGGGAGCGGATCGGATGGTTTCAAATGGGCTTTTGACCAGCCTCGATGGAGCAGCGAGAACCGTTGGTTCTCCCACGCCTCGAGCTCGACTGTTTCCTTGGTCCGCGTGTGTGTGATGACATCAAACGCGAGCTCCACTTGACAATTTTCCAGTCGCCTTCTTCGTCGTCGCGTCACTTGGAGTGGAAAATGATGGACTTGTTGGTGAATCCCATTGGCAAGCTCGCCAAGATGAATGTGTACTTCTCCGACCAACTCGTCGGGCAAGAGATCGTTGTGGTCATAGAGCGCGACGTGCAAGACACACCGCTCCCGTTCCGTCTCGGTGATCGTCACAACGTAGACATGGTCGGTCCAGATGGGATTGAGTGTGAACGGCACCACCTTACTCTTGAACGGACGTGGTGTTTTCTGCGCGCCTTGGACTTGCATCACAACGTACGCATCGCAAGTACAGGAGCCAAAGAGACCTCCGTCTGGGGGCAAATTAATGGCACGCTTGAGATGAATCCGCACTTGCTGCTGTCGATCCATGCGCTTGGTGTCTGTGCTGTGGTTAAATGATCGAACGATCGTATCTCACATGCCAGTGCTTGAAACTGTCAAACCTGTCATAATTTATGTATCGTCTTAAACATTCCACCATGAATTCTATAATCTCGCAGGATACACTTCATAAGTTTATATCCTGTCATAATATATTTACATATTGAATGCCTCTATAATATCATAATTGTAACTGTCATCGAAGGATTGGCGGCACAAAGACGTCACCGGCCGGCGCCGTTTCGTCGTCGCTCCAAGCATCTTCGTCATGAACTGCTGCTGGGGCTTGTCCCTCTTCATCTTGTGATGGAGAGTTGTCGTTTGTTGGATCCACTCGAACTTGCGGAGGGCTCCACATCATGATCAATCCATCCTCGCCGCCGCTGATGAGTTCCTAGAAGCAGTGAAATTTGCATCCTCCGAGTTGAAGCAGCAGTACTCTCGTGGTTGGGCGATAGACACAGCTTGTGACGCGGCTGTAGTGGCCAGTGTACTTAGTGCATGGTGTGCTATGGGACTCGCCGTGGAGCATAAACGTTACGATTGTGCCTTGCTTGCCAGTCGGGTGATAAATCTACATGGTGCACCATCGATGGTCGCAAGGAACACAATGCAATTACCATGGCAGATTCGCTGTTTCCTTCTTGTGCCAAGCCGACAGTAATAGGACGGACACCGCGGCATTTAATTGTGCCATAGTTGTGAAACTACAAAGCTGTTCTAAGGAAGGACAGTGATAGCATCTACGTACCAAATGTTCACCAGTCGCGGCACTCCATAACCTCATGCACTGGTCAGCTCCAGACGTCACGAGGAATCGTCCATCTGGAGTATAGCGCAGTGATTGAATCGCTTGAGTATGTGCTAGTGCTTTGGATGTGCTGGCAGCTATATGTGGATCTTGCTTTGGTCTCTTGGCGGCGGGCTATTCAGATGAACCCAACGAATGATCAGTGCAGAAGCTTACCGCGACCGATTCTCGACTGGGGATATCGGCTTTACCATCTTGGTTGAGAACCAGCAAGCAAGCTGTAGCTCCAGATCGACGAATGTCTAACCTGAAGTCAACTCGTGTCGAGGAGTTTCCAATTTACCCCAGAGGCGTACACTGCCGTCAGCAGCACCAGACGCTAGATGGAACTCGTTGGTCCTGGACCAGCTCAGGCATCGAATAGCTGCACGATGGCCAAGAAGGCGATGAGTGCAAGCCCCAATGCTGATGTCACACAAACGGACTTCAGGACGATCAGTCCCGACGGCCAGGATGGATGAGCCGAGCAACGAAAACACTGCAGCGTGGACAGCATCTTTGACGCAGAACGCACTGGCGACTTCCATTTCATTCGCATCCCATAACTTCACAACAGTGTCATGAGAGGCCGTAATGAACATGCCATTGTCAACAGGATACCACTGGACAGCCGTGACACCTCCAGCATGTCCTGAAAGGTCCTGCGCGGATAAGAATGAGCAGACGCTATTCCATAGACGTGCCTGGGTGAACGCTGCGTTGAAGTGCTTGACATCACGCGGTCGTTTGAGCGGCTTCACAGCGCACATGGGTCGAATTGAGCTCGAGTCTGGTGGGAGAGGTGTCGTGTCGAAGACAGACATGTCATAGATGTACAACGCGCCAGTCCCGGCTCCCACGAGGAGGAATTGATTCTCGACTGGATCCAAATCCATATGCCAAACGTTCATACCTTGACGGTGGATCACCTTTTGCTGATTCAGCGTAAGCTGCTTGGAACCTTCAGCGTAGACATCATCAATGTATTCGCCGTAGGTGGTTTCGCCGATCGATCGCCGCTGGACGTATGCAAACGCGCTACTTCGCTCAATCATGGCGCGATGGAAGTTGCACAATTTCCACAAGCGTGAAGAGTGTAAAACTCGCTCAAATTATTTGAATTTTTCAAAAATTACATTAATGAGTAAGATTGAATAATATTTTAATATTATTCAATCTTAAACTATTAATAGCTATGTTTTTGAGTAATTTTCTCATATAAATATTTTGACGGACTGATGATGATCCATGATGGAAAGTCGTCCACAGCAACGCTAGTGAAGGTGGCTTGGAGGACAAAAGCAGATGCCAGAGCATGAAGGAATGGAAGATCTAAGCAAGAGAGACTCTGAAAGAAGAGAATGGTTTAATATGCAGTTTGATGCAGCAGTATGTACGATGTTCCTCCAAGCACAGAAATTGCAATGGAGAAGCAATTTTTGTAAACTACTAGGGCATCTACCCCCCCCTTGCTCTCTCTATTTCCTTTCATGGAAGGACGACCCATGGATCACATCATGAACGCATCGAAATCAAGTCATTTCTCGTTTGGCCTTAGGGGATACGACATGAAATGCCCCCTTCCATCCATTCGTACAATGCAATATAGATATATTTTTTCAAGTTAAGGCGATCTACACCCTGTGTAAAGCTGGACAAGACTCGACACGAGAGCCCAACCCACCCAGACTTTCAACACGCAACCAGCAGTCGTACCCACCATCGATCCCAGTCGGGACACCAACTCGTTCTCGACAAATTCTGGGTCGTCGTCTTCACCTGGCGTCTCATCACCATCGTCGACTCGAGAGAATGCCATCGTGTCAGCAAACAAAGGCTCCGACGACGTCCCATCGACCACCATAGGAATTGCGTCTCCAGCCAAACCAGACGGCATCCAAGGCAACGGGTCACTCGTCAAGTTGTGCAAGGTGTGGGTCAACGTGGCGTATTTGGTCGCTAGCAGCGTGGCCATACCAAGCAACAAAATAAGAACCACGCCGCTGACCAACAACGGGCAGCCACACATGCGTCGGACGAACGACCGCTCGCTCTTCACGTCTTGATCATTCTTGTCTGTGGCGACCACGGTCGTCGTCCACGTCCACAACATGACGGACACCAAGAGACTCCACGCATGGACGACGACAGCAACCACGAGGTTCACAATGCACACCCAAATCCACTCCATCTTGTTGCCGTCTGCGCGGGATTTCTCATGCAAGGCAGTCTTGAGTGCGGCCACTTGGTCTTCAAGCGAGATGGTCGCCGTGTTTTTTGCCGAGACTTCTCCCTTGGCTGCCTCGAGCTCACTAGTCAACGCCGCGACTTGCTCGTTCAAGCGTTCGGTATCCTTGGTCTTCTGTGTGAGTTGAGACTTGACACTGGCCAAGTCATTCGACAGCGCCGCCACTTGGTCGCGGAGTTGAGTTGCCGTCGTTTCTGCTTCCTGCAGTTGTGGTTTCAGTTGTCCCTCCACCACGTCGTTGAAGTACGACACCATGACGTCGACGTGTTCCGCCTTCTCTTGGACTTCGGTGAGCGCGCTTTCGAGCTGTTCGCGACATGCCTGGAGCTCGGCCTTGGTGGCATCGAGCTCGCGTCTCTGGGCATCCATCGGGTAGTCTTCTTGCTTGAGTTGGGCTTGCATGGTTTGTCAAAACGGTGGCAAATTCGGAAATGAGCGTTGGCCGAGGCTGCAGAATGTCGCCTCCATCGCATGGAAAAAATCAAATTTTCGCACAGTATCCCATGTCTTTCGCCACCTTCGTCAGTGATGCTGCCTGCGTGTGGCCAACAAACTTGGGCGGTCCCGACAGCAACCCAAGCAAGGCAGTCCTCCTGGTTTTGAAAGGCAAACTGATTCGAGTTCATTGACGTCAACTGTACGTCAAGTTCCACCAGTCAGTTGACGTACACTATACGACTTGACAGGTGTCAAGTTACACAACTTGACCTTAATGACAAACATCGACGTGGCGAACTATGGTGGCAGAGCTGTGTTTGGCACGTCAATTTCCGCTCGACTTGAATGTTTTGGCTCGTTCGACTGCAGGGAAACTCAGGTGAAACAAAATGAACAATCGTTGGCTCCGTCTCGTCGATAGTTTGTTGTGCCTTAGTTGAGCATGAAAACTTACGAGCATTCAAGAAAATAAGCGCATCAATGTGTCCATTGGCGGCTGCCAAGTCCATAGTACGACAATTTTCGGCCTCCATGCCGTGCTTGTTAATAAGCCAGCGCAGAATCTCAATGCAACCATTCGAGGCAGCTGTGTCGACAAGTTGCATTGACAGCGGTGCACCCAACCTGTGGATATACTCGACGAGCTCCAACCTACTGCTCTCGACAGCAGCAATGAGGCAGGCATCGTTTGATAAATAGCTGACTTCCATGAGAGCAATGAGCTCGATCAATTCCAAATGGCCATTCCGACAAGCTGTGAGAATACTCAAGTCGTGAAACGTATCGTGTTGCCGGAATTGTAAAAGCATAAGGACCATATCGCGGTTGCCATGCTCGACTGCAAAGTTGAGAGCTTCAAACGTTGAGCCAATGTACCCTCGGTCGAGGAGTGCCTTGAACATTTTCATGTTGCGTTTGTACGCAACAACATCGATCAAGTTGTCACAGAGATTTCTTAGGCCAAATGTGCGGTGGAGGTGATCCAGCAGCTTGATATTGCTGTACGTGACTGAAATGACTGCCAAAACAAGACCGAGGTGGGGCATCCACGTGAATAATTTTGGCAGTCTGTCGAATCCGACTTGAGCAAGCCATGGGGAGAACGTAAAATATGCAATCTCGATCTTTTCGTCAAAGTCGTTGCTTCCACTGAGCTCGACGCGTTTGTTCTTCTTCTTCTGGAGAGTTGGCGGTTCAACCCACATGAAGAGCCGAAAGTCGTAGCACATGCCTTTCTGGAAGCTCGCAATCGTCTG
This sequence comes from Aphanomyces cochlioides, assembly GCA_019828595.1. NCBI lineage: Eukaryota > Oomycota > Saprolegniomycetes > Saprolegniales > Verrucalvaceae > Aphanomyces > Aphanomyces cochlioides. The sequence goes on along the minus strand of JAHQRK010000014.1, from coordinate 1,413,764 downwards.
GAAAATATCTCGCGAAAACAGGACGCTAAAGACTACAGCTCCATACTTCTCTTGACGTTTCCGTGGCGCTTTCAGCGGTGGTTCTCCCGTCGAGACGTCCACCGACACGGGACTCTGTTGTGTCGTGGCGAGCATCTTTTCAAATCTGACGAATTTGTGGCTTTTCTGTCTCATCCAATCAGAATTCGCTATATCCTCAATCTCGTCATTTGATTGGCTGTTGAATATCCCACTCTGTTAATTCAGCAAGTCCGGAGAGGACAAATCAAGAGAGGAGACAAGAAAGTCGATGAAGCAACCACTCTGGAAGCAAGATCGTCGTCCAGACAGGCCCAAAACGATCCAATAGACATCAGCAACGCGGTCTACGTACCAAGGCATCACGTTTGACCCCGTTTTTGAGACCAAACGTCCCGCTCGATGGTGGATATGGGAAGATAACCGCCACTAATCACCACAGGATTCGACATGGACAGTTGCCCTCGGGGTACTACTCTGTCCCGAAATGTTTTTCCACTTAGTGTAATTGGTCCAAATTAAGGCCATTTTTCAATGTAATTGAGCGCAATTGATGGATATCAAAGTATTTCTGCCAATAATTGCAACAGTATTGCTCATGGTCGCCAGAGTCAGTCATTTCGAGGCAAGACACATTATCCAAAATGGACCAATCATATCGAACAATAAATAATTTTTTGGCCAATCAATTGCTGAGAAGTGGACAAAGCCACTTTTACCCCATTGCAATTTCCGACGACTGTCATGGGCAAGAAGGGTCCGAATTTGTCTGACGACGACAAAATCGTCATTTGTGCTGAATTATCTGCCATGCAAGCCGAAGGCAAACTCAATCGTGGTGCTCTCAAGCAAGTTGCAGTGAAATATTGCCGTTCAACTAGAACTATTGCTGACCTTTGGAAGATGTACAAGATGGGACTTAACAATGGAACACCCTTGGCTGCAATTACCAGCAAGATAAAGTCAAATTCTGGCCGAAAGGGAATGACACCGACAGAAATACAGTCTCGCGTTCGAAAGGTGTCATTCCATCTCCGCCAGAATTTGAGAACGCTAGCTGAGGAAACGGGAATTGCTAAGACAATACTCCACCGTGCAAAGAAGGCCGGATTTTTGCGCTGCACTACAAATCGACTCAAGCCACGTCTCACAAATGAACACCATAAACAACGATTGGAGTTTGCGTTGGCCCATCTTGTTCCGTTTGAAGGCTCACTTGACTACACATTTAAACCATTAAACAATGTCGTCCACGTGGACGAAAAGTGGTTTTACCTTGCCAAGATTGACCAGAAGATATACCTCCTCCCTGACGAAACGGGTCCTGTTAGGACGATTCACAACCAGCGATTTATACCAAAGATCATGTTCCTGGCGGCAGTTGCAGAACCAAGAGTCGATGAATTGACTGGTGTGTTTTTCGATGGCAAAATAGGCATATGGCCTTTTATTGAGCGCCAACCAGCTGCACGCTCAAGTAAAAATCGTCCAAAGGGTACCCTTATTACCGTGCCTGTGTCAGTCACAAGGTCGGTTTACCGTGCTACTTTGATTGAAAAAGTTATCCCCGCCATCAAGTCCAAATGGCCTGCCGGGTCAACTCGTTCTGTTGTCATCCAGCAAGATAATGCGCCGGTGCATGTCTGTTTGAGCGATCCGAATGTGACAGAGGCTTGCAAGGCTGATGGTTGGAATATCACGATGTCAAATCAACCACCAAAAAGCCCAGATTTAAATATATTAGATCTGGGTTTTTTCAACTCGATCCAAACTTTGCAATATCGCAAAGTTGCACGAAATGTGGATGAATTGGTCACTGCTGTTGAAGATGCTTTCAACGAGCTGTCTTCCGAAAAGTTGCAGAACAATTTTGCGACCCTGCGTTGTGTCATGCGAGCAATCATGGAAAATGGAGGTGGCAATGAATTCAAAATTCCTCACTCTGGAAAAGCTCAAGCTCGCCGCGACGGCTCTTTTGGAGATCCTGAACTTGTGCCCATATCCATTGCCGAGAATGCTCAAGACTTACTCACTGAAATGTATGCCCGCAAGGAAGATGAAATGGCGGTCCATGAATTGTGCTCCACGTTCAACAATCTTGGGATTCCTCACGATGTTGAATTCTGCGAGCTTTAACTTGTTTTGAATATACTTTTCATTTTCACTTCGTTTTATTATAGAAATATAAAAGTGGAAGATCATTTCGGGACACCAAAAAAAACATACTAGAGAAACTTTCCGGGACAGAGTAGTACACGGTAAGCTGTTTGCTGTTGCTTGGAATGTAGATGGAAATGGCGAGGAAGAGGCTCGAGCTCTTGAGTTGGCCATGCCAACTCAGCACTGCACCAGTCGGATTTGAATATGCCGCTGACGTTGCCGACGTTGTGGTCTGTTGCTTGTCGTGGTTTGGGATCTTACTGACGGCGTTGTTGAGTAGGCAGAGTGGGATGCGACGACAGGCGCAGCGAGGTTTCATCCATTTTGTCCAAGACAGCGGTGGTGGTTTTGTGTCGCGGAGTGACTCAACAGTTCAGTTGACCGTCACACCATGGAAGAATCTGCCATTGGGTGTCGTACGAAAGCGAGGAACGACGAAGCCAACACGTCAAAGCTGCCTTCGATGCACGATGTTGTCATGAAGAGGAAGGTGAGAGTCGAAGCATGACAAGCAGTGAGGAGTTCGATGTCAGTGTCGGCTTGGACGGTCACACTCCAACTTGTCACGGGGGCTATGACTCACCTGGAAGCTAACAACTGACGTGCACGCCGTGCCATCGCATCGCGTTGACGATCCATTTCCGCCCTCAGGGCATTTGCAACGCTTGCCATGTCAAGATGGATCTGCCAAGCTTTTATTCAAGTGCACGGGGACAGTTTTCATGCCAGAGCGTGGCAGACGAACGAGGGAGAGTCCTCTGGCTTACCTGTGTCCTCATGGCTCAACCACGACAAGACAGACGCAATCGACTGAATATCGTCAATCGCCCATGCTGGTTCTCTTTGCACATGCCCTCGTGCGTCGATTGCCCTTCTGAGCCTTTCACTGGTCGCCTTGAAGTCTGAGGCGTGTTGTCCTAGCCACGTAGGCTTATCGAGGTAGAAAACCTGTCTGAGGCCACGGGGTGATATCTCGGTCGTGTGCTCGTTGCTCTCGTGCTACACGCTGTCAGGGGTTTGATAACGCCACTTGGATTTCTCTGGTCGACCGCCGCATCACAGCGACTTCTCGCTGGACTGCCGTCCTTCCATCTTGACAACATGCGATCCTCTCATGTGCATTATAGTACACTCTGTCATGTATTCCTACAAGGATCATGCGATCTGACCCAAACATGTTCTCTACATATTGTACTCGACTGGAAGCTCTCACTCCATGTCGCTGTCGTCGTCCATGTCGTTGGAAACATCGCTCTGGTTCGACTCGACATCGTCGCCATCATTGTCGTCGATGTCTGTGTGGCATGATCGGCATGGCTTTGTGCCCGTCGCGGCCGTGTCGAGCCATTTGGCCATCAAGTCGTAATTCGCCCGGTCGGCAGCGCGACTACCGCACCACCGACATCCTCCCCTTCCAGTTCGTAGGAACCAAAGCACTGCTTCTCGTTGACCACACTGAGCTGCTCGCACGACGGGATGCGTCAAGTACGCGCGATCCACTTCGCCGATGTCGTAAAGCCAAGCGAGAATGTCAACATAGCCGCGCTCTGCCGCGACGACCAACGGCTCTTCAAATTGAACGTTTGGGATGTTGGAGTAGAGCCACTGGAGCATCTGGAGATTGCCGCTGTGCACTGCTCGCTCGACGACGTACTTGCAGCAACCTTCGCGGCGGTTTTGAAGAAGCCACGTGGCCACTTGGACGTGGTTGGCTTCGACGGCATGGTCGACAGCTTGCGGCGTGCAGCCGTAGTTGGTGTTGTGGTGGAGCCACTGAACCATCTCGAGGTGGCCATTCTTCGCTGCCAAGTCCATCGCATGGGCAGATCCGCCCTCACTTCGATGGTGTAGAAGCCACTGGATGACGTCCAAGTGGTTGTTCCCTGCGGCCAGATTGAATGCGTTCACAGTGCACCCTTCCGTTCGGTTCTCATGGAGCCACTGGACGACATGGAGGTGGCCATTTCCCGCCGCCATGTCCATCGCATCTGGAGTGCATGCATTGGTGTTGCGGGCGTGAAGATACTTCACAACTTCCAAATGTCCATTCCCTGCCGCTTCGTTCATGGCGCGCGACGTGTGGCCAGGAGCGCGCTTTTCTTCGAGGAGCCACTGCACGATGTGCAAATGGCCAAGGGATGCCGCCTTGTCGACCGTCGACGGCAAAAACATGAAGCCGAGCTCTTCGACCACTTTCAAAGTTCGGATTTGGCCCGTTTCGACCGCGGCATGGGAAAACCGCGTCGACAGCGGCATCGTCGTGTCCGCGAGGAGCTGCGGATCATGCATCGTCACATACCGCACGGGGTCAAAATGATAGCGCCTGATCCCAACGATGAGGGAATCAATGGACGCGGTGGACTGAGGGTAGTTGTGGGTCAAGTAGATGATCATCTCGAGGTTGCCGTTCTCGACGGCAAAGTTGAGGCATTCGTTGGTTGTCGGTGCAAAGCCGTAGCTTTCCAACTGCCTGAATATGGCAAAGTTGTCGGAGAACGCCGCGACGTCGAGGACGTCCTCACAGAACGTGTCGAGGCCAAACTTGCGGTGGAGGTATTCCAAGAGCGTGCTGTTGTTGTACGAGATGGCGACGAGCGTCGTGAGGAGGCCAAGGTGCGGCATCCACGCAATGAGCTTCGGCAGCCGTTCCATGCCATGCTCTGGCAGCCAGTACATGAGCGCTTTGTAGGCCTCGCCGACTTTGTGGTGAAAGTCGCAGTTGGCTGCTCTAAAGTTGACGCGTTTCTTGTTGTGGCGGACAAGGCGTGGCGGCGTGACGTCGACAAAGCGTGCAAAGTCATCGCACATGCCATTTTGGAAGCCCGCGATGATCTCAAGGTACCCTGGCGTGAAGAGGACGCGGTAGACGAGCGACGTGTACGCTTCCTGCTCTGACATCATCTTGCATGCTCCTTCCTTCTGCTGCATGTGTTGAAAAATGGCAAATGAGTTCCACATGGGTACTACTCCAACTACTTGGTCACATCGCCACTGTATCCTTCGTGTGTGCATCGTCGGCAGCATACCTCGTACTCTTCTCCATGAAGTGTACATGCTCTGTCCTGCGGAGAGTTCAGTAAATTCCATCAAACAAGTCCATCTGCGCGTTGGCTCGAGATATCAACCACAGAGGAAATGTGGCCACGCCAATGTGTCAAGGAATGATTAGTTCGGACGCGCTGCGATGTCACCCGATAGTGTGGGTGATTATGCGTGTGGAGAGTAGCATCGCCATGAAAACGTTGTCGAGTTGGTGACGACGCGGCGGTCGGGACTCATCGTCTTGGCGCCGGTCGAGGTCGATGTACTGTACGACGGCTGATGGTTCCGTCTCGTCCACCCGCCAACTATCATTTTGAACCCAGAAGGAGAGTGTTCCTTGGCCATATCCACCCATCGCGGTGGCTTTGCCGCGCCTGCGATTTCCAAATTTTTGATCTGCATAGTGATTTTCACATGGGCGCTGTTGAGTCACAAGAGTAGGATGCACATGGCGAAAATGGACCATGCATCCTCGCCCGCACTTGCTCCATCGGCTGGACAATCTCTTTCGAGGGCGACAAGCCATCGTGCAGTTGTCCAGGCGTGGTTGGCAGCGCGACGGCGGCAAATTGACCGAGAATGTTGTCGACTACGGTGCCAGAACCACCACATGACGACAGTCCCTTGAGTCACAATTCCTCTTGAGAAGTGTGACCAATCTGAAAAACATGCGACCACGTGGCGTAGCGTGGGATTCCTCGAGAGTCAATGCCGTGAATAATCAAAGATGGCGGGACTACCACGCGACGGCAATTCTCGATCTCGTCCATTGAGGTTCGAGTAGCAACGTACCAGTATGGTACAGTAGCACGCAATCTGGCGAACATGGCTATGCCTTTCTGAAGTTTCCTCAGTCGACGGACGGCATCGCACCAAGTCTTTATACAACTACACGGGACTATCTTTAAGGTTCAGGCAGTGGACTTCGACATGTCGGGCATTCCATCTTAACTTGCATCCATTCCTGCAGGCAAGGGCGATGGAATATATGATCACATGGCGCAATCATGTAGTCGCGCGCATCAACGTCCAATTCAACCTACAACATGCATTGAGACGAGTTCAACAACAGGAAAGGAAGGAGCGTACCATGCAGATGACACAGTCCAGTTCATCGCCTTGGTTGACGCGAAGGAGCGACAATTGATCTGGATCCATCCGTCGTTCGTAATTGTACTTGACGGGGAGAAACATGGCGGGGATGAAGAAGCGAGGACCCCAGTGGCGCTGCAGCAGGAGGACAGCCACTTGGAGCGCCATCCATGCGACCAATCCATAGCACAAGTTGGGATGGTACTGCAGTGGAAACTACAAGACACTTGAGCACCAAAGTCGTCGTCGATGAAAGAACTTACAATCGGCATGGCCGTCAAAAAGTTTTTCGGGCAGCCGTACAAGTAGAGCGGCAAGAAGAGGCGCGTGACCGACATGCCAAGGATGTACGACGTGTCAAATGGATTGCGCACTTCGCGATGGATATTGTGGACAATCTGAGGGACCCAAAAGGAACAAGCGATTATCACAAAGAGATGGAGCCATTTCTAGAGTGTTTCAGCAAGGAGAAGACCCAGGACGAGACGTACCCATCCGTAGTAGATCAAGCAGAGACCAAAGAGGAGCGAGATATAGAAGCGCGAGTAGAGCGTCGTCAATTCACGGCGCATGACATTCCAGCCTTCGGTGAATTGCTGCGGCCGTCGGGCTTTCCAAATCACAAGGAGAAAGCGCATCTCGAAGATGGAAAAGATGATCAGCTGGAAGAATGAGACGGTAGCAAAGAGAGTAAAGACGTGCTGGGCCACAATGCCAGTCGTCAAATGCAGCAAGCACAAGTACGAGTCCACGACCGCTTGTTGTCCAATCGTGATGAGACTCACTTTCGCCGCGGCGGCTTGCGTACTGCTCTGTTGGAGCTGCTTGAGTAAGAGGTAGATCTGCACCAAGCAGAGGACAGCCATGACGATGGCGTACCCGCTGGCTTTGGTGTAGAACAGATTGAAGTTTTCTTCGATGAAGGTCACGTTCGCCCGCCAGTAGAGCCCACAGACGTCACTACCGCCGATACCACCAAGAGCTCCAACAGAGTTCACTGCACTTCCAGTTTTGATCTGGCCTCGATCGACTTCCATGTCGATCGTGTACACGCATTGCTCTCGCGACGAATAGCCATTAAAGCCATTGCTGCCAGTGCGAAGACGTTGATTGCCTCCAGTGTACCTAGAAGTCACTTTCAGGTCATTTTCGTTGCTGGGATAGCTTACGGATTGTAGCGCAGCGGTGAGATTTCCAGGTGACTCTTGCCGTCGTTGTCCGGGTCGACTGTCGTCGTCGACGCGTTGTCCATGGAGTCGTACGTGAGCTCTACACTTGCATCTGGCATGTTGCCAAAGAGCGTTAAGCGGCCAATTCGGCGCAAAAAGACGCCTTGAACGGGGAGAATTGTCATAGCCAGGGACTCGTCGTGCATGATAACTTGGCCCACGACGTACGCCACATCCGTGTTCACCTCATCGGACGGTGTCGGTTTCTCACTTAATATAAACCAAATCACGCCTCCGGTCGCGACTGTCGCTACGTCAGACGTCGCAGGGACATGGTTGGGGTTTCCACCGCCGCCATAGTACGGCCGGTAGGTTGGATGCACGAACCGGTTCGCTTCGTGGGATGCCTGCTCTGTCTCGAAGGCTGATTTCGCTAGCATGGTCCATTCTCCCTTGTAGACACCCGTGATATTGTCTTCCACAATAGTCTACACACATTTGCAAACCGAAACACTCGCGCTTCTACCTCTCCAGGGTGTCGAAGTGCCAATTCCTTGGCGAGGAGGGAGTCAAAATAAGCGATTTCCTTGTCGCGCTTTGTTGCATTCTCTGTATACGGCCACTACACGTGCGCCGGGTTCGGACCTGTTCAATATATTTTAAATCGTACCTTGTCAGTGGGAGGGTGCGTAGAGCTTCGCATGCGCTGTTGTTGGCTGTTTCCATCGAGGAAGAGCAGGAAGAAGCACACGAAAATCGTTGTACTAAGTAGTCGCTGGAGTCGATTTCGCTGCATATTCATCTGATATTCTTGTTCTTCCCGTCCAAGAATCATGAGCCCGGGGACGTTCTCACGGTTGCCGCCACCACCGCCACCGCCGTTGCCTCCCTGGCCCGCGTAGACCAAGATCACAGCATCATTGCGCATGTCCATGGACTCTTCGGCAATATTTTGATCTTCGTCGTCGTATATTTTGCATTTATTCCAATTTTCGGATTTTTGCATACAAAAATCAAGTGATAACGTCAAAAATATAAAGTAATGATGGAATTCGGAGTGGCTTCAACTGGATTAATAATATTAATAATTTATTACAAAAACCAAGTTGAAAGCTGAAACCATTTCCAAACATTTTAAACCATTTTTATTTTATTTGAAATACATTTGAAAAACTCTTTCAAATGCAAAGGATAATTTAGAATAATTTAAAATGATTATTCGATCCCTTTTATGAAAATACAGACATTTCATACACATTTCAAGTGTATAATGTTTGTTCAATGGTAATTCCGGATATTAGTTGAATTATCCCGTCATGTCATTCTGTTCAAAATTGACCTCCAAGATGTGCCAGTTGGACGCGGTGCAGCAGTGGCAAATGTACCTGTACACGGCGATCTTCCTCGTGCTCTCGGTGGTTCTGTCCAATGTGATTGCATGGGTCAAGCAATTCCGACAGGAAGCTCGCATTTCGCAAAAGACAGCTTCGTTGGCAGATCGCCAAGCTACAGGACAAGCGATTATCCCAGTGACGATTCTCACAGGCTTTTTGGGCTCTGGGAAGACAACGCTACTGAATTACATCCTGTCATCGCCTGACCATGGATACAAGATCATGGTTCTCGAAAATGAACTCGGTGCCGTCAGTATTGATCATGCTTTGATTGCAAACCATCCCCGCGAAGGCGTTGTCGTTATGCAGAATGGCTGCATGTGCTGCTCTGCCTCCACGGCAACGTCCAACGAACTTGAGCGAATTTTAGACCATCTCCTCGATGTGCAAGCGTCTAACAACGATGCATTCGACTATTTGATCGTTGAGACCACTGGAATTGCCGATCCAGGTCCAATTCTCAAGACATTTCTCGAATTACGAGCCAGTCGCTTCCGCCTTGATGGCGTCGTCACGCTCGTGGATACAGCAGCTCTGCTTAAAATGGATTCAACTCCCTGGCCTGTTGAAATGTACTCGCAACTGGCATATGCTGATCTCATTGCTCTCAACAAGATTGATTTGGTGTCAGATCGGGATGCTATTGATAGTTTGACGACGCGGCTACGAGCAATCAATCCCGACGCCAAACTTGTCGAGTGTCAGCACTCCAAGCTAGCAATCTCTGAGCTGCTTCATATCGAATCTTTCGATGCCCGTCGCTTTGACTTGGCGAACATTGTCTCCCAGCACACTCAAGACGTTGACACCGTGCTCCTCACTACAACAAGACCAGTGCCTCTTGGTGCATTCAGTCATTGGTACATCGACGAGCTCTTTCTTCTGCTGACTCACTCATGGCGTGTGGTAGGCTGAATGAAGTCGTCGATGTCTACTGGAAACGTGGCATCTTTCGCATGAAGGGATTGATTCTCGACTCGGACGAGTCGCTCTGGGTCCTCCAGTGTGTCTTGGACACTTACACAATGACCCAAGCAGCATCACAACAGACTAAAGAAGGAAAAACAGAGCAAAAAACAACCCAGGTTGTCCTCATCGGCGTCCGTCTTGACGAAGAAGTCCTTGAGGCGTCGTTTGCAGCCATGTTAGAAGACGAACCAACAAACGAATGAACGAGCGATTAGAAACGATAGAAGCATAGCTTTAATCAATGGCATAACTTAAAAGAATTGTCATCGTCGTCCCGTGAGTCGCTCGAAGAGCTGAAGGTGAACAAGCGAGTGGACCCAACATGCTGACACTAGATCGTGAGCATGGAAAACCAGTTGCTGTTGAGGAAGAGCGCACTCGTCGTATGGAAGGAATCGAACCAAGCGTTGAGGGTTTCGTTGGCCTGGCCGAATGGCAGTCGTAGCCATGATTCGCTTCTGCATTGAGCGTGACAACGACCAAATCAAGAGGTTTGGGGTCGCGACGCACGGCTTGAATCTATCCGCGACGTGAATAGGAGAGCATAAGGTCCTAGTCATGAACCAGCTCTAGATAGAATCAGGTTTGCAACCCCGACGCTGTCAAAAGAGTCGACTTTCCACGTTATCTCGTAACAGCCTAACGTGAAGCGATTTCATTCAAATATTTCATGAATCGTCCTTCCCGCCAAGACGCAGGCAAACAGAATGCATGGGGGGACAGGAAGCTCGAATATTTTACAAGTATTACATGTCAAATTTGCTAGGTGAAAAGCGTCTACGCTGACATTGTCCATGTCAAAACCATGAATAAAATCGCTTCTCGTTTGGCGGATTCCCCCCTTCAATCCATTCGTACAATGCAATATTTTCAAGTTAAGGCGATCTACACCCTGCGTAAAGCTGGACAAGACTCGACACAAGAGCCCAACCCACCCAGACTTTCAACACGCAACCAGCAGTCGTCGTCGCGACGCCAAATGTTGTAGCCACCATCGATCCCAGTCGGGACACCAACTCGTTCTCGACAAATTCTGGGTCGTCGTCTTCACCTGGCGTCTCGTCACCATCGTCGACTGGAGAGAATGCCATCGTGTCAGCAAACAAAGGCTCCGACGACGTCCCATCCAAGACCATCGGAGTCTTGTCTCCAGCCAGACCAGACGGCATCCAACGCAAAGGGCCACTCGTCACGTCGTGCAACGGGTGGGTCAACCTGCCGTCTTTGGTCGCAATTGTGGCCACACCAAGAAAAACAAAGACCGCCACGCTGACCAACAACAGGCCGACGACGCTCATGCGTCCGACGGACCACCGCTCGCGCTTCACGTCTTGAACCTTCTTGTCCGTGGCAACCACACCCATTGTCCACGTCTTGGCTCTCCAACACGCTGACATCACAGACCAACACGTCCACGACACGATGGTCACCAAGAGACTCCACGCATGGACGACGACAGCAACCACGAGGCTCACGATGCACACCCAAATCCACTCCATCTTCCTCTTGTCTGTCGTCGTCTCTCGGGATTTGTCTTGTAACGCAATCTTCAATGCCGCCACTTGGTCTTCCATCGCAATCGCCGCCATGGTCATCGCTACCACTTCTGCCTTGGCTGCTTCGAGCTCACTAGTCAACGCCGCCACTTGCTCGTCGAGGTGTTGGGCATCCTTGGTCTTGTTTGTGAGTTGTGACTGGACGCTGGTCAATTCCGTTGTGAGTGCCTCCACTTCCCCGCGGAGTTGAGTTGCCGTCGTCTCCGCTTCCTTCAGTTGTGGTTTCAGTTGTCCCTCCACCACGTCGTTGAAGTACGACACCATGACGTCGACGTGTTCTGCCTTCTCTTGGATTTCGAGTCGAGCGCTGTCGAGCTGTTCGCGGCATGCCTGGAGCTCGGCCTTGGTGGCATCGAGCTCGCATGTGTGGGCATCCATCGGGTGGTCTTCTTGCTTGAGTTGGGCTTGCATGGTTTGTCAAAACGATGGCAAATTCGGAAATGATCGTTGGCCGAGGCAGCAGAATGTCGCCTCCATCGCATGGAAAAATTTCAAATTTTCGCACAGCGTCCCAAGTCTTCCGTCACCTTTGTCAGAGATGCTGCTGCTGCTGCCTGCGTGTGGCCAACAGACTTGGGCGGTCCCGACAGCAACCCAAGCAAGTCAGTCCTCCTGGTTTTGAAAGGCAAACTGATTCGAGTTCATTGACGTCAACTGTACGTCAAGTTCCACCAGTCAGTTGACGTACACTATACGACTTGACAGGTGTCAAGTGACACGACAAACATACTCAATGCCCCTTCGACGTGGCGAACGATTGACGTGATGGAGCCAACGACTGTCTATTTGGTTTCAACTGAGTTCCTCCGCGGTCGGACGACATGAGATGTGTCAAGTGAAATGATACAAGTCGTCATGTGCCCCCACTGGATACAACGATGGTGGCAGCGCTGTCTCTGGCTGGTCAATCTCCGCTCGACTTGAAGGTTTTGGATCGTCGGACGGCGGAGGAACTTAGGTGAAACAAAATGGACGTGCTGGTCATCGTTGGTTTCGTCACGTCCTCCAGTGTTCGCGACGAGACTGGTATGTACTTCGAGTCCTAGTCGTTGTAATCCCCCGTGGTTCAGAGTCGACGGGTCTGCCTGGCGACAATTTGCCCCCGCGCTTTAGTCTCTGCATCCTGACGAAGATGCCGCTGACGATGATGACATCCACGTGCTTGTGGAACTCCCAGGAGCTGGGGCTAGTTCAGCGATTGACACAGCTATGTTGGCACCAACTACATTACTCCGTCACCCCGAGCGTCTCAAACGATGCGCTGCGATCAATGCAATGATTCATGAGAAGAATCAAGACGCGAACGAGAGGATTACGACTCAGGACATTGGCAAGAAGAGGGACATGGACAGTTCTATGCCCTATTCGAGCTTGTCGTGGCGTAACATTGAAAGGATTGCACTGATGGCGGTCTGTCGACTGCATGGTGATGTCAAGATTCTCGTTGACGAGGAAGTTGTCGGCAAAAACGTTCATGTGCATGGATGCTTCGACTTTGTGCTCACGCGCATAAACAAGAGGATTTCGATTGTGGAGGCGATATCGATCTGGGAATGGTGCACAATGTGATCGGTCTTGAAGCGTTGTCTGATGTCAAAGACGTCAACGTCACGTACGGCATTGTCACGAACTTCCTCCATTGGGTGTTCATTGTCGACGGTGCATTCAGCTTCATCAGTGTACGACGTGTCCAATTCCTTGCCCACGAAGAAGTCACTGAAAAGCATTGTTGGAAAGATTTATGGATTGCTCTCGCAGCATGACCAGCAAGGAAACACAGAGCAAAGGACAAGCCAAGTTGTCCATCTCGACAAACAGAAGACGAATCAACGAACGAACGAACGAGCGATTAGACAAACGGACGAAAGACAAAGGCCTAACGTTAATGACAGACTAAGACGAAGCGTCGCTGCCAGTCGCTGAAGAGCCGAAGATACGCAAGCGACTGAACCAACGGAAGTTAGAGCATGAGCATGGGAAAACCGCGGCATTTTAGCGCTGGAGATGAATGGAAGAATGAACAAACGACATGACAAAGGAAGGAAGGGTGTTTAAATAATGGGCACGACAACTTAGATGAACGAATTGTCGTTGGAATCAAAGTTGTCGCTGGAACCAGTGTTGTAGCGCGACGGAGCAGTCATGACGAGATTATTCTCGCGCTGGTTGCTGTCGAGGAAGAGCGCACTCGTCGTCTGGAGGGAATCGAACCAAGCGTCGAGGGTTTCGTTGGTCTGGTCGGATGGCAGACGTAGCCATAGTTCGCTTCCTGCACTGAGCGTAACGACGACCAAACTGGGAACTTTGGGGTCGCGACGCACGGCTTGGATATATCCGCGACGGCGCGGGACATCATACGGCTTGTCTGTCGTGTAATAGGAGAGCATGCGGTCCTGGAGTACAAAATAATAACGATTCCATCGTCGGAGGAAGTCGGATCGTTTGAGAAGCCAGCCGGATTTGTCGACGGGAATACTCTGGCGGCCAGAGTGAATGGGATCAGTTGATCGTGTGGCAACTGATTTCGCTTGGGGTCGATGTTGATGGGTCGACCAAGATCGCGTTGTCTTGTGGGCGGTTGCTCGGAGCGCGACAAGCCACGTTTGTCGAATATCCGAGCGTGGAGCTCGGATTTCAATCACTTTGCCGCTCGTGGCGTAGACTTTGAATCCTAGTTTGTTGGAGTTTTCTTCAATGTGAGCGACACGTAGGACGCCTCTTGGTTGGGATCCTTTGCCGTTGTTTGAACCTAGCAGATGGGCCATGGGTGGTCGCAGCGGTGTTTGTTTGATAAACTCTTCCGACGGGAACGATTCAAAGTAGCTCAAGAGTCCAAAGGCAAAGCTAAAATAGCGATGGCGCCATCTCCCAAGCATCGAACTGCGCATCCAAAGCCAGCCGCACAAATCCGAGTCCGACGTTGCATGGGGTGAGAAGCAGGATGGTTCGTTCGTCTCCGGCGTATATGTGCTGTGGTCCATAATCGGCATGGCGTAGTCCTGCGGAGAAGACGATAAGGTCGCCGTCGCCCCGCCGCTCGGACGCGATGCTCGAGTCATCGAGGAGAGGTGGGCAGTCACGTTTGACGCGATTCGGATCTGGGATGATCTTGCGCTGTCCAATTGGCATGCCGAGATTGGAGCGTTTAACGTCATTTTGGATGCGTTTTATCCGTTCGGCCCGCCTTTACATACGGAAGATTTCTATACTATATATAGGCTTGGAGTAAAACGCAATAGGTTTTTTACACATCCAACCGAAATGTCCAGCTCAAGCTCACGTTTCTCCGCGTGGTCGATGGAACGGTCAAGCCCATGGCAGTCTTGAGACACAGCAGCATGCTTGGATTCATTGTGTCGAGCGTGGTGGAATGGCGTCGTCGGACCGGGGAACCGCCACGCCAGTGTGAGTAATGCGTTTCGATTGGATAAAATGAACCGAATAGACGATTTTGATTGGCTAATCGGAAATAGACGAGATTCGGCTCAGTGTGAAAGTTGACATGAAAGAAATCCATCAAGCTAAGATACGATCTACTCGATGGAGGATGGAAGGAAACGCAGAGACCGACAGCGAAACAGGACGACAGGGAGCCTCGGAGACGGCTCCATGGGGGAAGAAGCAACAGCGGGTGTGCTGCTCGTTGAAATTGCGCCGAACCGTTGGCTGCACGGAGAACATGGATGCATGGTGGGTTTCGGAGTGCGGGGGTTTGACATGTGAATCAGGAGACAGAAGTGCAGCTTGACCGGTCATCTGATCTTGATGGGTGGAAGAATCACGCCAGGCGACGTGTTGTTCTTTGTCACGGCGCCACGCCACGCCATTGACTGGACAAGGCGACGGTCGTGAGTCCCGTCATTGGCAGCCATGTGGTTCATTGCCAGTTGATTCAATGATCGCTCCGTCGGTCGGGGGGTGATATCCTCCTCCAACACAAAACGACGTGGGTGGTTGGGCTCCAGACTTGATGGAAGTGAATGCTAGAGGGGGCTGGACTGCCGCTCTTTGTAATTACGTCGAGTGATATGTGGGGAGTCCAATGAGGGACGACGGGGCCCAGTTCATGCCCCTATCGGTCAGCATGCCAGTTGTTCTCCACTAGAGACTCCTCGAAGGGCGATAACATCACTTGACCTTGCATTCCCATGACAGGAAGGCTCACAAGGCCACAGGGAGATGACAGCACGACGGACCTCGAGACTCTTTCATCATGTTACTCCATTAATGTTTGAAGCTATCGTCGGCTCACTTGTCGTTCTTGACGACGGCGAAGAACATCGTTGCTGGTGTGTGGTTTTGCTTCTTGGTCGATTCCAAGACGAGCGAGTAGTCCAAGTGCGGGAACTTCTTGGCGTTGGCAGCGTACGATTGAGGAGCCCATGTCACGTCCAAGTTGTCGACGGTCATTTCCCATCCACGTTGGTAGTTGGCAAGTTGCTTGTCGTACGGGAAGAAGTAGAAGCCGCAGAGATCAGGGTCGTTTTCACGCAGCTCTTCCTTGACGGGTTGGAGCGTGTGGGCAATGTCGGCGATGAGAAGAGGTGGCAAGCAGACGTCGTGCGACGTGCCGGCGGGGTTGTACTCAAAGAGACAGATCACGTTGAATTGATCTCCGACCAACGAAATGTTGCGCGTGAAGTACGTCAAGGAAGGATCGCAGCGGGAGGAATCCAAGCACTGGAGGCGCAATGGCGAGAGCTGCGATTCGGCGTCGAGGCGGGTCAAGTTGCTCAAGCACAAATCTCCCGTCGCGTTCAGAGCCACCTTAGTCGTCACTTTGGTCGGCGATTCGCCAGTGAAGCCATGCTTTTGGATCACACCAACAGTGCCTTGGCACGTGTACCAGTTGTTGGGGTTGGCCGAGTTGGGGCATGCAAAGCGTTCCTCGAAGGCTGTGATTTCCTACGACACCGCCATGAGCACATGGTGCATCAAGCTGGAGCGTACCTGTAACCAGTACTTGATACTGTGACTGCCACGAGCATGCTTTGGGCCAAGAGCAGGATCGACGCCATCCCACCACGAGTTCTTGAGGATGTAGCCGCC
Organism: Aphanomyces cochlioides; assembly: GCA_019828595.1. NCBI lineage: Eukaryota > Oomycota > Saprolegniomycetes > Saprolegniales > Verrucalvaceae > Aphanomyces > Aphanomyces cochlioides. The sequence goes on along the minus strand of JAHQRK010000014.1, from coordinate 1,397,315 downwards.
TGTGGCACCGTCTTGCGTGCGGTAAAGATCGTTGTAGCCAACGATCGTCATAGCGTGGCCACCTTCGGCTTCCATGCCGTAATGAGCGACGAATTCACCGTCCATGTTGTAGTCTTCGCCATCCTTGACGGGGATGCAGCACGCGGTTTGGAATGTGTTTGGAGGGCAGAGAGTGCATTGTGGCGACGAGACATCACAGCGAGGATCCTTGGTGAGCTCACCGACGCACGGCCAGTAGTGCGTCACCACCGCCATCGTCGTACTCAAAGCCATGGCTCTACATGACAACGTCAGCTCTGAAGATGGTGGAAGGAACAGTACCGGCGGTCCGTCACGAGAGCCTTCTTGATGTCAATCGAGTCGATGTGCTCCGTGAGTTTGTTGACGGTCACCTTGAGCGGGTTCTTCTTCTTGGCTTCAGGAGTCAGACCAGGGCAGACGGTGTCGCTGTTGGGGCCAGGAATATATGGGCAGACAGCGTCGGGGAAGATGCTGATGTCTCGATTCAAGTACAAGAGCTCTTCGACGTAACCGCCTTCGGTCGTGTTTTGCGTCGCGGTCAGGTAGCACTTGGACTTGTCGCTCGTCGTGCAAAGACGAAGCAAGTCCGCGCCGTACGCTTGCTCCGAGAGCGACACGTACGTGTCAGGCGCGAGCCAGCCGTTCGCAATGCCTTGCTGGCGGTACGTGTACTCCAAGACAGAGATCGTTGCAAAGTCCCAGCACGTGCCGCGCAAATCTTGCGTCTTGCGGGGAGTCACATTGTCGACGGCAAACTTGTGAGGGAGCTGAGTCACCACGGGGCTGCTGGTCCTCGTGGGCTTGCCACGGGTCGAAGAAAGGTCCACAGCGTCGGACGAAAGCGATGCGGACCTACATCATTCGATGAATACTCAATTTTGTAAGGAAGCGGTACATTTGTTGCTGGATGGATGCGAGCGCGGCATTCTGCTGGGCCATTAAGCTGTGGAGCGAGGCGCAATAGCCAAGGCCAACAGCCGCAAATGTCGCGCCGACTGCAATTTGCTTCCATGAGAAGTCATGCGAGCGGCGAGAAACGTGAATATGCTGGAGATCTACAGCAGTCATGGTTAGCACAGGGAAGAGAAGGCGGCGGTAAACCTTTCGAGCCTGTGCCGTACGGGAGCATGTCGACTTTGCGTGGAAAAACTCAAACTGACTGCAAGAACAACCTCGGAAGCTCCCTGAATCGCCAACTTGACCCTGATAACAGCGGCCAGATGGCTGGACTGCTACGAATTGACTGAGTGGCCGCCATACAAACTCAAAGTTCCGAAGAAGTGACTGTTGGCCAAAGTGTCGCCCGCCTCAACCCGAAAATGCAAAGTGCAACTTGTCGACTTTTTCCTTTGTCAATTTTACTTTTTGTGCTTTTGCTGTAAATTTCTATTTTTTGCGTGATTTCTCAATTTCAGCACAATGACGCCTTCAACCGCGCCAGAGGGAAAATATGGCGATAAACTTCTTTAAACCGGGTCCGTCCTAGCTCTACTATTACTTATCATCAATTTTAAGCATTATTCATCGTTGTGACGAGCAAAAGCCAATGCGTTGTCGCTTTTAACCCACTATTTCATCCAGGACTTGTGAAATCGTACATGTTGAGAAGTTAGTGAGCATTTTGCTCAGTCAAAACAGCCGTATCTTGCGTCACACGCTCCTCGAGGCTTCCTTAAGAGTAATTTGAATCATCCCGTTTGTCTGCATGAGCGGACGAGCGTGGACAAAGGAGCATGATCGATGATGGTTTAGGGGTCTCGACATGTTGTTTATAATTGACCAATCAAATCAATTTATAATATATTTTTATCAAATCAGATGTGTGATCGACTGGCGGCGCGATTTGACTGGCGTGATTCGATTGCGCAGGAAGTGGAAATTTGTACCAAATCGACAATATTTCCAAAAAACATTTTTTATTACAAAATATTAATTATGGCAGTCTTTCATGACAAAGGTGGGTACTCTTTTAAGGTAACCCCGTGACTGTTTTAAACCCTGACACAAATTCTTAGTCTAGACGTGTTCAAAACATTCGTTACAATTTCCTTGTATAACCAAGGAATGCTCTGCTGCTAACTGCAAGGAGCGCTTTCACCGTTTTTATAGCTTATAATGCTTTACAAGGAAAATGAAAGAGGCCTGACCCCAAATCACCGTGAACCCCGCGCGCTGCGCGCGCAACCCTATGGCTTACCTTAGGTCTTCCGGATATACTTCGCCACATTTCAAAGTCACTGTGAATTTAAAATAATTTTCTAAATTTAAAAAGACTTGGAAAAAAATATGGGGGTTCGATTAAAGTTGTGTCAAAATTTTGAACACGTCTAGACAAAGAATTTGTATCAGGGTTTAAAACAGTCACGGGGGTATGTGAGAGGTGAATCAATGATCTTGCGTTGATGGAAGGCGTGGATTTAAGAAGAGTGCCAGTGAGTTACATCTTTTGATGCTTGCCACACGAGACCAGAATTCCAACGCGATAAGAGCATACCGGTACTGCCTTCGAGTTTGTTATTGGACCAGACTATTCATCGTCAATGACAAGAGGGTTTGCATTGAGGACTCCATGTGGATCTCACGCTTGTTCACAGGTACTGTGCCTTGGGTTGAATTTTATGAAATCTATGTTTAGCAGCTTCTCGACATTCCCCCCTGGCGCTTGTACTTCGGGGAACGGCTGGAATACACATGCAAAACGGCTAGTTTCTAGTTTTGCTCCCTCACGTACCACCTCAAGCGTGTGTCAAATCAACGCTGCTTCGACCACCCATGGCGCATCTGCCAGGCTCAAACAGTACAAACCCCGTGGAGTCATACGCATCATTCACATTGAAGAAAACCCCAACAAACTCGGATGCAAAGTCTACACCACGAGCGTCAAAGTGATTGAAATCCGAGCACCACGCTCGGATATCCGACAAACGTGGCTCGTCGCGCTCCCAGCAACCGCTCACAACTCAACGCGATGTCGACCGATCAACATCGGCCTCAAGAGTAACCTGGGCCAGCTCACTGGCCGCCAGAGTATTCCCGTCGACAAATCCGACTGGCTCCTCAAGGCGATGACGTTTCCTTCAATTGATTTACGCTGATCGTCCGTTCGTCTAATTGCTCATTCGTTCGTTTGTTGATTCGTCTTCCAACATGGCTGCAAACGGTGCCTCAAGGACTTCTTTGTCACGACAGACATGTGAGGACAATCTGGGTTGTCTTTTACTCTGTCGTTCCTTGTAATCGCATCGTTGTGGATATTCGTATACAATCAGCTGAAATAACATTCAGTGCTAAAACGGGAATAGATCGAGTGACTTGGTCAGCGATAGCACCCGCCCTGTCAATGTCGGACCCATCTCGCGAGCGACATCATAGTATAGTTCGATGGGTCACGAATATGATCATGCATTTCATTTTGAGTTCAAAATTACAGCAAGACTATGTTGCCGCTCTCATCGCTCTCAACACATTCGCTGACAGACGGCGGAACTTGCAGCTTGCGACGCTTCAGTGGTGCTTCGAAGCTCTCATCCATGATCTCTGCATCAGCAAACTTTGGCCGTGCGATTATCAATCTAATGAGATGGAAAGCTTGTCCTGGTGCCTTGACGGTCGCTTTGCTGAATCTAACGCCAGTTTTGTTGATCCCCGAGACCCAGAAGAACTGCCAATTGTTCGACAAGTCGGTCAGCAGTGCCATCACTGGGTGCTCGGTGAGTAGTTCCAGAGCAATTAGCTCTGACAACGCCTGGGAGTCATCGCTTGGTTTGACTCGTCTCTTCACCTCGATCAGCATCTTCACTTCAGGCAAATGTTGCAAATCGGAAGGGTTCTCCTTGACGAGATCACTCAAAATGAGGAGATCTGTACGTCCAGCAAGCTCAATACGGTGACTTCGAAGTCGAACTGTGAGGATATCCTGGCCCTTTTCCACGCCGACCACGCAAAGCTTGTTATTCGTGAGCACATCGCCAATATTGTCTTCCACATATGCTCGATATCTTTCTCTCTGCTGCTCCTCGGTGATCGCGATGGTTTTACCACTTTCATCGCAAATACTTCCCCACTGAAACGCTTCAGTTAAACTGAACTTTCCAGCAGTGAGATGGACAGTGCGCATTACGTCCACATGAATGTTGAAAACTTGTTTGAGGCTCTTGTAATCACTGGCTTTCATCCTCGAATGGGCAATTCGCTTGTACCGTGTCTTCATATCTTGACCATGAATTTCCCTGACCAAATGCGTCACCGTAGCTGTCTTACTCGCTGAACCAGCTCCTGGGAATTTCACAAGCACGTGGATATCATCTTCTTCAGCGGCGCCTCCATCAGGAAAACTGAACTTGGAATTGCTGACAAATTGGCCTGGAAGCATTTTGTTTTCCTTTGTCATGATATCATTGATTGTTGTGGGAATCTCGCCATTCTCCAACACCATCACATCAGGATCTTCCGACTTCAGCCAGTTCCCGTCCTTCTTCGCGACGTATAGCGTAAGTTGATCCGCGGGGAAGTCGTACATCTTCTTTTCCTTGATCGCGTCCTTCAGATGTCCAACCTGCTTCTGATCATCGATGTCCACGACGAGCATGGATCCACTCTGACCACCACACACATTCCAGTGTTGGGAAAGAGCATAATCGCTTTCCAGGGGCAAGCGATGGAAAGTTTCCTCATTGTTTCAATTAATTGACGCATACACAATTTACAGTTTCCACAAACATTTTCTTATATTGACCTCGTTAAATAGTGTAATTTCAAACGTTTTAAATGTTTGAAAACGTGTTCGAAACATTCAATTTCTTTTCACTTGAAATTTGTATGCGTCAATTGTTGCATCAATTTGCTTGCGTCAAAATTTATTCCGCACGATTCCAGTTTTTTTATTAAAACCACAATACTACCCTGAAATTAAAGTCTCAAATAAATATTGTGAATTCATTGGAAAAATGAAAAAAATATTTTTGGCTTAGAATAAACTCCTTTTTTTTCCTCGCTTCTTTTGTGGTTTTTGAGGAGCCGAGACGATTGAAGCTTGGGCGGCTTTGTGCTTGGAACGTGGCTTGTCTATAGCGCGGGCGACGTTTGCATCGTTTTCGGTAATGGTGCTTTCCACTTGTTCGCTTAGTACAATTTGTTGGCTCATGGCATGTTGGTATTCTTCAAAGGGGCTAAGGCTCACGTCGTGTAGTACATCTTGACTAGATTACGAGCTCAATATTGATGTTAACCTGTTTTCGACAGCGTCCATACGCTGGGTAAGCTCATGAACAAACTCCCGCAGCTCATGGGTCTCACTACTGTCTTGACGAGACTCGGAAAGAGAATCCGTACAACATTTAGAGCGTTGTTTAAATGACAAACGCTTCTCCAAGTTGTACAGTTTTCTATCCGAGTCTGTCATTGAGTCAACGTAAGCAAGATCGTCTCCTACGCAGCTGAATCAGGCAACGATATGTTTGTCAACTTTACCATCGAGAACGGAGTAAACTTGGCCATCTTCATGCATCGATTTCTTCCAAGGCCCTTGCTCACTGTGAAAGGCACGATAGTGGGCTGAATAGTGTCCCACAGTGAGAAGGGCCCCACAATGCATCACATTGCATCGCACGGCTTGTGGTTTCTTCATGATGTTCCTTTCGCCGCTGATTTTGCCGAATGACACGATGAATATATTTAATTCAAATTTTTTAAGTTTTCTACATTTCCTAAATAAAAAGGCGAATTATTAATAACATACAATATCCGGATGTTGGAATCTGTCGTTTGCTTCGACGGCACCTTGTGTTCGCCTGGTGCTCTAAATGGCTAGCCATCTAAACCTCTCTTCATCCGTCATTTTCGTTTGACACGGCGTACTCTGAATATTCACCGACTACACCATGATCCGCTGCTTTCTGCGCTGCTTTAGGCGCTGCTTTCTGCGCAAACGTTAGCGCTACTTGAAGCGTTGCTTTAACCGCTAACGTTTGCGCTTATTTCGACGCTGGTAGAAGCACTGGTTTGAGCGCTGCATATAGCGCTGGATATAGCGGTTAAAGCAACGCTAATGTGAGCGTTGGAATGACCGCTGGTTGTCTGAGCTTTTGTCGGCGTTGATGCCGTGAGATTGACAGGGAGGGAGGTCATGGCATCAACTTACACTATTTACAGTATATTAGCTTTTGATTGGTCAAGTATTATATCCAATCAGAATTACGTATTGGCTATTCTGAAGGGTTAGGTCGTCGCTGGAGTGGTCAATTAATGGGCTCTGTTTCCTGAGTTCCGTAGGCTGTTCAGCTTGATTATGATTGGCTGAATGTTATCCGCTACTACTAGTAGTTATTAGAGAGGTTTCGCAAAACCTTTTGTCACGAAAATAGCCACGAAACAAATAATTTTTTGCCAATAACCTATATTTTCGTGATCATTGGGTCGTGATCTTATCACCAAAATCGACGATTTCATGACCTTGTGTGTGTTTGTCACGACACGTACCTTTTAAACCTTGTGTGTGTTTGTCAAGACACGAACCTTGAATTTTTAGTTCTTCTAAACATTAATTGCAGCACTGAATTGTTTTCTGCAGTATACCTTAAATACTTAATAGACGTTAAGTCCTCTTTCGCCGCCATCACGGACGACAACATACAAGCTACCTTCGAAGATGGAGTATCGCCTGCAAGGACCGAACATCAGCCAACAGTACAAAAGAGAAAGCGCTTCATATTCAAAGAAGAACATGATCAACTCTTGCTCTTAGAGGTGCTTGGTGACAACGGACTGTTTGTGCATGGTTTGAAAAAGTCGGACGCAAGGGCAAGAATTGAAGCAAACTTGCGTCAACTAGGTGTAGAAGCAGCATCACACAGTATGCAATGCCGCCTTCGCACACTATATGAAACGCACTTGAAAGAAGAAAGTGTGTCAAAGGCAGCAAGCGGAATTGAAGAAACAATCAATGAGAAGAAGAAATTACTTTGCGAATACCACGACGCTCTTACGGACAAAAAATAAGCCAAACTTGCTAAACAAGCAAGGTCGTTGTTATTAGACGAAAACAATGAGATGGGAGGTAAAGACCTGCACCAAGCGGCGATGGAAGGCATGGACAAAGACGACACTGAAACAAAATGTGATTCAAAGCAATCAAAGGTGACACTGAATTCAATCTTTCGAGCCATGAGCGAAACAAGAGCAACCGAGAGTGAAATGAGAAAACGTGAGCTGGACATACGCGAAAAGGAGATCGAAGCAAATAAAGAAATGAAGCGACAACGACACCAGGTCGACATGAAGAACGCAGAAAACCAAGCTAAGGCATTGTTGATTCAGGAGCATCAGCTTCAGTTGCAAGCCCAAATAATTCAGATGATCAAGTCTCTTGCTTCTAAGAAGGACCAATAACCTATGAAACAAAGATCTATGGCTATTAATCCTTCTAGATAGATGTGATCACTTTCGCTTGCAACTGAAGCTGCTGCTCAATATGCAACAATGCCTTGGCATAGTTTGCTGCGTTCTTCATGTCGACCTCGAGTCGTTGTCGCTTCATTTTTTTATTTGTCTCAATCTCTTTTCGTCGTTCCTCATATTTCGCTCATGGCTTGGAAGCTTGAATTCAGTGTCACATTTCATTGCTTTCATTCGAATCTTGTTTTCTTTGTCCATGCCTTTCGCTAAGATAGATATCCTTGAGCTACAATAAATAGAGATCTTTGAGTTCGTATTAGAAAAGATTATTTAAATAATAGTTTTAACTATATTATATACAATATATTCATAGTATACTGTAGTAAATGTCATATAATTAATTTATTGTGAACTAAATGTATTAAATGAATATTTATATGTACTACTCCGTCCGGCTTCAATTGTCCACTTTGACTTTGGGATGTCCGCAAAAATCAGAGAAATTTTTTATGAAGCTATGATTGGTTCTAAATGATTGCCTTTACGAAGGCGATTGGATTGCACAAAGAATTTCGAAGATTTATGTCGAATTGGATGAGATATCCATGTTCAAACAGTAACCCAACTCTTGACTTGATAAATGTATGCAATTAACCCCCTAACCCCTTATGCATTACCACTGCACCCCCGACCTCAATCACAGTTCAGCCTGAGATCGCCTTGTGCATAGCCTTGTCTTAGCCGAAATCAGCAAAGACTACATACAAACACATATGCATGATGTATACATGCATCATGGTGGCGGCATCGACCCAAGTTTTGATGTGGCATCTCTGTGAATACCAAGAGTTGTTGTCACAGGCAAATGTCGACACGACTTTGATTAATCTACAGTTTTCAAACGCATAGTAAGGCAAAATAGATGGTTTTGAGCAAATTTCTCATGCTTCAGACAGAGAGTCGAGAGGATAGACCTGTCGACCCGTGATATGATCGTGTTCACTCTGACGCCGATTCCGTCGTCCTGTGAACACTCCACTTTCTTCACAAATAGGACCCAAATATCTACCAATTAGATCAAACAGAGTTGATTTTCATCCAATTATATTAAAAGTGGACAAGTTAACCCGGACAAGTCGATTGTCCAGTCTCTTGTCCGGTCTGAATTGTCCGATTTCAACATGATTGGACAAAACGAAAATAAATATATTTTCATTAAACTTTGTGTAAAAAGCTGCGTCGTCGAACATTGAGAGATAAGCAGCAGCGTCCCATTCGCATTCGAATGCCCTCTCTTGTTATAATATAATGAAGTCATCTGGTACTTGAAGTTTAAACCACGATAGTTTTTTTGTTTCTGCTCCATGCACTAATATTCGACCTGCTATCCAATCCTCTTTCGGCCTTCTTTCTTTTTTAGCCAATAATATTGATCCAAAAATTTTGCTGATTTTTCGTGTCGAGCCATAGTCAATGTGGACAAATAAACCCGGATGGAGTAGTATTTTAATGCGTATCAAAGCGTTAGATACTCTTCCAGCTTTGTTGAAGAAGTCACTTTCCACGACGCGCGCAATTCAAACAATTCGTCAAGAAAGCACCTAACAGGTAAAGGAGTACTGAAAACTCGCGCACAAGAAAGACGGAAATGCAGGCTGAGATTGTAGAATCACAGGCAATGTAACGCATAACACTAGTACAGTAGAATCACACACGTGACACCTCACATCTAGGGAAATTTCCTATTTTGAATTGACTTTCGTTAGGAGTTGAGAGGAAATGTCCTCCTTAGAAGAATAGGCCACCCGGAACCGTCTGCGGGATGCGGCGCTTCTCACTGTGCAGCATGCCAGGAGGAAAACATATTGCCGGCCAGATACATAAACAAGAGAATTCACAAACAAGAACGTCAGAGTGACCACAAAGCCACGGTGTTATTCTTGCACTCCTTGATTTTGTGGTCGTTGTCACAGTTTGCAATCAAGCAATATCCCGCATGCCTTAGATGTATCTTAGCTTCCTCGTTAAAGCACAAAGTACTGTAATAGTGTGTTCAATTTATAATGTCGTCAGCATGGATCCAAAGTGGGACGCGTTATCGTTAACAATCGATCACGCATGGCCAGCATTAGTCCAGGGTAAGCAAAACACAGGAGAACAGGGAAGCGAGGGCGTTCCATCACAGGAAATGGACATCTAAGGCAATGTTAGGCTACAGCATACAGCGCAAGCTTTATAATCGTTCGTGCCAGCAATCTAGAGTGATTTTAGGTTAGAACGAGCAAGAAATCAGTACGGTAGACAAGGTGGGATGCGGCATTCGGCCACGAATGGCCAGACCAACGACACCAGAGGACAGCATTGGGCCAGCAATGCCAGAACAAGGACACCGGAGGAAAGCGAGGGCGTTGCATCACAGGGAATGGACATCTAAGGCAATGTTAGGCTGCAGCATGCAGCGCAAGCGTACATTGTCAGACAAGATGGGACAAGCAGTGCAAGCGTACTGGGGGAAAGCAAGGCTGCATCCAACACAGCTACAATGTTGAGAAAGAGTGTGTTGCGAAATGAACTTGGACAAGGGTGAATGTGGAAAGAAATGTATTAGTTAAACAAAGCATGTAAAAATTCAACTACTATGCATGCATTGCACCTTGATTGATTCTAGGACGTCCACGCAAGTTGCAGTCAAGAAATTCATCGTTGCCATTGTCCCGTGGTCTTGGGCGATGTGATCTGCTTTGCAATTTTCTTGGAGCACCCTCCATTCCAGGTGGTATCTGGCCTATGCGACAGCATACGGCAATGGAATGCACACAAATGCGATTCCGCACCCACACTAGACAGCTGCAACGTACATGGCCATCTACTTCGACGATATCCCACCCCGTTGCTGGTTGCATGTAAAGTTCATGGCGTCGCAAGTTCCTACTGATATGGTTTCTTGGACTGATGTCAAGATTGCGGCCGGCTGTAAATTCCAAACGTTCTCCATCTGGTGGAAAATTTTGGGAAGTTAGCTGACGTACTCTCCAAGTCATTGGATTTTCCGAGACCATGGCCGAGACTTGTAATAGATGTTTTGTTTGCATTTTTCGATAGTGGCGCCTGAGTCTGCCACTCACAGTCGCTTCACTTGCCCATGGAGCTCGAGCTCTTGATTCCTTTCCCAGCAGATGGCAAATTTCTTGAATCAGATGTGGTATATGAAGTTTTTGATTGTTCACAAACTACAGAACACCTGTCAGAGTCTACACCTTGTCGACATCTTACTCTTTTCAGCTCAGCGTTGAAATGTTCGTTGGGATTATTTGTCAATGCACTGTCGCTGTGGTAAATCTGCCACTGCCAAAAACGGAAATCATTTCGACTCGACCACCGCGCTTGATAGGGAAGCCATATGTCGTAGAAATACTTGCGAAATTTTCTCAGAGCGCGACTTGAGCTCCAATCTTCGTACACGCGAGACATTTTGTCCACCAGATCTTCATAGGAGCTTGACATATGCATCAAGTAGATGTCGAACGACACCGTACTCCACTCAGACCATATGAGACCATTCTTCTTTTCGAAACTTTTCTTGATAACATGGAAAAAACACATAAGGTACTGAACCTCGGGTGTGTTGGGTGCAACAACGTCCATCAGGCCACGATATTGCGCTCGATCAGCATCACCCATAAAGAGCCGGGGCTTCCACGTGTGGTTCAACTTTTCAAGAAACACACTACATAAAGATCGTAAAACCCAGTGAAAATCTTCGCTTCGTCTTTGGGATGTTATGCACACGCAAAGGGTGTGAAATCGACCGCTTTTATCTGAGTAACCCAGCACAAATATGGGGTAACCTGACTTGTTTGTCTTGAAAGTTGTGTCGACATGTCTAAGAACTCTGAAGTCTTGATTTTCCTGGCATATGGTCACATATTTTCTTAAGATTGCGATCGTTGTGAAACCTTTACAGAGGTTAGAATGGATAAGGGATAAGATGGATTACTTACCAACTCTGAAGGCCTAAATTCCACCGTCACCAACTTTTGGTCGACCGTCGATGAAAGGGACACCGAAAACAAATGGCGCATCCTCATCAACGATTCCCAGACGTGGCAATCTTTGACGGAGTTCTTGCTCTGTGGCTTCCACTGTGCTTTGGTGTCTCATGTCCTGAGCTCGTCTATACTTGATCGCATCCTGAACTTGTTTCGGCGATGGCATTGGAATTTGTCCGAATTCACTTCTCGCATGGGCTGCCTCAAGCTTGATGAATACAGTAAAACCTCTTAGAATGAACAAGTCGCGGTGGAGTGGGATCTTTGTTCAAAATTGAAAGGCGTTCAGCTATAGGATAATCAAGGATTTTGTATTACCATAGACAGTTCTAGTCAACATCATACCATATGCCACAACAACATCACAACGGACACAAGCACATCTGTGCTCAATCCGTCATGTGAATACAAAATGCGAGTGCTAGGCTAGCCAATTTAACATCAGCATTGAACAAATCGCTCTAGCTCATTCATGATAGCATTTCGGTGTTGCTTTGTGTATGTTATATCGCCCTTATAGCACTTAAAACGAGGCACGATGTCTTTATTACTACGCACATGTGTCAAAACCATACTGTTTAGCATGAGAGGGTTTTGTTCAATCTAGCAGGGCGAAAACCAATGAAAATCTCTCCGTGGATCAAAAACTTGTTCAATTTGACAGGTGTTTAGCTATACGAGGTGTTTAAAGTAGCAGGTTTTTCTGTATGTCTTTTGGCTTACGAGCCGGATTATCCACTAGCCAACTTTTAATGGTGTTTTTCATAGCATCTGTAACCTAGACCAACATATGAGCACAATTTGAGTTCTCCATAGGTACTTACACATGCACGAACAGGTAAACGGTCGCCAGCGTCTAGAAGGTGTGCATAGGTGTCTATGCACACCTTGAGCAGCAACAGACGATACTACAGATGCGGGGCATGTCGTAATGCGGTATCCCACTTGACATCTGTCAACTTGGCCTTCGTTGTACCCATTGAAGTCGGGATGGCAACGACACGCAACGTGTGTATTTCACTTGCATGTTGTGGGGTTCAAAACATGCTTCATTGAAAACATCTGGATGTTGAGTTGTGCAAGGTGTCGCATTGCTGCATGGTGTACGAAAAGATGGCAGATTCGACAGAAAAGCTTTGAGCTCATCAGTAGGGAGTCGTATGAGTTCCTGATAGTCCATGAACTTTGAGATGCTTTACTTAGCGCAATTATGTAACTTATATTCGTGTGTAACTGTTATCCAACTGCACGCAGCCAGAAAGGCCAACTTTGACAACTCCTTACACCCCGACATTGTAGTCCTTACAGCCTGCTTACGGCATGACATGCTAGTTCACCAAAAAATGACGTTTGTCCGCAAAGCGCAGCATTACATATTTATTCTGCGTTAGCTACACTTACGCTGAAACTTCGCAATCAACCGACTCATGTAGTTTAGGTTCTTCATGTCCATCAGTAAGTCGCGCGCAGATGTAATATAGCTTCTTGAATACACGTAATGCGCCGGTAAAAAGCAATGTCGGTCATGGCCTTCATTGCCTTAGATAGCTGCTTCAGCGCAGAACGTACGCGTTGAGGTGTTGGAGTCATAGGACCAAGAAACCTACTTTTTCCTAGTTACAGAATGCTGTGAATTGAGTTCTATATATAACCTGAAACTAATGGTCTTGTCCGTGTAATTGTGTGTACTGTATCGGATCTGTGGTTCGTACATCAAGCCTTATCTTTCACGTAACTAACGGTCTGTCTCTTGTTGTTATGTGTACTGTATTGAAAATATGGTTCGTACATCAAAGTTAACTTTAAAAACCGGTACGAATCCATATATTTCTAAAAATAATAATTTACATCTCATAAGGTTTAGCAGGTATGTGTAATATTTTGCGTGAAACTGTTCCACCGCATCACTTCATACTTTAGTAATCTATATGTTCTCTCTATGTTTTGTTTCCAAACCACACAGAATTCTGTACGATGCGTCACTAAGAAAAATCGTACTATCTCTTTTTCATGCTAACGTTTATCAATTTCCAATATGCCGCAATATGGTCTTGCATTTCGCGAGGCTAAGAGACTAACAGTGACCGACAGCAACTGGTGAACCAGTTGGATAAGTATTCACTTGGCAAGGTATTCACTTTAAGAGTTATTGCACCAGCTGTGAAACTCACTTCAAGATGTCATATAAAATTTAACAGTTATGCTTTTAAAGAGACTAACTTGAATCATAAGTTTCACTAATTTCGTCTCCACTGCTCGATGCGGATGACTCCTCGTCGACTTCAAGATCGTCCACTTGGACTAAATGATCATATAACTCCTGCAGTTTAGTATTGGCGGCTTTGACACAACCCTTTATTGTGCTTGGTTTGAGGTCTTCAAACGCCTTTTGAAGTGCGACTTTTACTTCTGGGAATGACCTTGAATCCCTGTAAGTCATCCCAACTGCGCGTTTGACATTAGCCCACACCAACTCAATGGGCTGCAAATCCGAATGGTATGGAGGGGTGTACACGACCTTGAAACCCTCTTTCTGGGCCATATCAACGATCACAGGACTCACATGATTCTTGACATGCATGGACAGTTTCTGCTTCAATACGCTCTTCATGTCATGCTCGTCAAATGCCACTCCATACTTGAGGCACGCTTCTTGTAGTGTGGTCTTCTTGTTTCGACTGGAAGGGATGCTTTTGGAAAGACCTTTGTGATACTTGGCGTTATCCAGAACTATCCACGCATTTGACACACCCATCGTCTTCAACTCGGTCAACAATCCCCCAAGCCACTTGACATAGTAGTCGTGGTCAAACATGCCGTGATAGTCTTCACTTATCGTTCCTGTTTCTGCTCATACCAACGTTTACAGTCTAGGAATCAACCTTCCGACTGCTCGCAAATATCACAAAGGTTGCGCATGCGGCACATCGTAGCTAGCATAATGTAGCGTTGGTTCTGAATAGTTCATGACTAGTGTTATTCAGCTGGACAGGATACGTGGCTAACGTGTTCGTTGCAGTTATGGCCATAGTTGTGTTGAGAATTTTGTCATAGTTGATAGCTCGTCGCGATCGAGTAGACAGTACGTCTTGGTTCATGCACATATTTGCAAAACGCTTTGCATTGGTATGGTGTCTCCAAGTGATCAACAGGAATCAAATCACCTCCATGACCAGTCTGTCTTATACCATGCATTTCTATGTCAAGGAAGACCCAATGGCATTCGGTGTTAAAATGAAACCTGCGATGCGTCTGTTCCCTTTCTTTCAATGTTATATCGAGGACATGCCAGTGATAACTATTTATAAGCTCTCGCGTCTATCATGTACATTGTTGTGCATCACTATTGCTGTATTTGTCCCGGCATGAAAACATACAGTTTAGGCTACCTTTCGAGTGCTTCTATCGTGTCTACTGTTGTCCATAGCGTTTGCTGTATTTGTCGCGGCAATACAGTATTCGGTTCATGATAGTTATCAAGTATGTTGTAGCAGCGGCACACTCCATACTTTTCTTTCAAATTCCAATGATTCCTTCTTCTTGTGTAGCATCTTACGACTCAATCGCAACCAAAACAATGACTAGTCCCATACGCAATCGCTATCAGACTTGTATCTTTAGTGAGTTTTCATCTCAGTTGACTCGTCGATGCCATTTTACCTGTGCAGCAGTCTGTTGGGTGTCTGACTTGTGCTTGCACTTCCAAACATAAGTCAGGAGTTTGTGCCTATGTCAAGTTGGTCATCCGGACGAAGATTCCACTTCAATGTAACATAATTATAATTGATTTCGGGTTGTCTCCTTTACGAGAGCCGCACTGTGCAGTGCACCGATCCCTTTTACAACTAGAAGTGTGTCCACCTGGGCGGTCAACCAAGAAAGACGTCGATCGCCCGGGTGGACGCACATGATGCATGTACGTTTGGAACTATGCCATATCCGGTACGGGGACTTCCGATCTTTTCTGTGTTGTATGAAAAATGAATGGAAATCAGGAACTCCTCAGCAGAAAACAAAAACCTTACTTTAATACAATCTAATGTTTTTGCTCCCTCGTTTTAATGACAATAAATAAATAATAAATATAAAATTGTTTTGGTTATAATTCCTATGTTATTAAAGCGAGGAAAAATTTGCGGCCATTCGCTTTGACGCCCACATTAACAGCGGAATGAGCTCATGTGCCGGGACGATTCGGCTGGCTGCGGGTGTGGTGACAGTCGTACATTTTTACTCCTTTAACCCTTTCCTTGGACATCTGGACGATTTCATGTGGTGGACAGTCCCAGGGTGAATTTGCTCTACTGATAGGGATTCCCCACACACGAAAATACACCTTGTCATGAAAATCGCACTGTCTCGACAGATGTTCATGTAACATGGTACATTTCCTTCAAAACCACCTGTGATTCCAGAAAAATAGACTGTAACTCCTGATTTTCTGTGTGCAAAAACATTTTTCTCCAGGTAAAGACGTCCTACAGGAGATGCAAATACCTGGGTACTTTCATATTCTTCTTGTAGTCGAGAAATGCCCAGTGTCGCAATATGTCGCCGAAGCACCATTCCACAGCCACTCGTACACGGCTCATTCGTCGATTGAATTCTTGTTCTCGCTGCGTCTGACTTGCAGACTTGAATGGGCCAATTAACCAAGGCAACAAAGGGTAAGCAGGATCTCCGTACAAGCAGCAATTCACGTTCAATGTAGACATTTTGGCACCAGACCGCTCTCACGAAGCAAGGCAACATCATGACGCCGTCCCTCAATGGGACCAAAAAGTGAGACAATGATACCGCTGGCTATGACTACACTTTGAAATTATAGAGCATGAACCCTCTTGTGGCCATTGTAGGCTTGACGCTGAAATTTGGTGGGTCTTGAAAATGGTCGTACAGTGCCGTCAATGAATCCCACGCATTGATTTTTGACTTGTTTGATATTGCCAAGATGGACTGTTGTATATTGGAGACATTAGTCTTACTATCAACAGTAATCTTGTTCCTGTACTTGCTCGATAGACTCATAACCATGTACATAAAGATGCGACAAAGTGTAGGTTTAGACGGACCAAATATCAGAGCAATATCAATCCGCCGATTTGGATAGCTTAGGCGTCGTAACATGGTCAATGTTGCCTCTATATCAGTCAAACGAGTTCGGCATGGAAGGATTATGGTTGAACTCAAACCAAAATGTGATACCAGGGAGCGCACCTGGCCTTTTGTAAATCGAAAAAGAGCGACAAACGAAGCTATGACAACTCGCTCTCGAATCGATCGTTCAAGAAGCGCATAGACCAAAACATCTTCGACATGTTCAACAGCGAGGCTAGAGCAGTTGCTTCGTCCATGGCTAAGTTTAATTGATGATATTTTTCATGATATTCATAGAATGCGAAACTGATTTACAGAGTGCCATGAAAAAATAGCTGCCAAAATTTGCCATGACAAATTTCATGACAATTCGAATTTGCGAAACCTCTCTATTGTGAATTTGGCACAAATTTGGACTTTCCAGTCGATTTGCCGAATCGGTTTTGAATGTCTTCTTCTCTTCAACTGTCAATTCCGGCCAAATTTGCCGGATTCGGTCGATTTTCGAGAGATATCCAAACCGTTCGAAGAATCGACGCTGCATTCTCATTGGTCAAAAGAAAATACAGTCTGCTCTACCAGTAAGGACCCCATCAAATTATATACATCTTAAAATGAATATTTGGAATTAACAATTTTATCGAATTTAAGAGTTTATCATGCTAACTGCCAAAAGCTCTTCGGGCTCATAGTGGTTGGTACATGGACTGGCGGGGGTTATCACTGCTGGAGTACCTATTTGGATGGTGTGAGTGAAGTTATGTCTTGTCGGTAAATCAGGAGGAAAACTGTATTGCTGTGGGGACAAGTGTCTGACGGGAGTTCGAGCACGTCTGGTTGATGGCGAGCAGCTGATCTGCTCTTGCTGCTGTGGGTGTATCGCCACAACGAGGTTGTCGATGCTTTCTTTCTTGCTCTTGTCTTCCATGCTCTCTAGCTTGCTCTGTCTTCGGTGGTCTTCAAATTTTGCGAAACTTCTAAAACAAATACTTGAATATTATTTTATAGAGGTCTGTCGATTGCTCGGTCGATTTTCCACTGTAATCGGGAAAATTTCAAGTAGAACGCACAAAATATCATTCAAAGATCTACTCCTAGAGCCATCAGCCACATTGGGGATGCGCAGCTTCTGCGCAAGGAAGCATTGTTGTTGCGATTGTTCTGTCAACGTCAAGGCGGGCACTTGAGTATAGGCATACCTAAAGGCATATGATTGGCTGAAAATTAATATGTGTGCAATCTGATTGGCTAGTCAAATTTCAAATCGATTTCCCAAGTCTATTCCATTCGACAGCCAAGTTTGAATCGATTTGACAATAGAGAACTTTCGCAAACCTCTTGAGTTATGATTCAGTTCAAAATTGAGACACTTTTACCATGTGAATCTGAACTAAAACGAACTGCAAAAATCAACTTTCACACATGTTCGGCACATTTGAGTTCAGATTCACAGTGAATCGTCTCGCAATCAGTGCCACTGATTGACTTGACGATGGAAATACACGAAGGCATGGAGAACAGCGAGTCATCTCGTGATAAAGCTGCCGAGGCTCCGAGTTTAGATGTCAGCGGCGTCGCAGAGTCTCCTTTGGCCACCACTGAGCCTGGTCGAATAATTCGGAAGAAGTTTGCAGCGGTCGACGACGTTGTTCTACTGCAAGTGGTGAATGCGTTCCGCCCTTGGCGAGCTCCTGCTGGAACATCCCGCGGCATCATGAAAGTGTTTGATGACATTGCTGCTCACTGTGCCAAACACAAGTTGTTTGGTGTAAAAAAATGGCCCCGCCCTACGCACTCGTTTCACCATGCTGGTGAAGGAGTTTAGAAGCGACCAGTGCAAATTGATGCGTCAATCGGGAACTACTGAAGAGTTTAATGAACGTGAGATGCTACTGCAGGAAATAGTAAGTCAGATCGATGATTGGAATGAACATGTACAGCAAGAAAAGCTGCAAAAGAGCGCGAAAGCCATGGCTCTTCTGAAATCGGGGGAGGTTCTCAAACGTTTAGCTATGGACGAACTCGACGACGATGACGCCAACGATGATGATGATGTCGACTCTGATGATGTTGAAGAATCATCAACGGCTGAAGCATAGTCAACAAATACAAAGCATGCGCACAGTAAACAATCTATCAAGCGTCGTGGAAAGATATCCAAGTCTGAGCGAATTGGTGCGATATCGGACGCTTTGGTGAACGCTCTTGCGACCACCGACGATGGCGAACGAAGAAAAAATGAATTGGAACTGCGAAAAATGGAATTCAAGCGGGTGGAAGCAGAATTGTAACGAGTGTACGAACGGGATGAAGCTGAACGGCAACGAGAATATGAAGCTGGCCACGCAGCACGTCGGCGCGTGCATGAGCTTGCAATGGAGGATAGACGAATGCAAGCCGATCGAGAGAGAGACAAGATGATGCAATATTTTGTTCTAAAGATTCTTAATCATCAGCGAAACACTTTGTAGTCTACTGGAGGTTTAGATAATGGTCAAGGGTAGGTAGTTGTAAATCAAAATACATAGATATTTGATTGCCAAGAGGTTGTAAGCAAGTGTGGCAACTGGTTAAGAGCACGGCTTCAAAGAAGTTTAGTCCAACTGGAGCCTGACGAACATGCTGCTTTTTGTCCCAATTCATGTATTCCCAAAGCGTCTTAATACGACCAAATCCCCATTCAACGCTCTCACGAACTGAGCTCATTTGTCGATTGAACTGAATGCACTTGGGATGTGGGTAAATTGATGCTGACGTGATGAAAGTACTGGATCCATAAGCTGGATCACCATAGAGAAGTCTTCCACAGAACATGCCGCTGGTGTCTTTCTCCATCAAATCAAGCAAGCCGCTGAACTTGAGGACAGTGGAGTCATGTCTTCGTCCCTCTATGGGACCATAGAGACTTACAATGATGCCATCGAGAGCCTGAACACTTTGCCAATTAAAACAGTGCCGACACGGATGTCCATTGAACAAGGATTCCTGTAGATTCTTGTGAGCTTTTGTCATAGTTCCACGTACACTCGGACGTGCTACATATTGTCGAGTTCCATCAATAAATCCCAAGCAACAGCGCAATGGGGCACCTTCGAGATGGATGACTTGACAATATCTTGTGATTCTTGCGCGCACTATCTCATGGTTAAAATAGAGAAGGTGCTGGTGGTTTTGATATAATAATGCCACGGTGACCTTGATGATCCGGCTGCAGGCGGCTGTTGAGCGCCCGAACTAACAAGAAATCGTAAATAGCTTGCATGCTTCAGAGAGACACCCACAGACGAGCGCCAATACCTCCAAGCGAGATACATGATCCCGTTCCTTTGTTTTTACGGCACCTTCGGGAAGGCCAAGCTTTTGAGCAAGCTCGCGTAGTTGTGGTATTGAAAAGCGATATCGAGCTACTGTAACTGCGTGATCTGTCAAGTCGTCAAAGACATTGGACTTGTCCACATTTGGCTGCGCCTCTCGTAGCCGGAAGCAATGCGCCGCCATCAAAATGCGCATTATTTCTATGAAACGCTTCTTCTTCCGCCGCGAAAGAGTCCATGCAGCAGCAAGAATCTCGATTGCTTGATCTCCTGTCAGCTTTGGTCCTTTGAATACCATTGGGCAGCCGCCTCCTCTGAGAATATCTGAAACCACTCACGGAATTCAGATTCGCCTTGTCTGAAACCTACCCCTCTTGGAATTGAGATAGAGAGAAAAATTCCCCTAAACCACGTCTATCTCTATCTGAATCTGAATCGTCAAAGATCTTTGGCTTGCGGAAGTTCTCTGGTAGAATATTGTCGTTTGAGGGCAAAACTGGAATTTTAACATGTTTCGAAACTGTTTCATTTCTTTGGCTCTAACACTATTTAAGTTTTTCGTAAGCATTTTATCTCAAAGCTCGAGCTAATGAACATTATATAGTGTAATTTCAAGCGTTTTGAATGTTTTAAAAACATGTTCGAAGCGTTCAGTTTCATTTCACTTGAAGTTTGTATTGCGCGATTTTTGCGTCAAAATGGATTTTCTTCTCGAAGCACAATATTGTGTGTTCTACTCAAAATTTCTTCCGGCGATTAGTTGAATCAACCGCCGGCAAATCGCCGGACCTCCAAAATATAATACTAATATCAACTTTAGATGGTTATTTTGACCTTTGGTTGAAGTCTTGATTGGGATGGTACACGAAATCGACGAAGCTTCGTCGCTGCACTGGCGAGGCCAGAGGCCTCTCTACTCGATTTATGCTTAACGTGAGGAGCGCTTAATAACCTGGAATTCTCTTCGAGGTGGGGTCGCTCTGTAAGGTTGTTCAGAGTCATAGAGATGACGTGAGATTTGCAGCTTTTCTCTCACAAACTTAGGCCAGTTTTCAGCCAATCAATTGATAGTAAAAATTATTTTTAGCCAATCATGTTGTCCGGACGATTTCCAGGCGATTGGACATATCGCCTGAAATTGGCAAATTTTGACGGAATTCACAATATTTTATCCAATTAAGAGCTGGTCTGGATGCCCATCAATTTTTTTTATTCCATAAAACTGAAATGACATTTTGCAAAATTTTTCCAAAGTTCCAAATTCACAATTTAACATGGAATAGTTGAAGAATTTGTTATTTGTCTGGAAGCCACAACTTGTGGCCGACAAGAAACTTCAACATTACCGGTACAGACGATTGTTGTCAAACTGCTGTGTCTGTCACTTCCTGCCGGAAACTTTGAAATGAGCCAGAGATGAGCAAGGCTCGATCACAACGCTTCTTAAGAGTGTTAGAACATGCAACAGCGATAATATATAGTGTGTGCGTGTATTTTTGTAGAGATGACAAGCTGAATCTCACGCTTGTGCGTTCATGACGAAAATATGTCATAAATAAAATAGACCAATTTGGTCCATTTCTTTTATGGCATAATTTGGCCAAAACTCCAGAAAATTGTAACAAAAAATTCTTTGAAAAGGTGGCATCCAGACAGTCAAAATTGAAAATTATGGCATATTTCGAATTATGGCATTTTTTGGCATTTTTACGCCATTTTTGGTGGCATCCAGACCCGCCCTAATTTTAATATTTTCACTTTTTAGGGTTAGGTCGTCGCTCGTGCGGTCAACTCATGATATTAGAGACTTTGCGCAAATCGTGATTATACTATAAAATTGATTATAGAGATCGAATGTCACAAGTACCTGTGAAAATAGATTTTCTGTAGTCACGCAAGTTGTGAAAAGTGACTATAAACCGGCATTTATAGTTCCCTTCTAAATATGATATTTTATGATTTGATATATAGCATAAATAGTCTTTTCAAGGGTACACCGGATGGCTCACATTCACATGTAAATTTCGTTGGATGATGAACTCCTCTGGTGACGCCGATAGCGACAATGACTCGGTGGTCGTTGAAGGCATCAAGAAGGAGCGGAAGACACGCTTCGCGTACAAGAATAGCGATGATATCAAGTTATTGAAAGAAGTCCTCGGTGATGATGGCATCTTCACCGAAGGAGCAAAGGAATCACATCTCTGGCATGGAGTCCACGAGCGCTTACAACGAAGTGGAATGGACGTCAGTGAGCATAGTCTTAGACGTCGTCTGAAAACAATCCACGAAGCATACTGCTCAGCGACACTGAAGTCAAAAAAATCATCGGGTATGAATCGAGTTGTGCTTTGTCATTAAATCATGGACTAAAACGCTGAACGTAGGTGTTGACGAGACACCGGTCGAAAAAACACAGCTACTGGAGGCCTACGATGAGCTGTATAACGACCGCAAGGCACAGGAGGGAGTACAGAAAACGTAGAAACCTAAAGTAAGGAACTCCAGGCTGAAATCGGGGAATCACAGGAAAATGTAACAAATTACTCCACTACAGTACAATGATCCATTCATCGCGGGAATTATCCTACTTTCACATATATTGTTGGGGAATTGAGGGGAAATATCCTCGGCAAGTAGAGGTTGACACTTGAGCATGTGCTGGAGGAACAGCGAAGAAAACATTTGGGTGAGAGCAGTCGCACTACCTCATTTCGCAGCAAGGATTTTTATCATCGATCAAGGTCTGTGTGCCTGCTACCTGTGTGCCTGCTACAAAAATCTGAAGAATTTTAAACAAGATGTTAAGGACAACATTCAACTGCACAATACACTTCAACTGCAGAGGTTCCACTCCGAGTGGAAGCACTGCAGCTCAAACATGCGAAGCTTGGGACCGGATAGTTACGTTAAAAATGAGAACTGCGTGGATCGTCGTAGTTCCGTTGATTGCAAAGCGTTGACGGATCAGTGTATGGTGTGTTCTTGGACGATGTGAGGTGAACCAGCAATGATGGAATGCACTGCAGAGCACAATAGAACAGAGATGGGGGCAAGGCATTGGTTTTAGTCCTCTAGACCTATGTCAGATGAACCACTGATGATGAAACAGGTACCGTAGTGTAGTAAGCAAGCCGATATTTGGAGAATCATTGATTGTTATGATCTTGAACTATGTCAGGTCTACAGGCGATCACGAGACGTAGTGAAAACCCGAAAGAATGCCAAGAGGGCGGCAAAGCATTGATTGTTGTATTATGCAACGTTGTCAGGTCAACCAGGGACAAGCATTGATTGTAGTGTTCTAAAACAATGCCAGGTCAATCAGTGGTGATGAATCGTACTGTATCGTAGAGAACAAGTAGACAGGACGAAAATGTTGTGATTGTTGTGTTCTACAACGATTTCAGGTCCACGAGCGATGATGTTACGCATTGAAATGCAGAAACACTGAAGCAAGTTATTCATTGTAGAGTTCTTTAACTATAATAGGTTGGCAAGTAAACGTGGAATTGTATGGTTGAATCAAAGCCGCCGAGAGGACGGTGAGGCACAGCTTATATTCTACAACGACGTCAGGACAATTAACGATGATGACACGAGCGAGCAAGCCGAGAAGCAACGATTTATCGGTTGTGCTGTACTGGAACGACTTCAGGTCAACCAGCGATAGCGACACGTACTTTAGTGTAGAGAGCAAGCTAAAGAGGGCGTACTTTAGTGTAGAGATCAAGTTAAAGAGGGCGGAAAGTCAGTGACTGTAGTGTGCTACAGTGATGTTCAGTCGACAAGCGATGATAGTACGCACGAAAGTGTGGAGAGGGTAAGCCGAGACTGCACCTAGTCACACATGAAAGTGATTTAGAACTGTTCCAGGTCGACGAGCGATAATAGTACGCACGAAGCTGTGGAGAGGGCAAGCCGAGACTGCACCAAGTCACACATGATTGTGATATTGAACTATTTCAGGTCAACGAGCGATGGTGGGACGTACTGTGAACTAGAATGACAGTCGAGTGGGTGAAAAAGGTATTAGTTGTAGTGTTCTACAGCGTTGTCAGGAGAATGAGCGATAAAGAAGCGCACTGCAGTGTAAAGCGCAAGTCAGATCAACAGTAAGCCGAGAGTGCCGCAAGTTAGTGAACTTAGTGCTAAAGCAGTTTGCTCTCCTTGACTACTCGTGGAAGGCGACGTTCAAAGCGTGCTTGGCGCTCGCCATGCAATTTGGCTTTAGAATCTTGTTTGTCGGAGCTTCCCCCGCCATGCCCATGCTCGACAACATAATCGAAATGCGCACAGACGCAAGAACTCTCCTACTATGCTCTCGATGCTCAACAACATAATCGAAATGCCCACCGACGCAACAACTCTCCTTCAAAACCATCGACGGTCATCGCCTCTTCAAGCATCAACAAGTGAGAATTGGGTCGTCGTGCTGGCACATGCAAGCTAGTACAAACTTCGCGCTTTCATCGGATTTGCCGCAGCACTACTCGCCGTGCGATATGGAGCGCGAAGTTTGTACAAGCTTGCGTGATCCACACGCATGAAGTCGCAGTGCAACTCAAACGGCATACATTCCTCGCATCGAAAATATACTCCCGCGAGGCCGACGACGCAGTTCCCGTGTTTGATGATGGAGTGTACCATGTACTGCGAAACAAGCTAAAACGGCGGCGGTTAATTTGTCGTAGTGCTCTCGGGCCAAACCACAGCTAGCAATGTGATGACATGCCGTAGATAGCGTCAAGAGTTTGGACGATATTCAGATCTCCTGTCTTGAGTCGGTGAGCAAGAAGGGATGGATAGATCATAGAAAGAGGTGTATTAGTTAAATGCACAAGATGTCATAGGAGCTATTCAGCGGGAGATGTCTACTCCAAATGCAAGGCGCCGCGATTGCTTCTCGGACGTCGACGTAGATTTCCATCCAAGAATTCATCGTCGTTCGCATCTTCACGCTGTCGTGCGCGGCGCGTTCGGTTCCTCAACTTTCTTGGAGCACCCTCCATTCCAGGTGGGATTTGGCCAATTCGACAGCATACAGCAATCGAATGAACACATATGCAATTGCGCACCCAGACAAGACACATGCAGCACACACGACCATCTTCTTGGATTACCTCACACCCTGTAGTTGGTTGCAGGTGTACTTCAAGGCGGCGCAAATTTCTGCTGATTGGGTTTCTTGGGTTCATTTCAGGATAGACACCAGTGACGTGGTACGTGGTATCCGCACATAAACCCGATTAGTGCCTGATCCGGATCCGTGCTGAAACCCTGATTGTTGTTGATCAGGATCCTGGTTGGTCCGAACCCTGGTTAATCCGGATTCGGATCTAATATGCCTGATCCGGGCCGGATTATTATCCTCTAACCACTCGATCCGGACCAGACTCATCCTTCACCCGGATCGGCCGCCTTGACCCGGATTTGTATCAGATACTCCCCCCTTCTATCATTGGCTCAACCCAAGTTCAAGACCATTACTGCCTTCATTACACTGTACTTATTCTCTACCTTGAACTATAGCCTATAGTAAATTGCATATGTAGTCAGTAGGTAGCTAGCCTTCATAACCTTGACAATCGTTTTTACCTTAATCTTCCCACGGTTGAACCCGCCGGACGCCGCTGATCCTCCCCACCAGCAGCGCCCTACGTCATCAGTCGCACGTCCGCCGCTTGCGCTCGTTCTCGAAGAAATCCGGCTAGAAACCTACGTTTTACGCCACACACCACTTGAAAAATTCACCCGTTCTTGGTCATCCAGTTGCACCCGTTGTGCTGCCAGCTGGCGAACTCTCCACGTCATGGGATTTTCTGACAAAAGAGCAGACACTTGTAGTAAATTTTGCACTTGCAGCTTTTGATAATGTCTTTTGAGTCTTCCGCTTACAGTAACTTCTGTCGCCCAAGTAGAACGAGCTCTTGACTCTGTTGCCAGCAGATTGCATATTTCTTGAATCAGGTGTGGAACATGCAGTCTTTCGTTCTTGATAAACTACAAAACATGTGTAAGAATCTGATCTCTGTCAAAACGTACCTTTTTCAATTCAGCATTGAAATGCTCGTTGGGATTGTTTGTCACAGCACTTCCACTGTCGCTGTGATATATCTGCCATTTCCAAAAGCGACATTCATTTCGTCGAGAGAATTCTCCATTACGAGGCAGCCAGGTGTCGTAGAAGTATGAGCGGAATTTTCTGAGCTCCCGGGTTGAGTTCCAATTTTCGTACACTTGGGCCATTTTCGCCGTCAAATCATCGTAAGATTGACACATGTGTAGCAGGTAGATGTCGAAAGAGACGGAACACCATTCAAACCATGCAAGTCCACTCTTCTTTTCAAAGCATTTCTTCAGAACATGTAAAAAACACATGAGATACTGAACTTCAGGGGTGCTGGGTGCAATAACCTCCATGAGACCACGGTATTGCGCCTTGTCAGCATCACCCATGAAGAGGCGGGGCTTCCAGCTGTAATTGAATTTCTCAAGCATAACACTGCACAAGGACCTCAAAACCCAGTGGAAATCTTGGCTGCAACGTTGAGATGTTATGCTTACACTCAATGTATGGAATCGTCCACTTTTGTCGGAATACCCCAGTACAAATATGGGGTATCCTGACTTGTTGGTCTTGAAAGTAGTGTCAACATGTGTGACGACTCTGTAATCTGGATTTGCGATTGTTGTAAATCCTTTCAAATGTTAGCCTGGACATTGTGGGGTGATTTACCTGCACGGAAAGCCTCGAACCCACCGTCTCCTACTTTCGGTTGGCCGTCGATCGTAGGTACACCGAAAACAAATGGCTCATGCTCATTGTCGATGCCATCTGGTGGCTTTCGCCGACTGAGTTCGTCTTATGTGGCTTGTACCGTACTCTGATGACGCATTTCTTTTACTCGCATGTACTTGACAACCTCCTGAACCTGCTTGAGTGATGGCATTGGACTTTGTCCAAATTCATTTCTCGAATGAGCGGCTTCCAGCTTGTTGTAAATATCCTTTGGCTTACGACTGGGATTATCTTTCAGCCAATTCTTTATGGTTATTTTTATATGTTCTGTAACCTACAGCATCGATTTAGATCAAGAACAATGAGTCACAGAAATGTACACATTCTCGAATGGGTGAACCCTCCCCAGAATCAGGGAAATGGAGGTGTCTGTGCACCCCTTTAGCAGCAACGAAGGATAATCCAGACATTGGACAAGTTGTGATGCGATATGTCATGGGACATCTGTCCACGCGGTCTTCGTTGTATCCATTAAAGTCGGGATGACATCGACTTGAGACGCAGCATGTGTATTGTACTTGCATCAGGTGTGGCTCAAAGCACGCGAGGTTGAAAACATCTGGGTGTTGGGTAGTACATGGCTTCCTGTTGCTACTTGGAACGCGAAAAGTCGGTAGGTTGGACAAAAATCCTTCAAACTCGTTCGTTGGAAGTTGCACGAGGTGCTCATAAGCCATGGTTTGAGTTGCCTATATCCGTGTGTAGCAGTAGATTCAAGGCCGTGTAATGTGTAACCGAGCGAAACTGTTGCGATGACGATGTGCAACGTGACCTAAACCAGCAGCAGTAGAATCGCATATGAGGGCTTTGTATTACATACAACAAACAAAAGATGCTCGAGTGCGATTTGCTTCATTACGCAGTTATAGTTTGATACATAGTATCAGCTACAGGCCACGCTGGAATTTTCGAATCAATCGGCTCATGTAGCTGACATTCTTCATGTCAATGAGCATGTCGCGAGCGGTTCATCTCGTGCGAGTCACCTAGATTTTTATATTCCACAAAATGGTCGAGATCCATGACATTTCGTCATAACAGGGGATGCGGGAGGTACGGAGGAGTCTGTATCCCCTGTCGCAGCACGCATGGTCTTTCATTTTGCGATTCATCCATACCCCCACGCATAAAGTTCGTGTTGTCATACCATCAGATGATAATGTCACAAAAATGCGATGATCACCATATAGCGCACAAAAGTTGTCCAGCGCCAAAGCCAAATATTGCTGACGGGGTTATAGGGCCACGCTAACATTTTAACAGGGGCTAAAGGAGGTACGGATGTGTATGTGCCCCCAGTTGCAAGCCATAATACTCATGAGCATCAACCATACTGCGTCCAAAACTATCTGCATTACCAACACTATACAGATTTGACACTCAGACCAGGCAAAGCTATGCGTTGCAGGGTTCTCCAGACTCACAAATCTGAAGGCAGGTGTATCATTTCGTTTTCCATATTGGGGTAAAAATGATATGTAAAATGATCCAAAAATGGTGTCAAAAGATATCCACAAAATGTCAAAACAGAATATTTATTCATGCATTGCCACAACAATGTGAAGACAGTATGGTTTAAAAAATAGAGAAATATGTAAATTCTCAAGACAGAAATGACTCAACGGAGAATATTACTACGAAATTCCATACATCTTTCGAAAACGTATGTATTATATCTGACTATGTCTGGAAGGATATGGTTTTGTATGGGTTTCTCAGGTTGCGTTGATGTACGAACCGCAGTTCGGATACATTACACATAATTACATGACACAGATCGTTAGTTTTGCGAAAGATATGGGTATATTACGAGCAACAACTACGATACAGTACTCACAATTACAAGAGACAGACCGTTAGTTTCAAGATATATATAGAGCTCAGTGCACACCTTGCTGTAACAAAGAAACACTTTGGTTTGCAGGCTCAATGACTGCCACGCCTCAAAACGTGCAATGCGCGCTCAAGCAGCTGGCAAAGGCTATGAAAACCAGCTTTTTACAGGCGTGTGTCGTCTATACAAGATGCAATGCAGGAGCACTTGCCCTACATTACAACTTGACTACATTGCACGATCTTGGGATTTCATACGTAAAATCATGAAGAATACAGATGCGCCCGTATCGTGAGAAGGGGTGTGGATACTTCGGCGCCCCCTGCAACACCAGTGACATTGTGCAAATCGAGCACGACATACGACTGATGAACGAACAACCATGGCGTATCCAACTTGGCAAGGACAGGCACCGAAGTACGAAGGTGGATTGCACGTGTACAGGTTGAAACCATGTCAAACATGGGTGAAAACCGATGATCATAATGAAATCCAGATGCTCAGGAGAATTTTGCTCTACATTCGTGTGCCCATTGGCCAGTCATCCAACGTTATTGGCAGACCAGGCTGGCTAAGATTCAAACTCAAGTTGTCGTCGTCTCGACTCGAATGCAGAACAGTCTAGGTAGCTTCAACTATGTAATACACTTCCCTTTTTGCAGTGAATGCCTTCCGTGTGAAGGTTATAGAGCTGCACTACCAGCGAGAAGTAAGCAAGGTCAAGAAGCGAGCAGTAGCTGCAACTGGCACCCCCGAGCAGCGTCAACACAACGAACGATCGCCCTTTACCAGCCAGAGCCGAGTCCTCGAGCAAGATCTTGGGAGACAGATCCGTAGTGCAGATCCAGTAAGAGCACCGTCCTTGCTGTCCATCGTGCGCTTCCAACGAAAACACCCCCACGGACCCCTCCGAGCCCTCCGAGCCCCCTGCGACATCTGCGTCTTGTGAAAAGTGTGACACAAGTGACAGACTAAAAAAACCTGCAGCTAAAACTCGAAGTGGGTCCTCAAATGCGATTCTGAACGATACGGACTTGCCAACCAACGGTCTCGCCTCTGTCTTATCGGGCAGTAATTAGATCTGTTACGCCATCCAAACCTGGTTGTGTGCAAGTATGACCAAAGCGTCGCTAAGGTTGCTATTTTTAACTAATGTAGAATACTTTGGCAGCGCAATCGTCAAGAATCCGAACATCACGACGCCATGTGAATGCTGCGAGGAGGGTGTGGCCGAATACAGTGTGAAAGATTTTCGTCATTTTAGTCTTCAGCCACGCGCACAGCTCAGTTGGAACTGTCCCCGTCCGAATGAATATGCAAATTTCAATATCCTAGCTGCGATCATGACGCGTTCAAGTCTAGACGATCGTGACTGCGAAAACTCAGGCTGCATCTAAGCCCCAGTAGCACCTGTGGCCTGACCACCGCCTCTGGCTTTCAGAGGAACCCAACTAGTCTATATGAGTTGGCGCAAGTCGATCTCCAATCTTTGGACAAGGCGCTTCATATCTATCTAGCTAAGCACAAGTATGTCGTCCAGCCCGAGGTGATCATCACCGCTCTAGGATTGATAGTTGGTGCTGCTTTTCACGACAATGGAGTTCAGTTTATGTTAACCTTTATTTATTTTTCTCTTTTGTTCATTAATACTTTTGCTATGATTATATTTAGAGTTTTTACATCAGTTAATGCTCTTTAGCCTGCATTCCAAAGTTCGATACCTTTAGAAACGTATATTTTTGCTTCGTAAGATATGGCTTACAACTGGATCGTGTAACTATCAAAAACGATATTCGTCAATTTTCAATAAATATATTTCAAAAATTAATTTTCGATGTCTCCTCAAGAATGCCAAAGTCTTTTTGTTGTGTTGAACACACCAAACAACCATACTATAAGTAAGATAAAATTGATTTATATTAACATCTTGTAAGTCAGTGACGTGTTTCGCGGATGACCTCTGGAGGACAATAGGATGTGAATGCTAGGTGGCAGAAGATGAAGAAAATCTCCATGTTGTGGCACATTGAGGTGTATTGATCCCCTTTGGTGAACGCTCTTGCGACCACCGACGATGGCGAACGAAGAAAAAATGAATTGGAACTGCGAAAAATGGAATTCAAGCGGGTGGAAGCAGAATTGTAACGAGTGTACGAACGGGATGAAGCTGAACGGCAACGAGAATATGAAGCTGGCCACGCAGCACGTCGGCGCGTGCATGAGCTTGCAATGGAGGATAGACGAATGCAAGCCGATCGAGAGAGAGACAAGATGATGCAATATTTTGTTCTAAAGATTCTTAATCATCAGCGAAACACTTTGTAGTCTGCTGGAGGTTTAGATAATGGTCAAGGGTAGGTAGTTGTAAATCAAAATACATAGATATTTGATTGCCAAGAGGTTGTAAGCAAGTGTGGCAACTGGTTAAGAGCACGGCTTCAAAGAAGTTTAGTCCAACTGGAGCCTGACGAACATGCTGCTTTTTGTCCCAATTCATGTATTCCCAAAGCGTCTTAATATGACCAAATCCCCATTCAACGCTCTCACGAACTGAGCTCATTTGTCGATTGAACTGAATGCACTTGGGATGTGGGTAAATTGATGCTGACGTGATGAAAGTACTGGATCCATAAGCTGGATCACCATAGAGAAGTCTTCCACAGAACATGCCGCTGGTGTCTTTCTCCATCAAATCAAGCAAGCCGCTGAACTTGAGGACAGTGGAGTCATGTCTTCGTCCCTCTATGGGACCATAGAGACTTACAATGATGCCATCGAGAGCCTGAACACTTTGCCAATTAAAACAGTGCCGACACGGATGTCCATTGAACAAGGATTCCTGTAGATTCTTGTGAGCTTTTGTCATAGTTCCACGTACACTCGGACGTGCTACATATTGTCGAGTTCCATCAATAAATCCCAAGCAACAGCGCAATGGGGCACCTTCGAGATGGATGACTTGACAATATCTTGTGATTCTTGCGCGCACTATCTCATGGTTAAAATAGAGAAGGTGCTGGTGGTTTTGATATAATAATGCCACGGTGACCTTGATGATCCGGCTGCAGGCGGCTGTTGAGCGCCCGAACTAACAAGAAATCGTAAATAGCTTGCATGCTTCAGAGAGACACCCACAGACGAGCGCCAATACCTCCAAGCGAGATACATGATCCCGTTCCTTTGTTTTTACGGCACCTTCGGGAAGGCCAAGCTTTTGAGCAAGCTCGCGTAGTTGTGGTATTGAAAAGCGATATCGAGCTACTGTAACTGCGTGATCTGTCAAGTCGTCAAAGACATTGGACTTGTCCACATTTGGCTGCGCCTCTCGTAGCCGGAAGCAATGCGCCGCCATCAAAATGCGCATTATTTCTATGAAACGCTTCTTCTTCCGCCGCGAAAGAGTCCATGCAGCAGCAAGAATCTCGATTGCTTGATCTCCTGTCAGCTTTGGTCCTTTGAATACCATTGGGCAGCCGCCTCCTCTGAGGATATCTGAAACCACTCACGGAATTCAGATTCGCCTTGTCTGAAACCTACCCCTCTTGGAATTGAGATAGAGAGAAAAATTCCCCTAAAACATCTATCTCTATCTGAATCTGAATCGTCAAAGATCTTTGGCTTGCGAAAGTTCTCTGGTAGAATATTGTCGTTTGAGGGCAAAACTGGAATTTTAACATGTTTCGAAACTGTTTCATTTCTTTGGCTCTAACACTATTTAAGTTTTTCGTAAGCATTTTATCTCAAAGCTCGAGCTAATGAACATTATATAGTGTAATTTCAAGCGTTTTGAATGTTTTAAAAACATGTTCGAAGCGTTCAGTTTCATTTCACTTGAAGTTTGTATTGCGCGATTTTTGCGTCAAAATGGATTTTCTTCTCGAAGCACAATATTGTGTGTTCTACTCAAAATTTCTTCCGGCGATTAGTTGAATCAACCGCCGGCAAATCGCCGGACCTCCAAAATATAATACTAATATCAACTTTAGATGGTTATTTTGACCTTTGGTTGAAGTCTTGATTGGGATGGTACACGAAATCGACGAAGCTTCGTCGCTGCACTGGCGAGGCCAGAGGCCTCTCTACTCGATTTATGCTTAACGTGAGGAGCGCTTAATAACCTGGAATTCTCTTCGAGGTGGGGTCGCTCTGTAAGGTTGTTCAGAGTCATAGAGATGACGTGAGATTTGCAGCTTTTCTCTCACAAACTTAGGCCAGTTTTCAGCCAATCAATTGATAGTAAAAATTATTTTTAGCCAATCATGTTGTCCGGACGATTTCCAGGCGATTGGACATATCGCCTGAAATTGGCAAATTTTGACGGAATTCACAATATTTTATCCAATTAAGAGCTGGTCTGGATGCCCATCAATTTTTTTTATTCCATAAAACTGAAATGACATTTTGCAAAATTTTTCCAAAGTTCCAAATTCACAATTTAACATGGAATAGTTGAAGAATTTGTTATTTGTCTGGAAGCCACAACTTGTGGCCGACAAGAAACTTCAACATTACCGGTACAGACGATTGTTGTCAAACTGCTGTGTCTGTCACTTCCTGCCGGAAACTTTGAAATGAGCCAGAGATGAGCAAGGCTCGATCACAACGCTTCTTAGAGTGTTAGAACATGCAACAGCGATAATATATAGTGTGTGCGTGTATTTTTGTAGAGATGACAAGCTGAATCTCACGCTTGTGCGTTCATGACGAAAATATGTCATAAATAAAATAGACCAATTTGGTCCATTTCTTTTATGGCATAATTTGGCCAAAACTCCAGAAAATTGTAACAAAAAATTCTTTGAAAAGGTGGCATCCAGACAGTCAAAATTGAAAATTATGGCATATTTCGAATTATGGCATTTTTTGGCATTTTTACGCCATTTTTGGTGGCATCCAGACCCGCCCTAATTTTAATATTTTCACTTTTTAGGGTTAGGTCGTCGCTCGTGCGGTCAACTCATGATATTAGAGACTTTGCGCAAATCGTGATTATACTATAAAATTGATTATAGAGATCGAATGTCACAAGTACCTGTGAAAATAGATTTTCTGTAGTCACGCAAGTTGTGAAAAGTGACTATAAACCGGCATTTATAGTTCCCTTCTAAATATGATATTTTATGATTTGATATATAGCATAAATAGTCTTTTCAAGGGTACACCGGATGGCTCACATTCACATGTAAATTTCGTTGGATGATGAACTCCTCTGGTGACGCCGATAGCTACAATGACTCGGTGGTCGTTCAAGGCATCAAGAAGGAGCGGAAGACACGCTTCGCGTACAAGAATAGCGATGATATCAAGTTATTGAAAGAAGTCCTCGGTGATGATGGCATCTTCACCGAAGGAGCAAAGGAATCACATCTCTGGCATGGAGTCCACGAGCGCTTACAACGAAGTGGAATGGACGTCAGTGAGCATAGTCTTAGACGTCGTCTGAAAACAATCCACGAAGCATACTGCTCAGCGACACTGAAGTCAAAAAAATCATCGGGTATGAATCGAGTTGTGCTTTGTCATTAAATCATGGACTAAAACGCTGAACGTAGGTGTTGACGAGACACCGGACGAAAAAACACAGCTACTGGAGGCCTACGATGAGCTGTATAACGACCGCAAGGCACAGGAGGGAGTACAGAAAACGTAGAAACCTAAAGTAAGGAACTCCAGGCTGAAATCGGGGAATATTATTAATTTGCTCCAATATAGTGCTCAAGTGAAGATGGTGGAAGATTGAAGAAGCGGCTTGTCTGGTTTCCACCATTGGCGCAGGTTAGACAGTTTGTGAAGAGCACACCCATGAGGTACATCTTTGCAACTGGAGTCAGAAACACGGAGGTTTTTTTTGTAGTCGAGAAATGCCCAAAAGCACAAAATTGATCCAAAGCACCACTCGACCGAGACACGCACAGAGCTCATCTTTTTGTTGAAACTGGATTGAGCAGAGGTAAGAGTCGGGCCTTTGAATGGTGAGATGAGCCATGAACGCAGCGGATAGGCTGGGTCGCCAAAGGTGAATGATCCAGGGGAAGCGTAGCGCTGCCACTTGTGGCCAATATTGCTCCGTTTGAGCAAAATCACATCATGACGTCTTCCTTCAATTGATCCATACATGGATAGAATAAGCCCATTAGCCAGAATAACGCTTTGAAACTTAATAGAATGTACCCGCTTGTGTCCGTTGTACGCTTGTTTTTGAAAAAAGGTTGCAATAAGCCTTACTGTGCCGTCAATAAATGCCGCGCATGACGTTTGTACTCCAGATTTTGATGAAATTGCATCTCGTGAAACTGCACCGTATTCTGTCAGCATGGCAGCGTCGAAGTCAAGCTTTTCTTGTACTTTTCGAACAGTATGTCCAGAATATGCATGCATATTCTACACAGCTCGGTTGGTTCACGTCCAAACGTCATTGCAATCTCGATCCATCTATTAGGATAGCATAAACGCCTAAGAAGGATTAATAGAGCTTCTTCGGCATGAGCCTTGAGCCTGTTGTTCGTGATGATGATGTCAGGAAGACGCATACCAACAAGAAGGCGTTGAATATCTGACTTTGAGAATCGGAACAACGGAATGCAAGTCTGGTTGCATATCGTAGAGAGCTTGAATCGCACTTGTGGTATCAGCAACCTCTCACGGAGGGAGCGCTTGAGAAGCAACATCGTGAGATCGTCGTCCTCGGCGACGACGATGGCCAGCAGTTTCGGATTCATTGGACAGAGAGAACTGACTTGACCTCCCGAATATGAATACATCGTTATAGTCACAATTATAGTGTTTTTTATTTTGCGCAATCCAAAATTTTTGGGAATTATAGTCTAGAACTGACTATGTTCTATAGTATAATCTATAGTATAATCACGATTTGTGCAAAGCCTCTATTGTCTTTTTTGTCAAAACTTTGTAGTTTTGAAGGAAAAGCCAAACTGTTTGTTCCGGAAAAAATAAAATTTTCAGCCAATGATGAGCAGAAATCGTGAAGAGATGGACAGAGATTCAACTTCATTGGCTGGCCGATTGGAAAACGGTGATTACGTCATCAGAAATACTCGTCTCTGATTGGTGTTCCGACATTTTGCCCGACTCTTTGACTGACCGGTTTGGCTTGCCTTTCACAATTTCGGAACAAAAACACAATAAAAAGATCAGAATTTCTCCCAGATGCTTGGGGCATCCCTGCCAGTCCCCCTCAAAATACTATTCCAAACCTGTTCTTCACCATGAGCTGATCAAATTATTCATTCCTTCACGACAAGGAGGCGAATCACTTACTCTACATAGGATATTCAGGAATTATTCATTTCCCATGAGCTTGCTCTAGAGTAAGTTAATCGAGTAATTCAATCAAAACGTGAAGTGTGTATTATGCTTACGCCTGTTCCTACTTGATAATCTCTTGCACATTGCATTGAGCATTCAGCTTACTCTTGTTTCTTCTCCATGATCTCTTGGACATCACATATGCCCCATAGCTCAGCGTTTTCTTTCAAAAATATTTGCTGCTCGAAAGTCTGCGGAGAAATTCCACGACGGTGGTCAGAGAGGGCCCATTTGGTTAGGGAAAATAGACGTTCACACATGTTGGACGTCGGACGTATGAAGCGGCAGTCCCAGTACATGTCATCCACATGGGCCGATTTGAACCGCTTCTTCGCTCTCTGCAAGACTCAATCGCCGACCAGGCGAGTCCGCCGCTGTCGTTGTTGCTGACACTTCGATTTTCAAACGACCCACACTCTCGACCTGAATGTTGGTAAGAGTGTTGGTTTTACCTGGCTAGACATAATATGTGAGCAGAGGTTGGTGTATCCCGAGCCATTTTGGGAACGTTTCGTCCCACATTTGCAGATCCAAACCTACTTTACTCGAACGAGCCCTGCAAGTAATAGCTCCGCCAAGTCGCGGCCGCGCAGAATTTCGGAGGGATGTAGTGCGTTGCTCATGAATTGAGAAATGATGCCAAGAACGTTTGACTATACTTAACAGATTGTATTTATTCAATGGAACTGATTGCAGCAATTTTGAGCCATTCATGTGATCTATAGAAGGTTTGGTAAAGCTTGATATTTTTGTTTTTGATTGGCTAAAATTGTTCATTCCTTAATAACGATTGGGTAAAAATATCGTAAATTATTCATCTTTAGAGAATTATCTATTTTGCATGAATTTGCTTTTGTATTATTCATTTGAAGTGGAAGACTTGATGAAGAATTATTTTCTTTGTAAGAGCGTTTACTTTTATCTATTTTATTCATTATTGATGAAAAATATACTAGTGAGTAGTTCCAGAGCAATCAGCTCTGACAATGTCTGGGAGTCATCGCTTGGTTTGACTTCTCTCTTCACCTCGATCAGCATCTTCACTGCAGGCAAGTATTGCAAATCGGAAGGGTTCTCCTTGACGAGATCACTCAAAATGAGGAGATCCGTGCGTCCGGCTAGCTCAATACGGTGACCTGGAACTCGAACTGTGAGGATATCCTGGCCCTTTTCCACGCCGACCACGCAAAGCTTGTTATTCGTGAGCACATCGCCAATATTGTCTTCCACATATGCTCGATATCTTTCTCTCTGCTGCTCCTCGGTGAGCACAATGGTTTTACCACTTTCATCGCAAATACTTCCCCACTGAAACGCCTCAGTTGAACTGAACTTTCCAGCAGTGAGATGGACAGTTCGCATTACGTCCACATGAATGTTGAAAACTTGTTTGAGGCTCTTGTAATCACTGGAGCCCATCTTCGAATGGGCAATTCGCTTATACTGTGTCTTTATATCTTGACCATGAATTTCCTTGACCAAATGCGTCACCGTAGCTGTCTCACTCGCTGAACCAGCTCCTGGGAATTTCACAAGCATGTGGATATCATCTTCTTCAGCGGCGCCTCCATCAGGAAAACTGAACTTGGAATTGCTGACAAATTGGCCTGGAAACATTTTGTTCTCCTTTGTCATGATATCATTGATTGTTGTGGGAATCTCGCCATTCTCCAACACCATCACATCAGGATCTTCCGACTTCAGCCAGTTCCCGTCCTTCTTCGCGACGTATAGCGTAAGTTGATCCGCGGGGAAGTCGTACATCTTCTTTTCCTTGATCGCGTCCTTCAGATGTCCAACCTGCTTCTGATCATCGATGTCCACGACGAGCATGGATCCATCTCTGACCACCAGACACATCAACGTTTTCATCACTTTCTGTTGTCGGGGCAAATTGAGATATGACACAAACATGAAACTTTTCAAGAAAATAAAGAAATAGAAACAGCTCAGGAGAAAATAAAGAAATAGATACTATAATAGTATTTAGTACTACTCCGTCCGGCTTCAATTGTCCACTTTGGAAATTCGACTTGTCCGGGTTAACTTGTCCACTATAGATTTGATTGGATGAAAATCAACTCTGTTTGATCTAATTGATAGATATTTGAGTCCTATTTGTGATGAAAGTGGTGTGCTCACAGGACGACGGATCGGCGTCAGAGTGAACACGATCATATCACGGGTCGACAGGTCTATCCTCTCGACTCTCTGTCTGAAGCATGAGTACTTTGCTCAAAACCATCTATTTTGCCTAACTATGCGTTTGAAAACTCTGTAGATTACTCAAAGTCGTGTCGACGTTTGCCTGTGACAACACCTCTTGGTATTCACAGAGATGCCACATCAAAACTTGGGTCGATGCCGCCACCATGATGCGATGTATACATCATGTACGTGTGTTTGTATGTAGTCTTGCTGATTTCGGCTAAGACAAGGCTATGCACAAGGCGATCTCAGGCTGAACTGTGTTTGAGGTCGGGGGTGCAGTGGTTATTAATTGCATACATTTATCAAGTCAACTTCTTGAACATGGATATCTCATCCAATTCGACATAAATCTTCGAAATTCTTTGCGCAATCCAATCTCCTTTGTAAAGGCAATCATTTAGAACCAATCATAGCTTCATAAAAAATTTCTCTGATTTTTGCGGACATCCCAAAGTCAAAGTGGACAATTGATGCCGGACAGAGTAGTACAGTTAGGGAGACGCGGGAATTCATGACTTTAAGTAAAATTAATAGAATTATCATTATTCTGTTCCATAATGCTCAGAATGCAGTTTGGTCATGGCCAGTAATTTAAAAAATTATTCCCAAATTTAAATAAATGTTTCTTCGAGATTCTTTTTAGGATTCTTTTATTGTCGATTTCATTCTAAATTGTGAGAGGGGTCTCAAATGTATCGATTTTTCAAATCGATCTGCAAATCGATCAGCCAATCAGAATCGATTATTTACCAAGTTCACGCAAAACACACCAAA
Organism: Aphanomyces cochlioides; assembly: GCA_019828595.1. Lineage (NCBI taxonomy): Eukaryota > Oomycota > Saprolegniomycetes > Saprolegniales > Verrucalvaceae > Aphanomyces > Aphanomyces cochlioides. Next base: position 1,358,495 of record JAHQRK010000014.1, on the reverse strand, counting down.
ACACACGTGAATTTTATTTGGCCAATTTACCGTACTTTTCATTTATACTTAACTTCAGTATGATGGAATCGATTTGGAAATGAATTCAATTTTGGTAGAAAAATACAAATTTGGGTGAAAAAGACAATAGGATTATAAAAAGTAACTTGCAAAACGACCTAAAAAACCCACACTTCCCAAACGATTCAAAGCTTGACACTTCAGGACAACACAGTTCATGGGGATATCAGTCGAGAAACATCAACTTTTGTCATGTCTTGTTTGTTTTTTATAATGTCAAAGTCGGAGTTTTTAGAAGTTTCTTTTAACTTTACATTAAAAAACCCACATTCAAACCATTTTCAATCTGGATTTCGTTGTACTCAGCTGTAGACTGTTCTTTTTGCTATGTTCCAACGAAAAGGAATCGCAATGGGAAATGTCTTGTTTACTGTTAGTATTTTTAAGCAGCAAGTCAGACATTTTGGAGCTTAAAGAAACATTTGTAAATGTTGTAGTATTAATACTACGTAGTACTCAGTATACACCACCAATCATGTACAGTATCGGAAATGGATATACGGACACCTCCATTTTTTAATTATTTTTTTTTACAATTGTGGAAAACGTTTTTCGAAATATATCAGTATAAAGAGAATTTCAAGACAAATCCAACAATGCATTTCTTGGTCAAAACAGAAAGCTTGGTACAGTTAAACCTCTCAAGTATAAATTTTCAGAGGTGGAAGTAGATATAAGGACACTTGTTTTGATGGGCTATTTCGTCTGTCACTTCAACTTTTGCCATGTTTACGCTAAATAATTGAATACTAATCACGATTCTGAGTACGAACATACCCCATCATCCCATATCACTTTTCATTTGGATGCCAAGAGGTCAAACACTCAGTGAAGCCGAGCGCGAGAAGATTTTGGCTTATGCAGAATGCCAGTTGTCCTATAGGCAGATTGCAAGCAGGACAGGTCGTTCTAAGAGTGTAATTGCATCGTTTTTATCCAACCCAACTGCATATGGAGCAATTCAACGGCCTGGACCAAAGCCAAAAGTTGACGAGAGAACTGTTCGTCGACTTTTCAAGGAAGTTTCCTCCACTGGAGCTAGCTCTACGCACCTCAAAGACTCCTTAAAGCTTGCCATCACTGATCGTCGCGTCCGACAAATCTTGCATGCCTCCCCGTGTTTCAATGACAAGAAAAGAAAACCCTGTCCTTCCCTCCAAAAACGACATCTGGAGGCACGTCTCAAATTTGCCAAGAAGAACATATTCTTGAAGGAGATATGGTCTGAAATTGTGTTTAGCGACGAGAAGTTTAATCTCGATGGACCGGATGGTTTCAAGTACTATTGGGCTGACCTTTGGCGTGAAAATGAAATGTATTCGAAGAGACAAAATGGTGGTGGCGGAGTGATGATTTGGCTGCGTTCAGCATGTCCGGAAAGACTAAAATTGTATTTTTGGATGGAAAACAAAACTCTGCCAAGTGTATTTCAACCTTATCTGAACATCTACTCCCTTTATCACTGAGAATCATGGCCCTTCTGTTGTTTTTCAACACGACAACGCCCCATCCACACCTCCAAGGAAACAACAACTTGGCTACAGGGAAGAAAATTGAATGTTCTTGAGTGGCCAGCTCTTAGTCCTGACTTGAATCCTATAGAGAACCTGTGGGGCATCTTAGCCCGAAAAGTTTACCTGAATGGCCGTCAGTACCAAAGCTTGGTGGAGTTGAAAGCCTAAATCGTCCGTTGTTGGTCGGAGATTCCACAGGAAACTTTGACAAATCTTGTTGAGAGCATGGAGCGCCGTTGTTTGGACGTGATCGAGGCGAAAGGACACAAAATTGGGTACTGATTAGCTTGTTTTTGCTTAATATTCATGATAACGTGAATGTCCTTATATCTACTTCCACCTCTGAAAATTTATGGTTTCACTGCACCAAGCTTTCTGTTTTGACCAAGAAATGCATTGTTGGATTTGTCTTGAAATTCTCTTTATACTGATATATTTCGAAAAACGTTTTCCACAATTGTAAAGAAATAATTAAAAAATGGAGGTGTCCGTATGTCCATTTCCGATACTGTACTTCCTCTGTTTCACTTTGCCACCGACAGACAAAATGCAACTTGTTCCACTTTACCACCGACAATGCACAATAATTGGCCAAAAAATGAAATAAGTGCATGTTATTGGTTAAAAACCTTGACAGTCATCCAGTCTGAAATGGATGAATTTGATCATTCAACATATGGCAAATCCAAACCACATGGTGCATTTGCTCTAGGGACCGTAGTTTTTTACTGAATTTTTTATATATTGCATTTTTAAAACTGGATGATTTCTATGAAGTACAAAACGTTGTTCTCCCTCTTTGCAGTCAATAGACACTCTCTCTAGCTATTGATTGTCTTACCAACGTGATATCGATCATAAAAAAATAACATGATTTGATTTTTTGGGGTCATATTGAAGTGTAATGTCGGCGGTAAAGTGAAACAGAGGAAGTATTTAAAAAAGATTTTGAGCAATATTTTTTAATAAAATTGACGATTTTTTTTAAATTATTGATGTCCCTCCATCTCACAGGAGGAAAGTGCAATAAAATAGGGGGAATCAAATTAGAGAATTTGCTTTTCCTTTTTGTTTTCGATCTCTTCGAAAAGCATAATTTTTTTGTTCCTTCGAAAAGCAAAGTCGAAACGCATAAGCAGCCGATTTTTCTAATTTGATTCCCCCTAATATATGAAGCTTTTCGGGACTATTTTTACCTCTTCTATTACAGTAGCGATTCGTAGTGATTTGATTGGTTGAAATGAAATGTACTAGTACATACCTATTTGCACTAGAATGGCATGTCGATTGTATCTCTTATTGAACGTCGCTACACTCTCGTGCTTGGACAGATCTTGCTTGGACCACACCTGTCTTAGCACGATAGTTCAAGCACGTGGATGCCACCATCTTCAGTGGCCCGCAACGAAGTCGTAATCAAGTCCTTATCCACGATGAACATCAACAGTACTAGTATTGATTTTCACACGAAATAAGTTATCGAATAGTATGAATTATGACAGTGTTAACTTGATTACTTCGAAGTATCTGGGAGTTGAAACTCCATCACTCACTCAATGATCGTGGTTGTGATTGCATTGATGGAAGGCTTGGACTTCAACAAGATCGGTCGTGGTTACATCTTGTGACGCTTACCACTCGAGACCATAATGTCCAACGCGAGCAGAGGATTCTGCCAAGTTTTTGTTATTGTTGTCATGGATTCAAGCTCCTTTGCCGTGTCTTGACAATCATCGAACCAGACTATTCATCGTCAATGATATGGCATGGGGGATTGAATTGGGGGCTTCATGTGGATCTCACGCTTGTTCACAGGTAATAAGAGTATTCTGCCTTCGAGTTTGTTATTGGTTGTCAAGGATTCGAGCTGCTAGGCCGTGTCTACACGATCACCGAACCTGGCTAGATATCGTTACTTACAAGGGGGCTTGCATTGGGGGGCTCCATGTAGACCTTACACTTGTTCACAGGCAGTACTCTGTGCATGTGGTTGAATTTTGTGCAATCTAAGCTCAGCGGCTTCGCGACATTCGCCCCTGGCACTTGTACTTAAGGGAACGGCTGGATTACACATGCAAAAGGGGCCAATTTTCCCCTCAATGATCGCCACTTCAACGAGCGTTATTGGCGTCTTCCTTTGCGACAACAACGATCGTTTCTCCATCATTTGCGTTTCACAAAGGCGGGGCATGGCTCAAAATTTGATTTCTCCTGAAATTCCGGATAAACCTGTGATATCTTATCCAATTATTGTATCAAATTATACAGTGAAATTCTCTTGGGTTGACGTCGACGATGGCGGCAGTTTCACGACGCTTTGTTCCAAGTGCCTTGTCAAACATTACGAACTGGAAGGATGCCATGCGACTGGCGCCACATTGATTTCATTTCTCCACCGCTACCGTAGATCGATCTCTCGCGATCGCAGGAGGTCTTCAACGCGACCTTCACATCCTCCAGGAGTGCTCTAGAGCCCGCGTTCTCACCTTCCGCTCGTGGTTTGGCCGATCGGACCGACTGAATTGCATTGCAGTTCTAGCATCAATGCCAACATTTTGCCAACGGGCTGACGGTTTTGACGCGTTGGGAGAATGTGCCGTTGGGGGCGAGATGACATTCTTGAGTGTGGATCTTGAAGAGACATGGCCAAGGCAAGCACGGTCCATTTCCGATTCTTTCAGTTCGAGCTCAGTTCGTTACGATGAAATCGTTCCTGACGCTCGGCACAACACTTGGACTCGTTATTGCGACCGCCATGGCGCATGAACAGTGTGGCCACGAAGCTGTTTTGGATCAATTCACGGTAGCATTTTGGTTGCGAGACGATGAGCTTACCATGTGATCGTGGTAGACTTCGATTGAGCAAGACTCGCTGATTGCGCCACAAGCTCTGATGGAAGATCCACACCACCGCCAACTGAGCTCTCAAGATGCTGGCGCCTCCTCAACAGAAGTGTTCAAACCACTCCGCATCGCCTTCGACTTGTCCAAGCTCTACAGGTACACACTTCGAAAATGCGCCATCGTGACCATTGCTTCTAGTGACGTGATGGCGTGCTTCAAAGCTGGAGACAAGATCGCTCTCGATGGCTCCACGTATACTTGCACAGCAGACGATGTCATCACACAGGTAGAACCTTCTGAAACTTCCTCCATTGAACTTCTCTTCCAGGACAAACTTGACTTCATCACGGGCGTCCTCCTCCCCGCGGCCCAAGACTACTTTAGCTCCATTCTGTCCGTCCACCCTGTCGAGCGTCTCAAGGTAGCTCCAGTGACGTCGTTGCTTCTGAAATCATGAGTAGATTCCTGGCACTGGCTGTGGCAATGTGAACGATTGGGCATGCTGCGCTGGAAGCTTCCCTGCTTTGTATAAATCCCCTGGCATTACCGATGCGGACTTCCTCCTCCACGTTTCCGCTCGTCCAGTTCAACCTGGCGTCATTGCGTGGGCGATTCCATGCAACACGGATCAATTTGGCCGTCCGATTTCCGCCCAAGCCAACTTTGGTCCTCGAAAGTAGTCAATCCCCCACCGGCATTGCAATTCTCATTGTCCATTAGATTGAGCTCCGATCCAGGACGTCGGTCTTCTCAAATTGCCACGATCATCCATGAACTCTCCCATGCTCTTGGCTTCTCGCAGTCGCTCTTTGGCTCGTATCGCCGCCCCAACAATGGTCTGCCTTGGGGAGCTAACAACGTCGTGCAAGTTACCAATGGACCGAATGGATCCAAAGTCACACGCTTGATCACACCGAAAGTGCGTCAAGTCGCTCGGGAATACTTCAACTGCTCTGAAGTCACTGGCAGCGAGCTCCAGAATTCAAACTTGGTCTCGTACAGCAGTCACTGGGCGAAGCGCGTTTTCCTCAATGGTAGCTTTGTCTTCCCTGGACGATTTTACTGACTTGGCATAGAATACATGATGGCCACGACGTCCAACGTGCCGCTCTACTCCAACTTTACATTGGCTGCGTTTGAAGACAGTGGCTGGTACCAAGTCAACTACACTCGAGCTCAAGTACGGCGGCCATTGACGCCTGAGCTCACTGCAAGTTGTAGACACTTCGATATGGTCATTTGGCCGGCTGTGGACTTGCCACGTAAGCGCACACCTTGTCGCTCCAGTAACCTGACGTTTTTAACGTAGTGGCCGCTGCACAGACTGGAAGACACCGCTGTGCTACAGCTCCCAAGCCACAGACTGCACACCAGACAACACCGCCAAGGGTATTTGCAATATTGCGACGTTGCAATCCCAAGTTCCCGCTGCCTTTCGCTACTTTGACAGCCCCAACATCGGTATGAGAGCTCCAGAGTCTTGTAAAATCACAGTATGGTCGTAGGTGGCACGGACACATATGCTGACTATTGTCCACGCTTTGTTCCCCTTGCTGGCATGGATTGCCGAGGAATTGGGAGCACGGTAGACAATGTTCTCCCAAGAGCCAGGGGACTCATACGTTCTCTATAGCCTGCAGCACGTGGCTCGCTCCTTGAAGCCATTGGGTCGACCAGCCTTTGCTTTCGTGGATCATTGTCAAAGACAACCCAACCGTGCGAATCCTGTCCGTGGGCGACGACCTCACAAATTGTGTAGATCTCCAACGGCGTCCTACTGCTTTGCAGTACAGGGTTGCACGGCGGATGCATTGCAGATTGCAGTCGGCACTACAATTGTTTCCTGTCCATTCGATGCCGCCTCCGTCACAGTCAACGTGCAAGATGAAAAAGGTGCGCGCTACACAGGTTCCATCACGTACGTCCTGGATGCTCTTCACGCACTAAGTTGAGGGTTTAGATGCCCCTCGAATCCTCGCGACATGTGCAATGTAAACCAATGCTCGAATCTTGGCGTGTGGACTCCTTATGGATGCATCTGCAATCCTGGCTACACTGGTGCCAACTGCTCGGAGCTGCAGTGCCCCCGCGACAGCCAAAACCAAGTATGTGGCAACAATGGCAAATGCGTCGGTGGCGCCTGCCAGGTACATCTATCTCCCCTCCATGATCGTCTCAATCCACTGCTTCAGTGCTTTGCGAATGCCACGGGCGTCATCTGCACTCGCCCTATTGCATTTACCAAGTTGGTCGTGACCACCATCGTGGACAATAAAAATCCAATTCTTGCCGCGGTACCTCTATCATTTAGTCTGCTCACTCTGAGCCATCTTGCACAGAGCGGAGGCCTCCTCCTTGGTTTTGTCGCTGCTGCCTACATCCGCAAGCGTCGAAATGTGCCAGCGCCTCCACAGAAGATTAAGCTCCAGGTAACAGTCTCTGTCGAATTGGCCTCTGAAGCATTTTGCCCTCTTGTAGGCCACCACGGCACCTTCCTACGGCACGGCGACGAACAAAGTTATGCCCCTCAATGGCTAAATCCACTAATTTAACCGACTTCGTTCCCATCTCGGTGGTTGTTCGTCGCGCTTGCAAGCCTAGAAGCAAAACCAAATTTACTACTGTAGCATGATGAATCTATGAACTCGCGTCGGACGAACTGGATGTGACGTCGGGATGTTTGTCTTCGTTGAGATGGAAGTCTCGGATCGGTTGAAAGTAAGGATGGGCCATCGCTTCCTTGGCAGTCAAACGCTCTTGGTGGTCGAATTTCAACAAACCGTCCAAGAAATCAAGCGCTTCGGGGGACACCAAGTGCTTGTTGTCCGCCGTGATGAACTTTTCCCACGGCTTTTTCGAGTGCGTGCCCAAAATGCCGTCAAATTGCGGATCCAATTCCAGATCGTACGTCGTCAAGTAGTCAAAGAGCTCTTCCGTCCCCTTGACCTTGACGATCTTGACGAGTTGATCGTAATTGTCCTGGCCGTGGAAGAACGGGTCCTTCTTGAAGATAATGGCAGCCAAGACACACCCCAAGCTCCACATATCAAGGGAATAATCGTATTCTTGCATGTCAACAAGCAATTCTGGCCCCTTGTAGCAGCGAGTAGCGACACGGACGTTGTACTCGCGGTTGGGGTGGTAGAATTCCGCCAGACCAAAGTCGATGAGTCGCAACTGGCGCTTTTCATGGTCGATCAGGATATTATGGGGCTTGACGTCGCGATGCATGATACCATTCGAGTGGCAAAAGTCGAGGGCCTTGAGCAGTTCATACATGTAGTAGCGAACATCAAAGTCGGTGAATGTTGGGTAGAGCGTTCGGAAGTCCGCGTTGTTGACATATTCAGTCACGAGCGACGGGGTTTTCGATTGCGGATCGCGCACGACGTCAAGCAACTGGACAATATTCGGTCCGCCGCTGAGATTTTGAAGGATCTTGATTTCACGCTTGATCTTCTTCTTCTTGACTGGCTTGAGGATCTTGATCACACATTTGCTTCCGTTTGCCACATTCACCCCTGCAAACACTTCGCTGTACTTTCCGCGGCCAATCTTCCGGCAAACTTCGTACGAGTCCTGATCGCCCCAACTAATGCTCATGTTTTCATAATCCCAATACTCGCGAGGTCGCGTTTCATTTACATCGGCGTAGACTCGAGCTCGTGACATGCCACTGGAGACCAGCCGTCGTCGTGGAAAACCTGGTCACTGCACCAGCATGTCAAGCTGTCGAAATATTTTTATTTTTGAAAAAATGGACAAAAATCGCTCATTTTTGTATATATTTTTCACGTTTTCTACTTTCTCGACATAATTTTCAATCAAAAACATCCTGACAGCTCCATGAGATGATCCACATGAACATTCGAGAGGGAGAACATCCACTTTGAAGTGCACGGGGAGCTCTTTATAGCCTCCAAAACTCTCAGCATTGAGAAGAAAGCGGAGAGCTATTGAAGCAGAGTCAATCATTCCACGCTTTGTACAATGTTGGCAGAATTTTCATCAAATGTGATGTCATGAACTGAACTTGGACAGTTTCCAAGCTCCCTGTGGTACCGTAGGGTGCATGTTTCTGTCATCTTGGATGGCTTGCTGTTGTGAACGAATGGAGCTTCAGGGCACTGTTCCAAGCTTCACTGCAAAGCCTTCCGAAATGCAACAGGAGTGATTCTTGCTCCGAAATGCTGCAAATTGGCCATGAGAGAATTATCGACATCATCGAGGAGACCACTAATTAACCCTCGCACCAAAGCTCAAGAAGTTGTACTTTATGCCTCTTCGATGGTGTCATGAAATCATGAAATCATCGGTCTCCTCGATGGTGTCGGCGTGTTGGACACGACAGGGGAGACCAAAACAGTCTCAGCATGAAGACACCTCAAATGGAGATTTGAACATTTTTGACCTCTTCGATGGTGTCAGCGGATTGGGTTCATGCATTGCGATTTCTGCCAACTCGGTCCTTGATGTGGCAGTAAGAGTGTCAAGGGCGTCGTGGAGAAATGTGGATGTTAGTCCCGCCCAAAGCCGCCATGCATGCTTAGAGGCGACATAAACAAGCCATGAAAGAGTTATGCACTTGTTTTCTTATCTATGAACTCGCATCAGAAGGACTTGACGTGAAATCTGGTTGCTTGCCTTTGTTCTCGTGGTACTCACGGATGGGTTGAAAGTAAGGATGGGCCATCGCTTCTTTAGCAGTCAAACGCTCTTGGTGGTCGAATTTCAACAAACCGTCCAAGAAATCAAGCGCTTCGGGGGACACCAAGTGCTTGTTTTCGGGAGTGATGAATTTTTCCCACGGCTTCTTGGTGTGCGTGCCCAAAATGCCATCGTACTGGGGATCCAATTCCAAATCATACGTGGTCAAGTAGTCAAAAAGCTCTTCCGTCCCCTTGACCTTGACGATTTTCACGAGCTGGTCACAGTTGTCATGTCCATGGAAAAATGGCTCTTTCTTGAAAATCATCGCGGCCAATACACAACCGACACTCCACATGTCGAGGGAGTAATCGTATTCTTGCATGTCCACGAGCAATTCTGGTCCCTTGAAATAACGGGATGCAACACGGACGTTGTATTCGCGGTTGGGGTGGTAGAATTCAGCCAGACCAAAGTCAATTAGTCGCAATTGACGCTTTTCGTGGTCGATCATGACATTGTGTGGCTTCACATCTCGGTGCATAATACCATTTGAGTGACAGAAATCCAAAGCCTTGAGGAGTTCAAACATATAGTAGCGGATATCAAAATCTGTGAACGTCGGGTACAGAGTTTTGAAGTCGGCATTGTTGACATACTCAAAGACGAGGGATGGGGTCTTCGATTGAGGATCGCGTACGACATCAAGCAGCTGGACAATGTTGGTTCCACCGCTGAGATTTTGAAGGATCTTGATTTCACGCTTGATCTTCTTCTTCTTGACAGGCTTGAGGATCTTGATCACACATTTGCTGCCGTTTACCACATTCACCCCTTCAAACACTTCGCTGTACTTTCCGCGGCCAATTTTTCGGCAAACTTCGTACGAATCCTGGTCCCCCCAGCTCACATTCAGGTTCTCATAGTCCCAATACTCGCGAGGCCTCGATTCACACACGTCCGCATATACACGCGCGCGAGACATCGGACCGATTTTGGATGGTGTGGTTTCAATGGTGAAGAATTGCTCGCTAAAACTCGAATCGAACTTTAAACTTTTATCCAATGAATAAAAAATTATAGTTTCCATGTTCAGGGCATCCTCATAGAAACGAATATGCTCCCTCGGCTTGACCACGGCCTCTCTCGCCTCATCAACGCTGGCTTCGCTTTAGCTTGGCACGACCCTCCCCTTCTATATGTCGACTACTCGTCTTTCATCTTCTCAACTGCAACACAAACACCTTCACTTGATCTGCGGGACACAAATTTCCAAGCTTCGATGGGAGGATTCTGACCAAGATCTCGTTGAAAAGGACGGCTGGAGCTTCTTCATGCAGCCGAGAGGCGTTCGATCACTTATGGAAATCAAAGAGGGGGGGGGGGGCAATACGTTGGCCTTATGAACGGGTACTGTACTCTGCTGGCTTGATGCATGATGACGCTAAAAGATTGAGGTATGATATCAATTGGTGAAAATGTTGCATTGAGTTGCACAAGATACATTTGTTGCTCACGATGACCGCCTCTGCAGCGAAAGAGCCATGCGAGAGGTTCAGCCACGCAGCCAGACAAATGAAATCCCAGTGCGGTTTGCCATGAATGCGCCTTTGCTCGCAATGAACAAGTATTTCCAACGAATCCGCCGATAGCAGTACCAAGTCCAAGGTTCCATCTCGATTTGAAAATCGCCTTTGAGTCATTATGCCTCCTATCAGTACAGAACGTCCAGTAGTTTGCACCGTCGAGGAGAAATACTATGCCAATCTGAAGCGTAATTTGCGCTTGGAAGGGGGGGGCAGGGGTCATTTCCTTGAGCGACAACAATGGAGTGCGCATTCATCAGAGCTCCTTGCGTGGGGATGGGTGGAAACGTCCTGCTCGATGGTGCTCCATGTTCACCCTCAAGGATCCCAAAACATGGCATCAGGGGGGATCTTGCAGATTGAACTTAGACAGAATGAGCCGGTGGATGTTTCATGCCGTCTCTTATTCACAACTAGCGACAACCATATCAGCAATTGAATCGCGCTCAACCATGATCTCATGGAGCAATAAGGGTAGTTCATCCACAGTTCCTTGTTGCTTCATCCAAGATTCTTTCGCAGGTCAAGCTTACTGTACTCCAATCTTCGATAAAACCACGCAGTGTCGAGTGGAGTTCCAATCAGTGAAGACTGTGATGGATGTTCCGTCCTTTGACTTTGCGAAGCGTTGCAGTCGTTTTGTGTGTTCATGGCGTGCGATCGACGCGATCGTCATAGACAACGAGCAAGAAAAGCGACAGGGAGTCTGGCAAGAACGTCAACTTCCTCATATCATTCAACTCACCGCGCCGAGCGAATGGACGCACCGGCACTGCCGCATCAAAGTTTGATTGGTCAGAGCTTCACTCTGTCGGTGGGACGCACTGGGTTTTCAATCTTTTTGGATGCATTTCTCGCAGCCGTCCTCTCCCCGGCGAATTCAACAATTCAACAGCGCGTCGAAGTTCGAAGTGTCATTCGAAATTTAAGATTGAGTTTAATATCTTTTGTCTCAAAAGATACAAAGTTGACATATTTACAGTATGAACTTTATAGTCGCAGGCTAACTTAACGTTCCAGGCTGGGATTTGACATACCTGTCCAATTTTTGAAATCTTCTTTAGTGAGTCCCTTTATTCTACGACGTCGATGCTGTACTTTTTATCGAATAGCCTTCACGAGTATAGCGTTTGTGGTGGTAGTGTCCATGGTACCTTCTGTTCTATTTTCCACCCAACTTATCCTGCAAACTGTATCAGGTTATAGAGTATAGAAAGGATTCATTTTTATAAGGATCCTCCATGTGGTAGTATTTAATCTAAAACCAAGCTTGGACATGTCCTCGACTACTTTGACAAGATGACGACTACTAATACACTTGATAGCATTGCTATTGATTGAATCGACTTGGCATAAATCTAATCTTTGAATGGGCTTGAGATAACTCGTAAAATTTAAAGTCAATAAAAGTTATAAATTTAGACAATATATTTATGTTAAGAGGTAATGGATGCAATTTTTCCGGAAGAACTGATGAATAATAATTTTATCCGGATGATTCCTTCAATTCGAACTTCGATTTCGTGCTGGTTTGGGTCAAGCAGCAGCCATACTTGAAGCACCTCAGATCCTGCAATCGTCATGGCGCCGCAGACGTCCGAAGCTCTGTTTACCGCCATCAAGGAAGGAGATGCTGAACAATTTGAAGAGATCCTTGCACAGGCATCGACAGCAGATGTGAATGCGATCAGGAAAGTACAAAAGGTACAAACGAACTGTGTTGTTGGCGGTTGACACGGAAAGGACAGGACGAAATGACACCGCTCATGCTCGCGGCGGAATTGGGTCATGTGGACATTGTGAAAGCATTGTTAGGGCGTGATGATATCGAAATTAATCGTCCCGAGTCAAAAGTAAGCATGCTTCCCTCAGATCTGGATTTGACTAATGGGTGTTAGAAAATGGCCACCCCTTTGATTCGAGCTTGCAGCAAAGGACACGAAGATGTGGTTCAGATGCTCTTGACGTGTCCAGAGATTGATGTAAATCTCAAATCAGAGGTTCTTGTGCCGAAGTAGACTGTGTTTCCTCACGTGCGCACTTGTAGAAGAATCAATGTGCTATTCAAAAGGCTGCAAGTCTAGGCTACATTACCATCGTGGAGCTTCTCTGGGACCGCGTTGGCGATGCAAGTCGTGATAGAGTACGTCTTAGGTGCTTGTACTTTCAACTGACATGTTGGTTAGTGTGTCCAAACCGCTCTACAAGGTCAAAAGTATGAGCTCGTTGCTCGTTTGATTGATCTCGGTGCAAATGTCGACCCTAAGTTTCAGGTACAGACCGAGAAAGTATAACACCTCATGGTTTCACCTAGGGTCGACTTGTTCTTCCAAATGTGGCTCGTTACTTGTCACTCGGTGGACTTGTTTCCATGCTCCTCCACGATCTACCATTCCAAGTAGTTGACAATACACTTGTGCCACGACCTGATCAATCTTATTCTTGGACAACATTTCTTGACGCTCGTGTCTCTGTCTGCGATGATGTCTCAAAGAAAGCCGTCGTCGAAGCCATCCTAAACCATCCGATGTTTCAAGGTGTGAGTCGACATGTGCTAGCCCATGAATTGGTCTATGCATTTGACGCCCACGAGCGAGAGGCGTGGACACTTGCTGATCAGGACACTCGACTCTTCTTGCACCGTTTGCTTTGCTTTGCAGGACGATATGAAATCCTCGAAGGCTCCCCCGTCCATGTGAGTGCAACCGCAGTTGTCGTTTTGGCCAACGACCATGGCATTTGCGACCAAGTATTTGCAGAATATGCAAAGCAAGATGGAACACTTGATGTGGATGGATTCCTCAGCTGCAATGCTGTCCTGGAGCAATTGAGTCGCGGTGGTCGTAGCAGTCGCTCCCTACGACGGGTACGCACAAAACCATTCCGTTGCACTTGATTTACTGTTCTGATGTAGGCATCATCATCCGACATGGATATGTGGATGCGGGAATTTGACTCGATGGACACTAGCAACACAGGCACAATCGATGATAGCTCGTTCATGGCTTACTGCCAACGACGCTTTGGGCTCCTTCAAGTTGCCATCAAGTTTATGAAAAATGGAGACGAGTATGCTCGTGAACTGTGGACGAGACAGAATTTGAATTCCAAGCATGTCCTGGGCCTCGCTCCCACTGAGGACAAGTCGTTCCTGGACAAACATGTCCATGAAGTGACTCTGGATTGCGGCGATGATCAAATTTGCATGTCAGATTATCCTCATGTTATCGTCATGCCAGCAGCTACTCGCAGTTTGGAAGACATTTTCCTCAAGGAACGACCTAGTGCCAATGCAGTGCGATCAATGCTTGAAGAGGTCGCTGCAGGCTTGGCTCACCTCCATGCCAACAATTTTGTTCACGGCGATCTCAAGAAACTGAACATCATGCGCGTTCGGGGTCAGTTGAAACTTATCGACTTTGATGCTGCGGCGCGCATAGGCGACTCCATTGGGGCCAAGTTTAGCTCGGGCATTTTGCCTCCAGAGATGTTTTACAAGCTCGAATCGGATGACGAATTGGCCAAGTATGAAGCGTACTGGAAGACACATAACGACGGGGTCGAGTGGGAAAAGGTCAAACCCAAGATGGGGCGATACGTCGTCAAGACATTCCATCGAAGTGCAGATATGGCTGCTACATCTCAGTTGCCCTACTCTCTGATTGCTGCTTCCCCGGCTGTTGATAGTTGGGCCTTTGGCTGCATGATGTATGAAATGCTCTCGGGACAGGAATTGGTCCCAACGGATGTCAACGAAGATGTTGTGGCGGACCGCGTCCATGAAGCTGCATCATGGACAACGGCAACTTTGCATGACCGTGTCGAAGCCAATATTGCTGATTCGACGGCGCGCCATTTATTGCGCCAGCTCCTTGTTGTAGATCCATCTCAACGCTTGGAATTGGAAAATGTGCTTCATCATTCATATTTCACTGGTCAAGCAACTATAGTGGTCCAACCAGAGCCTCTTCTCCAAGCTCAAACCAACAAACAAGAGGCCTTGTCGTTGCTAGAAGAAGCAGCCGATGTGCCGTCCGTCGTGGCAGAAACTCCGACAAGTCTCGTCTTGCTGCCCTTCCGCCCGACTGATTTGCAACCAAATGAAGCCGCAAGTAGGGTCAGCAACTATGTTTCGCAGTTCACCAAAGTGTGCTCGCGCTTTTCAGACGACGTGCGCAATGGTAAACCAATTGGACCAGCCTTAGCACAGTGGACGAGTGGCCAGCCCATGTACTTGTACTTGATGGACGACCTCTCTTGCACTCTTGCGTTGACTGAGACTGGCTTATATCCGCTAGAAGTGTCGCCACATGACTACGCCTTTCTTGCCATGAGTTTACCGTTGGTCCAACAAAGTCTGAACACCTTGCTGAAGAAAAATGGCATTTCAGGATTGCTGCCATCCCGTGGAAATGCGCCACAGTCAGCAACGAGGGAAACATTTGTGAACTATGTTGCAACCCCTTTGGTGACGTTTGAAATGTTTGAGAAAACGCTGGGTGGCAGCCACTTGCCATCCTCGGGACAAGTTCGTCGTGCAGCACTGCGTCAATTAAAACTCTGGTTCGATTTGCATGACCCATGTCATACATTTGCTGGTCTTGAGCGCGTCGAAACGACTGATGGCCGATTCATATGGAGAAAAAAGAGCGGCGAGGAGGAAGTTGAAGATGGAGATGACGACGTGACGCTGCAAACAATTTTAACAAGTCTTCTAGAAGAGGAAGATAAGCCGTTGAAGAAGCGCGTTGGGCAGCCAAGCCAAGTTGGAGAGGACGACTCGAGCTGTCTCCCCAAGTGGAAGCGAAAGTATTGTTCGATGATGTAGATACGTTTATAAACTTTTGTCAACGAAATGAATACACGAGTGTGCAGTCAACATCCACATCAATCTTATGCAACCACTTGCATCCTGCAGATTGGCAGATTGGTGCTGCCAAGAACGATGCCATCAACTTAAATGGCCCTCCTCGACTTTATGACAAGTCCAAGATGGATTTGGCATTTATTGAAAATCATTACGAGAAGAAGATCGAAGAAGCGCCTGCCGATGACTTGGAAGCGTTGGAGAAATTGCTCGCGTGGACGTAATGAGTCAATAAGAGAGTCGCACGTTATGAAGTGTAGAGTCGGTCTTTCTCGTCGATTGGAATGTCGTTGCCGCTCATGTCGCGGTGTTGCATGTATCCTTGTTCGTCGAATTGCCAGAGTTCATTGCCGTGGCAGCGGAACCACTGACCGTCCGACACACGTTGGTATTCGTACGTGAAGCGCACGGCAATGCGGTTTCCGTCGTAGCACCATAGATTCTTGACGAGCTTGTAGTTGGTCTCACCAACCCATTTGCGGGTGAGGAACTCGACGACCGCGTCGCGTCCGACGAAAATTTCATCGCGGTTGCGCCACACAGTGTCTTGGGTGTAGGCAAGGGAGACACGTGCCGCATCTCGGGAGTTCCATGCATCTTCGGCCGCTTTGACTTTTTGAAGCGCAGTTTCGCGTGTGAACGGTGGGAACGGCGCACGTGGTGTCTCGACGTTGGCAGCAAAGTCTCGAAGCGGTCCTTTGGCTGTCTCGGCCGTGTACAACGTGGACTTGGCGCTCTTCGAGAGCGCGTTCAAATGCGCCAAGGATTTCCAGCTTGCTCGGGTCATGGGCAATTCCAAAATGATGCTGGAAAGTGTCCAAGAATCTTTTTCCATTTTGGAAAGTGTCAATTCCAAAATGATGCTGGAAAGTGTCCAAGAATCTTTTTCCATTTTGGAATTGCCCATGACCTGAGCAAGCTGGAAATCCTTGGCGCATTTGAACGCGCTCTCGAAGAGCGCCAAGTCCACGTTGTACACGGCCGAGACAGCCAAAGGACCGCTTCGAGACTTTGCTGCCAACGTCGAGACACCACGTGCGCCGTTCCCACCGTTCACACGCGAAACTGCGCTTCAAAAAGTCAAAGCGGCCGAAGATGCATGGAACTCCCGAGATGCGGCACGTGTCTCCCTTGCCTACACCCAAGACACTGTGTGGCGCAACCGCGATGAAATTTTCGTCGGACGCGACGCGGTCGTCGAGTTCCTCACCCGCAAATGGGTTGGTGAGACCAACTACAAGCTCGTCAAGAATCTATGGTGCTACGACGGAAACCGCATTGCCGTGCGCTTCACGTACGAATACCAACGTGTGTCGGACGGTCAGTGGTTCCGCTGCCACGGCAATGAACTCTGGCAATTCGACGAACAAGGATACATGCAACACCGCGACATGAGCGGCAACGACATTCCAATCGACGAGAAAGACCGACTCTACACTTCATAACGTGCGACTCTCTTATTGACTCATTACGTCCACGCGAGCAATTTCTCCAACGCTTCCAAGTCATCGGCAGGCGCTTCTTCGATCTTCTTCTCGTAATGATTTTCAATAAATGCCAAATCCATCTTGGACTTGTTGTCATAGACAAAGTTGATAGCAGCACCCTTGCGTCCAAAACGGCCCGTGCGCCCAATGCGGTGCAAATAAGTCTCGGGATCCTACGTAAAGCCCAGTAAGCCTTCAAGTTCATCACGTAAGATGTTTTACGGGATGGCCTTCGCGATTCACGGGGATGTCAAAGTTAACGACGAGTGAAACGCCAAGGACGTCAATACCACGAGCCAAAACCTACAGTTTCCAGTCACAAAGAGTTCAAAGAATGATGTTGTACATTGGTCGTGATGAGGACTTTGGTCGTGCCCAAACGGAAATCGTCGAGCACTTGATCACGAACTTCTTTAGCCATGTCGGCACCGTGGAGAATGCCGACGGAATGACCCTTTTCTCGCATGAAGGCAGTCAATTTCTTGGCTGTCTCACGCGCTTGGACGAAGATGACACTCTTCCCGACATTTAGGAGACCGAAAATGTCGCTCAGAATCTCATATTTCTTCTCTTGGCTCTTGCAATCGATCCAAAATTGTTTGATTTCGTCAAGGGAAAGTCGCTCCTTCTTGACCATGATTGTGTTGTGGTTGGGGACCATCTTCTCGGCAAATTCACGCACTTCATCGGCGTACGTGGCAGAAAAGAGGAGGATTTGGCAATTAGGGTTCTTGATCATCCTAAACTCTCACGTTTAGACCTGAAAATGAGAAACCCGCGTACTTTTTGATGGCTAGCGAGCGGTCTCGCATGCCAGATTCATCAATCATGACATCTGCTTCGTCCAAGACAAAGATCTAGGCGAAATGTTTATGTCAGGGCTAGAGGAAAGAGCAGAACCGACCTTTAGGTTGCGCAAGTCAAGGGTACGCTTCTTGATAAGCGATTCGACACGACCTGGGGTACCGACGACAATTTGAGCTGTGATAGTCTCGCCCTTTTCGACTTCGTTCCCGGGAATCGCAAGGAACGTCTCAACACCACAGAAGGAGCCCATCACATTGACCACAGCCATAATTTGACGAGCCAATTCGCGAGTCGGCGCGAGACACAGAGATTGGACTTTCTTCGTCTTGTCCTGAATCGCACGGTAGAGCATACCGAGTACAAACGTTGCGGTTTTGCCACTGCCACTCTGTGCCTGACCGATAAGGTTCTCCGGAGGACTGTTCACGTCAAATTCACAAGAGGTTCGAAGAGGGATTCATACTTGGTCAAGATCATAGGCAATGCGACGGTTTGGATCTTCGATGGCTTGTTAAATTTCATTGCATACACACCTTTCAGGAGTGGCTCTGGCCTACAAAGCTTGTCAGTACAGAAAGGTCACAGACGTGAATCGTACAAATTGAGTTCTTCAAACGAGACGGCCGAAAACAAGTGCGAGTTGGGGTTAGACCGAACAATCTACCAGGCTTTCATGAGAGTCGCGCATTTTCAGTCAATTACATCCAAAGTCGCGGTGTATTCCTTATCCGCATCAAGACCTTGTCCCATCGCCATGATGTAATCGAGTGAGTGGGAAATCTCATCTAAATGGTCGCACATACATCAGTTGAGCTTGATCTGGAGGTGAGAAACCTGTCGAAAATGCATCGGTTGGAGCAGGCGGCGCGGCGGCCTTTTCTTCTTCGACGACGGCAGGAACTTCAGCGGCAGGAGTGGCCATGAGGATTCACTTTTCTGATTGACAAACCGCACTCTCTCTTTTGTATGGGCGGGATGAATGAAGGTCATTCTGACCAATCAAAATGATGTAATTTGAAATAAACGCTTTTCATTGGTGGAAATCTTATGTATGTTGGAGAAGCACAATAACTTTACCGTAAAATTATCTTGCAATGACATACTTCACTGACATGACTCTCAGTCTATCAGTCTTACGTTGTGTCTAATGTTGTGCCCAGCAAGCTGGCCAACTGTGGAGATCAAAGAAGGTGTCCGACACTCTCGTTGTCCAAGTGCACTTTAGCCCATCTGAGATTGTCTGCTGCGGTGCTTTATGTCAAGTGTACAGAAGCTACACTTACTATACGTCAAGTTTACGTACAGAAACTTAAAAAGTTGCAATGGCAATCTTGAAAATTATGGATCTATTCACCAGTGGCATAGAACTTGAGCTGGCAATCTTCGCCACCTAATCACGACAAACGTGCCATGAGCTCTTTCTGGCAATCGATGAGGGATGGTCGTACCGCTGGCGAAGGCTGGTTTTGCATTGGAAAGCCAAGCCACATCCAATGCTTTTCCTGTGTGAGCGGCCAATGTGAACAAGGGGATTGAGCTTCGTGCATCCCAAAGCTTGACAGCACCGTCGTATCCACACGACACAAATTGATGGGCATGAGATGGCGACCACTCCACAGCGCTAACCCACTGCTTGTGCGATTGGAACGTGGCTTGGACAAGAGTTGTGCCAGATTTGGCTGCACGTGGATCCCACAATCGAATAGCATTGTCTGGATGTGCACTCAAGACCGTACCAGCCGACGAAACACTGATGTCAGACAATGTGCTGCTGCCAACCTGGAGAAGTGAGCTATTATTCGTCGTCATGACGTACCATGGTCTGTGTGCATTGTTGAGTAGTCAAATCCCAGAGCTTAATTGAGCGATCCATCGAAGCAGAGTAAGCGATGTGAGATTGGGTCGAGTCGAAGGCGACTGCTAGCACAGCTGCTGTGTGGCTACAAGTTTGCCTTAAATGATACAACCAATATCGTTAGATACCCAGGAAGAACGATCTTAGCCTCTTGTTCTGTCATGGTCGATTGCTTCGAGCTCTCTGAAGTCTTCTTGCGCTTCGTATCAGTCTCGGATGCACCTGTTGTCCACACTCTCACTGTATTGTCCCAGCTACCAGTAAGAACCTTCAAAGCGTATGAGAACGATGTTCAAGTGATGCAGAACTACCTGGTCGCCGGAGACTGCCACAGCGTCAACACTGTTCAAGTGTCCAATGCAAGCACTCACAGGGTGCACAGAGTGATCCTCGTCAATCTTCCACACCTTAGCACTTTGGTCTTTGCCGCCCGTGACAATAATGTCGTCGTAAATTGCAATCGACTTGATGACGCTGTCATGAGCCTTTACTTGGCTCAAAGGTTCGCCTGACTTGGAGAAAACTCGCAAGATGCCATCGTAGCAACCTGTGACAACGACTCTACGTAGTAAATTTAGTGAGTTGCCGTTTCTGAGCCATAGAAGTACTCGCGGCTG
This sequence comes from Aphanomyces cochlioides, assembly GCA_019828595.1. Lineage (NCBI taxonomy): Eukaryota > Oomycota > Saprolegniomycetes > Saprolegniales > Verrucalvaceae > Aphanomyces > Aphanomyces cochlioides. The sequence goes on along the minus strand of JAHQRK010000014.1, from coordinate 1,338,211 downwards.
CTTGCAACGGCGCTGATCCAATCTGGATGATTCTGGGTTTGATTTTCTTGGGGTTCAACTTCAGCTTCGACGTATTCGAGCGTAAGCACAGCTTCGTCCGTCAAGTTGTTGTTCACGATATACTTTTCCAACGTCGTGCGGAGAAACTGATTGTCGATCAAGAAGTCGAACGGTTTTGGCGTCGTCGTGTTGAGCAAATGATTCACGACTTGGGAAAGCCCAGCTCGCGCCAATTTGATCGGCACAGCGAACGGCGTTTCCGTCACGCGGATTGCTGGATTCTTCGTCACAAACTTGACACGGATCTAGGCATAAGCTCACGTCAATTCGCTGTGTTCATGCTGCAGAGGCTCAACCTGCGCACCGTCACTCATAGCTTCGACCTCCTTGTTGAATGTGGTGTGGCTCGAATGGTTGGCGCACCTTTGCACCAATCAAAACACGACACAATTATCCGGAAGCAATGCATTATCCGGTGCTTGTACGGATGATATCCGGAAGATGATGCAGTTATCCGGGTGATTTATCAGTGCATCACATTATCCGGATTCATGAAGTTGACACAATTTCTTGTCTGTTGGTCCAACATGGTCTGCCAGTCAGGCTCTTGCTGCTTCCAGAGCCGCCTTCGGCAATACATCCACCACAAGCCTGCGTTAGTCAGATGCTGTAGCTTGGCGACATGATTTACTGCTTGATATCGCAAGCACTTGGCTAGCCGGTCCATCAAACTTGAAGTTAACCCATCCAAGCCACAGTACGATTTGGCGATTGTCAATCGAGAAAAGTGGAAAGAACCTACAGACAATGGCATTTTGCCGTAATGTCCTTGGATGGCCAAGTCCTACGCAAGTTTTGATTCTGATGCGTTTGCGCGATCTGGGTTCCCCTGACGTAGCTTGATCGAGTTTTCTATCGTAGCAGTCTAGTCGTTCCGTCACTATTAACATATTGGAGAGTATTGCAAGATATCCCGACGCCAGCCTCGTGCCTGGCGTCGTCTTGAGCTGGACTTCTTTGTTGGACTTCTCTGTGAAACCTCCATGGCATTGCTGGTCTTCTCAACGGAACCAGCTTTTCTTGAAGATCCACTAAATAACCTCTATAAATTAATATAATATAGAAGGAAACAATTCTTATTTCGGAAGAGTGAAAGATCACTTTTTGATCTGCAACATGCTGGCGTCCTGTTTTCGCCGCACCCGTCACTTCGTGACTTCTTCAAGAACGAGGCTGGGAGAACTCAGAGCAGCCCATGCTTTGGAGGAGGAAGACTACCGTGGCAAGCGATTTGAACATGAAAGTTACTATTCCTCTCTGCGCCGTCCAGTTTTGGAAGCAACGACTATGAATCCGGAAGTGTATCAATCCCAAGTCTTCTATGAACGAGAACAAGAGCTCGTCTTCGCCAAGAGTTGGCAAGTCGTGGGCTACACTGCAGTGAGTTCCAAAATCCTCTTCCAGTTATTTCACGGATTGAATTGAGTAGGGGCTCCGCCAACCCGGAGACACGATTGTTGGGACGGCGGCAGGTCAGCCTATTCTCGTAACAAAGGCCAAGGATAATAAGATCCGTGGCTTTTATAACGTTTGCCGCCACCGGGGAGCTCAACTCGTTGCAAAGCATGGACGTTTCCCCGTTATCAGCTGCCCATACCATCGATGGGGCTACGGATTGGACGGTCGACTCATCGCCACGCCCATGTTCAAAGGGGATGGCGTATCCGATTCTTTATTGCCCAAGGAGGAACGTGAACCATCTCCCGCGATCAAAGAGGTACGTCAATACCCCGTATTACATGGGATTTAGCTTTTTCGCAGGCATTTTCAACCGAGTGCGTGAAAAACTTCAACAAGAAGGACTATGGCCTTTTGCCCGTGCGTATCGATACCTTTGGTCCGTTTGTCTACGCAAACGTCAGTGGCGACGCGCCACCTCTGTCGACATATTTGGGAGATCTCCAACAATCTTTGAGTGAATACCCTTTTGACGAATTAGTTTCTTACAAGAAGACGACGGTCAGCGTGGGAAGTAATTGGAAGCTCTTGGCGGAAAACTTTATGGAGTACTACCATCTCCCTGCCGTACACCCTGAGTTATGTGATGTTTCTGGCGTGGACGATCATCATCGTGCTCAGGTACGCCAAATGAACGATTCATCTTGACAGGAAGTCGCAGGGAACTGGGAGCTACATTGGTTTTGTTACTTCTCCGCTCACAAATGGCGGAACACCACTGGATTTGGACGTCCTGCCTGCAATGCCTGGCCTGACAGGAGCAAACAAAGTCACCGCTTGGTTTCACCATTACTTCCCCAACGCATTTTACTTTTTGCTCCCACATGGTTTGTTCACCGTGATTCTCGAGCCTACAGGTGAGCCTCTCAACGCCAATTCCAATCACTTCATGCATCTGTAGGGCCCAAGACATCTGTGGAACATGCTGAATTGTTTGTCCACCCCAACGTATTCGACGTACCAGGTACGCTCTTGGTTTGGGAAGATCTTGTCCGACAGTTTGCTGTAGATCATCGAGAAAAACTCGACAAGATGTGGGCATTTTACGACCGGACGAACCAAGAAGACTTCAATATCTGCGAGCGCGTTCAAGTTGGCGTGGGGGCTCGAGCCTACCAAGGCGGACGAATGACTTTTCGGTTTGAAGAAACCATCCATCGCTTTCAAAACATGGTGGCCGACTACATGACGGGCAAACCATCCATTCCAGTCGGCACAGAGACGCCGCCATACGACTTTGAGAAAGCTTTCGCAAGCAACCAAACGGCCAAATCAACTTGAGCTTCATCGTCATGTCAGGCTTTTCGACATCTTCACATTAATCAAACCAACAATCCATCTGTGTTTAATGTGCTTGTGACGCGCAATTTGTTATCTTGTCAGATCGCATATTTTATGATATATTAGTTATAAAAGGTTTCTTTATAATATATCAAGTTTTAATGACCTGTATAAATAAATAGTTTTAGAAGTGGTATACTGTATTAATTGATAGAATCAGCTTTTCGCTGTGGGATTGACATGGAAATGTTGGTGGATTGTTGAAGCCACCATTGAAATGTTGCCGCTGCAGTCATTTGACAACAAGCGTCGTCATGGCCGAGGACAAACCTCTCATTCCCAAGCCTCAAGAGCGTCAAATGAAGGGAATATGGGCTCTTGCCGCCCTTGCGCTCGTCGCTGTAATCGGCGGCACTTACGCCTTCTTGATGCCAAAGTCGCCACCAACTCTGGAATTCTGTGACACAGCACCTCATGAGTTTGGCTACGTTCGTCTGCCTCACAAAGTCAACGACAGCTTCTTTTACTCGTTCTTTCAATCGCGAAACAAACTTGACGAGGATCCTCTCGTGGTGTGGCTAGAAGGTGGTCCTGGGTCGTCGTCGACGTGGGCTCTGTTTAATGTTAATGGGCCATGCAAGATTGCGGACGATTCAAGCTGGACTGTGCCCAATCCATACTCGTGGACATCGAACGCAAGTATGATTTGGCTCGATCAACCAACTGGCGTTGGGTTTTCGATTGGAGATGCTCGCGACGGCGATTCGAATGAAGACGATGTCGGTCGAAATGTCCACGCCTTTTTGCAAGGCTGGCTAGACAAGCACCCTCCATTTCGATCGAGACCGCTCTTCCTAGCGGGTCAAAGTTATGGTGGCCACTACATTCCGGCAGCGGCGAGTTACATTGTCAAACATGCCAAGGATGATGCGAACTTGCGCATAAACTTGCAAGGAATCGCAATTGGAAATGGCTCGACGGATACTGTGGTTCAAATGCCCAGAACAGTCGACATGGCTGTCTCCAACACCTACAACAGAACACTCGTGACACCAAGTGTGCTCGAGCAATTACAAAAAGACTCCAAGGCGCTGGAAGCTGTCGTCATGAAATGCCAAAATCCCAATGAGACCCAAGCATGCCTTGACGCGCACGATATGTGGAACGACAAGATCTTGACACCGATGATAACCAATCCCGACCACAACGAGTACGATCTTCGAGATCCGTGTGTGCCATCATGCAAAGAATACGGCATGGCAAAGACTGAAGTCTTTCTCAACCGCGGCGACGTTCAACGTATCCTCGGTGTGGATAAAGTGTTTGCATGGAACAACGCGACAGTCTTTGACGCCTACACCGTCGACTTTGCAAAATCCACAGTACACTTCCTTCCCGACGTACTTGCTGCTGGCGTTCGCGTGCTCTTGTATGCAGGCGATGCCGACTTGATCTGCGATTGGAAAGGCATTGGCGCGTTTGCCAAGCTACTCGAGTGGCCTGGTCGTGCGGCATACAACGGTGCGTCTGTGCGACTGCTCGAGGTCGCGGGCGAGTCAGCCGGTGAGATCCGATCCAGCGGAGGTTTGTCCTTTGTCCGTGTCTTTCATGCCGGCCACGCTGTGCCTGTGGATCAACCCGCTGTTGCACTCGAGCTTGTCAATCGTTTCTTCCAGCACATGTTGTAAACACCATTCGAAAAATAATGTCACATGTTTGAAATGTCTACTGGATTTTATCCTTCTTTATCCGGATAATGTCGTATCCGGAATCTCCTCGTTGAAGTTGTCAAGAAACGATGATGCGACAGCAACTTTCATGTGTCGTCGATCTCGTGGCCATCAGACGAGAAGCCAACAAAGCAGCACGCCATTACTCTCACTCTGGTCGAGAAATGCTCCACTGTATGTGTTCCGAGGAGATCTAGAAGCTCCTGGCGACCTATGTCGCACGGTCGTTTTTTAAATCTTGTGTGCTAAAAATGGCCGCCTCCTGTACAGTGCGATTAAAGTCCGCCGATTCATCGAGGCATGGACGACAAGTAAAACAACTCTAAATCATGAGCTATAAATAAGAGTAATTTACACAGCTCGCTCAGCCATCTACATTTCCACGTCGTCGTCTTCATCGTCCGTTGTGTTGGCGGCGTCATCCATCGCAACGACAAAACAGCACGCGAGATGCGTATAGACATAATGCTGCATGACTTCAATCGCGAGCGGGCTCAATGAGTCGACGTCAAAGTCAACGCCCTTGCTGTTCTGGAGCACATCCATCCATTGGGGTTCATACGCCGTGACAATGTAGAGCATTTCTTCGACGGTGTCGGCGGGGAGTTGATTGATCTGGCCCACGAGGAACTCAAGCTCGGCTTGTGTGGGGCGTCCTTGGTCGCAGGTCGAGAGCGGGATATCGACAATCGAGGCGTACGAGTCGACTTGCATTGGAGTTGGTCTAATGAGAAGTGGATTGCGACGAGACTAGACTCCACCCATCGTCAACAGATCTTGAACATTCGCACGATGTCATCTCAAGGATGCGCTGGTCACACGCTTTCGCGAATCTTTTTCACGAGTCTTGTTCTGGTGCAATATAATTGTAACACTTGGTACAATTCACAACTATACAAACTTCAAGTTTAATCTAAAATTATAATAGATCACCTATAAATTAAACTCTTTTTAGTATTTTTAAATTCGTTTCTTATAATCAAGTATAATTAAAAAATAACTAAAAAAGCATGAAATTTTTCAAACCAACGGGTCCGTAGATCGACCATTAGTAAACGGGCAGAACGTGGTTTATGCAAGTGATGGAATTCAACGCACGAGTCAAAACGATGTGACTGTGAAAGACCAGACGTTCTATCGACAGAGCTGACGTTTCTCTCGTGAGGTTTTCTCTTTAAACCGCGTCCACTCGTTGAGGTTCAAACATCCAACCACACAACGACCGTTGGTGGGAAACATCAACCGCCAAAGGCCACGGTGTCGCTTCGGGTGGGAAATACTCCAAAACGCACACAAAACACACCGTCGAGTGGCTGGGACATTGGCGGCAATCGAGCCTGGACGACACGTGTATCCCCATCGCTTGATTACGGTTCTCTCTCCACCACGAATATGACTATTCATGTCACGGCTTGGTACATCGCTGTATCCATCAACGAACTTGGTCGGATGTGTGGGTAAAGATGAAGGAAGAGATTCTTCCAGACATCCGTTGGAATTCATTGACGAGAGATAAACAGTCCTCCACGAGACTCCAAATACTTTATAATTTTATAAATTTTATAAATGCATTCAAATATATTATTAATATATATAGCGAAACGGATAAATTAGCTATGTGTTGAAATTAAATAAACTGTATATTGTCATTTTCAACCAAATTTGTGGTTTTGACCAAAAAGCGAATTCATTTTCAAACAGTGTGTGTTTTGCGTGAGTCAGGTGGCTGATCGATTCTGATTGGCTGATTAATTTTAATTTTTAATTCTAGCCAATCAGAGAAGCCCGTTCGATTCGGAAATCCTCACAATTTTGTATCAAAAGCACAATAATATAATATATTTTATTACATATTTATCAAAGTGGAGGCGAAACAATGGGGCATATTCATTCAGTTGGGTGTGTTAATATTTTTATTCCTTGGGAATGTATAGAAAGTCCATTTAAAGCTTGTTGATTGGCTAAAATTAATAATAGAGGAATTTGATTGGCTGGAGTTGAAGTATAATAAAATAAAGAACCTGCCGTTCTCAAGAGGAAAAACCTCGACAAAAGAGCTCAACTGGAAAGTTCTGCTGGAGGAGAGACATACACACGTGGGACAATGTGGGAAGTACCTACTGCTGCTGCTGGTCGTGCACCATCATTGCGACCTCGGACGAAGCATGCGGAAGTTCCCGGACGAAGCATACTCGCAGGTCGTCCTTGTCATGCCATATGAAAACTTGCGCGATGGATGCTACACGCAGCACATCCTGGATGCTTCACCAGAGCCAGCTCCAAAAGCTTGGTCACCAAGTCACGATGCTATCCAGTGACGCCTTGTACGGTTTGGTCTGCCTCGTGTCGCGGTACGAACCTCCGTGGCGGCAAGCTCAAGACAGCAGCGACGAGATCGACTTGGACTTGAGCACATTGCATCCACGCACGATCAATGCGATCCAGCATTATGTGATGACGACTGGCTCTTGATTCGACGGAAACTTGATGCCGACACACAAGATTGAACCGGCGACGACACGATTCCTCCCCAAGGTTCTCTGACCGAACGGAAGCGTTGCGACCGTCAGTCGCGTAGCTGTAAAACCACCGCGCTCCTTGTTGCGTTGAGAGGCGGCTCTTAATATAGTCGTGGGAACGTTTCCATGTTGCATTGAGGCGGCTATTTTGAGCTTGCAGCCTCTGAGTGGCTCGTTGTGGCTCCGGTCAGATGGAGTTTTTCGCCATCAACGTCCAACGACAGAGTCTCCTGGACAAGTCATGGGAAATGTCATTGGCAATTTGCATCCACCATGAGCGCGCGGTCGTCCCCCGAACGTTTCTCGTCCGTGTCGCTCATCGAATTCCTCCCCGGCGAGCTCTACTACACCGCCGTCTCGACGACGCCAAAGTTGACCGACGACACGATCTACTTTTCCATTGACAACCAGCTCATCTACTGGAACTACTGCCTCGACTTTGGGCCGCTCAACATTGGCCACGTCTTCCGCTTCAACGACATTGTCCAAGAACATCTCGCGCACGCCGCCAAGCACCACGCCCGTGTCGTCATGTACTCGAGCACGAATGGCCAGCGCCGCGCCAACGCCGTGTGTCTTCTCGGCTGTTGGGGCATTCTCTTCAAGGACATGGACGCCGCTCGAGCTTGGGCACCCTTTGTCGACCTGCGCTTTCCACCATTCCACGACGCCACCGACTTTGAATGCACGTACGACCTCAACATCAAGAACTGCCTCGACGGTCTCGAGCGCGCCAAGCGCCACAAGTACATTGACGTCGCGACGTTCAACGTGGACGAGTACCAGTTCTACGAGAAGGTCGAGAACGGCGACTTGAGCTGGGTGTCGCCCAAGTTCATCGCGTTCGCGGGGCCGCACAACAAGTTCTCGACCAAGAATGGGCAGATCACACTGACGCCCGAGCACTACGTGCCTTACTTTAAGAAGATGAACGTCACGCTCGTCGTACGCCTCAATGACAAGTGCTACGACCGCAACCGCTTTGTCTCGGCGGGGATCGACCACTTGGACTTGTATTACCCCGACGGCACGAACGCCCCCATGCATATCCTCAAACAGTTCATCCAAGCGTCCGAGCGCACGCCTGGCGCCGTCGCGGTGCACTGCAAAGCTGGTCTTGGCCGCACGGGGACTTGCATCGGCTGCTACATGATGAAGCATGAACAGTTTACAGCGCGCGAAGTCATCGGCTGGCTGCGCTTGTGTCGTCCTGGCAGTGTCATTGGCCCGCAGCAGGATTTCATGGAGGAAGTCCAAGATTTGATGCGCAATGCCGCGACATTGCCAAGCGGAACGAGCGACGAGTCGGAGTTTACAACGTTGCCGCAGCCTCGGAAATCCTCGGAAAGTGCAAACATCATGACGTCGATGAAGAAAGGAGCGCTGACGCTCTTGATGCCGGGCAAAGCCACCGTCGGCCGTCCAGCCCCCAACAAGAAGCTCACGATCAATCCGCAGGGCGACTACCTCGTCGCGCAGAAACAATCCAACAGTCCGCCGCAGAGTCCCGTGCGGAGCCCACCCAAGTCGCCTGTGCGCATCCGATAGACTTTTGTAAATTGAGATCCGCCTCCGATAGACTTTTGTAAAATGAGATCCAATCTATAGACGACGCACTTTCTACAATCGGTTACAAAATTTTGGTTGAAACTGCCACTCAAAAGTCGGTTTCAAAGCGGCGGACATGCACCGCAAGCGGCCGACCAACGTCCAGCTCCATCCCGTCGCGCCGCCTTCGACGCAAGTCCGAGGCAGACCACCGGCGCCAGTCAAACGAGGGTCGAGGCTCCAGTTGTTCAAAGCCAAAGGACGGAGCAAATACGACCACAGCCATGATTTTGACGGCAATGGAACGCCGGAAGACGACATGCCGTTTCCCCGCAGCCGTAGCGTGGCGTCGACCCATCAAGGGGAACACGACCCATTGCCGCTCGAATACGACGATGAGAATCACCACCAGGACGACAAGAGCGACAGCGACGTATTGCCGCCGACGTCGAGAGAACTCATCGCGCTCAAAACGATCCAAGGACGCGTCCATCATGTAAGTCATGCAAGGCACAAGGAATGACGTGGATGGGCGAGTAGGTCATGACGGCGTTTGATGCGTCCATGGCGCAATCGCCGAATGGATTCGATACGTCGTTTTATGAATCATCGACGACATCGGCGCCGTCCTCGGTGTCGTGGCGTCTCGGGGAAATCCTCATGGCGACGCACGAGTCACTCGCGATGGCGTCCGGCTTCAACGAGCGTCTCTTCACAAAGGCACGCTAGGATCATCTGGAGAGATCGTCATGGAATGCTTGTAGGACATGGACGAAGTCAAAGTGCTCATGTCCCGCGATGCCCAAGCGGTCGTCGACGAATGGGCGCATGAAAACACGCCCGCGATGCGGAAAATGACGCGACTCTTCCACAAAACAGTCCAAATGCTTCAGGAGCTTCAAGACTCGGACCGCAACAACTACTACAGCCACCACGCATTGCAAGCGGCGCAGCTCGCCAAGCCAAACAGCAGCAGCAGCAGCGGCACGGTCGGACCCGCGACAGGGAGCGGACCGCCCGACGAATCGACAAAGGCAACCATTCAACGCCTCCAGAATGAAAAGTCGATCTTGATGAGCCAGCTCGCAGAGACGTCCAACATGTACACGACGATCGCCGAGGTGGTGAAAGAGCGCGAGCGAGAAGTGAAGCGACTGCAGACGGTCATGGAAGCGCAGGCGGATCAAATGATGAAGCTCAAGACGGATCTCTTCCTCAAGCACACGGACGAAGCCAAACACACGACGGCCGACACGGACAAGACCGTCGCTCTGTGGAAAGAAAAGTACGCAGCGCTGTCTGCCGCTCACCAGCAAGGCGAATCGAGGCAGCGCGACTTGTCCAAGCAGAACGAAGACTTGGCGGCGCAAATCCGACAACTGCAAGACCACCAAGCGCATCTCGAGCGGCAGCTCCATGAAACATACTTGTCAAGTCACGGAGCCAAGCAGGAAACACTGCCGCCACCGAGCAATTCGGTCGATGTCTCGTCATTCGAACGGGAGATCCACATCTTGAGGAGTCAACTCCGAGACACGCAGGAGAAGTTGACGACCGTCCGGCGAGAACATGAGCAAGAACTCGAACGTCATGCGCTCGACATGCACGACGCGATTGAGAGAGCCAGGCAAGACGCGCACGCGCAGCTTGTCGTGGAAGCACAGCACAACACCCCGATGAAGTTTGTCGACGTGGCGATGCAGTTGGGACCGCCTCCGACGCAGGAACCGCCAATGCCGTTGCAGCTTGAACTTGTGGACCAGATTGATCCCTTGAGCCAAGATACACTTCAAGACGACAGCAAGGAGGAAGACGACAGTGGAGATGAAGATGGACCCAGTATAAGCGACGATGAAGACGACGATCATGACGCCAAGCATGGACAAACGCCGTCGCATGACGGCTCTACAGCGTGGCAGCGGAATCCGAGCGCGCAGGAGCTGCAAATCCATCATAAACTGTCGGGATTGATCCACCAAGTGTTTGTCGAAGGCTCAGTGGGCCATGCGCTAGCGAGCATCGTGCCGCCGTCCGATTTGATCGACCTGACGACAATATCACGCCGTGAGTACGCTCCTGGCATGCAATGTTGACGCAAAGTTGTAGGTCCGTCGCATGGCCACGACGGCGTAGAGCCGCCGCTGTTTGTGGCGCAGACGTCAAGACGACGGAGTCTTCGAGGGAGCATTTCGTCGCACGATTTGACATCTCTGGAACGAACCGGCCCGTTGGATGGTGACGATGGTGCCAACTTCAACGTTGACGACATGGACCACGAGTCTCAATTCTCCGCCGACGAACGCATCGTCCGTCTGAAAGCGGCGTTTGAAGCCGAGAAGACCAAACTGAAGCGGAAGTTCATCGATTCCATGATCGGATTCCGTCAAGACATGATCGCGCAGTACGAGAAGAAAGCGGTCGAGATCATCAAGAAGCACCGCGCGGAAGTCGTGCGCATCACTGAGATCGCCGAGACGAAATATGGCAAACTCCTCGACGACAAGGACAAGCTCTTGAAGGAAGCCAAGGCGACGATCAAAGCGCTCTACAAACACTTGAACGACGACGCGCGTCCTCTCCAGGTCCTCTTCTTCGTTGATTTCCAGCCACACATTCTCTCTTGTAGCCGAGCGAAGAAGTCCAGACGGTCAAGAAGATCCTCCGGACGACGTTCTCCCTCGTCGCGGCGAAACGCGTGACGAAGCGACTCATCGAAACACGACGGTCCAAGATCCTCCAGCTCCGCAAGGATATGGAGTCCATAGCGGCGAAGCAATCGCGGTCGCCGTCGTTGCCTCCCACCGACGAAATGACATCCGACGAGAACGAACCAACGACTGCTCCAGCAAACGAACAAACGACCAACGAACATACGATCAACGAGCAAACGACTAAGGAGCCGCCCAAGAAACAAGTGCGCGAGGAAGAAGTGCCGCCGCCGCCGCCTCAAGTCGAAGTGGTGAAGACGCCACAGCTCGACATTTCATTGCCGCAGCCAGAACCGCCGCCGCCGGAGATCTGCTCGTTGCTGCTGTGGAAGAAGATGGAAACTCCACCGCCGATGGAAGAAGTGCCCATCCATGTCAAGGTGGTTGCAAGGCCGAGCATGCGCCACGCAAGCACGCAAGTGAACAACAACGATTGGACTCCAGCGCAAGAGGCAGAAATGCCGCAAGTCGACGAAGAACTGCCGCATCAATCGCTGTCCAAGTATGTCCTCCGCGGCACGAGTCTCCTCGACGACAGCGAAATTCCATCGACGCTGGAGTCAGCGTCTTGCTTTGAGTCGACGGGAGGTGCTCGACGAATGGAGACGCGATTCTACTACGCGACGCAGCCGCCGCCACCGTCGATGGCATCCCCAAGTCGCATCGAAACCCTCCTCGAAGACTACGCGACGTCGCTCTCGACCCTCCGCGAGCGCATCAACTGGAACAAATGGCATTGTGTGCTCAAGTGCCTTGGCCTCAAGCGCATGGAAGACGTGCTCAAAGTTGATATGAGCGCCTCGGCATCCGCCGACCAAGCGCTCATCCGTCTCCGTCGTCGCATGACCACGAAACGAGCCGCTTTCTCAAAGACGCATGAGAGTCTCCAGCGAGAACAACATCAAACATGGATGCACTGCCTCGATGCGCTCGTCTGCTACAATTCCTTGACGCCACGATCCCAACCAGCGACGACTCTCCACGCCAGTAGTAAACAGGAGACGAGGAGGCCACTAGCTACCGCTCCTCCGGCCATCTCGACACCAACAACAGCAGCAACAAGCCCCAGGACGGTCAAAGACGGTGATCTGACGGCCCATGCCGCGCTCTTCCCAACCGATCTCTCCATGGTGTCGATAGAAGAACGCCAGCGGTACATCTTCTGCTCCATCGAGCGTGGATTCACGAGTTCTGTAGGTATCTCCGGCAAGTCCAAGCGTGTGTTGGCGCCTCGACGTCGCGCCGTCCACCCGCGGAGACGCCGGTGCCGAAAAAAACCGAGACGACGACTGACAAGGACGCCGTGATGGTATTTAAAGGCGTGCCATCGCAGTCGCCGTTCATGCGGCGGAAAGCGCTCGAGAGCTTAGAGAGGAGCATGACGCACCGACGACAGCTTTTTGCCGAGAGCAGCAGCGGCAACGCGCATGTGATCGCGGCACTGGACCAGACAAAACAATCCATTACTCGACAACGCTTTAACACATGAACAAGACACTCAAAACTGCGCACTGCGTTCGACATAAATATCGTGGGCCATCGCGCCCTTGTCGTCGTTCCACGGCACGATCTTGGGCGCATGATGGTTGATTCGGTGCATGGGCGACATGGAAGGCGGCTCACACGCTGCCGCGCCGTCGTCCTGCGGCGTATGAGACCGCGGCGTCGTGTCTAGGAAATGCAACGGCGCCAGCAAGTCCTTGGACTCCAACATAACATCGAGATCGCGCGGCGACATGTCGTCTTCAAGAAGAAACTCAACGTCTTGGCGATGCTGCTGGTCGTCGTCTGTGACTGTCGGCATGGACATGACGTCGCTCGCGAACGAAAAGTAGTCCAAGCTCGACATGAACGCGACGGGAGGCGGCAGACTGCTGTCGAGCGACGACGGCTTGGCCAGTGGTGCGACGTGGTCGACGACGACAGCAGCAGCGGCAGGAGGACCATGCAAGTATTGAAACATTTGGTCTTCGAGCATGCTTCGCGGGGGAAACATGACGTTGGCTTGGACTTTGTCATGGGTCTTTTTGTGTTTGATGGGAGGTTTCTTGGTGGTGTCGTCTCCCCGTTTTTCTTTCTCGAGCCGATCAAAGTGTTTCTGCGCATGACTCCGCGTCTGCACTGTCGTTCGAGTTTGTACGAGCCGCGCAATGCGCCGCCAATCTTTGCCATACATTTCAATGCCTTGCAAGAAGAGGCGATGCTCGTGGTCGGACCACCGACCGCCATTCGGTGGCGTTTTCAGTCGCGACAAGACGGCTACCTTGCGCTCTGTCATGTCATACAACTTGAACATTCCGAAATGCCATCGTCTGCAACCTGTCGGCCGTCCCCTCGTGAGCCAAACATTCCAATTTGGCAATCCTCATGTTCCAAACACGTCACAGACTGCCGCACTCGTCGCCCATTGGCTTGATGGTGAAACGCCCCAAATCGGATGTTCGACGAAAATGCCAAGCGTCGCTATCCGGATATTAACCGAATTACGGATAATATCCGGCAAAGCATATTTGTATCCGGATAATTCGGCATCCGGATAATTCGAATGAAGATTGGTCAAGACTTGGCATTCGTCGATAGAAGGTTGACCTTTGGACACTACAGTATGATCATCTTATATCCGTCCCATTGGCAGGAATATTAGCCGTGACAAGAAAGGTGTCACGGGCGAAACCTCCATGGAAAGAAATACGACTGAATGACATCACCAGCTCCGAAACGATGCTGGCCTCAGGAAGTGTGTGTTATCCGGATAATTTCAAATTAGGATTCAAATTTCGCGCGCGAACTTGGCTGTCAAGGATGAAGCAGAGAGCATGGAAGGATGAAAGTTCGCCCGTGAGAGACCTCGGTCATGCAATCGGAGCAGGCCAAGCAACGTAGAAGACAAAGGGACACGTACTCTCTCGACTCCCGTACCCCCAAACCCGCATGTACATCATCACGGCGGGAGCGTGTCAACAAACTCGATTAGTATCGCGATATCGTTGGGCTATGGATCTCCCTCAAGCTCCTTGGTCACCGCGTGACTGCATGGGAAAGTCTGCTTTTTGATCGCATCGGTGGAAGTGCACATGATCATCCACGATGTTGTAACGTTTTATACAGTGCAAATGACTTGGTGATAACGTTAGTCTTGGATAGATGCACCTGCGTCGTCGATACACTAAGAGAAAGCTGGGTGCCAAACGTGAATCCCCGCGATCTTGCTCACGCCATGCGCAATCATGATGTACTGCGAGGAATCGCGCGCTCTCTTCAGTCGACTTTCTCCATTGTCAGGATGTAACAACCTGGCTATTGCTTGTTCACGTTGTTTGTGTCCACAAACCCGTTACTGCTCGTTTAGTGTAGAAACTCGCGATATGGCAACCTTACGCCAACACCAGGCCTTCAGTCTTTTCCTAATCTCTCCACCGCTCTTCCTTGGATGCACTCTGCACCCACGAGTTTGGGTCCAGTTTCAAGTTCTCCACACACGAACGACGCATGCTCGGCCTTCGCGAACTCTCTTTGGATTGCATAGATCCCATTCGCATTCGTTCCCATTGCGACATCGACATAACTTGAATCTGCATGTTTTTCTCTCTCCTTTCCCCTGACAGGTCTCTTATCGTCCACGTCAGTCACTCCAGGTCATCTTTGTCGTTCTATATCACACAGAGCTGTCGTTCCCACTCAAGTCGGACGATTTTTCTTCAAAGTCATTCTTCTTCGGCCGCGCGATGGAAGCTCATCGTCACGGCGATGCTTGGATCGACGCAATCGCGAGATGTTTCTCGAAAAAAAATCAAAATGCCTAATTAGGCCTTAGAAATCCGATTCGGTGGTAGGCGAATCTCGTTGTGGAATGTGAGATTCAGCGTGTATTTTTATTCCCTCTTGGCCCAATTCAATACATTTTTCAAGTCCAATGATAAATTTTGAATTTTATTTTCTAGATCAGGATTCGCTGCCGTGCAATATTTTTCTCGTAAAGAAAAGCTTGCGCTCTGTCGTATCTCCTCACACAGTGTGTGCCTCTTCGAGCAAAAAAATGACGAGCACGACAGACACTGCGCAAGACACGCGTCGTCGCCTTGTCTTTGACCAATGGAAGGAAGGGCGGTCGATAGATAGATACACTGGTCGTGTTATTTCCGTCGAAGAACGAACGTCAAGTTCAATGTAACACGCTGTTTCAACCCACATCGATAAATCTTCTGAGGAAAAAAAGCCTAGAAATCCCTGTGGACCAGAGACCAACATTGCGCGGTATAGTATTTATTCTCGAAAAATATATAAAATCAAGATTATTTTTATTTTATTTTTGAATTTACTAGGAATTTATTTTCACAAGATATGACATTATAGAATTTTCCGGATAACGAAAACATGCATTCCTTGTCATGTGATACGGATCTGACGGCAGTCTCCCATTCGCTTCCTCCTCACGTAGAAGATACGTCTGCCGCGCGGTTTGCGTCATGTTGCTCCTTCATGCTGTGGACGCCGTGGATAACATTGATATCGCTGAAACGTTGATTACGCTGACCAAAGCCGAGTATGTGCATGGATCGCCAGCGACGTCGGGTGATGAGAATCCTGCTGCTGGCTCGTCCGACGAGTCGGAACAAGACGACACATCGTCGTTGATTCGCTTGACGCGCTTGGCACAAGAGGAATTCAAGTTTATGAAGAGCCCGACGGGGGTGGATGAATCGTGGACGATTGCGTCGGTCTCCAAGATGGAACAAGGCTTGAAACGCATGAAAGTCGAAGAATTGAGTCTTGACGGTCATTACAGCCATCCTGACGACGAATACACCGACCATGACGACGATCGAGTGCGCAAGATGTCCGTCTCGTCGTGGTCCTCCAACGACAGCGAAGCCACGACGACAAAGAAGATAGGAAGTTATTCGCCAGAGGACAGAGCCGAGCGGATTCAGAGATACCTCGAGAAACGAAAGCATCGAACGTGGGGACGCAAAATCAATTATGGCGTGCGGAAAAACTTTGCCGACTCGCGATTACGTGTCAAAGGACGCTTCGTCAAGAAAGAAGACGAAGAGCTTCTCTGCCTCTACTTGTCGCTCACATAGCAGCCACATGACGGCGTGCCAATGCCGCCGATGACGTCACCAGTTAGATCCGCAATGAATTAGCACTAGTAATAGAAACAACCTCCTCACGGACAATGACAGGGCCTCCCCCATCACACGAGCGGCTATCCCTCCTCTCTTGTCCTTGAGCATTCCGTCCATGTATCTGTGATCCTCGTCCTCTCTCCTGTATTGGCTCCATTGCTCTCGATCAGCACGGCGAAATGAACGTCCCTGACGATCTCGGCGGCGACTTTTCACCTACGCGAGAGCTGTGAGCGCGATCCTAGATGACTAATCGACGACCTGTTCGTTTGTGGTCCCCAGACATCGCCATGAGCGCAAGGACCCCCTTGAAGATTGGTTCTCGACTCTTGTGGTGTCGTTGATGTTGTTGTCGAGTGCGAATCTTTGAAACTCCCACGACCAACTTGAGAAAGATCTCAAGATCTCCACACACACTTCGGGATTTCACACAGAGTGGCAAGAGAGCGCCATGGCCAAGAAGGTCTTGACTCCCGAAGAAGCCGAAGCGAAGCGATTGAAGCGCAATGAGCAGTGCAAGCAGTACCACATCAAGAACCGAGAGAGGCGATTGGCGTACAAGAGAGAAAACCATGCCAAGAACAAAGCGCATCGACTCGAGAAGATGAAAGAATGGCGCGAAAAGAACAAAGCGAGGCGCCATCTCTACTTCAAGGAGTGGTGGCGCAAGCATCGAACTACCAAGAGCAGCGTCGACGAAGATGGCGCGAGCTCGCTTGCTCTCCTGAGCGAAGTCGCACTCACATGTCTAGTCAAGATCGAACGACCACCGCATTAACGACAACGATGCACGCTTTATCATGTTAATGTTGCTTGGGAGACGTCAACGGCTTGAGAATCTTGGACGAAGTCACGAGCGACGCGACGCCAGAGATGGACAAGTTGTAGATCCAGTGGAGGACGAAGCAGAGCGAGTATTGCGCAGGGCGGTAGATCTCACCGAGACTGACGAGCGGCTTGGGCGGCGACTACATCAAGGCATTCCCGTGAGACTTGCAAGAGATCGCATGACGACGCACCATGAGCGTTGCAATGTTGACTTCAGTGATCAGGCAGGCAAGCTGCAAGACAGTCGCGTGGTAGAGCGCAATGACCGTGAAGCCAAAGAGGATCCAGCTCGGGCTGCCAATGTAGTCGTATCGGCCAGAGGCCTACGAGATGCATCATGACGATGGCGAGGAGAGGACGTACGCAGAGAATGAACGGCACGAGAAGCATCATGTAATGCTCAAAGTAGAAGTTGAAAATGTCGCCCTAGCGAGAATGAGTCAACCGAGGTGCTCTCTGGAGAGATGGGAGCGTGACGGACTTACCGCATAGACGTAGTCGGTCATGTCTGGGAACGCCAGCGCACAGACGGAAGACCAAGTCATGGCGACGTAGACCTACATGACGATCAGTCAATTCCATCAAATGGTCGAGAAAGGCTACCTGAAAGAGGAAATTGGCCGTCCGTCCACGCAGGATGCAAAGCAACGACAGCATGAACGTCATGACATGGCACGGTTGAAACATGTAGAGCAAGCGCCAGCCGTACGTCGAGTGCGCCTTGTAGTAGCACATCTACGCCACGCGTCCATGAGCAATGGTAAGATAGATGGGTGTGCGTACCCCCATGAAGGATCCCATCGTCAAGAAAGCCAAGAGCCAATCGAGCGCATTGGGAGCGCGTATGGGGCGCTGGTTCGTCCACTTGGGATGCTTGATCGCTTGGCGGTACGCGAATATACTCATGGGGATGAAGAGCGTCACGTACGCAATGGTTTCAATCGCATGCTGACGTGGCGTCAAGTACCAAACACTAGAGCGATTGTCAGATGAGAGGACAGAATCGCGACGGCGGAGAGCACCTTCGTAGAGCTTTCGGCACATGCGGCAGTTTTGGCGCGTCCTTTGGCCCAATGCTGATGAACAAGTCTTCGAGGAAGTCGATCGCATGATGGACAACCATCGTCGCTGCTTTTGACTGGCGAAACTCCTAGACTACAATCAGACACGGGGAAAATTCCTTTTATGCCTAATAAATTCTTAGAGTTGCATTCCTAGTATTATTTTATAGAGTTGTTCCGAGTTTCATTACTTTTAATCGATTTCGTTTGGAAACCACAACTGAATGCTTTTCAACTCTGTCTAATGCTCTTCATGCTGTTAATGCATCATGGTAGATTGCACTCATGCCATGGATGTATTGAAATTCGATTGATACAGCACATGTTCGTATTCACAGTGAGCAGATTCTTGATTTTATTCATTAAAGGACGTGGTCTCTGAGCTCAAACTCTTGATGAAATCGATTTACTGAGTCTCTCTCCCTCTTATAGTTCTTGGTGTTCATGGAGGGCTGTTTTAATGGCCGCGCTTAGCAATACATCTTAGCCAATTTGGAGGCTTGGCGCTTTGAATTGGATTGGGGAAATGGTCAATGCTTTTGTTCCTGCGTGGTTATTACATCAGGAAATATCCCTCTCATTTCATCGGAATTGTTGACAAATCGTAGGACATTTCCTACATTCCATCGTATGGGGAATTATGATGAGGATATCACATTTTCCACTTTGGGTTGATTGACATCGATGTCAATGAACCTTGACGAGAGGAGCAGCTTTCTTGCTGACCCTTGCAATAGAATGACAAAGAAGGAGCTCAGCGGATGCAGCAGCCTGTAGTAGAGCTCGACTTTGATTTGGATGTCGCGACAAGAACTTCACAAAACGACAGCTGTAGATTCAAAATCGAATCTAGCGAGAAATCTACTCTTGCTTGATGGGCTTTCGTCGAGTGAGCGACGTAACCATGGAGACACCGACGAGGATGAGCAAGTTGTAGACCAAATGAAGCGTAAAACAAATGCCGTATTGAATCGCACGGTAGTAAATGCCCAAGTGAGCCAACATGGCTGGAGGAACCTACAGGAAGAGTCATTGGTATCTTGAAGAGGCATGAGCAGGTGGAGCGTACCGCCATGGTGGCAATGTTGACTTC
This sequence comes from Aphanomyces cochlioides, assembly GCA_019828595.1. Classification (NCBI taxonomy): domain Eukaryota; phylum Oomycota; class Saprolegniomycetes; order Saprolegniales; family Verrucalvaceae; genus Aphanomyces; species Aphanomyces cochlioides. The sequence continues at coordinate 1,318,796 of JAHQRK010000014.1, read as the reverse complement.
AGTTACCAAACATGCCACTTGCAACACAACGCTGTGGTAAATGCCTGTGACAGCATACCCAAGGACGATGAAATGCCAGTCGCCAAGATAGACAAAGCGTCCAGCACGCTAGAAAATGGTTCGCTAGGTGAGCTTGGAAGCGAGCTGATGGACGTACACAGAGCATGATGGGAATGAGTAAGATCAAGGCATGTTCGTACCAGTAGTTGAACATGTCAGCCTGCAAGACAAGTTAAGCCGGAGCGATAAATGCAAGCTTTACCCATTCAGTGTAATCGCTCATGTCTGGAAACACAATGGCAATCACAGACGACCACGTGAGAGAGACGCAGACCTAAGGCCATTGAGATCCCATTGCATGCTTCAAGACGTACTTGGAAGATGTAGTTGGATGTGCGTCCTGGCCAAAGACACAAAATCGCAAACGATCCCGTGAGCATGTGGCATGGCTGGAGCATGTAAGCAAGGCGCCAATAACCAGGGACGATGTGCCTGTAATAGTACGCCTAGCAACGTTGCAGTGATCTGGCACTCATTGAGTATGCATACCACGCCCCACGAAGTGATTGCAATGACGAACCAAACCCAGTCAGACGTCGTTGGCGATCGTGCAGGTGCAAGTTCCTTCCACTTGTCCTTTTGAGTGATCGAGCGATGCATGAACAACGCAATGAGCATGTACAGACTTCCAAACACGATCGTTTCCAAGGCATGGTGGTGTGGCGTCAAGTACCATTCCCTACAACCAGCACAAGAGTTACGAGATGACGCGTGCAAGGAGGCTTACGCGCGGTATTCCAACGGAAGATGTGGGTTCGAAGGGGTCTCCTTCGGCCCAATCTGCTTGTAAATGTCCGCGAGGAAGTCGACTGCTAGCGTCAGGAGCATCGTGGTCAAAGCGCACTTGGTTGGTCGTGATGGTCGTCAATTGCATTTAAAAAACAAACTTTTATTGTGGATTCGCTAGAAATTTCCCAATTTGGATTCGTTTTTTGTATCAATCTCCAATCGCGCCAATACATTGGATGAATGAAAATTAGAACAGTACTTTCTCTCATGGAAACTGTACTTTCTTTAGAATTTTATTCAGCCAATCATAATCGCCTAAAATATTTATTAGCCAATGGCGTCGATTGGTGAATCGATCCGCCGGCGTGATTCGATTGAACGGGGTCTGGAAATTCGTATCAAATCAACAATAATTCACCCTATTTACTTTAATAAATGTATTGGAAATTTGATTACGCAAACATTATTATTTAAAATATAGTTTACATGCCTGTTTACAACCTGATTGGTCAATTTTGTAACTGACAAAACCGATGTGGTCGTCGACACGCAAGCGGCAGCTGACCAAAGGAGAGCTCGAGACGTTCAAGCGAATCCAAGAGGAGACGGTCCTTCTCCACGCTAATTCTGCCATCTCACAGGTGGAATAGGACTCTCGGAATGCCCAGGCCAAGCAGACACGAGCTCAACTTCGTGCGATCGTTCGAGACACGCAACCAAACGATGCCACTTTGTACACCGGCATGTATCGAGACTCGACGCAATGGACCAAGGAAGAGACGCTCGCGCTGGCCGAGAATCCATTGATTCCGCTTGGGCCTGCAGATATATCAGGGAAATACCACCTGCGATCTATCAAGCATCCTTATCCGATACCAGGAAGCCAAGTACACAAAGACTTCATGACGTCCAATGGCTGAGGCGTTGTTGCTCTAGCTCCTGAAGGAAAAGCAAAGAATGGACACTGCGCTCGCCAAGAAGCTCTCCATTAGCATCAAACTTGCGTCGTCTTCGAGTGAGCCGAAGTTACCCATCCATGCTAGCAAAAGCGCCCACGAAGACTGTCTTCGCACTCTCGAGGTGGAATTATCTCGTCGTCCGTTAAAGTATTGTCGATTTTATTAGACTGGCAAGCTTCACTTCATGGCGACGTCAATGCTTAACGTCATTTCACAACAAGAGTAAGTCTACCTCGCCACTTTCGGTCCATCAACTCATGCACTACCACAGGCAGCTCTTGGCCAAGGAAAAGATCGCACGGAGCCATCGGTTAGCGACTCCAAAAGGGTCTATCGATGGCATCAAGCTGTTTTGGAGCCATCTCATCGCTGGACGAACGAGGTGCGATGTGTAGTTGCCTTGCAGCACTGAGGTTTCGACTGCAGGGAGGCAGTTCTGCTCATCACGCAGAAGGAATTTGTCGACTTGGACGTCGCAGTCGTATTAAATGGATCCAATATCACCATAGACACCACCAAGAGCCACAGGTGTGCAAATCCGCAACTTCTGCTTTGATTCATTGCGCAGTTTGACTCCACTGATGGCAGCAGCAAGATTCCTCAACGGCGACGTCGTCATGGAGCTGCTTTTCCACGGAGCCGATCCAAACGTTGCCAACGTAACTGGTGATACGCCTCTCCACTACGTTTGGCACAACATCAAGCCGCTCAAGACGTATCTCATCTCGCTCAAGTGGACAATTGAAGCTCAAAAAGCATGCTCGATTGTCGATGCGTTGCTTGAGCATGGAGCTCTAGCCAAGTCAGTGGTAAACTGACGGCATACTTCTGTCTTTAGATCCAACACAATGGCTAGAATGCATTCAATGAAACGCCGCTGCATCTAGCAGCTAAACGAGGCGTCCTTGATGCCGTCGAAAAATTGCTTCACGTACGTCCTTAGCCTTGGAAGCGAAAGAACTGACTGTCGTGGATTCTTTAGAAAGGCGCCGATCCATCAATTCAAGACCGCCATGGCAAATCCGCGCTGGATTACGCCCATAATTATCGCGACGCAGCCAGTTTAATGACCAATTTCGAGCGCATCGATAAGGTTCGACGGCAGTGTGATGAGTACCGCCAAGCCAGGATAATGGCAAGGAATCCAGGGACGACGAGCCTCACATGGTCACCACCGCGTACGTCCTCGGACTTCTACATTTTTCAAATGTTCATTATGTAGCTGATCAATTGCTCCAAGAGCTCAAGCTTGCATACCATCGTGCCACGTATTTGAAAGGTCACTGCGTCACTCGTGACGGCGAGGTCATTCTCGCTCCGGACGATTAATTTTTGCAACCACTGTACAATTTTGAAATCACTTGGTGCATCCATTCCCGCAATTTCGTTTGCCTCGTTGCGTCGTCGGTTAGATCGCCTACAGGAAAATCTACAGCATGCAACATTTTTCAAATGTTCTTACAGCCAAGAAGCGCTGGCAACAATGCTGTCTCGCCAAGTTGCGTGTAGCGTATGCATTCCTTCACAAGTGTATCATCACCATCCGACGACACATCGAGCCTAGACAATGTCCTGTTATATTTCCATCATCGAGCTCTTGTCGAACCAGCCGACAACTTTCCACTTGAGCACGTCGTCAAAGCATTCATGCATGTCCATGGTTTGATACATGATCAACCAACGATCGTCGCTGCACATTTGCCTAACCATTTCCAAATCAGCTGAAGAATTCAAGCATAAGCAAACCGATGCTGGACAATGTTGAGTCCGAATGGAGCGACGTCATCGCACATGTATACTCGTGTGTAGACTGTAGTAATAGGATCAATCGTATCCAGCCTCTAGACAAACATGGCATAAAGCTTGTGTTGCAAGAGATGAGATATGTACTTGAGCAATCCGTGAAGTGCTGCCGACCTGTGTTGATTCACCCGTCAAGTGCGACCAGATACGGTTGCCGATGGTTGATGCTGCTGTGCATTCAAAACGCCGATGGCGAAGTATTTCCACGAACTCTATGTTTGTCTGGGATGCATTCAACTTGATTTGACAAACGTCGTTGCCCTCAGAGATGCCATGCTACAATACGTTGGAAATAGCTCCGACAATTCTTCATACCCATTTCAGCTGAATGCGATCGAGCTCGCACTTCTGTTCTTCCAAGGCATAAAGCATGTTATCCTTGTTGACTTGTTTGCCAAGAGGCATACTCTACATCCTTGCCTAACCATGGATAATACAAGGTCGCATACCGCCTGACGGAGAGCATGGCGCATTGTGCGCTGATACGACATGGCCAGAAGTATCTGCTGCCGTATCGATTCACGGAGAGTCGTGTTGAACTCAATCATGGTTGTGGTTTCTCGGCGCATCGTCTTTGCAAACCCGAGATCATACTTTTGAACGGCAAGTGGTTGGTTTCCATACCTGGACTGTCGTCGCCAATTGCGCAATCGCTGCCTTTTCAGCACTTGTTTGACGTAGACGGCGTTCTTTTCGTCGTATGAGCTCATTTCGGCGTGCTTCGAGTCTTTTACATGTCTCCTTCAACTCAAATGTGTCGTTCTTTTGTCGTCGTCTGTAAAGCATCTTGCGCAATCGTTCTCGCTCTGGAAACGTCATTGTCGCTGTTGCACTCGACGTAATCGCGTCCATTCGCTCATTTACAGGTTGTAGGTCTTCTAGATAGAGTAGGCTCTCAATATCTCCATCCAGAATGTCTCCATCGATCCAATCCATCCATATATCGGTCGTCATCCCATCATGTTCCATCTTCAGATCTTATTGCAAAATGAACAGTTAAAACTATTTGACCAAAATTAACCAATCAAAAGTCTCTAAATAAAATGAAAACCAATAAAATTCGTCCAAAAATTGATTTTTGTCCAATCAAAACTTCCTTTCTCCCGCATTTTCTCCTTTTGTTGAAGTCGACGACACGATGGAAAGTCATTCAAAGACAAGGTTCATAAATCATAAATCTAGACGCTACGACGCTCAAATGCGATCGACTTGGGCGAGTTCGACATCTAGATCGGCTGGAGGTGCGCTTGGTGTGATTGCGTCGCTCAAAGAACGGCCAGATCGCAGTGGAGACGTCGGTCGTTCGCGCGCTTCCTCGCTTCGTGCTGCTGCTTCGCCTAAATCTGCCGCAAGGGTGCTGATCTACACAGAACTATCAAGAAAGGCTATGAAATGGATTCGTACCGCGCTGTCTTGGTTGTCTGGAGCGCGGAACGTACGCCAGACAAAGTAAAAGATGGCGAGACCGAGGAAGATCAAAAAGAGACTCAACACGACAATGCCAAACGGATTTGTGGTCAACCACGTCATGACCGAGGCAAAGAAGCTCGTCGTCGTGATCAATCGTTTGTCGATCGTGGTCGTGTTGAGCGGGAGCAAACTTGACTCGATCGTGAATGTCGTCCAGTTGCTCGTGCTGGCATCCATCGCGAGCGGCGCTTCCGAGTAAATGGCAATCCAGAAATGCCCTTCAAGTGGTTGAGTAGTCAGCTGCACGACTTCTTCGCTTGCGTCCTATGCCAGCTCTCCTTGAGCGTCCAGAGCGTCAGTGATGGAAGTACCGAGAAGGAAACCGTGGTGAAATCATATATGGATCGCGGGAGAACCTACAAGTCACCGGTCAGTCAAATTATTTATGGCATGGCTGCAAGACGTACCTCCGACACGTAAATGTTTGGCGAGACCGACGACGTTCCTGAAGCTCGTACGCGCACCTGGAGGCCTGTGTTGGGCTGCATGCTCTGTGGCAGCATGTACATCGCAACGGCGCCATTGGCGAGGGTAAACGTCGCTTGACAAAGACTGCAGAGGAAGGTAATGTTGGCCGCCGCCGCCCAAAGTTGCGAAATCGCAAAGGCTCGCGGCGAATTACATCGGACGCCGCTCCAGCCATTCTTGCACTTGCACGTCGGTTGAGAAGACACGAGGACACATGTGCCGCGGCCATGGCAGTTCCTACAGAGAAGAACAGCTTAGCCGCGTCAGAGATGCTGGGAGACGTACAAGTCGTCGCCCGTAGTGCTCGGACATTCTGTCCTTGGGAATGCATCTGTGGCCGACGCGATGCCGGAGATGGTCACGTTGGCTTGCAAGACGCCGTCCGAGTAGATTTTGTTGTGGATTGCAACTTTGTAGCACTGGGGGCCTCGACATGACGTGGTCACGGGCACGAGCACGACTTGCGACGTCGAATCTGCCGTCGTCGTGCCGTTGAAATCCATGGCGGAGCTCAAATCCAACGATGGAAAGCCCGTTTCAAGCGGTCCTGCGGTCCATGTCAGCGGCGACGAAGGAGACAGCGCTCTGTACCTCGTACGAGAACCAGTGGCTTGATATTTGGGCTGCTCTTGCTCATCGTGAGCTCGACTTTGACAAACTCCACGAGTGGATCCACGACGTCAAATGTCAAATACTACCGAGAAAAGTAAGCTCCACCGCTCGGTGATGACGACGACGACGACAGTACCTGCCAGCCTCCTTCGTAGAGCACGATGGACGGCGCGATGGACAACGGCTGGGAGAGCATGAGACTTTGGTGGGGAATGTTGACCAAGTCGCAGAAATCTCCCGTCGCATTGGCTCCGCACTGACATAACTTGGGCGTTGCAACGTCGCAGTTTCCACCACATGCGGCGGTCGTTGGTCCGTCGCACGTCGAGTTGGTCTGGACGGTGAGTGTGAACGCAAGGGCATTGCGAGCATAGCGAGAGTTGTAGACGCCAATGTAGAGCAAGTCGTTTGTCACCGTTGAACTCGCTCGGGTGAGCATGACGCGCTGGATGCGAGACGCACTTGTCCAAGCGGCGGGATCGGCAGCTTGGAGGGGATACGGATGCGCAAGATCAAGCGAGGGGAGTTTTGTCTTGCGGACGACAAGAAGAGGATCGCTGCCGTCCGAGAGGCGTTCCAGTTGGACGTAGACAAACTGCCACGACGGCTGAATCGTCAACGTGTAGATCGCCCAGACGCCGACGGAGACCTGATTGTCGAGCGTCGTGCCTTGAATTGTAAAGGGGCCGTTGAAATGCTGGATGAAGTCGATGGACGGGATGGGAACTTTGCAAATCGACTGGTCGTCTGTCGGGTTGGCGTACGAGAAAGCTTCGTCGCAGACGCATGTCGGCTGCTCGACGCCTTTGGAGTCCGTCATGACGACGCATTCGCCATTGCCGTAGCACTGCGTCGAATTGCGCAAGCCTGAAAACAACGACGGCGGCGACGACTAGGAACACGTCAGCATCCATCCAGAGGGGGTGAGATCATGGAGAACTTACTGGAGAATTGCACGTGTTGAAGTCAATGCAATCCGGACGGCATTGCGGCGTTGAACATTGCTCCCCCGACCAGAAGCGATCGCAAGCACAGACCCCGGCATAGTACTAACGGAAGACATGACGACGAGCTCAAGGAATGCGTTGCTTACTTTGCCGCATTGGCCATGGTTGGAGCAGGATTCATTCACGCATGGATCCGACTCGACGTGGAGTTCGAACGTCGCGGCAGTGAACCCAAAGACCGCAATGTAGAAATACCCGGGCGCGCCTTGGACGAGCAGTGTGTTGGGCTGACTGCAGAAGCGGAACGTGTCGTTGAGCGCTCTTGGGAACTCGCCCAGCGTGCCGCAGAGCTGGATTTCATCCAGTCCATCCGTTCGATTCGCGTTGCTGATGAAGAGAGATGTGCGGCGCGACGCTGGACCGGGATATGTGTCGGCAAATGAACCGTACAAGTCAGCATCTACATGCAAGTCGCCGTGTTACGTTCCATGCCGCTCCCTGCGCGGACGTACCGCCAGAGACAGACTTGAGCACGGCAGTGATGTCCGACGAGCTGGAATTCAAGAGCACTTTGAAGTAAGCATACGTCTACGATTGGCATCGGATGAGCGCCATGCGAACGTCTCCATCACGAGCTTACCTTGGCAGGAACGCTGCTCTGGACGGTCGCTCCACCGTCCAACTGGAGCGTCGTGATCGGTGCATCGCCGAGAGTTTGGCACTTGCTTCCATACGACCCAGCAGGACAAACACACGAGCCTGCGCTTGCAAGTTAGACATGAAGAGCAAGGAGAGCGCGATTTACCAGTCATGCAGTCGCACGAGCCAGCGTTTTGGCACGTCGTGCAGCCAGGGACGCACTCACAAGCTTTGCCTACGAGTTACATGAGCTCATGATGCTCAACGGAGTGGCAAACCTGAATATCCACTGGCGCAGGTACAAGTTCCCGACGCGTAGTTGCATGTGCCATGGCCAGAGCATTGCTTGCCGGTGAATTTGTCGCCCGCGACGACTGGACAGAGCAGATCCGAGCAAGCCAGACCAGTGTAGGCGGCGTCACAGGTACAAACACCGACTTTGTCGTCGCAGGTGCCGTGGCCAGAGCAAGAGACACCGTTCGTCGCTGGACAGTCCTTGCGCGAGCAGTCGGTGCCGTGGAAACCAGCGCTGCATGCACAAGTTCCATCGACTTGGAGAATTCCCTGGCCTGAACATTGCGTCTGAAGGCGCTGACACATCTTGTTTGCTGCCGGACATCTACAAGTAGAGTCAGACGAGGGAAGGAAGGCGACGAACGACGTACGTCACAGTGCCAACAAAGCCTGGAACTGAAATCTCACCGCCCGCCAATGGACACGCCACGACTTGCCCGCCCACGCGGATGTACATGCTCCGTTGATCGCATTTCACAACGGGATAGCACGCCGGTGAGGAGCTCCTCGAGCCGCTCTTGGTCAGTTTTGATTGAAAGCACTGACTCGCTGGCCCTAGCTCTTCGCCGAGATCCGTGTCCATGTACGTCGTCTGGAGGACAAGCAAACATCAGCGCCGACGGACAAAGGCAGGAGCGGTACCGTGTCGGAGCAAGCGCCGTTGCTGTAGCCTTGATACGTCGGGCAGTAGTCGGAATACGAGTCTTGACCGCCAAATGCGACGTTGCTGAAGTACTGGAAGCCCGATGGGATGCTCGATGTGTAGCTCGTAACGTCACAGTAGCCCTTGGCATCCCGCGTCGCTGAGCAGTGCTCACTGGCGCTAGAACAGAAGTAGTCGCTGCTCCATCCTGAGCATCGGCCGCTACAAGTCATCTCCATGAGCCTAGTAAGTCAAAGGTAATGCATCTTACGTTGCAAAGTCGCAGCCTTCGAGATATCCCCACGACAACGTCTGCGCCGTCGAGTAGTTGGCAGTGTACCAACCCGTGTCCTCAAAGAAGGCGAGCGTGATGGCCGAGAAGACTGGATTCGACGAGCTCGTCGCCGTCATGTACTCGTTGTGGAAGAGGCGCTTCTCCCAGTGGCTCGAGTATGCGCTCGATCCCGTCGGTCCATTTTCCAACTCGGCGCCAGCTCCAGGCCTACCATTTCGTCAGCATGCTCGCGAGAGCGTCAGTGTACCAGTTGGGGCAGTTGAACTGCAGCTTGACTTGTTTGACGACTTGCGGCGTGATGAGTTTCGTCACGTAGATGCCATTCTGCTGCGTCTGGGAGATGACATTTGCCGAGCCCCACTGAGGACCGTTGAGAGGTTGACGGAAATCGCCAAAGCGCGACGACGAGAAGGCCAGCGCGTGCGTGATTTCATGAATGGCCGTGCCGATTTGACCCGCGCGACTGGCCGCTTGCGTGTCGAGTCTACGTTGCAGTGTCAGCCAGTTGAAGGGTTGAAGCACAGACCGATTGGGACCAAAGTTGGCTTGGCCAGAGATCGGACGGCCATATTGATCAATGTTGCAGGGAAGAGCCCACGCCAGGACAGCGCCAGAAGTCGGTCGCGCCGTGACGTGGATTATGAAGTCCGTGTTGGCAACCCCAGTCTTGGACAAGTAGGATGGAATGGACGACGAACAGCACGCCCATTCATTCGACTGGCATCCAATGCCAGAGATCTACGGAAGAGCGATGAGCTCCATGGTCATCGCTCCAGATAAGTGACGCACGATCAAGGGACCAATGACGGGCTGGACGGACAAGACGTTGGAAAAGTAAGTCTTGACGGCAGGGAGGAGCACCGTGATGATGAAATCCGCTTTGTCCTTGGTCAGGAGATCGTTTTGCGTGCATGTGTATGAAGATCCATCACGCGTAACGACGTCTCCCGCCTTGGAACAGAGATATCCTGGATCACTACGACGGACTCCATCAGTCGACTCCGAGGGAGAGCTGTCTACCTGGTGAGTTTGGACACGTCAAACGAGATGCGAATCGGTTGAAAGAGCTTCGAAGCGTCAGCGAGACGGCGCGATCCTGGCGTCTCGAGTACTTGTTCGTTCGTGAGCGTGTCCAAGTTGACAGACCGCTGCCGTGGACAACTTGGTCAAACATGCGACTCAAACGTGGTGAAAAGTACCTCAAAGCGATTCAGTTGATAGTCGTGCATGCAGTCATGACCACCGTGCGCGAGAACCACCGCCGCGGCCGCAAGAACGGCCTCAAGGGTGCGTCGCATCGAGAGCAATGAGTTGTGAAGCGCAAACCCGATGCAAGATCCGCAGGGTCCTGCTTGAAACGCTTGATTCTGGCGCTCAAAATCCCAAAAGTATACAAACTTCAAGTCTAAAGTGTCGACGTGGGGCATTGACAAGGGCGAAACCGACGGTTGTGAAACTTCCCGTTGGACACGTGCGATCTTGTCGAGAAGAGCCTTCTCTCGCCAAAGCTTCACGGACTGTTCTCAAGCATGAAACGCTTTCAGCTGCTGGCTTTTCCTTCCCTGCATCACTTGTGGTCAACCCACCTGAAAACGTCGAGTTCTGACGCTCAGATACCGTTCAATGGCTGAGAAACACTCTGGAGGACGACTTGAAACCCACCACAAGCTCCGTCAACATGGCAATTCTTCACTGCTGGAGCCATCCCAAGAGCTGTCACCTGGTCAAGTGGATGATGAAACAAATGATATCGAGGAAACGCTGAAGCCACGAGTCGGATGACGTTAGGACATTACTCGCCACGAATTCCACGACGTCCACACGTTCTTGGCAGCCCTCTATCGACGTCTACCCAAAGTCTTTAGCTCTGGAGTCACTAGCATGACCTGCGCAATGCTAATGGAGCCACTGGGGGAGCTCCTTTTGACGACCTCGATGGAGTTTGTGGCTTCACACTGATTTGATGAGGGAAGCAGCATACTTGACAGTTTCGGCGGTGACTATATTAAGGCCACCACTTGACATGCGGTCAATGAGCGGCGAGCCAGTGCAGAGCCATGATCTACAAGCAGCCTCGTCGCTGGCACGAACGAAATCGACGCCAATCTTTCCACAGGTACTGCATCTTCCTCGGTAGTTTCGAGTTACGGCTTGGACTTGTAGTGGCTCACGGAGCGCAAGGACTTTCAGTCGTTCTTTCCTCGCTTCAGCAATCGCGCATGCAGCGAAGACGAGAAGGTCCGCCTCGCCGCGCAGAAAGAGCCCGAGAAGCGCAATGGGATTGACATTCAATTGCTCTCCAAGTGGCTTGTCTACGTCCCGTCACTCAAAGCGCTCAACGCCGTCCAAGCGGGCGAAATCGCCAAACGCATGCGCTGGGCCTCATATTCCCCAAACCAAATCATCTTTCGGAAAGGTGACGTCGGCGATGCATGCTACATCATCGTCAATGGCGAAGTAAGCGGCAGAGCGGCGATCTATGATACTGAAAACGTCATAGGTTGACATTATCGTCAACAACGAGAAGGTTGGGACGCTCAAGAAAGGCATGAGCTTTGGCGAAGTGGCGCTCGAGCATGAAGATGCCAAACGGACGGCGGATATTCAAGTGACGGAGACGTGTCCCGCCGACTTGCTCGTCATTCGCGGCGAAGACTACCAGAAGAACGTCTATCGGTACCAAGCGAAGCGCCGGAAGAAGCTCACAAAGTGGCTCCGCACGGACGTGTCGATCTTCCGCGACTTTTCAGACAACAAGCTGCGCTACTTTGAGTCCGTCTCGGTTGATCTCTTCTTGCACGCTGGGAATTGCGTCTACATGGAAGGCGAAGAAGTCGACGCGCTGTATATCGTCAAATCTGGTACGATCCACAGCCATCCATTCATTCCAAGGAGCTAATGATCCATGCTAGGCACGATTTCCCTCGAGAAGAACGTCCTGTTCGAGACGAAACACCGTCGACCGACCAGCGTCAACAGTTGGGCAGTCCAGTCGCACAAAACACACATCCAAGTGCCGAGCTATGTCGTGGAACCGACGGGCTGCTTTGGCATGGAATACTTTGTCAAGGTTGATTGAGCTTGCTATCCATGCAATGTGATCATGACGAGAGTCTAGATGCCAACGCGCGTGCACACTGCAGTCGTCAAGACAGAAGCCCATTTAGTCGTGATTGACAAAGTGCATTGCGCATCGACGGTCCATTCGTTCAGTGTGAAAGCGATCGACAAGCTCTGCGAGCGGTACGGCGTCGTTCTTCCTCTCGGTCATGAGTTGATTCGCGTGAAGGTATCGCTTGATATGGAATGCAACACTGCAATCCACGACGGCTCAAGTGCGAGCGTACAACAAAGCCCAAAAGAGTGCGAGAGGATACACGCAAGGTCGCTCCCTGCTGCTGCTTTCCATCAACTGACGAACGTGTCGACAGAGCATCCCATTGTCGCGTGCCAGAAGCACCCTGAGACGCAGGAGATCCACCCCGTGCTGCAATTCCCAGCATTGGCCAGGACGATATGGACCGCACCGAACAATGCCGTTGCGAATGCGCAAAGTCAATGCTATCTACGGCCATCGACGACGAAAATGGGTCGCTCATTGTCAAGTAAGTGTGCCTTGCGGAGGTTCTCGACTGAGGTCATTGCAGCACCGATCATCAAACCGCCGCCGACGACGTTGCAAGATGGCGAGGAAACTCGCGAGAGTGATTTACCAAGGATTAACGCATGAATCTACATGGCGGGCGTCGCGTCTGGGAAGAGGAACGGCGTCCAGTGGCACTTGTTGTCTTCTTCAAAGCGATGTTTGAAAAGTCCCGCAATGTCATCCCAGTGGAAATCGTCAAAGTTGCGCACGACGACGCCATTCTGGTCGATGACCAACTTGTGCGGCACGACATGCACACCATAGCCTACGTCATGGGAAATTCGAGCAGTTCGAGCGCTATACCCTCGGGAATATCTTCACAGCCGACATGGATGACCGTCGGCATGTCGCCATCGCCGCGATATTCCGTGCACACGCGTGGTTTCTTGGTCTTTGGGTTGATTTCTGACACGAATTTCATCGCATTGCCAATCTACAGCGCACCATGGAGTCAAGATCAAAGTCCGTCATGCGATGACGTACGTGCTTGTCGACGTTGATCAAGACAAAGTTGATGTAAGGCGTCGGGATGTTGTGCTTGGACCACATCTCAAACTCTTCGACGGCGGGGACGCACGAGTTGCACCACGTGGCGTAGAACATGACGACTGTCGGATTGCCATTCAATGCGATGTCACAGAACGAGTATGTTGCTCCTGTCTCGAGGTCGACAATGTCAAAGTCCGGCGCCGTCGAGTTGACAATGATGCTTGCCATGGTTGGAGGTGGTTCTGCGTCTAGTGGCCAGCTGGCAGTTACACCTTTGTAGTCCTGTAACTGCCGCGAAAGTTCCGCTCCAATCTGCATCATCTTTGCGGTTTTGAGAGATCTCAGCAACTGAAATGGTTGCATGAGCTGAAGCCATAGGCGGAGAGCTTTCTATACGCCGACATTGAATCTTCCTAGCGTTCGCGAGGTGTAGCCTCATTAGCTTGACATCGTGAGCCCGAGTCGTTTACCGAAACATCAGCAGCAATCAGGTTCCGCCTTGTCCATCCGTTCTCTCAGCGTCAGGACGGGCGTGCCATCTTGCCATCATCTAACAAACATCATCAGTCGAAATACGCCATGCAGCGTCAATTGCGTTGTCTTCTTCTGCCCATTGCGTCGTCCTTGCGGCGCCATGCCATTCTACGGAAATTTTCCAAAACTTGATATTCACTTTGACAATGCACATAGGTGAAATGTCTTCTCCATATATAAATTATTAGAGTTTCGAAGAGCATACGCTCTGAGAGGTTTTTCGAAAAAGCGATCTTTCGGTCATTTTTGAAATCTGCAGCAAGAGAAGATGCACTTTGTCGCGCTTGTTGGCTTCCTCGTGGCGGCGATCTGCTCTTTGCGAGCTGAAGAAAGAGCTATTACCAAGGATGTCTACGTGGATGGAAGTTTAAATGTCGACCTGGGGGCTATCAACGCTGATGACACGGACATGGCAGCGTATGTCCTCAGCCCTGAACAAGTCTCGCAAATTCAAGCATTGATGACAACGGATGACGTGAAGGAAGAAACCCGAGGCAAATCCGAGGGATCAGCTGTCGCAAATAATGCATTTCCTGGGGACCTACGTGGCTTGCAATCCGTCAACAAGATTGTCCACGACCAAATTGGATCCTTGCTGAAAGCCACGGGTTCGAACTTACCCAAAGATATTGATTCCAAGTTGAGCCCTGAAAAAGTCCAAGCCATGCTAACGTGGTACAACATGTCCTGGATTGCGTTCAATATGGCGATGCGCTACTTGTTTGGAGATGGCATGACTGGCGCTGTTATGGTTGGCCTCCTTTGTAGCAGTGTGTTTTTCGTGGTTCCCTGGTTGTGGCGAATGCGAAAACATCGCCAAATGACGGCATGGTTGACCAACTTTTACGCTGAACATGCACCTGCTAACGTGATCCGTGTGCCTAAAGCTGTCGAAGCTTATGCGTCGCTCCCGAATGGTTTTGCCAAGTTGAAAGAAGATTGCATTCGCAAGTACGTCGTGGAAGCGAAGAAGGACAAGTAAGTTGTTGGGCATTCCAAGCGATATTCTGCATTGCCTTGCTGGAACGAAACAAGCAGCAAGTCATGCATCTCCACCAAGTAGACTGACATGAATAGAATCATTGCACTTATCTTGATTCCTGATGTACTATAGTAAAGTATCATGGCCTTGGGAGGTCGTCGCCACCAACACATCTAAACATTAAGGTTTTCTAAATAGGACAGCGGCGAGAAGAACTAGCATGGGCAACCAAGACTATTCATCGACTTGCAACCTGTAACTATGAGCAAATCCGAGAGAAACACGATAGAGCCTGCCACAAGGTTTGAATTCAGACTACGAATTGCATTGGGAAGTGTTGGTACATACCGCGGCCCCAACAACTCCCACACACTTGCTTCTAAATTGGTGTGTCCATAAAAGGAATGATGGAGCACCGCCTCTGGAGTCATTTCTTCCGTCACAGCGATATCTACAGAGTCGAGACAACACGTCATGTGTTGGAAAATTCCATCTTTGCTTGGTTGAATAGACAAGCACCAGAAACGATTTTTGCGAAAAAGAATAAAAATCACCATAAAATATGAAAATAAAACCAAAAATTACATTTTTCGAAAAAGTATAAAATGCTGGTCGGCAGAATTTGAGACACAAAAACGAGAACACTCTGCGCTAAATGAAACCAACACATGAACCAGTGTCTCCTACATTCGACCTGCGTCCGACTTGCACTGCTTGCTTGGACAATCCACAAGTGCGAAATTCCTGATACTGCAATTAAGACATCAATTTCAAGAATTGTTTTTGGAAATTTGGGTGCAATAAATTATTGCCGTGGTTGTTGCACACGCCAGACCTGAAAATTTGGATCTCTTGACTAGGAGTATTCCACTCAATACATTCGGATTCTTCCCATTTCGTTGTTGCTTGCAGATGATTTCTACTCACCTGGGTGCAGACTGACCACTGGACCTACACAATCCACGTGATCACAAGTCAACACTAGTCTTGATATTTAAGAACATTTTCCCTCAAGTTTTGAATCTCCTTCGCACACCACTTTGAATAGAATCACAGTCATGAGTGCTTGGGTGCTGGTTATTCAACGGTTATTCAAACGGCACAGAGTTTCCGAATTGTATGGTTCACCTTGACAATCCAGTGGGAAAATTCCCCGTCGAGCATTCCATATTTCCACCAATCAGATGCAAGAGCCCAGCTCGATGCAGAACTGCAGACCAGTTTTCGATTCTGCTCTGGCGCCGTCGAGATGAAGAACGACCCAGCTCTGGATGAACCCGTGGCCAAAGTAAGCTCCTCCGTGGTGATTCTGCGCCGTCTTTTATGGTTCTGTCTACCACTTGGTGTTGTTATCGGTGTTTGCATCCTGCTGAGCATCTCGCAGCGTCCAGATCCACCCAACTATCACATGTCGTACGCAATTACTGAAAGACACGTGAAAGTCCAAGGTGTTAACCTTGCGGGCTGGCTCGTTGCCGACTATGAAGTCACTCCTTCGTCCGTCATTTACCAAGGAGTTCCAGCAAACGTCTCAGCGCTTGGAGAGTTTGCTGTTGCGGACTGGTATAAGAACAACAACAAGAAAACCGAAATGGACGCCAAGTTCAAAACCCACCGAGATACATGGATCACCGAAGACGACATCAGAGCCATTGCGGCAGCAAAATTGAACACAGTACGCGTCCCCATTGGGTTCTGGATCACAGGCACCAACTACACGGAGTCGATTACGAACGACCCGACGAATTGGTTGCCCCTCCACTACTCGATGTTTACTGCAGGATCTGCTGACTACCTTGACAAGCTCATCAAAGAATGGGCCAAGACGCACAACATCTCCGTGCTCGTCGATATCACAGCTGCGTTGGGAGCTCAGAACTCGAAGCCTAGTTCCGCCCCCGTCACATCTGGCAGAGACTTTGACCTTGCTCAAAACAAATTGGCGTACAACGCGACGACAGACTTGGTCAAGTTCATCATCAACCGATACAAAGATGATGATGCGTTCCTCGGCCTCGGCCTCTTGAACGAGCCCCAGAGAACTCCCAACCCAACTCTCTCTCAACGCGAATTGTTCGCATTCTACCGAAGCGTCTACCCGTGGATTCGCAATCTGACGAAGCGCGCCATCCTGACCACGCAATCTTTTGGCGACATGCAGCACAAGGGATCTTATAGCTTCATCACCGACAACGACGAGACCATGATGACGTTCAGCATTTGGCCCGAAGCGCCTGAAACAGTCGTCAACCACTGGCAAGAATGGCACAAAGTGGAGACCAACGTGACGGCCTTCATGAACGAAAGTATGTTCAACGCTTTCAAAGATGACATCACTGGATGGACTGGCGATCCCCTCTTCATCGGAAGCTGGAATGCCGTCAAGAACTTTTCCAGCAGCGTCGATACTGCCACGTGGGCCAAGAAAGTGCTGGATGTCGTCAACTTGGCTCCCAAGGGATGGGTCTACTCGAACTGGAAGAACGACGGCAAGAACACGATTCCAGGATGGTCGTTCAAAGACTTGTTGGCCCAAGGCGTCCAGTTGGTTAACTAGCGTTTAATCTCATATCTTACAAGTCTTCCGGGAGCACGCAGTTGCCAAACAACGCGTCGTACGTCTCACGCTTGCGACTAGAAGAGGACATAGATGAGCAGAAAGTAAAGGAAGCATAGAGTACATGAGGCGCGGCGTGCCGTCAGCTGCCAAGAGGACTTCAGGAGATCGCAATTTGCCATTGTATTGAAAACACATCGAGTGGGAATGCGCTCCCGTGTCGTGGATGACAAAAATGTCACCGACTTGCGCTTCTGGCAGCTCACGGTCCTTGCCAAACCTACGTCATGGTTATGTGAGGAACGGTCATGGGAAGGACAAGTAGGTCGTACCAGTCGTTGTTTTCACACAGATCGCCAACGACGTTGGCTTTCGACACTGGAGCTTGAGCCAATTCGCGAGCAGGAATCGTAATATGATGATAAGCGCCGTACATGCCAGGACGCATCAAGTGCGCCATGCTCGCATCCAAGCCATAATACTTGGCGTACGATTGCTTGATGGCTTGGCATCGACTGATGAGCCATCCAAAGGGACCAGTCATGTAGCGTCCATTCTCCATGGCCAATTGTGGCATTGAAGTCTATCCAATGCGTTAAACTTTCAAATATGCTCGATGGATCAGTACCATGCCGTGCTTGGCCATCAAGTCGTCAAACGTGTTGCGCAACAGTCCAGCGACAGCGGCAATGTCAACGCGTTCCTACACCAAAATGAGCTTTGGTTACATCCAAGGCAATCAAACGTACTTGATCTGGAAGGTATGGAATGCCCAGACCACCACCGATGTTCATGAACTCGAACGTGATGCCCAACTGCATGATTTGATCAAGCAATGGACAATGGGTAGCTTACCTCCTTGTGGATTTGCATGGCCGTCTCGTACAAGACTGTCACGGTGTCCTTCCAGTAGTCGTTGTTCATCACACAAGAGCCTGTCATCATGTGAATGCCGAATCGAGTCGCGCCAGCAGCTTGGGCTTTGCGATACGCTTCGACAATCTACAAGACGTCGACGCATGTCAGATCTAGAGATCGCTTTTCAAGTGTGTACTTGGAAGGGAGGCACGCCAAACTTGGCATTAGGACCACCGAGGACGTTCGATTTCGTTTCCGAATCTGTGCGTCCAAGGCCCTAAAGAGGACGTGAGCAAGTGCAGAAGCAGCAAGTGGATCGGATCATACAGGGTTCAATCGAAAGCACATGAGATCGGGGCAACGACCTCGGACTTCAACCAATGCATCGACAAGTGAAATATCTACGCAGGAGACGGTAAGCAGTGAGGTTTACGAACGAAGAAAACACACCATCGAGATTGATAATGACACCCATGTCGTACGCAAGCGCCAAGTCTTTCTTGGACGTGTAGTTCGACGTATAGATGACTTTGTCGCCGGGCACACCCAGTTGCTTGCAGATGTACAATTCGGCGGTCGATGAGCAATCAAAGCCGCATCCTTCTTGGTTGAGCACTTTGAGAATCGCCGGGTTGGGCAATGCTTTCACGGCGAAAAACTCTTGAAAGGTTGGAAACTCCTTACGGAACGTTGCAAGCAAGTTGCGCGCATTGTCTCGGATCATTTGCTCATCGTAGAGCTGAAGTGGCGTGCCGTAAGTCTCGACGAGCTGTTCAAGTCGTTCGAGTCCTTCACGTCCTTGCAACGACGCTGGTAGTGCGACAACCATGGTGGAATTCCCAAAATGAAACCCATGCGCAACCATCATCAAGTGGAGCCAATCAGAACACCAGGCCTGTGACAGAATTATCTCGTGGAAGGCCCAGAGACATGGCAAAGCTTCACTCGACATAGGTGCGCTTGGACCCATCTCTGCCAACCTGCCAACTCTTCATTGCATCCTCTTTGCGAGAGGCGAGAACCAACGGTACAGCTCATCCAGGCACGCGGCATTTTGGCGCTATTCATGCGTTTCAAGGCGCAATTTTCGAAAATGATTGAAAGGCAGGATATTCTTTTTGCCGGGATAGCAGCATGTGCTCCATTCCATCTCCTGGGAGCTCCCTGCAATACTGTAGCAACATCCATGTCCGGTCGGTCTTCTTGAAGCATCGTGATGCAGTTCCATCATGTGTATCATCTCTTAATCTTGCTTTGAGTAAACAATACGTAAATCAAGAGAAACAATTTGTACTGGCATTTGTATACCATACCTTTATTGGTATTACTCCTTTTTATCCGGATTCCGGATATGACAGTTTCGAATATCGACCAAACTTGACGCGATCTTTCGAGTGGGGAAGATCTTTCATTTCGGAATTGGCAAGGCAACGATGAAGACGTCCATTGTAGCAACAGCCGCGCTATGTGTGGCTGCTTATGTACAGGTAGCAACTGCAGATGTGAAGGCGGCGGCTGCAGCTGCAGCGGCAAATTTTGAAGCCAAGATGGCTGACCAGGCTAAGAACTTGCACCAGTTTATGCCCAACCCGACAGGCCCGGGATTCAAAGACAAAGGAATCACGGGCGACGCAGACTTTCAGCAGATGGACCGGTTTGGCATCCCTGATTTGAACAACCCCACGGCGATTGAGCTCACGGATCTCAATTTTGACAAGGCGATTGAAGGTGAAAAGTATGTGGGCGTCCTCTTTTACTCCCCGACGATGCCAGACTATGAATTTTATGCGCTCCACTGGGAAAAGGCAAGCATGGAAATCGGCGAGAATCTGAAGGCCTTCACCACAGCTAATATTACCATGGCTCGCCTGGATATCTCCGAGCCAGAGCACCAAGAAATTGCCGAAACATATCAAGTGTCGCATGAACGTCCTGACATGCGACTCTTCTTCAACGGCACCCAGCTCACCCCAATTCTCTCCCCAGTGGCGCACCATGATATTCGCCAATTTATCATTGCACAGACGATTCCATCGGTGATGTTGCTCACGGACGAAACGGGCTTGAAGAAATGGAAGCGAAGGAAGATGTTCAACCAAGCAAACATTAAATTCCTTGCTCATTTCACTGAGGAGACCGGAGATCTTGCGCAATACAAAGCCGTTGCTTCTGAATTGAAGACTAAAGTACAATTCGCGTATGTGCAATCGCTCGATCTGTTGCGAATTGGCGTCACAGACGTCCAAGAAGTGGTTCTAAATGGAATCTACCTCCTCCGCGACTTTGCCACTCCACAGAGCATTCAATTCGAGGGTGAGTTGAGTGTGGAAAATGTCAAGGCATTCATTGAAGACTACAACATGCCACTATTGACCAATATGGGAGACAAGGATGAGTACAAAGTTCGCAACTTTCTTGAACACAAGAAGCGTTTCCGTGCGCTTGCATTCTTCAAGACTGAGGCTGCACGTAAAGCTGCCACGCCAACCCTCGAAGCTCTCGCCCGTGAATTTGCCGATCAAGTGCTTGTCGCCTACACTGTTGAGGACCCCGAGGATGCTATGAATTTTGATTACCAGTTCTGGAACGTTCCAAGCGACAAACCAGCACTGCTGGTTGTCAATATGAAGCGCGATCGCAAGTATGTGCTGTCGAGTGAAACTGCGCATGATCTCGAACAAATGCGTTCGTTGGTCCATGATGTTTTGTCAGATCGAGCAAATGCCGAGCTGAAGTCTCAAGAGCCCCCCACTCCAAACACTGGACTTGTTCGCATCACCGTCACCAAGACATGGAAGGAGGAAGTGATTCGCAACCGAGACCAGGATGTGCTCGTGCTATTAACGAGAAGCGATGCACATCCGCCTTCGAAATGGATGACTCATCACTTGGAACGCTTTGCCAAAGTATGGCGTCGTGAGAAGAACATCCTCGTTGCAAAGATGGATATGTCCCAGAACGATCTCCTAGAATTGGACGACGAAGCTTGGACCCAACTACCTCGGTTGTACTATGTCCCCAAGAACCGCAAACGACTCGATATTTTCATAAAGAAGACGTATCCAACAATGGAAGAAATGATGGACTTTGTCACGTCGCATCAGTCGACGGAACTGCAGGTTGACAGCAAAGTGTGGACGCGCGTGAATAATGAAGACAAGGAAATGATTGCGAAACATAAAGCAGAGGTCGCCGCTGGGGCTGAGGTACAAGCCCCTGAAGAAATTTTGAAGGAACTCGAAGAGGAGTTGAATGCATTCAAGCGCGACGAGTTGTAGATTAATTCCCGGTCGGTAAACTCTAGATATCAAGAACTTTGCAGTCGTGTTGGTGGTCTAGCGCTTCATTTTCAACATAAGTTGCATGAGCTTGTCCAGGTTGGCAGCCATCTCTTCCCTTCCTTCTTCATGTTTGGCCATTTCTTCGTCAAATGGTTTCTTTCACCGACTCGACGCGTTGAATGATCATTCAGCGTCGGCTCTTCGGCCTTTTCACTTTCTCTTGCGAGAATACTTTCATAATGAAAGAGGATATTTGACTTGAAAGTCGACAGAAGATCATCAAGATTGGCTTTGAATGCCATTTGATGTACAAGAACACATTGTTTGTGCTCAAAGCTTTTCTTCTTGGAGTGCCACTCACGTTTCATGTCGTCTTCAAATTTGATCACTTCCTTTTTCACCAAGCCATCAAGCTTCTTCAATGCATTCGCTGGATCTTGCCCTCGTGTCTTCTTTGCCATTTCCACATATTCATCAAAGTGTGCGCGAGTTTGCTTGATCAAGTCGAATTCACCATGCAGAACTGCAGTCACATCAAAGGTGACAAAGTGCTGAGTATGGAGCAACCCGCCTTCAAGTTTTTGTAGCTCGTCCACTGAAATACTGTTCAGATCGTCAATCAATTCAATCCATTCCGTCTTCGTCTTTTGGTACGCATTAATCGCAGCTTCCTGCTCGTCAGGAATTTGGAGCTGAGGTTTTGGCACGGTTTCGTTGAAAATCGGATTCAAGACGAGCTGGCCGTTGACATCCTTGAAGTGAATTAGATCAATGATGCCATGCTTGTCTTTATTCATCGATTCTTCCAATCGAATAATGCACTTTGCATAACTTGCCAAAGCTTCAGTCTTGGCTTCTTCAACACCGGTCTCAAAGGTCTTGTTCATCATTGCAAGCAACATATTTAGGAGTAAAACAACGACAACAGCTGCATGGAACATCATCAGCAATACAGCACATGTTGCTAAGAAGTTGTTCTTTCCTTTTTGCGCTTCTTTGTCTTCGTCGAATGCCTTCAGTGAGTCCAATGGCAGTTGGCCAAATGTGACAAAATACGTAGTGATGAAAGACTGTGTAATCGTCGCGAAACTTTCATCGTCCGTTTGTTTGAAAAGTTGGTAGAAGGTAATAAGCCCATTTGGAACCCCAAAGAGAATGAAAAAGTTCCATACGTCTTGAAGCAAATTGGACATCATCGGCAACAAATAACTAGCAGACGGCACAACTTCCAAGAATTGCACAGTCAATACCCACAGCATGATGGAAATAAAGGAGCCGATGCCAACCTCAACTGACATCAAGGTGTCAGGTAGCATACCAAATGTGACAATGTTGAGTTTCAGTGGCACAAACACGAAGAAGATGATGAGATAGATCGCCATTTGAGCTTTGTTGATGTCTGATTTGAAGTATTTT
The DNA here is from genome assembly GCA_019828595.1 of Aphanomyces cochlioides. Taxonomy (NCBI): domain Eukaryota; phylum Oomycota; class Saprolegniomycetes; order Saprolegniales; family Verrucalvaceae; genus Aphanomyces; species Aphanomyces cochlioides. Next base: position 1,296,114 of record JAHQRK010000014.1, on the reverse strand, counting down.
GCGACACCAGCACGCGCTTCTTGGACTTCGGTGACGAGGAAAAAGCTCACAGTCAACCAAAGCACAACATTGTTGAAAATTGGGAAATACCGAAGAATGTTATGCCACTTCATCAGGCACAATATTGGAATGGCTACAACGAGCGTTGAAAGCGAAATTGCGTAGACAATTAACATTTTTGCGCGTTGTTTCTTCACAGGAAGGTTTGGAAGTTCAAGTTGAGGGTCAAAGGCGTAATTTCCGTCGTACAAGTATCTTGAGATTTGCCATAAATACCGAGGGCGCAATAATTGCACGAAAATGAAACCGAGCAATGCAAACAAAACTGCAGCGAGACCAATTGTCAATAGTTCCCGAGGTAGATTGGAGCTTTCATCACCATAGTTCAACTTTTCGTCAAAGCTAATCGACGAAATAGTTGAAGTCACCAATAAAAGCATATTCATGATGAGCTGCTCAAGATATTTTCGTTGACCAAACAGTTCCCGTTTGATTTCCATGACACGTCGCATAACCACATGCTCCAAACACTCTTTGCGAGCTTCCATCACAAAATCAGGATCGTCGGACTTCAAATTCAAAATAGAATTCAGCACACTCGTCTCAACATCTTCTCCATAGATCTCTTTCAGCTATTCATGGCACCGTTATTTGGTAAAATACTTTCACATCATCAAAAAAAAACCTGAGAAAATTCAACGTCATGGCGATTGATGACTACACAATCATCCAAAAAGGATCGAGCCAATTTGGGACTGCAGTTGACAGTTTTTCGGAATCCGCCCTGCAAAAATGCTTCTTCTGAAGTCATACCAACCGATGTCTTGACGAGCTTATCGCGAAAATCAACAGAATTCGCTCGAGTTTGCTTCTCTGCTGTGAGCAAACTCTTGATTTTTGTATGTGGTGTGACAAGTTCGGACATACTGCCAGTTTTGAGTGAACCAAGCGTCAATTGTTCAACAAGATCCAGGCATGTTTTACCATCCTATTTTTTTGTCGTCACAAAGCTTTTCAAGTTGGGCATATACCTTATCTTGAATATCGATTTCGGCCATATTTTGAAGTAGCAGTTCAACAACAGCAACATTTCCATCGACAGCCGCAATCATCAAAGCTGTTCTGTTTTCCTACACAACGTATAAATTTTTGTGATTAGTGTCGGAACAAGTACATTGTTTGTAGCATCGATATCTGCCTCACTCAAAAGAAGAATGTCAACATAGTCTTCTGCCAGTTTGGACTTTGATTGTACCGCCAGAATGAGGGCAGTATTTCCGTCCTGAGATAATGATAAAGAACCACCAGGTAAATGTACATACCTCATCTTTTTCGTCAACGTCGATCAGCTCGTCTTGGGAGATCTCGTCAACCACTGACTTTGATTGATTGTGGAGTATAGCAGCATGAAGAGCTGATTGTTTTGCCTGAAAAAAATTAATGCAGTTGTTTTACCTTCCCACCTGTCTGTGTTTCTCAGCAACGTAAATACTAGGTACATTGGCTTGGTAGTACAAGCTCAAGCGATCTTGCTCCATTAATGCAAATTTGTCCATAATCATCTGATAGCATTTTGCTTTCTTGTTAAGTAGCGCCAGTTGGTAATCATTTGACTACAAATGAGGTAAATTAAACGCAGTCCATTTCATTCACTCAAACCTCGTCAGCTTCCTAAGCCATTGGTGATACCCCGGCGTTAAGAAGAAGTTGGACACACCCAACACGATCCTTTTTCATTGCTTCATAGAGGGGATATTTGTAACACTAAGGAACATTCAGATAAACGTGAGCATAATTGTCGACGTACGTTATTGGGAATTTCCAGATCTAATGCAGACTGTTTTAAGAGCAATTCGAGAAGTTTCACTTTTCCTTCACGACATAATACATGGGCGACAGTATCTCCCTAGAAGTAATGAGCAAGTTTTGGAAACAGACACTCGGACCGTATCATCGTCCTTGGCATTAAGAACATCGCCACTTACAGGTGCAGTGAAAATTTCTTCCAATTCCCCCCACTTCTTCGACTTTGCAAGATCACATAGACAGTCATTCTTTGTATTTTTCTTTGAAATTTGATTTGCTGCATCACAATCGCCGTGACATGTACTGTCAAATCCAAATGAATGAGGCTACGCACATTAAATTTAGATTCAGTAACATAAAGCACCTTACATCAATTGTAGGCTTGATTTGAAGACTGCTTCGACGTCGAATCAATTCTACGCAAGTCAGTGTTTCGTCGTTGCTCAAATCGAGAGGATTTTTTGTGCACACTAGCTTTCGCGCAAGAGCAAGATCCAAAGCTGTCTTTCCATGCTATGAATGTAAATGTCATACAACTGCGCATCTTTCTCATTTCTCACGTACATTGTCGTTGGTGCGAATATCATTTGGACTCATGAAGGGCAGCAACTCCTCCAAAATTCCCAAATGGCCATTTTCAGCCGCGTACATGAGAACGGTGCGTCCTCGCTACGTTTGAAGTAACGTGACTGACTTTCCTAAATCAGGTATTTACTTGATCCATTTGGTTGAGAAGATTAGAAATATGCTCTCTCGCATGTATCTGGCGTCTCACAGCTTCGACTTCAATAGGTAAATCCAATGGCTGGACAGAGTTTCGAGGAGTCTTGTCACAGCCAAAGCACAAAGTGTTTTCAATAGGAACGGGTTTCGCACACTTAGTACATGGCCACGTGGGAAACTTGTATCGTATTTTGAATTTTGTTTCGTCCCCATTATCGTAGAATAAAATATTTGGACCAGACCATTCAGACTTGGCAGGGTCATTTTTGCCATCCAGGGTAGCAGTTAATTTCATGTAGATGCGATCCATATGAATTTCGTCAGCTTTCCAAGTTCCACTTGAAGCGAAATAACCAGCATCGTCTTTGTCAAATCCCGCGAATCGGTAAGAGTCAGTGGCCAAGTCACGCAGAATTTTGACGCAAAACTCATCATCTCGCTAATCACATCCATCTGTGCGATACTGACCAATCCATGCTTGAAGAAGGCTTCCGTTCATGGGATTCCATTCGGGGGCATCCACTGAACAATCCAAGCATAATTCATTTGAAACGGGCAAAAGGGAGTCGCATTTGGAACATGCATACATCGGTATGGTAATTCTGAAATCATCAGTTTTGCCTTCTGAATCAACCCATGCGCCGGACCAAGTCTTGGTGTCTTCATCAAATGTGCCACTTAATTCTACTGTACTTTGAGGATAAACCTTGGTCAAGTTGATCAGATTTCCTTCGAACGTCCCAAAAGCTTCAAATGTATCAACATCATCTGTGCCTTCGCCAACCAAACGGAACAAACCATGTTCTGCATATCGAACAACTGCGACAAATAATCCCGTTTTTTGCCACTCAACGTTTTGGCAAATTTCACCCTTCCAGTTATAGATGCTGTCACGATTGCATTCCAAGCATTTTGAATTTTCGACAGGAACATCATTTTCACACTCAGAACATATCCACATGGGAATATGGATGATAAACTTGTTTGTTGCACCATCAGAATCGATCAGTTCACCCATCCATTTCTTGGTTGTTTTGTCATACACACCATCGAAAAGCTCGATGCTTGTTGTGAAGTGTTTGGCAACCTTGATACGACCATTCTTCCAAATGCATCCACTCACTTGGTACGAGATGTCAGAATTGTCTTGTGGAGTGACCAACCGATAAACTTGTGCTGCCACGTCTTCTCTCACTTCCAAGGAAATCTCTATCTCATTCCACTCTCCATCTTCTTTCGTTTTGCCACTCCAGACAGATTTTTCAACTGAGCTGCAGTCGAAACAGAACTTGTTTTCTTCGGGTACTTTGGAATGACATTCGAAGCATTCAAATAGTGGGATGGTGAAACAGAATTCGCCTTCGGGTGTCTCGCCTCCAGAAGAAAACTCGCCTTTCCATTGAGCTGTTTCTTCGTCAATGTCGCCATTATATTCAATGAAGCTCTCGTTTTCAGCGTAGAATTTCTTCACTTCAAGGTGAGATTCGTTCCATTTACCAGTGACATAATAAGCCCCGCGATCATCGGCAAAGGTGCCCACGCACTTATAAGTGCTCGATTTCACATCACGAACTAACTTCAGCCGCAGTTGGACGTCAGTTTCTTCTCCATCGTGTAAATGTTGGCCGTGCCATAACTGCGACTGTCCAGGTCCTTTGGCCGCCATAGCACCCAGCCAGCGCTGGATCCCTTTCAAGTCACCATTACGAGCCATGATATGCGCAGGATACAACGCTCGTGTGATGCGCTCTAAGCGCAATGAATTTTTCACGTATTCGTTGTCGGCGACTTGAAGCACATAATTTCCGTCCTATGAAGACCATGAGTATAATGACGATATTTTAGAAGTATCGAACGTTATCTTTGACATCGATATCAGCTCCGGCCCGGAACAGGAGGTCAAGAATTTCAACATTTTCGGATGTGGCAAAGTGCAGTACCGTCTTTCCTTCCTACACCTTTGGAATGACGAACATTTCCATGGAAGAAGTACTCACATGAGATTGATGGTGAATGTTCGCGCCGCCTTGAATAAGGGCCTCCACATTTTGAATATTCTCAGCCTGGATGGCACTCATTAAGGGAGTTTCACCATTCTAGGCAAAGTTGTCAATAGAGAGGCAATATAGTTACATCACCTCATTCACAATGTTAACGTCGGCACCAGAAGCAAGAAGCAATTTCAAAATATCTTGATGCACATTTCGCGCTGCAGTTTGCAAGATTGTACCTTCCTACAGCGAGAAAGATTAGATTATACTTCGAGAGATGTCGAACATCGCCGGAATACTGAAAGTCCAATGAAGCACCGAAAGTCTTGATGAGATAGTCGACAACCTCAAAAGAGTCGTTCAGTTCAACAGCTCGGAGAAGCGGTGCTCCAAGGTACTACAAGATTTGGTCGGTTCATTTATTCATTTCGTCGCAAGATGTACATTGGGAACAACTTTGTACTTGGTTCGCTCCACAATCGTCTTCACGTATTTGACCTTTTTCGTCTTGACTACACATTCCAAGATGGAAAAACCATTCTAGCCCAGGTTTAAAACGAATTCAGTGGGGTCGAACCTACATCATCGACAGCAGCCAACTCTTCATCTGATAGATTCTCAAGTCGCTTCTTGATGGCAGAGGCGTTTCCAGAATCCAGGAGTTCAAATATCGTTTTGTCAGCATAAGCTTCGTCCACATCGTCGTATTCCTCTTCTTGATTCTCTTCGTCCACATCATCGATCGTCACAAGAGTCACATCTTCGACTTGAGAGTCACGGCCTCCTCCGCGTTTTAGTTTGAAAGATCCATAATTGGTCATTTGGAGCATACAGCAAAAATAAAAATGATCATTCTCCCAATTGCACACTCAAGGTTGTTGATAAATCAATCATGCACACGGTGGGATGGATCGCGGACGTGAAATTGAAGTTCAATCTTCAGGTCTTGGTGTCATGACTCCTCGCGGTCGTTGATGAATTGCATTGATATTCCACATGTCAAAAGATACTGTATGAATTTATAGACTGTTATATCTGCATTTTCAAATCATAAATTAAAAAGATACCTTTACTTACTAATGAGAGACCTGTCGTAGCATTTCATCTTCAGTTTTCAAAAGTACTTCGTACTGCTTTGCCTCGTTCATTATTGTCTGATTCATGCGAAGATTATTTCCCAGGTACCTTCGCAATCAAGCCGACACACAAAATTACTAGTACCACTGACCAAGTTGTGGTCGTAAACTTATTGTACCTCAACGAACTGCAAACTCCCGTCAGCTCGGTAAATATTCATGACAACAATCCAGTTATATAGGTGTAGTATGCTGTGCTTACTCCATGACAAAATGTATGCAGTGAAATGTAGCATTCATCATTTTAAGGCCTGGCGGAGATCGAACGCTTGGTCTTCCATCTATGTGACTATGTCGCGTGACAGATTGGATTTTGTTGCTTAGCGTTGCAAGCTTTTGCATATTGAATTGATCTTGGATTATTTAAGATATTGTATAGAACGTCGTGGATGTGAAGGCTATCAACGAATTTCGACCACTACGCGACAATATGTATGGTGCACTCTCCTGACGACAAGTCAGTGATACTTTGACATACGTAGGCGTCAAATAGTTTCTGTCACTTAAGCGAAGTATCCCTGACGCTCTATTCTGGGGGGATTGTTACTCACAAGTTCATGAGAAGAATCTACAAGTATAAATTGTTTAGCTTTTCATTTCCAACATGAGTTGCATAAGTTTGTCCAACTTTTCAGTCATCTCTTCTCTTTGCTTCGACAATTCTTCGTCAAACTTGGTGGCCATCTCCTCAATCTTCTTTGTCAAGTCTTCGTTTTGCTGGGTGACAACTGCAAGTTTCTCAGCCAAATCGTCATTACCGCTTGTGTCATGAGATGAAATTTGATCTCGTACCGTTTGCTCCACGGAATCAAATCGCTCCATGACATCGCTCAGCGTTGGATCCGCAACAACTTTTTCCTTCTCGCGGTTCAGAATAGCCTCGTAGCGAGCGATGATGTTTTTCTTGAGCGTTGACATCAATTGGTCAAACTTATGTCGTCGTGTCATTTGATGCAAGAGTACACATTGCTTCTGCTGGATGCTCTTCTTCTTGGAATACCATACACGTTTCATGTAGTCTTCAAACTTGGTGAAATCTTTCTTCACTAAACCATCGAGCTTCTTCAGAGCATTTTCTGGATCTTGACCTCGCGTTTTCTTGGCGACCGCTACATATTCAACTAGGCGTTCTCGAATGCGTCTTATCATACTCAGTTCTACTTTCAGTGCATCTGTCACGTCAAATTTGACAAAATGCTGTGTATGGAGTAATCCATTTTCGATACCTTGTAATTCTTCAAGCGCGGCACTGTGAAGCTCATCAATGAGCTCCATCCATTCTGTTTTCTTCTTTTGGTAAGCATCAATGCTAGCTTCTAGCTCATCAGAAATTTGCAACAATGGCTTTGGCACTATTTCGTCAAATATTGGATTCAAGACCAGGTCGCCGTTGGCATCCTTGAGATGTATTAATGCGACTGTGTCGTCCTTGGTGTGATTCATCGACTCCTCCAATCGCAGAATGCATTTGGCATAACTCGCCAACGCTTCTGTCTTGGCCTTTTCGAAACCCACTTCGAACGTTTTATTCATCATGGCGAGCAACATATTAAGCAGCAAAATCACAACCACAGCGGCATGGAACATCATCAAGACCACAGCACAAGCAGCCAGAAAATCATTTCTTCCTCTTTGTCCATCCTCGCTCTCTCCAAATGCTTTCAAAGAGTCCAATGGAAGCTGCCCGAACGCAACAAAGTACGTAGTGATAAACGACTGTGTGATGGTATGGAAACTTTCATCATCGGTTCGTTTAAAAAGCTGATAAAACGTGATCGTGAGACCCATTTGAAACACGCCAAAAAAGATAAAGAAGTTCCACACATCTTGAAGGAGATTGGACATCATTGGCAACAAATAACTTGCGGACGGTACAACTTCCAAAAATTGCACAGTTAGTACCCACAACATGATAGAGATGAATGTCCCAATTCCAATTTCAACAGCCATCTTGCTATCTGGCAGCATGCCAAATTTCACAATGTTCAACTTGAGTGGCACAAATACAAAGAAGATGACAAGATAAATAGCCATTTGAGCTTTGTTGACATCGGATTTGAAGTACTTGAAAAGACCAGCACGAGCTTCTTGAATCTCATTCATTAGAAAATATGCAGCCGTGAGCCAAAGAACACAATGGTTAAAAATTGGAAAGTATTGGTCAACATCGACCAAATCCATCAAATGCAATATTGGGATAACAAGTACGATGGTCAGAAAAACTGCGAGGCAAATAAGGAGCATTCTTGCATGGCGTTTCTTCTCAGGGAGATTTGGGATTTCCAATTGTGGCACATTTGTTAGCTTTCCGTCGTAGATTAATCTTGAGATTCTCCATAAGAGTTGAGGCCGCAAAAATTGGACAAAGATGCATCCAACAATTGTGAGCACAATAGCAGCAATACCGCTGATCAAAAATCCACTCGATACGCTTGTCATTGGATCGCCATCGAACATTATTGATGAGATTGTCGAAGTCACCAATAGAAGCATGTTCATCATGAATTGTTCAAGATATTTTCGCTGTCCAAAGAGCTCCCATTTGATTTCCATGACACGTCGCATGACGACATGTTCAAGACACTCTTTGCGAGCTTCCATGATGTAGTCTTCATCGTCTGACTTCAGATTCAACGTTGAGTTCAGAGCACTTGTCTTCACCTCTTCACCATAAATTTGCTTAAGCTAGATATTAGTGATATCGTTGAGAGAAAATGATGAAGAGAGACGTTGTACCTGTGAAAATTGGACGTCATGGCGAGTTATAACGACACAATCATCCAGAAACGAGCGAGCTAACTTTGGGCTACAGTTGATAGCTTTGCGGAAGCCGCCTTGTAGAAAAGCTTCTTCCAGTGTCATTCTTACCAACGCTTTGGCAAGTTTATCTCGAAATTCAACAGAATTTGCTCGAGTTTGCGTTTCAATTGTCAGCAGTGACTTGATTTTTGCATGTGGTGTTACATGCTTCGTCTCACTAGCAATTGTTGGGGCATTATTAAGTTCTTTGACAAGATCCAGGCAAGTTTTTCCATCCTATAAAATTTTCACCTTGTGAGGATCATGCGGTGGATCTACCTTATCCTGAATGTCAATTTCAGCCATTTGGTTGAGAAGCAGCTCGACGATATTAACATTTCCCGCTACTGCAGCGATCATCAAAGCTGTTCTGCTGTCCTACAATAAGGTCAACTTGAAAGGAGAAACTTTGAATAAGACGCACTTTGTTTTTGACGTCGACATCGGCTTCCCTTGAGATTAAAATCTGGACATACTCCTCTGACAGTTTGGATGTTCCTCTTGCTGCCAACATGAGGGCAGTGTTTCCATTCTTAACGTAAAATTAATTCAGATGCGATAAAGTACACAAACCTCATCTTGCTGATCGACATCAATCAGTTCATCCTGAGATAATGCGTCAACGATCGTGCTGGACTGTCTGTGGAGAACAGCAGCATGAAGAGCCGATTGATTTGACTAGAAATAATGAGCCCGATTAGTCAATCTAGCCCACCCTTATGTGTCTTTCGGCCACTTGAATACTAGGTACGTTTGCTTGGTAGTATAAGTTTAAGCGATCTTGTTGCATCAATGTATATTTGTTCACAATCATTTGATAGCATTTCGCATTCTTGTTCAATTGTGAGATTTGATCCTCATGTGCCTAAATCGTTGTTCATAAAATACTTACCAAATTCTCAATACCTCGTAAGCATCCATCAAATAAGGCGCGACGCCGGCATGAAGCAGCAGTTGGACACATCCAACACGGTCTTTTTTTACGGCTTCATACAATGGGTATTTGTTAGCCTACATTCGTTTAACATATATTGAGGCCATGTTCCGTGGTGTACATTGTTGGCAATATTCAAATCTAATTCAGGCTGTTCCAAGAGCAGTTTCAATATCTTCACTTTTCCATCGCGACACACCAAATGGACCACAGTTGAACCCTATGCCTTGTTAAGGCAATTTCAGTTTGAGAATCGCACCGTGTCCTCTTGACGCGCATTGAGTATCTCGCCCTTGATTGGTTCACTGAGAAGATCTTCCAAGTCTTCCCAATGTTTCGATTTGGCTAAATCGTACAATTTGAGTGCTGAGTCTTTCTTGGCAGTGGCTTGAACTGCTTGCGTGCAGTCGCCACAACATTTTTGGTTCAATGCGAAATTTTTTGGCTATTGTGAGCGTCAATTTTTGTAGAACAAAACGAAGTTACAATTGTGAAAGGATTGATACGAAGGCAGCTTCGTCGACGAATGACTTCGATACAATTCAATAGTTCATCATTCGTGATTTGGTATGAATTATCGGAGCACACAAGTTTGCGAGCCAGTGCAAGATCCAATGCCGACTTGCAATCCTATCATTACCACGTATCACTCAGCAAATTTCATTATATCACGTACATTGTCGTTTGTGCGAATGTCATCAGGGCTGATGAACGGCAACATCTCTTCCAAAATATTCAAATGAGCATTTTCAGCGGCGTACATGAGAACGGTTCGACCATTCTACAGCAAAGTTATGATTGATCATACGCCACGATATCAGCGTCTTACTCGATCCCTTTCATTGAGGATTTGTGAAATATGGATGCGCGCCTTGATTTGACTGCGAATCGATTCAACTTCAAAGGGTAAGTTCAGCGGCTGGACCGAGTCACGAGGAGTTTTGTCACAAGTAAAGCAGAGAGCGTCTTCAATTGGAACTAATTTCGAACACTGTACGCATGGCCACATTGGAACCGTATAACGCATTTTTCCATTGTTCTTGTATCCACTGTCATACTCAAGGATATTGGGTCCAGACCATTCTGATTTGACGGGGTCATACTTACCGTCCATGACTGCTTTCATATCGGGGTAGATTCGTTCCATATGAATACTGTCGTCTTTCCAAACCCCGCTCGACGCAAAATACCCTGCTCCATCCTTGTCAAAGCCAGCAAAGCGATACGAATCGGTGGCCAAATCACGGAGTACATTCACACAAAATTCATCATCAGTCCAATCACCCGTCTCTAAGCGGCATTGACCAACCCAAGCTCGAAGAAGACTTCCATTAAGGGGATTCCACTCCGGGACGTCAACAGAGCAATTTAAGCACAGTTCGTTTTGAACAGGCACAAGGCCTTCACATTTGTAGCAGGCATACGACGGAATAGTAATTCGGAATTCACCAGTCGCTTCTTCCAAAACAGTCCATGTGCCAGACCATACTTTTGTATCTTTGTCAAATGTACCCTTGAATTCACTCAAGTGGTGAGCATAAACCTTGGTCATCTTGATATCATTTCCTTCCCAGGTACCAAATGCATCAAACGAATCGATATCATCTGTGCCTTCACCTACCAAGCGGTAGCATCCATGGTCTGCATCACGAGTCACAACGATGAATAAGCCTGTAGCTTTCCACTCGCCATCTTGGCAAGTTTCACCTTTCCAATTGTAATTGTTGCCTTTCTGGCAATTGAAACATTTAGCATTCTCGTTGGGCACGTCCACTCCACATTCCGTACATGGCCACATATCAATAACAAAATGAAATGGAAATGTGCTACCCCTTGAGTTGATTAATTCACCGCTCCATACTTTTGTTTCTTGGTCAAAATTGCCCTCATACATTTCAGTGCCCGATGTGTAATGCTTGGCAGCAACGATACGACCATCCTTCCAAATGCCACTCAACTTGTATACTTCACCATTGTTGCCATGACCAGAGCCATTTAGCCGGTATAAATTCGCAGCCACATCTTCGATGACTTCCACACACAGGGAAAGTCCAAACCACTCGTCTTCGTCTTGATACTGGCCATTCCACCGATGTGCTTCCAAGGCGCTACAGGTGAAGCAGACAATGCCATCTTCTGGTATTTTGGATTGACATTTGGAACAAGCAAATAATGGAACTTTGAAGAGAAATTCACCGTTGGTTGACCCATCGCTACTTGTGCAAGTGCCTTTCCACTCAGCCGCTTCCATGTTGACAAATCCCTTGAATTCAATAGTCTTTTCGCTGTTTGTATATGATTTCATGACGTTGAGAGCTTTATCTCCCCACTCCCCATTTACTTGATACACACCGCCTTCGTCCTCAAAAATACCAGTGCACTGATATGTACGCGTCGGAGCTTCTCGACACAGTTTGATCGGCATCTTTATTTCAAATTCTTGCCCTTCACTCAAGAAATGGCCACGCCAGATTTGAAACAGACCCGGTCCTTTCACTGCCTCTGAACTGAACCAATTCTGAAGAGCTTTCAAATTTCCTTGGCGAACCATGGTATGAACAGGGTACAAAGCACGAGATATACGCTCAGTTTGAAGCTTTTTCTGAATCCCGGGGTACTTGGCAACTTGAACGATATATCTTTCAACCTAGATGGGATGTAAGTATTGTGTTGGTTTCCACGTGACTTACAGAGGTGTCTTTGATGTCGATCTCGGCCCCCGCCTTGAGTAAAGCTGTGATAGCATCCTCAAATCCTTGCGACGAAGCGACGTATAGAGCCGTTTTTCCTTCCTACTCAGACAGATTGAACATGAATAATTTTAGTTCCAAGTACATGACAACGATGATCGATCTCTGCGCCGGAATTCAGAAGTATCTCCACTCCACGAACGTTCCAGCCAATAACGGCTGATGTAAGTGGTGTTTGTCCAGTCTACAAGGACAATTCAGCTCTGCAAATTCAAGAAGACAGGCTTATACATTATTTTCCACATTCGGATCAGCTCCTGCCTTGAGGAGCAATTCAACAATTTGATTGCACGAGTTCCGCGCGGCAATATTCAAGCATGTGTCACCTTCCTACAGCATGAACTTGTTGGAATGGATGACGTACTTAGAGACTGATTTACAGAATCAACGAAGATAAAGTCCAACGACGAATGAAAAGCCTTGATGAAGAACTCAACAATATCAACGGCCATGTGTTTCGTTGCTTGTAAGAGGGGTGAGCAAAGGTACTATGGAGATTTGTCAGCCTGGTCAATCCATAATACTGATGAAATGAACATTAGGGATGATCTTGTAGTTGGTCTGCTCAATAATCCTTGCAACTAAGTCCAAGTTTTTGGAAATTGCAGCGTAATCAAGTATTGTCAAGCCAGCCTACAAGTCACTGAGTTTTGCCGCCGCCATGTCAACTGTACTGGATCAATGGCAGCCAGTTCTTCATCCGAGATATTCTCAAGTCGCTTTTGAATCCTGAGGAATTTTCTTTCATTGAACAGATCGAAAAAAGACTTCATGGCGTCTTCGCTTTCTTCATCATCCTCGTCGTCACCTGTCGTCTTTTCCTCGTTGTCGAACATCTCGATGGTCTTCTCTTGACCCAATCCGTCTAAGCTGCCAAACATGCTCTTCAGCTTGAGCCATTTGTCTTCAGCCATTTCGGGCAATTTCGAAAATGTTCATTGATACTCCTGGGTGCAGCAGTGTGTGACACACGACATAAAGATTGAAGTTGGGTTATGGGTGCCTTGATGGGGCTGGGTACAATAGGACTACCGTATTTCCTGTAAGGTTGTCACCACTATTTTTTCCCATTGAGTTGTCACCACTGATATAATTATTTAAATGATTCATACAAACTTATAGTATACATTTATAATACAATCTGATGAAATTTTTTGGAGTTCCCCTTGAGTTGTCACCAGTCAGATCTTATTGGAAGAAATGCAATGGCTCAATTTGATACCAGGGCCATAAATTTGTCGTGTTCATGCGTTGCAGTCGGCAAACCTGGACCCAAATGAGCGTTGCAGGTTTTTATTCTCCCAAACTGGAGTCAGCCACTCGTAAAGTCGACATACGACTGCGAGGTGTTCATGATAATAATATGATTGGTAAATAAGTCTAATTTTTACCCAAACAAATGTACCTCGTTTTGATATCTGATTTCCTTTGGACTTGTCACCATTTTCGAAAATCATTCGTGGCAACCTTACGGGAAATACGGTAGGCAGTGAACTCTCATTCGATGAGTCAATGAAATAAAACTCGTTTGAGAAGAACATGATAGTCTCCACCACCATTCCAGTGTACTCCTCGAGGGAATTTTCTTCAAAGGCAATACAAGATCGAGTGGCTGTCAAGAAAACTTGGACGACTTGACCTTACAATGATACGAACAGCAACCGCCTGTGACTAACAGTGGGCGATAGTTGTTTGTTCTGATTACTTGTATGCACAACGACATTCAGGCAACGATTACAGTAGTGTATGTGCCTAACCTCCGCTCCAGTTATGAATTGATTCAAATGGAAGTAATGTTGACCAATCAGGTCTGTTGATTTAAGAAGTCGCATGCACAACACATTTTGGAATCTTGGATGAACAGGGGAAATCAGCAGCCATCGTCAAAGCGCCGTCGGACCACCAAGAAGCATAAAACAGGAGCAAGCGCGTCGGGAGGCGATGATCTCGACTCATTGGCTACTGGGATATCGGACCTGCACGATATCAATGAAGATTTGAACGGGCAGTCGACAAAATCACAGGACAAATCCGCATGTGCTCTATTCCTTTCATTCTATCGTGAAAATGTAGGCCCCGTTTCGTCTATCCACGATGAAATACTCCAAAAAATATCATGTGTTCACATCGGCACCTTTTGTGATTTCATGGTAAAAAGTCAAAACATTGGCTGGCAGACCTCAATGAACTACCTAAGTTCCATTCGCCGTCAACTTGAACAAATCCACAATGTACAAATATTTAAAGCTGACCCGCATTGGTATAAAGAAACTCGAAAGCGAGGCACCCAAGCATATCTGCTTTCATGCATAAAAGGTAAACAGTCTACATGTAGCAACTTGTTACACAATACGTGTAGATGGTACTAAACTAAAGGAGCATGCACCTCCAATGTCATATGGTGATTTGAAGCTGATCGGTCAAAGGCTATTCCAAAAAATGACCTGAAGTCTTCAAAAGACCGTACACTGTTGAATGCACAGTGGGTGGCAATTGGTAGAGCGTCCGATATTGGTGGAATCACCTACAACGATATTCAATGGATGGATGGTTTTGTGCTCAGCGACATTACTCGACGTAAAGTGTCCCGTCAACAAGCCCTTTCTATTTTTCCCTCTGCATTATTGTGGCAACAGGATCTTCTCCACCGTCTTGGGACTCAGATAGTTTACGATCCGTTTGAGGCATCAGATAGAGTATTTTCCCAAATCTCAACCCACGATGCTTCAGAGTTGAAGGTTGCTGCGTATATCAATCGTGTTATTAAGGTACAGATGAGCAGTGTCCACTTTAATATACATTAAGACTAGGTTTGTATGAAATTTCAGATGAATATGAGCTCACGCCTCATGTGATATCTCATTCGGGTTGTCGTGGCTCTGCAATTGCTGCTGCAAGTAATCAACACCTTAATTTGGCTGATATAGCACATCGTGGGAAGTGGAATCTCGACAGCTTTGCAACAATCATGGAGTATATTTGTGAGACAAGTCAATCAGATCAAAAGGTTGGTCGTGCCCTCAGTGGTTGGAGGGATCCAAATTTGTTCGTACATCCGCCCTCTATCAAATGCATTACAACAAACGCCTCGGACAAATCCATGGTCCATGAGTTGGTTGATTTGCTATTCGAATCGTCTATGAGCCGGCTACGCAAACGGTCTTTTGCTGAATCCTTAACAGCGACTCTGTTGATGTACTTGAAGGAAACAATTGTCGCTTGTAAAGATCATATGCTTCACAGTACGCTGATATCGGCTGGTCGGCGAGCCTTTTCAATTCAACGTGATGACCACGTCCTTGATAAACTACTTCGATATGGTCAAAGAATCCGCTCATCGTTCATCATGGACAATCTTACCCATTTCCCAGTCTCAATGATTCAAAACAATCTCACAGAAAGTCAGTTGTCTGCGAATTTTGTTGGGGCCAATACCTTTGGTGATACTCTCAAAACTCTGGTTGAAGGATATCGATGTATCATGCGTGAAATACAGGATATGCGAGGCGAAATGGTTAATCTTGTTTCTTCCATCAATGATATCCGCTCATTCGTATCGAATCATTTGCATCAAGCTAACATGTCTCCGAACATACCATCAAACTTAGAAATCTCAATTCAAAGTTTATCACAATTACCTACTCACAGATCTGTCGAGTTTCAACAACTGCGACGATGGCCACTTCGACTACAATCTCTTGCTGGTCTACGTTTGTCGTCTTTGTTATATCAGTACGTTGGTGATCGATTAGATATGATACCTCATGAGAAAAACAACAAGTCGCTGCAAAATTTGAGCCAAAGCTGCGCCAGCTTGATTCAATCTTTGGCGGACGAAAACCAGATGCACTAGAGCTCGAAGAGTGGAGAGAAACAGCTACCAGCGTCGAGATTGATGTATTAAAGTACATCACGACGCACAAACCAGCTTCGTCCCATCAACAACGGCGCCAGAGAAAACACACTGGCTTCGTTCCGGCAATCGTACGCGTAAGGAGGACACTATTACATAGCGAGGAGTAAGATATAATAGTAGAATGTAATACATCATACTTGCTTTGTTGCTCTTGGCCGCGTCGCTGCCACAGAACCATGCCTTCCAGCTTGACTTCTTCGAATCCAAACACGTTGTGGTTGTTGCTCAAAGTCTCTTATTTGATTGGTTGCGCAGAATACAATTGTAGTACAGATCACCTATACATTATCCAATACACGTTAATCTCATACGTGTATGTGACAATCCCGCGTGTGACGTATCACTTTGTATTTGCTTCAGTATTTGTCTTCTGCGCGGCTTAAGCGCAGTTTAGTCATTACAGCTGTACACTGTAGTATCTCTTTGACGGGGACGGATAAAGGCACCACCCCAGGAGGTTAGCGGCACCACCCCGGTACTTAAATAAGAAACATATGTTGCTTTTGTGTGGCTAGGAGCCTAAACAAGAGTGCGTTGCAGTTGAACAGGGTAGACATACATGCTCTGCCGTGGCGAAGGACGTGCCAGGCTCAGGAGCTGCTTGGCGGCGCAGTTTCAGCTGGCACGGGCATACCCTGAGGAGATTTACCCTAAACATTTCCTTATTTAAGTACTGGAGTGGTGCCGCTAACCTCCTGGGGTGGTGCCTTTATCACTTCCCCTCTTTGACTTACCTTATCGGTCATATTATCTCACCACGAAATTTCGGCCTGGTGAGTGACAACCTTAGAGATATTTTAAGCGAATATTATCCAATGGTGATCTATTTTGACCTAGATATTGACTAATAATATAACCATATATCTTATCAAGCCAATATTTCGATTGTCTTCCTTGTCCAATACGTTTGGCTTTCGGACAGGGCTGTGGGTTCACAGCCCTGTCCGAAAGCACGGTATTTAATGGGATGTATATGATCGGGAAACTTAAGTGCGCCTCGAACTCACAAGAGAAGGATTGTCCGGAAACGGTTACCGGAATGAAAGTGTCAGTTTAATGTTGCCGTTCTGTAAAAACGTGTCGAATCGCTGTACAGCTGTACTACCGAAAAGGTAGAACTATCAAGACAAAGCCGTTAGACCTGGTCCAGCTGAGTTAAAAGTAGCTCATATCCACTATAACCTAGGTAATATACTCAATTAACCGACGAACCCACAGGTTGCGGGTTCGAGTCCCGCTGAAGCCGTTTTTGGTAAAAATTTTAAAATATCTGATTGTTCAACCTCCAACTGCCATTGATTGCTCTTTCTTACTTCACACGCACAAGTAAACGCATAGATCTCATTCATTAGAGAGTTTTCGAAGAACCAAAATTTTGGTTTCGATTTTGCTCTAAAACTGAACCTGAAATTTGTAAAACGAGATTTTTCGAAGAGATTTTCAAGTTTTTGATTCAATCCCAAACAAAAATTCATTTGTTTTTCGAGCACAAAATATTAGAGGATTCCGGATGTAGTGATGACCAGATAATGTGATCCATTCATTCCAGCATGAGCGCCGTCCCCATGAGCGATGCTGAGTTCATATCTCTTGTGAGTTGTGTTCTCGAACGATGTAATGGTAAAATCAGTGAGTTTATCTTTATCATGGAAATATTGCCGATTGAGCTCCTCGGCGATTCTTGTCCACTTTTCCATCACGGAGTCATGCTCTGCTTCCCATGGCTTCTCGTGAGGACGGCTCCACAGGTTCGACGGATTGCTCTTCTCTTGCCATGATAGGATAATGTCAATACCGCTGCTTGCAACCACAGAGCCTGCATGTTTCATGGCTTGGTGGCTGTACGCAGACCGTATGCCACAGCATGACTGAGCATTGACATGAATCTCAAAACCTGTGTACAGCAGCAGTCTCTTGGTGATTCTGTTGCTGTACACAGACTTTCCAATTCATGTCAATACTAAATGGAGTCTAGACGTATGTCAATTCGAACGCGAGAGCTTTGACATGAACTATACAATCAGTTTATAGCAACAGATACATCAAAAGACTGATGTTGTAAGCAGGTTATGGGATTCATGTCAATGCATAGTGGTGCATTGCAAAGTCTACTTACAGCCACAGAGCCATCACACATGCACGCTATGTGGCTGCAAGTAAACGTATGTCTAGGCTTCTTGAGAATTGGCATGGAGGATCGTTCAAAATGGTTCACCAGAGCCGAGCCATTCGTTCACTCACCAGGCCGAAATTTCGTGGTGAGATAATATGACCGATACGGTATGGCAGTAAATTACAAAAGTGAAGGCAATACCGAGAATGGGGTTTTCTTCCTCTTGCAAAAGTGGAAACACTACAAGGATTTTTTCGAGGGGTGGCTTCTATCTAATAGATATTTCGTACGAATAAAGCACGTGAGTGCACACCAGCATGAAAGGTTGATGAGAAATGGCGTATGTAAAAATAATTCTACAACACGCACAGGAGCTAGAAAGTTTTAGTCGCCAACTGTGGTGCCGAGCACACCATTGTTTGTGGAATGCCTCTATGTGGTCCTAATGTGACTTTAAAGATTTGCCCACTCATTATATCCTCAAATTTGCATGCACAACTCACATAGAAGTTAAGGTTGTCCTGCTTTAGTGTTACTCTAGCACATGTAAGTGTTGAAGGAAAAAAGTATAATGAGCTAATACAAAGCCAGCTCTAAGGAAGAGGCTCTTAGAGCCTCTTCCGGTACCGTCGTGTTTTGAAACAAATTCCGTTCCCAAGTAAATCCATCGCGTTTTCATTGTGTTTCTGTCATCACTTTGGTGTTGTAGGACGGCTTGTTTTGATTGGCCACACAGGCACAAAACACAAAACACGACAAAACGCGACTCGTCATCGCGTTTTGAAAAACGCAACTCCAAAACACGACTTAAATGGTTTTGATTGGTCAAGTCGTGTTTTCGAATTTACTTGGAAGAGGTCTGAGTAGTCCCCATAGAATTGGACTTCAATAGGTACCATGCGTTCATGATATTTTGCAGATACACACTGTTTT
Organism: Aphanomyces cochlioides; assembly: GCA_019828595.1. Classification (NCBI taxonomy): domain Eukaryota; phylum Oomycota; class Saprolegniomycetes; order Saprolegniales; family Verrucalvaceae; genus Aphanomyces; species Aphanomyces cochlioides. The sequence goes on along the minus strand of JAHQRK010000014.1, from coordinate 1,277,013 downwards.
TGAACAGCACCCACTGAATAGAGCGGCACCGTTTGGACAACGCCCTGCATAATATAATAACTGTAGAATTATATATATATGGACCATAAACTGTCATAGGAATTTCTAGAGTAGCATCGAACAGGCGTCATCCACCACGAGAAAGTCATCGAAGTCCTCAATCAAACCATTGATCGCCGCTATCTCGTCGTCAGAATTGGCTTCGACCTCTACTTCAAAGTCACTTTTCGTCTCTTCTTCATCAATGACACCTTGCAATCGACGCATGAACAGAGCACCATATTGCTCATGCTTAGACAAACCAAGTTCAAAGTCACTCCCAGTGACACATCGCACAAAGCTTTTCACAATGGTTTGTGTACTGACGTTCTTCCAGGCTCGTTTTACCCATTCACCATAGATTTCAATAGGAGATGGCTTGACGCGATTGCCACTTGTTTGCTCAAAAGGTCCATGTCTCTTCCAGTTGTCAATTTCTTGTTGCAAACTTAGCTTCAATGTTTTGAACCATCCAACGTCGGCAGGCTAGCAGAACGAAGTCATGCCACCAGGGATCACAAGAAACAAAATGGAATGTTCATGCAAGTATGACTTGACAAGGCGGCTGATGTGTGATCGAGCGCTGTCGAAAATAAGAAGGAGAGGTCTAGGATGGAAAGCAAACTCATAGTCGATAAACTTGATAAAAGTCTCCGAGTTCATCCAAGCATTCTTGGTTGTACAAATAACCATGCCATTCATATCCACAAGAGTAGGTTTGTCATTGGAGGCCGCAGAACGTACCAAAAGACATGTGTTTCTCTGTCTTCCAAGTGCATTTGCAGTCAAGACAGCCGTGATTCTTGTCTTTTCAAGACAGAACGACTTGATCGGAACATCACGAGCGCTACGTGGGGCAATCGTCGTCTGATTTGTATGATCGAAAACGACTGCTGTCTCGTCAAAATTGTAGATATTGGAAGGGGGCACGGAAAATCGATCGACAGTTTCGCGGAACATGGTGACAAACATGACTCCTCTTTCAATGATTTGCTCGGTTGAGAGAATCGGGTTCTTGTGCCTTTCCGTAGAACTAGATCATGTCGCTTCAGAAAACTTTGTAGCCATCGCTGTGAACATTGCAGCGGCAACTCAAGCTCTTGACTGAGCTGTTCACCCCAGAGGCAAATCATTTGGCGCGTAACTCGATAGTGCTCGGATCGCTCAAACAAGAATCTTTCGAAGATGATGGAGTCATGTTCTTCGCTGGTCAAGATCCTTCCAGCACCACTGAGTCTCTTCCCGCCAGGTTTTCCGAGAGCTTGTTCGCGTAATTTGTCGGCATCTTTTCGCCATGCTTGAATGCATGAACGTGCTACTTTGAATTTCTTTGCAGCACTCTTGTTGCTGTGCCGAATGGCGTGTTCTATAGCATTCAGTTTTGTTTGGAAAGGAATTGCTTGGCGCTTTGGTCTCTTTTGGAATGAGTTTACATTGAGTTAGCTGTTGGTTAGGCTAAGTTTAGCTTGCTCTCCATCATGGATACGATCTAAAGTTATCATCCTTTTTGAAATTATATACCTTCTTAAAATGATAATTGGTTCATCACAAGCGTATAAAATTGAAGAGTAAAATCAAATTGAACGGCCCTCGAGGGGTGCTGAACTAAATTTGTGCGGCATGCCGTTCAAAAACAGTGCGTACAGTATATGGAGTTTTCTCGGTCATGACTGCGGTCATAGTTCATTTTTGGTCGTTTTATGACCAGGATAAAATATTCTGTTTTTTCATTTTTCTTTCACAATAGGACACCAATAATCTTGTTTTCAAGCTTAAATCAGGCATCACAAGACATGTAAACTTTGTAATTACCGCTCTAGCAGTCGAGATGGCTCTCATCATGGAGCATGATAGTCTTGACCTTGGCAGGAGTGATGAAAACGAGTGTTTGTATTAGCTTAAAATTAGTATGATGACCAGAGTTAAATATATCTCGAATATTTATTCATAAACAGCCAATTTGGAAACTATATCTCTGATATTTATTTTCTTGGTCATGACCCTGGTCATGACCGCAAAATTTATATTTCAGTAAAGATATGGATACAAGTGATCCTGGGCTCTCGTTACGATCAAGTGCTCCATGGCTCAGTAGGTTTAGGGTCAGGGTTTGCTACTAAAAAGGAACAGCATCGGCTTTATAAGTGCAAACCAAATTAGCACCAAACTCTCTCGAAATACTTTTATGAAAACGATCTCCGTTGGATTTTCTTGGCATAAAAATCACTTGACAGAGTGACATGCTGGAATGACAGGTCGCGAATATCATCATACCACGTGCGAATTCGTAGTAGTACCGGTAGTACATGCCGAACTTCAAAAAGTACATACGTATTGTATAGTACCAAATAGTTGTGTTTTGTGAAATATATGAGCGGATACACACAGAGATTGTGAAATGTGAAATTTCACTGGACGTATAGACGGGATATTTTTTTACTTGGAATTTGTATCAAATGAAAATATCATGAGATAGATTGGATTTGTGAAACACGAATATCCGTACGTTTCGTCGTCCACACAAGGGAATTCTTCAAGGCTCATACAGGCAGAATGAGCCACAAAGAAGACCATATGCAGACATGGGAGGCAGGCGACGACGTGGTGGACACGTGTCCGTCGTCTAACACACGCTACCAATATAATACTATTCTGCGGAGATTGCAAAGCTGGCTCGAGTTGAACCACCCTGGCTGCGTTGATGCCGGCAATATCCGACTGCCTCTCGACCCCAGGATCTGCAAGCTGTTTCTATCCCATGAAACTACCGTAGTTGGAAAGAATAGAGCGTCCAAATCAAAGTTCAAGTCGTCGTCTGCAATAAATGGATGCAGGAGCGCGATTGCACATCTCTATAAAGAGGCAAAGGTGAAAATGTCAGACGAAATGACGGCTCTGCTTGCTGGTAATCCAGACAATCTCAAATACATTAACAATACGTAGATTTCTCGAGAGGTTACAAGCGCAAAGTCGCTCGATTGAAGGAGGACGGCGAAATGCCTATAGGTGAAGGAAAAAATGCAATGACGATAGATGGTAGTATTCGACATCAACGATATCTAATCTCTCCAAGGTTACTACTTTCTCTCACGAAAGGCTATACAGAGAGAGGAAACCTACAAAGACTACCCCAGCGCTCATTCGTTCTTGCTGTTTTGTTGGAACTTGGTTGCTCGATGCGCAACTGTTAGTGCAATTAGATTCGATCATTTGTCTTGGGAGGGTACTCATGAGCTCGTTGATGAGAATTCATTTGCTGTAGTTGATGACTTGCTGTTCAATATGGAATGATGAAGAATGACCAAGAGGGGAGGAACTGTTCACCTCGTCGAGTCTTTGCAAATCCCCAAGATCCATACATTTGTCCCATTTTAAGGTAGAAAAGTCACATTACAATTTACTCTACATTCCCACGCAGCCTAGCTCTTCTAGTGTTTACTCGTGGGGCCCAACGAAGTGGCTCCTCTACTCTTATCTTTGGCGAAAATGCCAAGGATCGATTCTCGACATGGCTGTCAAAAACGTGCTCGCGCCATCGAGATGAAATGTTGAGTCTTGGCATAACAGCGGATGAAGTTGGAACCCACTCATTTAGAAAAGGCGTAGTGAGTGAACTTTCAAATAACCCTGGTGGTCCAGCACATGTGTCTGTGTGCCTGCGCGCCGGTTGGTCGCTTGGCCCAGTTCAAGGCCGCTACATCTTCTCTGGACCGGGCAGTGACCAGTTTGTTGGTCGAGCAGCAGCAGGCTTGTTTATTTATGTGAACGGATCTAATCTTATGGTAGGATTGAATGTCTACACTAAAGACTTCGCAAGTCTTCCACCGCATTTTGTGGGTCAAGTCCTCAATTTACTCGAATGGGAGACGATTTTGCCTGGCTATATGGACAATTATCCTTCGTCGTTTCGATCTCCAATACCATTTATGCTTGCATCATTAGTGTGGCATCAAAAATGGCTTCGAGAGACGCTGGACGATAAGCACCCATTATTTGTGTCGCCAGTTTGGATGTCTGGATTGCTGCCAAAGCTATCTCGCCGAGTGGAAGTTGGTTGCTTGTCAAATGAGAAAACGAAAATGAAAGCCACGGGAATTCCCCCGCATGTTATCATATCTGACCAAATCAATACACTCCAGCAACAGCTGCGGGAAGTTATATCGAATATCAACGATATACCATCGTCAATTGCTGATTCTGTGCTGTCTCGACTCAGCCATATTGAATCTATACAACCCTCTCAGGGCTTGTCTCCATCTGAAATTGACCAACTATGCTCGAGAATTGTTCAAGAGCTCCAACACCAGGGTAAACCAAACGCGAGTGATTGTGCGCCCCAGTCATGTCAGTCGAATCCACGCTCGACTGAAGTCGAGTCACCTTGGTGGTCAAAGGCAAGCCAATCTCAAAATGCAAATTCAACATGTCCTAGAGGGAAATTGTTTGATATGTGGAATTTATGGTGGACTGGTATACCCACCCAAAGACTGCCACCTCTCCGACTTCGGTCAGCGAAAGATTTCCCTCGTACTGTTGATCGTGTGAGCTATTCAAAGCTCTCAAAAGTCATGAAAACACTGATGTCTTACTCGAATATTGAGCCCATCCATATCCCTGGCCTCGACAGTCCATCTCGCGCTACGCTGTTCGTGACGTGCGTCAGCCGTCTCGGACACGACTTGAACCTTGGGACGAAGAAAGAGCGAAAGTTGGAGGAGATGATGCATTCTACATTGTATGCGCTCATTGTAAAGAACGAGGATCGTTGAGACTAACGATAATAACGCTTGCGTTCGTCTTCAGTCATCCACGTCTTCATGTCATGCCCACAGCCGTCGAACGAAACCAAAATGGAGGAACAAACTGATTTGCCTTGGAAAGTCAATAATATCATATGTTGAGGGTTTCATGAAATTTTCACAAACCCCTTTATATCTGTAAATAGACCGGTATTATTTTGCCGCACTATTTGGTGGGGCCGCTCTATTTGGTACTAGTACTTTACAATAGTAACATAGCACTAGTACCACTTACTATGACAGGAGAGGAGTACTATTCATAGTGTGGCAGATAACCTTAAGATACAAATTAGTTCGATGCCAACAGTGTGGCTAACTTGGCACTGTCATGTTGTTCCAGCGAGAGCTCAAGTAGTGTGTGGCTGTACAACGACGTTGAAAGTGCTCTTTCTTCACAGTTGTAGGCTGTAGACTTGGGAGTGGTGAGAAGAAATCAATATCAATCTCAAGCCGTTCAAAACTATATGACATTGATTCCATCAGGTTAATTCTAAACTTAAGAGTTTGATGGTATGATTGGAACAGCACCGTAAATCCGACCCCCCTGGGGCAATCTGATGAAAGTACCGTCTTCTACACTTGGATAACAAATTCTTGGTGCAAATGATGAGCCCAACAATGTCTCGCAGTCCCACACTACTGTAGCAACAACTTTGCTTCCTCCCGCCGAGTTAAATCAATTTCGTCACCTCATAAAGATTCTCACTGCAGTCATCATGCTCTTTTCGGCACACTGAGTTAGGTTCTATCTAGAAAACACAATGCTATTGACTTAATACTCTTGGTATTTGCTGAAACAATCAACAAAGATCAATTACGAAAGCTGGCTTGGACATGTCTTGGTTCAATCAAGCACCTGTGAGATGCACAGTGAATGCCAGTATTGTGGAATCTTTGAAAAGTTTTGCTATCCAGATGTTAAATCTTTTGCATCTGTCGATGGCTCATTCATTCTTCAATTCGATTCAAACTTGAACGATGTCCAGTGACGACAAGAAATCGATCTTCGACTTGATTGAAGAGAAGAAGTTCTCAATCATTCAAGAGCGTCTTCTCAGCATTTCAGATGAGGATTTGGCAAGAGTTGATTCGGTTTATCCTTCATCATGATTTTCCTGACAAACTGGCTCTGACTAGACAAACCTCTCTATTTTCAATAAGGTGGCCGGTATATTTGAAAACCTTGAGCTTGTTAAGCGCTAACGTCAATTACCAGTTTCGAGTAAGAGTTTTGGGATCGAAATGTTCAAATCGCGCTTTATCTAGGACGGAAAGACAGCTCTTTATGTTGCTGCGCAGAATGGACACGAGGATATCGTAACTGATCTACTCAATGCTGGGGCTGAAATCGACGAGAAAGACAATGTTCGATGAAACCTACTGCTTGATATTCATGACAAATTGTAGGATGGAAAATATATTCTTCAAGTCGCTACAGACAGCGTGAAAATGAAACTCCAGGCGGAGCGCATCTTGCGCTGTTTTCCAGCACATCTCTTAGCTCGCAACGGAGACTTGAATTGAATCCACAACTGGCTCAGTGCGACGGCACTCCTTGGTCCTGGCCAACCTCATATGTATGGTATGGTCAACATTCACAAGATGGAAAATCAACCGATGTCAAATTGAAAGTGAAGCTCGTAAGGAGCGATGAATTGTGCGAACATAAGTGCGAAGGCGTCTTCACAGACGATGGCGGGAAATATCAAGTGACTGGTCGGTTGAGGGACTACGTCATGTACATACAAAAGACTTACATTAACAGCGGCAACGTAGTATACTACAGTGGCAGTGTCACCCATTCACAAAAAATTGGACGGCCAAGTTTTCAACGGACGGGGAAACAGAAGATGGAGAATTTTGTTTTCCTCTTCAATTATTCCCATGTCTATCGTGCAATCAAATGATCCCTGAAGAAAATTGCATGTGCTTTCAATGCATAATGTGTTCGGATTTCATGCGTGGTGAGCAACGACTTATCCACGAGCTGAATTGACTACGTATAGGTTCAGGAATCAATCAAGCTTCGGAAGGCAGTCGAGACGGCATGAATATTTGGAAGTGTGAAATTCTCAACGAGGATGAATGGACATCCACCGATCTCTTTGTTGCTACTCTTCGCGACGCTGAAAACGGTCGATATCGTTTAATTGGTGAAGGCGAAGACAGTGTTGCGAAGTTCGATTTGTGTGGAGCTTGGCAAGACGACTTTATTCAGATGATCAAGATTTATGCCAAGCACAATGATTTCCAAATTACTATTCCAATGTTTGCTTGCTTCAAATGCGATGCCGTTTTGCCTATCCAAAATGAGCTCTGCCTGAATTGCGCCTTCGACATCCCAGAGTGGAAACCATTAAAAGGAAGCCCACTACGAGTCAGTGGACAATCCTGTTCTGTGTGGAGTGGGTTGAATATGGTACGAGACGAATTTGAAGTCGAAGTATTCCGCGATCTGGCAAACAATTCATATCGCATCGCGGGATTTGACAAGAACAAGACTAGTTATTTTGCTTTGAATGGAACATGGAAAGACAACCATATTCATTTGGAACGATATTTTTTGGTGGGGACAACGAAGATGGATGGTACATACGATGTTGACACATCTGAATGGTCTGGCACAAGTGAAATAGACGACGAAGAAGGAACCTGCTTCACCATGGATATGCGATACATTATTCCAACTTGGCGATTTATCGAATGCTACAAGCCAGTTGTGATTGAAAATACGCTCTGCTTTTCTTGCGATAAGACTCCCAGAGAAACTATCGCTCCCATAGACCTGCCTTTTCTCATCGATGATGTGCGCAGTCAGCTCATGTCACGCATTCAGATTTCAAAGATTCTCAACCAACGAGATCGCGTAAGACGACCATGGGTGTAAAAGATGGCTCATATCTATTTCATGTACGTAGCTAGGTCGAACAGCCCTCATGTACGCCGCAGAAAAAGGAAACTTGCCGATTTTGGTGGAAATTCTATCCTTCTTGGGCTCGGATGACGTTGGCACCATCGACCAGGTTCTTATCAAAGTCATACACGTGAATGATACGGGTTTATTATAGGAGGGTAAATCCGCCTTGGACCTTGCAGTAGCTCGTAAGCTTGAATGTTCAGAGCTAGATCTTGCCAAAGACGATCTTGCCAAATGTGTGAAAATTCTTCACCGTCGGAGAGGAGCTGAAAGCCATTTGTTTCAAGCGTCGACGTCTTTTGCAGCTTTAAATTCATTGTAATACAGCTGTAGAGCTATTCGTTTCATCAGCCAACGAAATGTTGTGTGAAATTTCAAGACTGAATGATACAAACGACAAGTAGAGAACAATTTCGTTGAATAATATTGGGGTAAAGCAATTGTGTGACAATAGTGTTTTCTCTGCGATTCAACCTGTTGTATGTATTAATAAATTCTATCAAACGTATTTATGTCACAACACGTTTTAAACTGTTGTAGAAATAATTTGGTGTGGCAGGGCTAGTACAAGGCAAGTGACGAAGAGATTTCATGTGTGTTTACATATTCCTATGAACATCATAGCGAATAATCATGTGAGCGTCTGGACTATGCCTTTAAGGCTGGTATCAATTGCATTAATTCATCCAGCTTTGCTGCGGTGAACTCCATTTGCTTTGTTAATTTCTCGTTCTGTTTTACCACAGCATCGATTTTTGAAGCTTGAGATTCGATTTACTTGCTCATGCCTTCAATTGGTTGAATCAATCCTTCGTTTACTGTGGTGATTGAATTGAATTTGGAATTATTCAATTCCAATTGTTTCGCCATATCATTGTTCTGTTTCGTAACGATCTTGGAGGTCATACTTGCAGTTTTTTGCTCAATTTCGTCATATTCATATCATTTTCGCTTGATTTGCCATGGCTGGCGTACGTCCATACATGCTCGTTCATCATTGCTTCTACCGTGATGAAGGTTGGTGCGGCAACAGACTTTGAGCTAATGATATTTGTAATGTGAGGTATCATATTAACCTTCAGAGTGTTTAAGATACTATGAATCGTTATTACATTAAAAGCTATTTGGTGCAAGAGTGTGCCTTTCTTGTGATCTTCCGTTTGTTTTTCGAATTCCACAGACGCATCATATTGTCCTCGTACTTACTCAACTCTTTCTTCACGAGTCCATCCAGTTTCTTTGAGCTATTTTCGGTAACTTGACCGCGAGTTTCTTTCGAACCGTCAATATATTTAGAGATTCATTTTCTTGTATGCTCCATCAACTCCAATTCACCGCAGAAGGCAGTAGAAACGCCAAAGGTACAAAATGTTGCATGTGTAATAGTCCATCTTCGATCATCTTCAACTCGTCCTCAGTGCTTTAATCAAATTTCTCTATCAACTCCAAGCACTCCTTTTTGCTTCTGTTGTACAAATTAATTCGACTTTCGTGTTCCTCTGGAATTTATAAATGCGTCTTAGGTATACTTTCACCAAATATCAGATTCACGTCACCGTCGCCTCTGGTGTCCTTAAAGGGAATTAAATCGTCGTTTTCACTCTTTGTATTGTTCATAGACTCTTCAAATCGCAGAATGCACTTCGCATAACTTGCCAATGCTTCAATGAAAATGAAAAAGCAAACTGACAGCTAAAGTACCCCATTGTTAAATAGTGGAAAATAGTTGACGAAGTTGGACCAATGAATGAGAATTAGAAATGCAGTGACAATAATTGCAGTGAGGGAGATCACAATTTTTAGCAGATGAATCTTCGATCGCCGTTTCTTCCCAGCGAGATCAGGGATAATCAAATATGGATCGAAAGAAAGATTTCCATGGAGTTGGTACCTTATTATTTGCCAAAGAGCCTTTGGTCTCAAGATGTGCACAAAAATGATAGAAAGCACAGTGAGTACAACTGCGGTCACACCAAGAATAACATTTAGTGGAACTGTTATTACGGTCACGGTCACACCAAGGATAACATTTAGTGGAACTGTTATTCTTGGTGTGACCGCAGTTGTACTCACTGTGCTTTCTATCATCATCATCGAATATGACAGATGAGACGTTGAAGTAACAAGAAGCAACAAGTTCATCGCAAACTGTTCAATGTGTACTTCCGCTGGCCAAACAGTTCCCACTTGATTTGTATTATTCAAAGTATGACGAGCTATAGAACATAACAGCCCTGATGATTGCAATCATGACCGGAAGTTAAGCAATTGTTCAAGTTCTTTTAGAAAATATGGCTGAAATGGATATCGAAGATGTGGTTCGTCTATTTTGTTTTTGTTTTGTGAACCAAAATGTTTAGAATGAAAAGACTTGCTTCGATCTCGTCGGTCAGTCCCGAGATTGATTGGCGTAATGATGACAATAAAGGTTCCCATGGTACAAAAACCAGCTTGATTACTACATTGCCCGTAGATTTGGTGAGATTGATCAAGTGTCTCTGGCTGTGGAGTACTGGATTGACAGTGGCATCAAGTTATTCTTGTGAACAGTGTTTGAAAGTGGCATTTTTGTCGATGTACTTCCTGTAGATCAATTTGACCATGCTGCATCACTCTCTCTGCTTGGAATATTGTGACGCAGAAATTTATTGGCACCATAAATTATGACTAGGGTGTGATACGATAGCAAACCCAAGTTTGGTGTTGCATCCTCCTTTTATGACTGCCAAAAATGAAAAGTGGCGCTTTCTTGAAACAAAGGCATTAGTGACTACTAGTACTAGTAGTGAAAAGTCTGTGAAGATATCGGAGGATTCAACGAACAATTGTTCGCATACCAATTGTCTTTCATCTTATCCTTGTGAGTTGAGCAATGGCCGTCCAGTTGAAAAAGAGGTAGAAATTTATTGTGTAAAATATTTATTTCTACTAAATTTAGTTCAGGCAAATACTATACATCTTTGATGCCCGAGTTACTCAACTATGGGTCAAACAGATTGCGGTATTTTATGACTTTCAATGTGTCTACAGTCATTAAATTTAATAATGAATTGCGGTGTCTGGCCGTGAAAACATCAGGTCAAATTTGTCACACCTTGATCAATCGAAAAGGCAATATAGACGCTTAACTCGGTGGTGGGGTTAAGAACGAAATACATACTAGTACCTCTGAAGCCAATGTGGAACTAATTCAAAACAGAACCTAATACCTCATGTATTAACTGATTCATACGCCCTTAAGGTACAAGGAAGCGTAAATAATACCATTTGTTCCATCAAGCTCTCGATTGAACAACAAATTAATGGATAATGTTTTCTGGCTACAACTACTGTGTAAGATATTGTCATGAAAGATTCATGACAATCAATTACTAGTGGCGAAAATTGAGATTTGAGATGTGTCAGTGATGATACAATGTGAACATGGAGTGCTCCGAGAACGACGACAGAAACCGTGCGACGAAACAGCTACGACATCACAATGAAGAAATGGATAAAACTGGATACATTTTTGTAGAAGGGGTTATGCTTTCTTGTCCATCATCAATTGCATTAATTGCTCTAGCTTAAACGCAGTCGATTCCACTTGTTTGGCCATATCTTCGATCTGTTTCGTGAGAGCGTCAACTTTGGAAACCAACAACTCCATTTGCGTTGACAGTTTTTCGCTTAGTTTTGCGATTTCGTCAACTTTCTTGTGCAATTCTACCTTCTCATTCTCTTCACCGTTGCTCGAGTCTGCAGGCTTCGAATTCTTTAAAATTCCTTCAACCATATCGAAACGTTCAATGACATCACTAAGGGTAGGGGCTACAACAGCATTTGTCTTTGCTTCACTAATGGCACTTTCAAAGTGCGATTGGATGTTTGTCTTGAGTGTATTCATCCGATCTTCAATGGTGACCTTATAGATCATTTGATGTAAGAGTGTACACTTCTTGTGCTCGTCTGTCTGTTGCTTTGATGTCCACTCACGTTTGATCTTCTCGTCAAATCTTTTTAACTCCCTTTTCAATGACTCCCCAAGCTTCATTAATGATCTTTCTGAATCTTGACCACGACTATTCTTCGAATGCTCAATAAGTGCAATGATGAGATCACACGTCTGCTTGACTACATTTCGCTCACGAGGAAATATTCTCTCCTCACCAAATGTTACAAAGTGCTGAACATGCAGCAATTCGTTATCAAATGTCGTAAACTCCTCACCCACAATCTTTTGAAATTTCGTCATCAAATCCAACCACACCTTTTTCTTCTTTTGATACGCATCGATGCCTGCTTCTTGCTCATCAGGAATTTGAATACTTGACTTTGGCACACTTTCGTCAAAAATAGGATTCAACACAAGCTTGACGTTGGCATCCTTGAAATTAATCAAGGCGATGTTGTCGTGCTCTTTGTTATTCATGGATTCTTCCAATCGCAAAATGCACTTGGCATAACTCGCCAAAGCTTCCGTCTTTGCCTTTTCGAAACCACTATCCACAGTCTTGTTCATCATGGCGAGCAACACATTGAGCAGCAAAATGACTACCACGGCTGCGTGGAACATCATTAATACCACTGCACACGCCGACAAGAACTCATTTTTGTTTGTATTTCCATCCTTGTCTTTAAACGAATTCAATGAGTCCAAGGGAAGTTCGCCAAATGTCACGAAATACGTTGTGATGAAAGATTGGGTAATCGTACTGAAGCTATCATCACCCGTCTTTTTGAAGAGTTGATAAAACGTGATTGTCAATCCCATTTGAAACACACCAAACAAAATGAAGAAGTTCCAAACGTCATTCAGCAAATTTGACATCATCGGTAGCAGATAACTTGCAGATGGTACGACTTCCAAAAATTGGACGGTCAACACCCAAAGCATGATGGAGATAAAACTGCCAATACCAATCTCGATCGCCAACAAAGTGTCATGGGACTGACTCAACGTGACGAGATTCAACTTGAGTGGAACAAACACAAAGAAGATCACGAGGTAAATCGTCATTTGGGCTTTGTTGATGTCCGACTTGAAATACTTCAGAACACCTGCTCGAGCTTCATTTATTTCAGTCACAAGGAAAAAGCTGACTGTCAACCACAACACTCCATTGTTGAATTTGGGAAAGTACTTCACGAGGTCGAGCCCGTCCATGAGATACAATAATGGAACCACCAAAGCTGCAGTGAGAAAGAGGACAATTTGAACAAGTAGAACCTTTGCACGTCCTTTCTTCACTGCAAGATCTGGAATTTCGAGACGAGGATCCAAAGTAAAACTTCCATCATGGAGATATCTTGCGATTCGCCACAAAGATTGAGGTCTCAAGAATTGCACAAAGACGAAGGAAAGCACAGTAAATACAACTGCAGCAATACCAAGGATAACAGCTCCACTTGACACCTTCAGCTCGTCACCATCAAAAATGATAGATGAGACAGTGGATGTAACAAGTAGCAGCATGTTCATCATGAGTTGTTCGATGTATTTTCGTTGGCCAAAGATTTCCCACTTGATTTGCATAACACGACGCATGACAACATGTTTCAAACATTCCTTTCGACCTTCCATGATGAAATCAGGATCGTCCGTCTTTAGTTCAATGATCGAGTGCAAAACGCTTGTTTCCACTAATTCACCATAAATTTGCTCGAGCTACAGAATACCAAAGTATCCAACACAACTTTTCAAAACCTACCGCAGAAAATTCGATATCGTGACGATTGATTACTACGCAATCATCCAAAAATGTCCTTGCCAGTTCTGGACGACAATTGATAGCTTTACGAAAGCCACCTTTCAAAAATGCTTCATCCAGTGTCATTCCCACCAATGACTGGACTAGCTTGTCACGGAATTCAACAGTATTTGCACGCGATTGCTTTTCTGCAGAAAGTAAGTCCTTGATCTTTGCATGCTGTGTCACAATTGCCGTCTTCTTGCCAGAGTTCGAAGTTTTACGATCAAACTCGTTGAGGAGATCTAAGCAAGTCTTCTTTTTCTAGAGTTGTGAATATTAAGTTTTCATTTAATTAGATGCACACTTACCAAATCTTGGATATCAATTTCAGCATGTTTTTCAAGTAGTTTCTTAACAATATCAACATGCCCAGCCAAAGCGGCCATCATCAAAGCCGTTCTGCCCACCTAGAATATATGTGATGTTCGAGATGTTGATGTTAAAGGTACTATGTTTGTTGCGTCAATCTCCGCTCCTCTTGAGATCAATATCTCTATGTAATCTTCGGAAAACTTTGAATTTTCACGTGCAGCAAGCATTAAAGCTGTATTTCGTTTCTACATTGCACTTAATGCAACTCTCCGTCGTTTGACAAACCTCATCCTTTTGATATACCAGATCCCCTCCATCCTGAGTCAGCTTATCAACAACATTCTTCGACTGCTGCCCAAGAATAGCAGCGTGAAGGGCACTTTCCTTTGCCTACAGAAGATCAACCAATTTCATTCTACACGTGCTACTTGTTTGTGCTTTTCAGCAGCTTGAATACTTGGTACGTTGGCCAGGTAGTACAGCCTCAAATATTCACGCTCCATTAAATCATACTTGTCCATAATTAACTGGTAACAATTTGCTTTTTCGTCGAGAAGATTTATCTGGGAGTCATCCGACTATTAATTTCATTTAGAATGGGACATAATAAACAATTTGTACCTCGTAGGCTTCCAAAGCCGTCGGCGATACTCCAAAACGTAAAAGCAGTTCAACACACCCAACACGGTCATTTTTCATCGCTTCATACAGTGGGTATTTGTATCCCTGAGTGGTAATTAGAAAACAATTTCATCTTTGTCGCACTTTGTCGTATTCTTCCAAATTTAGCTCTGTTTGTTCCAAAAGTAGCTTCAAAATATCCGTTTTGCCTTCTCGACAAACCAGATGGGTTACTGTGGTTCCCTGGAATTCTTTCAAAGGGATAATAGAAGATGTCAAACCTTATCTCTTGCATTGAGCATTTCACCACTCACAGGCGAACTGAGAATTGACTCCAATTCCTTCCAATTATTTTTTTCGGCTAACTTACATAGCTCGGCTTCTTCGCCATTTCTTGTTTTATTGGCCTTCGCACAATCACCGCAGCAATTCATATCTTCTCGGAATGAATTAGGCTATGAATGCAAATTATTCACTGCAACGCGGGATATACCTTACAATAGTCGCTGGTAGGATCTGGAGGCAGCTTCGACGACGAATGAGTTCGATACAATGCAACAGTTCGTCGTTACTGAGCTTCAGCGAATCCTTAGCGCACACAAGCTTTCCTGCTACAGCAATATCCAAAGCAGACTTTCCATCCTATACCATCGAGTCAGTAAAGCAATAAGTCAAATCAACTACATTGTCGTTTGTGCGAATATCCTCAGGGTTCATGAATAGAAGTGGTTCTTCTAAAATACCCAAGTGTCCATTTTCAGCCGCGTACATAAGCACTGTGCGTCCAAGCTACAAGAAATTAAGACTTTTTGTCGCTCGTCATGACGCAAACGTACACGATCCTGTTGGTTGAGAATTTTGGAAATATGTACTCGAGTTTGGATTTCACAACGCACACTATCAAGGTCAAAAGGCAACTCCAATGGCATAAACAAATCTCGTGGAGTTTTGTCGCAAGAAACGCACAGAGTATCTTCAATTGGAACTGGTTTGGAGCACTGCGTACATGGCCACGTCGGAATCGTGTACCGTATCTTCTCCTTAGCTTCGTCACCATCGTCATCTCTGATGACAGTCGGACCTGACCACTCTGACTTGGCGGGATCGTATTTTCCATCCAACACAGCTGTCATCGTAGGATATATGCGATCCATGTGAATGTTGTCGTCTTTCCATGTACCACTCGAGGCAAAATAACCCGCTCCATCCTTGTCGAACCCAGCAAAACGGTACGAATCAGTAGCCACATCTCGAAGAACTTTGACACAGAACTCGTCATCACCCCAAACACTGTTCTCTTGGCGGCATTGACCAACCCATGCATGACGAAGACTTCCATTGCGCGGATTCCACTCAGGGATGTCATCGGAGCAGTTCAGGCAGAGTTCGTCTTGAATAGGCACAAAGGCTTCACATTTGTAGCAAGTGTACGACGGAATATTGATTCGAAAGTCATCACTTGCTTCCTCCAATCCGAACCATCGGCCGGACCAAACCTTGCTTGACTCGTCAAAATTGCCAGTAAATTCAACCGTGTTTTCGGGATAAACCTTGGTCATCGTGATTTGATTTCCTTCCCAAGAGCCAAAAGCATCAAAATCGTCCACATGATCTGTCCCCTCACCAATCAAATGGTACTGGTCATTTTCAACGTCGCGAACTACAGCGACAAACAATCCCATGTCACGCCACTCGCCATCTTCTCGAATTTAACCCTTCCAATAATAGATACTATCATGACAGCATTTCAAGCATTTGGCATTTTCATTGGGGACATTAGTTCCACATGTTGTACATGGCCATACAGGAATATCAATGCGAAACTGTTTTGTACCACCAGTTGCAGAGATCATTTGGCCAATCCATTTCTTTGTTTCGTGTTCAAATTCACCTTGATAAAACACAGAGTGTTTAGCATAGTGCTGTGCAAAATTGATGGAGCCATCCTTCAATGTACCACTTATACTGTAGAAATCACTGTCTGAAGGATCATATCCTGGACGCTTCAATCGATACAGTTTCGCTGGCACATCTTCTCTGATAGCAAACTCTATTTCGAATTCTTTCCATTGTCCATCTTCAAGGAATTTGCCTTGCCAATATCTCGGCTCCACCGAGTCGCATTTGAAACAAAGTACATTCTCTTCAGGAACTTTTGAACTACACTTGGAGCATTGAAAGAATGGAATGGAAAACTTAAATTCTCCATCAGCAGACTCACCACCAGTCTTATACTCGCCAGTCCATTCGCCAGTTTCATCGTCAACTTCACCATCATATTCTACGATTCTCTCGACATCAGCGTAAGATTTCTTGATTTTAAGTTGTGAGGAGTTCCATTCACCAGACAAATGATATACACCGCCTTCGTCCGCAAATGTACCAACGCACTTATAAATCTCAGTGTCTCGAACCAACTTAAATTGGAGTTCAATATCAGTGCTGTCTCCGTTTTGGAGATGCTTGCCATGCCACACTTGCTTCCGTCCTGGTCCTTTGACAGT
Organism: Aphanomyces cochlioides; assembly: GCA_019828595.1. NCBI lineage: Eukaryota > Oomycota > Saprolegniomycetes > Saprolegniales > Verrucalvaceae > Aphanomyces > Aphanomyces cochlioides. The sequence continues at coordinate 1,260,089 of JAHQRK010000014.1, read as the reverse complement.
CGTTGCACTAAGCCATTTTTGTAGCGCTTTCAAGTCCCCATTTCGGGCTACAACGTGCACAGGATACAAAGCACGTGTAAGGCGCTCTAAATGGATCATCTCTTTTATTTCATTGTTTGCCGCTGCTTGAATAACATATCTTCCATCCTAAAAGTAAGAATCATGAGATGGGATAACAGGATAATCAGACGTTGTCTTTGATGTCAATTATAGCTCCGGCCTTCAATAATAATTTCACACCACACTTAAAACCTTCAGCGGAGGCATAAAAGAGAGCGGTTTTTCCGTCCTACGTTTGATTTGAGGATAACAATATTTAAGGCTGAGCGAACTTGACTCTTGAGGTGAATGTCTGCACCAGCTCGGATGAGTATTTCTACTCCTCGTTCGTTATTGCCCTTGACTGCATGCATAAGAGGGGTTTCTCCATCCTAAGGAAGATAAGGTCGAATGAAGATGCCGCAATACCTGATTAAGAATGTCCACTTGACCAGCAATAGGAGCCAGGATGTCCAAAATGTCATTGCTCTCATACAATGCTGCCACGTGCAAAACTGTTGATCCGTCCTAGAATGTACAAAAGTCAGAAAATGAAATACACAGATCAACTGACAGAGTTGGTGTAGTTGAAGTCCAATGAAGTATTCAATTTGTCCGCCAAATATTGCGCAATATCGAAAGTACTACATTCCACGGCGTTCATTAGGGGAGAGCCACACTACAAAGTAACGCTAATCGATGTGCACCTCAATTGAGAACATACATTTGGAATATTTGTATTTTCCAACAGCGTCTTGATAAGATCGAGATCTCTATAGAACACAGCATAATCCAAAATAGAACAATCCTCCTGGGCATATTAGACCAGGGAGATCGCGAGATAGCTCACCCCTTCATCGGTATTCAATGCAGCTAAGTCGTCGTCCGAAATGTTTTCCAAGCGCTTCATAAGCACGGAGTGTTTTCATTCAATTATAAGGTCAAAGAGGGATTTCTCAGCATCGTCAACAACACTTTCCTCCTCTTCCTCTTCAAGATTCGTCGCTTCCGCGTCATCAATTGTGACGGCTTTCATTTCGTTGCCGATGGGGTCACGAGCATCGCCGATTTTCGTCTTGAACGATCCTGATTGCGCCATGTTGAGCGAATTAGGAAATGACGAAGTGTTTGGTTGGTCTTGGCACTTTGACCCGAACTACCGTGGTAGTCTACGTTCTTTCTGGCGTGCGGTGCGCACGATCGTAACTTAGAATCATTATGCACTCATCTCAAATGAAGCAAGTGTACAGGCGATGCTGAGAAGAAAGTGTTGGAGGCTAATCAGAGATTGAAGAGGAACGGAAGAACCAGGTAGATATCGATCTACCAGGTAGATATCGATTTACCTGGTTCTTCTTTCGTTCCTCTTCAATCTCAATCAAGTTGTTGTATTCTTACTTCTTTGTAGGCTTTGCAGAAAGAAGTATGGTACTGTATTCCAAGTCAGTCCAGTGTCCCCAAAATCAAAGCGCTCTCTAATTTGCCTGATGAGTGACCAAGCGATTGTACGACCGAGAATTCGAGGCTTCATATTTTCATTGGATTCATATACTGTCTTGCGTCGCTGATCCTCCTTTGCACACAATTATATACAGTTGTGAGGCATTGCTCGTCCACATGAGTCCACCTGTCAACTTTTTGCATTCGACTTTGACTGGCCAACAGGAGTTCAGCGCCTGTTATCTTCTTAGATCAAAGTTGATGGCAGACACTTCTTCAGAGCTAAAATGCGCGTTACATTTTAAATAACAGAAGATGTCGAAAACTTTCAGCATTAAGACCGCAGACGATGACCACCTTCACGAAACACCCTGAGTGAAGGCTGGCATCGTCCTCGACGACAAAACAGATGGATAGCGGTGTCAAATTGACAGCTTTACCTTTGAAAATGTATATGGGCGGGTCTGGATGCCACCAAAAATGGCATAAAAATGCCAAAAAATGCCATAATTCGAAATATGCCATAATTTTCAATTTTGACTGTCTGGATGCCACCTTTTCAAAGAATTTTTTGTCACAATTTTCTGGAGTTTTGGCCAAATTATGCCATAAAAATGGACCAAATTGGTCTATTTTTTATGACATATTTTTCGTGAACGCACTGATCGAGTCAAGCTTGAGATTCAGCTTGTCATCTCTTCAAAAATACACGCACACACTATATATTATCACTGTTGCATGTTCTAACACTCTGAGAAGCGACAGTGATCGAGCCTTGCTCATCTCTGGCTCATTTCAAAGTTTCCGGTAGGAAGAGACTGACACAACAGTATGACAACAATCGTCTGTACCGGAAATATTGAAGTTTCTTGTGGGCCACAAGTTGTGGCATCCAGACAAATAACAAATTCTCCAACTATTCCATTTTGAATTGTGAATTTGGAACTTTGGAAAAATTTTGCAAAATGTCATTTCAGTTTTATGGAGGAAAAAATTGAAGGGCATCCAGACCAGCCCTAAGTTTTCGAGGAAGAGAATCATTATTTTATAAAGGCGATTTATTCTTGCAATGAAATTTTCATTCAAGCAAAAGATTGCTTTGAATTTTAATACATTTATTAATGCAATTCACAATTTAACAGAATGCGAATTCTGTTTCTGTTTTCATGACATCCCTCTTGAATTGATTGGTGTATGGTGTTCTTTCGTGCGATACACGCTTTCTCTGCACTGTTACTTTTAGTTGTGGCCGGCCTATTCGTGGCATTGCACTTACTTTTAGCGCCAATGGCCCATTCAAACATATTCGTCAGTCTGGATCGACCGAGGAATTTAGAGAGAGGGAGGTTCTGCTCCAAGGCATTGTATCGCAAATAGACGATTGGAACGAGCGTATTACCGAGGAAAAATCACTGAAAGATATTAAGTCATCGGCTCTACTTAAGTCGGGAGAAGTCATGAAGCGACTCGCTATGGACGAACTCATTGACGACGATACAAACGTTGATGCTGACGATGATTACAACGATGAAAAATCCACAACAACGGACGGGTCATCCAACCTGGCACGTTATCTGAATGGAGAGGGCAAAACGAAGCGACGGTCGAAGATATCAAAGTCAGAGCGAATCGGCGCGATCTCGGATGCTCTTGTAAAGGCTCTTGCGGCCACCGACGACGAGCAACGACAGAAGCAGGACATTGAAATACAGAAAATGGAATTCAAAAGAGATCAAGCTCGATTAGAGCGTGAATACCAACGGGAAGAAGCTGCTCGCCAGAGACAATACGAGGCAGAAGAAGCCGCTCGACGTCGCGAACACGAGCTTACCATGGAAGACAGACGAGTGCAAGCTGATCGTGAATGTGAGAAGATGATGGAGTTCGTGCTCAAAATTCTCAACCATCAAAGATAAACAGGATAAACTAGGGTAGATTTAAGTACTGATCTAGACTTGGAGGCAGCATATCAAAGTACATTGAAATTTGGCTTCCCAGAGGTTGCATGCATGTGTGGCAATTCGTCAACAGAACTGCTGCAAAGAAATTCTTGCCCACTGGTGCTTGTCTTACACGTTGCTTCTTGTCCCAGTTCATGTACTCCCACAGGTTTTTCACCCGGCCAAATCCCCATTCCACACATTCTCGAACAGAGCTCATATTCTGGTTGAATTGAGCCGACTTTGGATTGGCTGCGATCAATATGCGCATGACCTTGACTAAGCACTTCTTGTTGCGGCGCGCAAGGATCCAAGCCTGAGCCAAAACTTCAATCGCTTGGTCGCCTGAGAGTTTCGGACCAACGAACACGAGCTGCGAATCCAATGAACTTATCCGAATGGACCCTTCCCGTACGTGTGGCAGCCTCCTTGCTCTATTACTCTTGACCTTTAGGAGAACTTTCTCGCGGATGTGGACGGCGCCACATGTCTTTGTTTCCAAAATGCACTCTGAAACTGAATTGCGTCGTTGAGATAGAATCGACTTTGCTCCAACCTACCCCTGGCTGAGTTTACACCTTTGCCCGATCAAGTTGAACACCTTTTGCCATCAATGTGGAAAGAAACAAAAGAGAAAACTCTGATTTTATTCAAGACGTAATATAAAACGCAACTTTTGCCATCAATGTGAAATATTTTGCCATCAATGTGACCTGGTCACGAGCCATATTGCGTGTCCTCCAATGCCTGCTATGTTTCTTCAGCAAAACAGAGCCTCTGCTACGACGACAGGCAGAGTAATTGAAGCCATGGAATTTCTGGCCGCCTCTTCGAGTAAACTCATGGGTGCTTGGAGGTAGGCGTCGAAGTCACAGCGATCGAACATGTGCTCAGTGCGCAGCGCTACTTCAAGTCACTAAAACAACCATCAATCGGGTTTAGCATTGGCGAATACGGGCCACGGCGAAACAAACGCATCCAAGAGCGTCGCAATTGTGAAATGAACTATCACTTCACCATTGAGAGGCTCAAGGATGCCAACTCAGATCGAGCACAAAAGATGCGCGCGAAGGCAAGGCGCCAATCTGTTTTGGTCCAGTGGAGTGAGTTAATTGAACTCAACGGCTTCTGGCAGTTGCCACGGTCGTCGAATGCAATGAACCCAGTCCACTGGACTGAACGTTCTTGGCCGTTCTTGGCGCCTTGTCTTCGCGCGCATCTTTTGTGTTCACATTGGTGGAAAAGGATTTCACATTGAAGGCAAAATTCTGACTGAAAATGACTCTGAAATCCGATATTTTTTATCTGCTCCACATTGATGGCAAAAAGTGTTCAACTTGATCGGGCAAAGGTGTAGATAGACTTGGATTTTTACCCTAAACCACGTCTACTTCAAACTGAAACTGAAACCTCTTCGATTTTCGGTTTGCGAAAGTTCCCTAATGATATACACAGGCAAGTTGACCTTGTGGACGAATGATCAGAGGACAGATACCCTCATTGCTGAATATGACGAAAAACATGAAAATGCACATTGATGTAAATTATCAACCGCGTTGTTTCTAATAATGCAGTCCGCCTCGCCGATTCCAGATATTTCCTTTCATTGTTAACACTGTTCAACGGATTCTTTCGATGCAATATTCTAAGATATATATTCCATGGCAGGGCTATGACAAAACCCTCTCTGAATCCACCATCAATTCGGACACCTTCCTCACTATACTTTAATGATGGACAAGACGCTTGTATTGACTTATAGCGATAGAGGAAATAAGATTTGGTAGCGATAGAAGAAATATAATTTGTTGGACGGTCATAAATGCATGTATATGGATTGTAGTTGAGGAATATTGATAATACACTAACAAAAATTAGGACCTCTTTCGAGTTTGCCGCTTTTTTGGTGTTTGGTTGCCACTGTTGTATAATACGGTGCCACTCTGTCTAGATGGAAGACACTTGCAGAGGAAGAATTTTGGGACTTCACCACGCAGAGAGATGCCGGGACACCAGTTTCTTGATTTTATGAAATTTGTAAAGTGACCCTTGGGCTCTTGCCAACAGCCCAAAGGTCACTTTAACAACAGGCGTTGTTTGAGAATATTTTGTTCTGATTGTCTTGACTCGCAACAGCCACTATGTAAAATATTTCAAACATGGACACACTTGTGCCATCGAGTAGATTGTATTCACGTTTTCCTCCAAATTAGTGGTCGCATTCCCTTGAATCTGATGTTCAAGTCATTAACTTTGGTATCTCGAATCATTTAGCTCCATTCATATTACATAGTACCTTTATAGTCTATAATATACTCTTTCCATCCTTTAGCTACTTTAACTTCACAAAAACAACAATGTATTCATAATCGAGGATTAAGCTTTCAAGTCTAAAATCAGTTGCTTCAATTCCTCCAACTTCGATGCCATGGCTTCCATTTCTTTGGCCATTTCTTCGTTTTGCTTGGTTCCAGCTTCGACTTTCTTCACCAATTCATCTTTTTCATTCGATTCATCATCGCTCGAGCTAGTCGACTTTTGCTCCTTCAAAATTTCTTCAACTGTGTCGAAGCGATCAATGATATCACTGAGGGTAGGAGCAGCAGCAGCCTTTGCCTTGGCGTCGCAGATTGCACTTTCAAAGTGTGACTGGATATTTGTCTTGAGTGTGGTCAAAAGATCGTCAATTGTGACTTTGTAAGTCATTTGATGTAAGAGTGTGCATTTCTTGTGCTCGTCCGTCTGTTTCTTCAAATTCCACTCGCGTTTGATGTTGTCTTCGAATTTACTTAGCTCTTTCTTCACCAACCCATCAAGCTTCTTCAAAGCATTGTCCGAATCTTGGCCACGAGTTTTCTTTGAATCCTCAATGTGTACAGATATCTGATCACGAGTATGCTTAATCATGCCCAATTCGCCATGGAAGGCTCGAGCGACATCAAACGTTACGAAATGTTGCAAGTGCAACAAACCGTCTTCGACCGTCTTCAATTCCTCATCGGCAATAGTTTGAAACTCGTTCATCAAATCCAACCATGCCATTTTCTTTTTTTGATACGCATCGATGCCTGCTTCTTGCTCATCAGGAATTTGAATACTTGACTTTGGCACATTTTCGTCAAAAATAGGATTCAACACAAGCTTGCCGTTGGCATCCTTAAAATGAATCAAGGCGATGTTGTCGTCCTTGTCGTTGTTCATTGACTCTTCCAATCGCAGAATGCACTTGGCATAACTCGCCAAAGCTTCTGTCTTTGCCTTTTCGAAACCACTATCCACAGTCTTGTTCATCATGGCGAGCAACACATTGAGCAGCAAAATGACTACCACGGCTGCGTGGAACATCATTAATACCACTGCACACGCCGACAAGAACTCATTTTTGTTTGTATTTCCATCCTTGTCTTTAAACGAATTCAATGAGTCCAAGGGAAGTTCGCCAAATGTCACGAAATACGTTGTGATGAAAGATTGGGTAATCGTACTGAAGCTATCATCACCCGTCTTTTTGAAGAGTTGATAAAACGTGATTGTCAATCCCATTTGAAACACACCAAACAAAATGAAGAAGTTCCAAACGTCATTCAGCAAATTTGACATCATCGGTAGCAGATAACTTGCAGATGGTACGACTTCCAAAAATTGGACGGTCAACACCCAAAGCATGATGGAGATAAAACTGCCAATACCAATCTCGATCGCCAACAAAGTGTCATGGGACTGACTCAACGTGACGAGATTCAACTTGAGTGGAACAAACACAAAGAAGATCACGAGGTAAATCGTCATTTGGGCTTTGTTGATGTCCGACTTGAAATACTTCAGAACACCTGCTCGAGCTTCATTTATTTCAGTCACAAGGAAAAAGCTGACTGTCAACCACAACACTCCATTGTTGAATTTGGGAAAGTACTTCACGAGGTCGAGCCCGTCCATGAGATACAATAATGGAACCACCAAAGCTGCAGTGAGAAAGAGGACAATTTGAACAAGTAGAACCTTTGCACGTCCTTTCTTCACTGCAAGATCTGGAATTTCGAGACGAGGATCCAAAGTAAAACTTCCATCATGGAGATATCTTGCGATTCGCCACAAAGATTGAGGTCTCAAGAATTGCACAAAGACGAAGGAAAGCACAGTAAATACAACTGCAGCAATACCAAGGATAACAGCTCCACTTGACACCTTCAGCTCGTCACCATCAAAAATGATAGATGAGACAGTGGATGTAACAAGTAGCAGCATGTTCATCATGAGTTGTTCGATGTATTTTCGTTGGCCAAAGATTTCCCACTTGATTTGCATAACACGACGCATGACAACATGTTCCAAACATTCCTTTCGAGCTTCCATGATAAAATCAGGATCGTCCGTCTTTAGTTCAATGATAGAATTCAGGACACTGGTTTTCACGTCGTTGCCATAAATATCCTTGAGCTACGCGTCCCAGTCTAAGCCATCACCCATGCAAGAGCACAGTTACCTGAGAAAAGTCTATATCGTGACGATTGATGACAACACAATCGTCCAAAAAAGTACGCGCCAAGGATGGACTGCAATTGATAGCTTTACGAAAGCCGTCTTGCGAAAAAGCCTCTTCTGGGGTCATTCCCACCAGCGACTTGGCCAGTTTATCACGGAATTCAACAGAATTCGCACGCGATTGCTTTTCGGCAGACAGTAAGTCCTTGATTTTTGCATGTGGTGTTGCGTATTTCGTCTTACTGCTGCCTCTCGAGGATCCAAGGTCGCACTGATTAACGAGATCCAAACAAGTTTTTCCGTTCTAGCGTTGAAGCGCTTTAATGACATGCCATGTGATAAGACCGTACCACATCTTGAATGTCGATTTCAGCCATCTCCTTCAAAAGAAGCTCAACAATCGCAACATTACCGGCTAAGGTCGCAATCATAAGAGCCGTTCTTTTCTCCTAGTGACCATTGAGCCTTCGTAAAATTTTCACATTTACGTTATTGGTCGCATCAATATCGGCTTCTCTTGCAATCAAAATCTTCACGTAGTCAACTGAAAACTCAGACTTGCCTCGTGCTGCAAGCATAAGAGCGGTATTTCCATTCTAAATCATCGTATTATGACACACTGTGTTCGTCATGTTTCGCACCTCGTCTTTTTCGTCAACATCAATAATCTCATCTTGGGAAATTGCATCAACCACGTTCTTTGACTGATGGTGGAGAATAGCAGCATGAAGACCACTTTGCTTGGCCTACGCAAGATCAATACAATTTTGTCACCATAGATGTCACCTGTTTATGTTTCTCAGCAACGACAATACTTGGTACGTTAGCTTGGTAGTACAATCGCAAACGATCTTGTTCCATCAAATTGTATTTGTCGACAATCAACTGGTAGCATTTTGCCTTCTTGTTCAGAAGTGACAATTGGTAGTCATTTGCCTACAAGATATTACTTCTCTACCCGATGTATCGACTGTACTTCATATGCTTCCAATGCTGTAGGTGCTACACCGTAATGCAACAACAATTGAACGCATCCAACTCGGTCCTTCTTCATCGCTTCGTACAATGGGTACTTGTATTCCTAAAAGAATCTTCAGAAGATGATGTCGACTTCATCGTACGTTGTCGTAATTTGTCAAATCCAGCTCAGATTGTTCCAAAAGCATTTTCAGGAGTTTTACTTTGCCCTCTCTGCACACGACGTGAGCAACAGTGGCACCCTATGGATCATTCAGAAAAATCATTTGTCGGATTCAAACCGTGTTTGCATCTTTTGCATTGAGTTTTTCACCACTCAAAGGTGAACGAAGAATGGTTTCTAATTCGTCCCATTGTTTTGTGTTCGCCAACTCATAGAGACTGACTTCTTTCTCCTTTTCTTTTTCATTTGTCGTTTCATTGGCTTTGTCACAATCACCACAGCATTTCTTTGGCCATTGGAATGAATCAGGCTAACCAGGTCATCCATGATTGGTCATGATAAATGCAACTTACGATTGTTGTGGGCTTGATCTGAAGGCAACTTCGACGGCGAAGTAATTCCACACAATCCAATAATTCGTCGTTATTGAGTTGAAGGGGATTTTTAGCACACACGAGCTTGCGAGCTAAAGCAATGTCTAAAGCAGACTTCCCATCCTATACAATTCGAGTAAGTTAAGCAAATGGTTCTCGCGTATTACATTGTCATTGGTGCGGATGTCGTCAGGGCTCATAAATGGCAGCAACTCCTCCAGAATACCCAAGTGTCCATTTTCAGCTGCGTACATAATGACAGTCCGCCCAAGCTACATAAACGTCGGATGAGTTCCATGTATATTGACGACACGTACTCGATCCTTTTGGTTGAGAATATTGGAAATATGAACTCGAGCTTGGATTTGACGTCGCACAGTATCAAGTTCAAAAGGCAATTCCAATGGCTGGACAGTATGACGTGGAGTTTTATCGCAAAAAAAACACAGAGTGTCTTCAATTGGAACTGGTTTGGAGCACTGCGTACAGGGCCACATCGGAATTGAGTACAGCATTTTCCCCTTGTTTTCATAGCCTCCATCATACTTGATGATATTTGGGCCAAACCACTCCGACTTGACTGGATCATACTTGCCATCCATCACTGCTGTCATCGTAGGGTATATGCGATCCATGTGGATATCATCGCCTTTCCAAGTTCCACTCGAGGCAAAATAACCCGCTCCATCCTTGTCGAACCCAGCAAAACGGTACGAGTCGGTCGCCAAGTCTCGAAGTACTTTGACGCTAAATTCGTCATCATCCCAATCACCGCGTTCTTGACGGCATTGACCAACCCATGCATGACGGAGGCTGCCGTTGCGAGGATTCCATTCAGGGATTTCATCGGAGCAGTTCAGGCACAGTTCATTCTGAATAGGAACAAAGGCTTCACATTTGTAGCAAGTGTACGACGGAATATTGATTCGAAAGTCATCACTTGCTTCCTCCAATCCGATCCATCGACCCGACCAAATCTTGCTTGACTCATCAAAATTGCCAGTAAATTCAACCGTGTGTTCGGGATAAACCTTGGTCATCGTGATTTGATTTCCTTCCCAAGTACCAAATGCATCAAAATTGCCCACATCATCCGTGCCTTCTCCAATCAAACGATACTGACCATTTTCTACGTCTCGGACGACAGCGACGAACAATCCCATGTCGTGCCACTCCCCATCTTCTCGAACTTCACCCTTCCAGTTGTAGATACTATCGTGACGGCATTTCAAGCACTTGGAGTCTTCGTTAGGGACATCAGTACCACACTCTGTACATGGCCACATGGGGATATCAAATCGAAAATCGTTTCTTCCTCCAGCGGAGTCAATCAATTCACCGGTCCATTTCTTTGCTTCTTCGTCAAAATATCCGTTGTAAAGAACAGTTTCTTTTGCATAATGTTTCGCAGCATTGATGCGACCGTCCTTCCATGTGCCGTTCAATTTGTACGATTCACCAGAATTGTTGTATCCTGTGCCCGTCAAGCGATATAATTTCGCTGCAACATCTTCTCTCACTTCCAAAGACATATACAGCGATTGCCATTGGTCGTCTTCCAGGTATTCGCCATACCAGTATCTAGACTCCACTGAGTCACAGTTGAAGCAGGTATTTTTTTCTTCTGGTACTTTGGAATCGCACTTGGAGCATTGGAATAATGGGATGGTGAAACTGAATTCACCCACAGCTGTCTCGCCACTAGTCGTGTATTCGCCCTTCCATTCACCAGTTTCCTCGTCAACTTCGCCACCATACTCGATGATACTCTCGTCATCTGCGTACGATTTCTTCACATCAAGGCGTGATCCACTCCATTCTCCACTGATGTGGTATACTCCTCCTTCATCGGTAAAGGTACCCACGCATTTGTGAGAGCGAGATTCAGTGTCACGGACCAACTTTACACGAAGCTCGACGTCAGTTCCGTCACCATCATGCAAATGTTGGCCGTGCCACACGTGCGATTGGCCAGGTCCTTTAGCAGTCGTAACGCTCAACCAATGCTGCAATGCCTTCAAGTCTCCATTTCGTGCCATGAGATGGACAGGATACAACACGCGTGAAAGGCGCTCCGACTTAAGAGTCTTTTTTGTGTCATCGTACGCGGCAGCTTGAATAATATACTTTCCTTCCTACAAACGCAGTGAGTAATTGGTAGGCAGAAAACAATCCAACATTGTCTTTAATGTCTATTTCGGCGCCAGCCTTCAACAAGTATTTAATTCCATCATCAAAACCTTGAGACGCAGCGTAATACAGGGCTGTTTTCTCTTCCTACAAGGGAAGATGACACTACATTCCGATTGACAAGAACGTACTTGACTCTGGAGGTGAATGTTTGCACCAGCTTGGATAAGTATTTCCATACCACGCGCGTTATAACCCATGATTGCGTGTATGAGAGGGGTTTCGTTATTCTAATCAGACGTAAACACTAGAAGGGAGCTGCCCTGTACTTGGTTCAATAGATCAGCTTTCGCACCAATTGCAAGCAGCTTTTCCAAAATATCATTGTTTCCATACCTTGCTGCAATATGCACAGTCGTCGATCCTTCCTAATTGCATAGCGATGAGGGAAATTAGGCAATAAGCATGACTAACGGAATTGACATAGTCGAGATCCAATGATGAACCAAAGGACTTGACGAGATAATCAGCAATCTCAACACTGTTGTACATAGCAGCTTGGAAAAGCGGAGCCCTGAGGTACTAGGAAGAAATCCACTATTCGAATTCTGTTTGATTGACAACATACCTGGGGGATAACAGTGTAATTCGTTCGTTCCAAAATCATCTTGACAAGGTCCAAATTGGTATACATGACAGCATAATCGAGGATGGAATAGTCGCTCTAACGTTATGCAAAATTAAGGCAACGTTGTCGCATCATGACTTACTCCATCGACTGCAGCTAAATTTTCGTCCGAGATATTTTCCAAGCGCTTTTTGATGACCGAGTACTTTCTTTCACCGAATAGGTCAAAGATGGATTTCTCAGCATCGGCATCTTCGACATCGACATCGTCTTCGTCTGGATTTGTTTCGTCCACATCGTCAATTGTGACGACAGTCATTTCGTCGATGATCGATTCACGAGCATTGCCACTTTTCTTCTTGAACCACCCAGGTTGCGCCATCTCCGGTCACTTTGGAAATGACGAAGTTTCTGGTCAACGTTGACAACCACCACCTGGTGTGGGCAATTATCTGGTGAGCTGCCGCAGGGTTGTGGCAAATTATCTGGTGAGCTGCCGCAGGGTTGTGGACAATCAAGTATAAAAAATAAATGATTTTCCACATTGACACTTGCATATGTTTTTCTTATTACTCGACGCTGGCGTCAGTTTGTCAACCGGGGAATGCCTTCAAATGACAAGTTCATTCAACCATCGACGTCGACTCTCATCACGGATATGAGGCTTTTACATAGGTGAAATATTGCGTGAGGTCTAGCCTTGATGGTTAAGCTCCCAAAGAAGCTCTTCCTGTCGTCGAAGTTGAGGAACTTCGAAGTCCAATGATTTTCTGGTCCAAATGACTGTATTGTATCGACCAGCACAATGTCACGACCACCCAACAAGAAGAGGAGGAATGAAAGGGGCTGGACAGTCGCTCTGCCTCTCTTTCTCAAGAGTTTATGCTGACAAGCTGCTAGTAGAATTAGGCCTGCACGACAACAATATTCCAAGTTCGTTGTGGGGCTCAATTGTCATACCAAGAACAAACGACTCCACTTCAGATCGCAACAATATTATCGACGATATTAGGCAGATTTGGCGTTTTCTTGCATCTCGGTAGGCAGATTTTAAATAGTGTGAACGAATGTCCAATTCCTTTCCGATTTTGCTCGAATGAATTACACTATTTACATGGCATTTTAGGACGCACGACGGCTATGAGCATTATATCATGCGAGCGACACCAGACATTCGCCCAGAAAATTGCGCTCACCGGAGCTAAGCGGAGGTCGAGTGTAAAATTTTCTGCAGGCGAATGACTCGACGGAGCGAACCCCCAACGTGTACGAAAAAGGGATTTCTTTATTTATCCCAGACGAAGCCTACTCTACTGTGACTAAAAGGTACTATTAATAGTATTGGACAATTGTTCACACTAATTAAAATCTGCCTACGGAGATGCCACCGAGACGAATTTCGTCCAGTATTACCACCGTTGATCGTTCATTTATCAAGATGTCGCTCGGTAGCATGCGACGAATCCTGTTGCTGATACATCGTGATGACGCTTCACCGACAGAGCACCTCATTTATCTGTCGCTTTTTGCTAAAAGATAAATGAATTTTTGTGACATGACATCGAGGAAAAATGCTGGAGACAACTAACCCAGAGATGTGGTTGATTGCTCGTTCCTTGTCTTTCAAGTGCATTGCCAGCAAACTGAGCCAACAGATCAATGAGCTGGATTTTGGTTGCTCTGCATCCCACAGGAAATGACGGTACATGTGTAGCTGACTGGTCTCAAAGGTTGAGAAGCCCTCGATAACGAGTAGAGCTAGCTGGCATATGGTCGACAATCTCCGATGAAAACAGGACTCATGGCGCCCTCAAATTAAGAGAAGTTCTGTCTTCGTCGACGATGATCGGCCATAGTCTCCAACGGTGGTTCAACTGACTGTGAAGTTGAATTTTCATTCGTTGTGTGTTCACAACAATCCACACCACGCATTGGGAAGGTCCCTTGAGCTGATCAGGTTTTCTTGCGTCGAAACGAGCAAACGAACGCGCGATGAGGCTGAGGTTGAAGAAAAGCACCCGTTTGACTTTGTCCACTCCAACACTGAGCCATCTATTAATTACAAGCTGTAGCTACACTGCGATGCCGTAGCTGGCATTCTCGTTATTCTTGGCATCGTGTTGTGGGCTAGTCTCCGGCAAGACTGAAATTACCGATGGCTGATCTGCAATCGAGCCGTAGCCAGGGGGTGGTGCGTTGGTCAAGGTGTAAGCTGGGATGGCATTATTGCTGGTCGCAACAAACAACGGCGAAATGGCAACCGCGTCTTCTTCTTTCTTGTCATGACAACAGACGCAGCACATGCAAAGGCATTGGACAATGTCACAGATATCTCCGCCACACGTGATGAAAGCAATGAACTGCCGGCACAAGTTGGGCATCTGGATGTGGCTGATTTCTGGTCCACGATGCAATTTACCTGCTGGCTCCAGTACTACACTATATAGTATGTACACTATTATAACTATATTAATATAGTGTTAGCATTGACATTGTTGCCCCCAAGAACTGAAAAGGCATGAAGGACAAGTCTCGTTGAGCTGAAGATGCTGAGATATGGCTCGCTATATACTTCGCATTCGAAGTGCAAAGAGCGGATTCGTAGATTCATGGTGTGATCACGGCTCTTCAGTCAAAACTGTCGAAGGAGAGAACCTTAGACGGTAAAATTATGGAGTGGTGTATTTTCGATTCCAAAGAGGCGCGATGAAGCGACAGATCGAAGTAGATGCCGCCGACTCGATATTTACGCCACAAGATGGAGCGTATGAAGTGCCTGATACTGTCGACTGTGTGCCTATGGATTCACCACGCCAATCGACTGTTCGTGAATCTGTGATGGTCGAGTTCCACGCAGCAGAACTTTTGTACGAAGAGGATAAACGATCTTATTCTGGTCGCATTCGGGTACACAACACTAACAGTCTCTTTACAAACTGTGGTGTATAGACTTGGCCTGGCCTCACACTCTTGGCTGCAGTCATTACCCTCTCTGTTGTGCTCATGACGCATTTTGCAATGGAAGCTCGCAAAACGAAGCAGGCACTGTCGCTAGCTGCACAGCAACGGCAATACGTCATCCGTACTATTGGAGGCGGAAACACGACAAATGGCACTGGCATCGACATCGGGCCAATTCTTGTCGACACGGATGGTGTAGTGGGCAATCCTAAAGTCTACCCAACTCCAAGTACACCGCTGACGTTATCGTGACTCAAACTATTTGTAGAATGCGGTCTTCCAAACTACGTGAGCAAAAACAACAAAATTTATTCTGTGTCTGCTAATGGAACGGAAGTGCCACTCGCAATCAAGGGACTCAATTGGTACAACTGACACTACAAATTTTAATTACATCCTTGACTTAGGTTTGGCATGGAAACGTATGTGAACTGATGGTGATTAAGGAGCCTTACTTTTGTAGAGGCGATGCAATTCCTTTTGGACTGTGGGCAAATGATCAAAATGGCACGACCGCGGTAGTTCCAGGTGATTCTTCATTGGTAACAAGGCCTTTGTAGTACCAAGTTGCTGCTTTTTTGGCTGCCAACAAGTTCAATAGCATTCGTCTACCAGTGTCGATCTACAACATTGCAAACAATGTCAAACCCAACAAAAACATGATCAACGTGGCAGCTAACCGCGCCTTTGATGTATCCTCGTACATGACACTTTTGAAAAGTGTGATTTCGACGCTTGCATATCGGAAGATTTCTGTTCTAATCTCTATTCATACATTAACCCCAAAGAGCTCTGGTGGAGCGTGGTTTAGCGACGACATTTCCAAAGAAACGGTACAGCCAATTCGAGGAGCTCACTTGATGTCGTTGTAGTTCCTTGCAGCCGTGGATACACTCACGACCAATTTATGCAATGCAAAGTATTGGAATATTATTGGTCTCGATTTGAAGAATGAGCCTTACGAATCAACATGGGGAGACAATGGTCCAAAAGATTTTCAAGCTGGAGCAACGACAATTGGCAATCGAATGCTGAAGGGATGTCCGCAATGGCTTGCATTTGTGGAAGGCGTTGTGGGAACTCATCAGGTTACTATTGGTAGCGACACATATGCGTACTACGACTGGTGGGGCGGTGGCCTTCAAAAGGCAGGGGCATCCCCAGTCGAACTTTCAATCCCTAACAAGGTATGTTAATAGTTTTATCTTGCACTGAAAGGCGTCCCTAGGTCGTCTACGCCCCTCATTACTACACCCCTGCAGTGTATCCTCAAACATATTTGTATGGAATGGGGGCTGTTTCTGGAGGAAATGGTGTCATGATTGGATACAAGGAACTATCGGATGATGACTTGCGCCGTAACATTGCTGCAACCATGAATGATATGTTTGGGTATCTGACGAAACAGCAAGGCTCAGCCTTAGTCCTTGGCGAGTTTGGTGGGCTTTATGCAACTGACAAACATCCGCTCAAAACAACAAAGCGATGCACTGACTTCACGCTTGAAGTTATCACAAGCTCAGGATATGCCGGCGGATATATCTGGAGTCTCAATCCTGAGAGTGCCTATCAATATAACCCAGCCGATCAGTTGGGGAACTTCGTCGAAGGTGTCCTCAACACCGACTGGCTCACAATCAACAGTGATTACTTGCAAGGCCTCAAGCCTTTCGATGCCATGCCCGATTTGAAGATGTTTCCTTGTTTCTTGGAGGATTCAACGTAATTAGAGTAACTTGTATAACGCATCGTATTCATTGGAGACTTCTCTCTCCTAACTTTGCTTTTACGGTTCTGGAGCACACCAAGGCCATCGCCTGCTTGTTTGATACGATTGACGTGGGCCCTGCACTCTTTGGCGTCATTGTAAATTGTGTTAATACGTTCAATTCCACGGGAGATTGTGTTACGTCAAAGTTGAAAGAGTATCATCAATGAAGAGGCATTTCAAAATGAATATAATCCATTAGAGTTAGCGTTACAACTTTATCTGGGGTCGCATGGGAGGAATCCCAAACCAGGCATAGAGTCCATCAATTTTGTGGCAGCCAAGATATCCTTGTTAGGTTCACGCCAAGTGCTATCCAAGAGACCGGCTTGGACTGCATCCGAGCTGTCGGGGGCAGGATGCGGCCAGTTGTTGTCTGGATTTAGGGACCACCAGAACCCACCAGCTAGAGTCTTTTGACCAGTAGTCATTTGGGCAACAATGGCCTTGACCGCCATTGTTGATGTCTTGGCTGGGCTGGTATCGAGAGTACCATACAAACCACCAAAGGATGACAACACAACAGCAGCATCTTGCTTGTTCAGCAAATCTCCGAAGATATTGGTCATCGCGTCTTTCACGCTAGAAGTCATATCATCTTGAGTGAAATCGGTCCACTTCGTCAAAAGAGAACCTCCAGTGGAAGACTTAAAAAAATAGGGAGCAGGATACGTCGAAGGGGTGTAAAACGATGGCGCATACACCAACTTGTTCGCCACGCCCACGTTAATTGGCAGTGTGAGGGCACTAGACAGGGAGGAGCCGGGCCAGTTTGTTATAGTTTTGACATTGTCGCCAGACCCAAATCGAGTTGAACCAGTCAAACCTTGAGCAAAGACAAGCCAATTCGGGCAGCTTTTCACGACAAGCGCGCCAATTTTTGAGGCAAACGTTTGCCAGCTGGTCTTTTCATCACCATCCCACTGACCGGCATCACCTTGAGGAGCATCTTTAATGTCAATACCCATTACATTCCAATGCTTGGCATCGCACAAGGCACCGGCTAGATTCTTGACGGCGGCTGTGTATTCTGCTTCGGAAACATAGCTATCGTACCAGCCATTACCAGTCGTGCCTTCACTAGATGGACGCTGGTCAAAGTTCAGGACAGAGTGGTCCGTTGAGTTCAAATCAGACCACATTGAGCGGGTGTCAAAATCGAGAACGACGGAAATCTTGAATTGTCCAAAACCTTCCGTCAAACGAGTGATCAAGTCGATGTAAGTCTTGACAGAAGCCAACGCACGCTGCGAGTTGGTGTTGAAGTTCGTCTTGATCTTAGTATTGTTCGCCAAGGTCCATACATCGAGTGGAAAACGGACCGTGTTGAAACCTTGTGCACTCAAAAATTGTGCAATTCGGTAAAAGGAATTGCCATCACGGGCGCCGTCCCATAATCCTGTTATACAGTGGTCCCAACCTTCCATGCCGAGCCAGTTAACGCCTTTAATCACAAAGGGAGTTTCTTTGCCCTTCGAGACAGTGTAAATCTTGTTTCCTTTCGACAAGTAGTTGATCTGCGAGCACATCATGTCCTTGTATTCAGTAGGGTTGGTGACTTCAATGGATTCGTCGGTCGTGTTGGTGGCAGTACCATCCGTAATAGTGTGTCCAGAGCCATAAATCTGTGCCAAGTTTGCGTCATTTGGTTGACGGCCGAGCATGGCCTTATGTTCATAAACGCCCCAATAGACCAAGGCACCCGTCGCGGCCGCAATGCCGACAATCAACGCCAAAGCTCCTGGCCAAACTGAGCGGCGTCCACCAAACTTTTGCTTGCGTCGAATACTCTTGCCATCGCTTCCGATGACAGGTGCGGTCTCCGACGTCGCTTGAATGTCTTCCGACTTGCGCATCGTCACTTGGCCTGGAGTCGGCACAATCGAAATTGGTCTCTATCTCGAGTTCAGTATACGTCGAGTTACCAACAAAATCTCGAAATTTAATGCGTGAGCTTGTTCTTTACTTTGTTCGCATTTTTATTTTATTTGATATCTCGACACTCCATAAATAAAAATATATACAGATTTATAAAAAACTCTCAATGAATCCATTAAAAATGCAAATCCCAGCCAATAATTTTATTACGACCGCCCCCAAGTTCGAAATATTTCAACGGAGATCGAGTCGCCGTCGATTGGCCAATCCTCAGAATCTTGAGTTCGGGTCTCCCTGTGCATTTCGATATCACTTGCCTTGCCCGACATGCGATTGCTGGTGGATTGTCAATGTGTGTTTGGCTCGTTATAGTTGAAAATTTTTGACTTGTCGTTCACGAACAAACGAGGGGCTCAAGCGGCAGAAGAAGTCCCAACGCCGATGAGCTGTCAATGTCCCAACATACCCAGCATGTATCCACAAGAGTGGGCCCAACATGTCCAAGGAAATTAAATACAAAAGCAGAGTACGAACCAGCTTGTTACGCATATAGTGAGAGAACGCAATGAAGAGATACCATTGAGACATATCTCATCGATCAAGATCGCATGACGACTCGCCCTCCTCATGCCTGGTGTACTTTTGAAAGGTTGTTGGGAAATCAGTTTATCCGGATGTATGAGTAATATCCGTAGCATGCGAACAGTCAGCGAATGAACGGCGAGAGCACAAACGACATCTCAGGAGTTCAAGAGCACGTACGAGGTGAAAGGAAGCTGAGGCAGCTGGCGTGGACAAATTTTCCTGGAGACGTATGACAAGCTGACTGATGGGTGGAGCGTGGACTGTCGAGGATGATGCTCGATTGAAGAAGCTCGTAGAGCAGTATGGAAAAAAGTGGAGTGTGATTAGTGAGCAATTCGCCACTTCAGACGACATATCGACGCCACGAAATCGAAAAGAGTGCAGGGAGAGGTATGTTAATTATCTAGACCCAACCATTCGCCGAGACGAATGGACAGAAGAGGAAAAGGCAATTTTGCGGAAAGCACTTATTCAGTACAACGAACTAAACAAAGTAATGAAAATGCGGTCTATTTTTTGGCTGATAGAATGATAGACTCCATGGGCTAAAATTGCTCAACTCCTTCCTGGTCGAAGTGCCGATAATGTTAAGAATCAATATAGACAAATGCTACGCGACGAAAACAAACTGATGCAAAAGGCAACTTCATCTCAAACAAATGTGATCCCCGAGTGGACACAAGAAGAGAACGATAAACTCGAGAAATTGTGCATGAAGAAACCTCTTTATTCTTGGTTATGGATTGCTTCACATTTCCCAAAGAGAACTGATCTACAATGCCGGCAGCATTGGAATACTGTACTTAAGCCGGGGTTGAAGAAAGGGAAAGGTACGAGCAAACACAAGACAAATTTCGGATTTGCTTTCAAAGGAACATGGACTGCCGAAGAGGACGCCTTGCTTGCACGACTCTTTGACCGTTTCGGCCCCTCATGGACACAGGTTTAACCGATGCATTTTCGTCACTTCCATAAATGCACGATTAGATTGGACAGAATTTTCCAGGTCGTGTTGGGAAACAATGTCGTGAGCGCTATTGCAATCATGTGCATCCCGAATTAAACAAGGTAATTTTAGCAATGGCACTTTGTGGTAATATCTGTCGAGGGACCTTGGACCAAAGCTGAGGACGAAATCTTGCTCAAAGCCATCAAAACTCATCCAAACCAGTGGACTTTCCTCGCAACCTTGTTGCACGGTAGTCGATTATATTTAGTCTTTGTTCAAATTTTGTCGCAGGACGATCAGCAAACATGATTAAGAATCGATGGCATAAAATTCTCCCATCTCAAGAAGAATCGAACGGAGCGACCACAGAAAAAGACAAGGGATGCCCATAAATATCTTTGACGAGGGCATTGCATTTGTCCAAGAGAGTGTTGAATTGGCATGGGTCGGTACAATGACGTTTAAGTCCACGAAGAATTGGAACCACTTCTGCCAGCCCAAATTTTGATATTTTCTCGAGTATGACAGGAGTCATTGCTTCAATAGATGTAGTATCCATCTGTGCTGCTTTGAAATTAGTCCCATTTAGCTCAGATAGTTCGTTTTGGATAGATTGCGGTAAGGCGAGCCAAACGTCTGAATCAATTTGTGAAAAGCGAATATGAGGCCCTTGCTCCCTCAAAGGCGGTTTTGAAGATTTTTTCAGTGGTATTTTTGTTTTGTTTTGAACTGATGGACGAAACAGCACTTTTTTCGGATATTGTTGCTGAATTTCTTGCCGCATGGGTTTGGGAAGTGAACGCAGCACATCTTGATCGATTTGAGAATAGGAGGTTGGTATGGTCGGCTTCGCAATGTCATGCAAGATTTCACGCTGAATTGCCTCGGGCAAATTGACTAAAACATCTTGATCAATTTGTGACAGTGTCGGATGAGCTGATCGTTTCGAAATGGCAATACTACACAAATTTATTCTTTCTTTTCCTTGTAGCGAACTTACTTGACAGGCTTCGGTGGAAGTATATCGGATCTACCATAAGTGCCAGCTTTCTTGGGAGCTTGTGCAAAAATGGATGGCCCGGAGTTGATGTGGGTATGTGTGTGGCAGAGCCTGGACAGTTGTATCCCTGCACCTCGCAATTCTTGAGGAACAACCTGAAGCTGCTTCCAAAGATTTATGCTCGTTGAAACTATATTCTCTAAACTATCTGTCGGTGCGTTGAAACGAATTGATTTGCTGGTATCATTAGTCCATCCGTGACCCATAAACTTCGTCTATAAGTCGTTATGTAAATCGAAAAAGGCAAAAAATATTAGCACCGGTTCAAGTGGGGCATCGGGATGGCGAATTTTTAGCTTCAATGCTATTGCACCTGCAAGGCAGCAAGTGGCCTCCAAACGACAGTGCACTTCCTTTGCGAGTGCTTCAATAAATTCGATTGCTTCATCGTTGTTCGACAATCGTACTCCGTAGTTGACTTCGGCAGACACAGATTTAACTACAGAAGCAATTTCCAGAGGTCTGCTATCAACACCACGTGAAAACCGAAGTATCATTTTTCCAGTTTTAGCTCCCACTTGAGCACAAAGGTCCGATTCTGGCCATTTGAGCAAATCTGAGCACACTTCAACACCGAATTCTGCTAATTTCGATTGCAACACTCGCCTAGACGCAAGTTACGATATAGTCGGAAATGAAAACAACCCTACGCCCGGTAAGTCGCGCACATATAAATCCTTTAGGAGGTCGTCGACATTCGAAGACGTAATTTGAAATACGTTATTTGGCTTGGCATATTTTGTAGCGAGTCTACATACATTCGATTGAATCGAGTTTCTAAATAAATCTCACCTCGCCAGAAGGATGTTGTAAGACACTCCAACACTAGCATTGCACTTAGTTGTTTCATAAATTGCCTTTCGGATTTCTTTTGCAACTTCGACTCCACATCTTCCTTTTGGTAATTCTAAGTATGCCTCGTCGCAACTCATGGCTTGTACCGCTGGGGTAAATCTAAAGAATATTTTGTACAGTTGGCACGACACCTAAAAGTCCGCGTTGCTTTATTACGACCTACAAATGAAGATACCTCTTCAATTGCAGTGAAGTCGTAAGGAAGCACAATTAAGTTTGGACAGAGTTCCTTAGCCTACTTTAATGTTAGAATATACATCAATTCTTGACATCTTACCGTTTCCATGAACATTCCAGCTTTGAGTCCCTTGGAGCGTGCAATGTAATTACAAGAAGAAATCTCCGACGTTCCTTGTTTTTTCTACAATTGCATAGAAAAGGAAAAATTAAAAATGAATTACATTCGATGGTTGCTTTCCATGTATTGCTTCACCAGAATTGTGGGATGAATAACCAGAATGAGCCACTGCAACAGGTAGTGTTTGATACACGGGTGGTAAGTTTCGAATCGCTACGGAAACAAAGAAACAGTCCATATCAACGTGAAGAATGTTGCGGTCGTTTTTTTCACATGACCCAAAGACACATTCCTTCATCGAAATTGTCGATTCACGCATAAACTCGGCGACATGCTGTTGATAAAACAGTTTCCACGAACCGATATGATGGAGTCGGGAATTGGCAAAGAATGATGCCACAAAGGCAGCAGCACCATCTCTTGTAGACTTTATTGGACGAAATGTTGTGTTTTGATTTGTGCCAAGTGCATTCGTTTTCTTGTCGGTCGAAATTTCTTCGACTGATCGATTATATTCTTCGCCGACCATTTGACTGTAAATGAAATCTTCCTGTTCATCAGTTTGGGAGTCAAACTCATTGATGCATGGATTCTCTTCAGACAACATATCATTCAAAGTTCCTGGACGACTATCATGTAAGCGTTCTTTTGGGTCAATTTCAAAAACTTCGGGGGAAGCACCTTCTCCAAGACTTATGTCGCTGTTTTTGGAGCATGACAATTTCTGCGTATTTCCACTGGGAGAGTCATCCGAAGTTTGTGAGTTAACGCAACGGTCGAACATGTTTGAAAAAGAACCAACAGGAGACAGAACTAAAGTTGAGACAAGTGAAGCTGGCGAGTCCAATAAAAGAGTCGCTTCAGATAATGCCTGTGACAATTTCAGTGTTGATGAAGCTTGCGGAGATTGTATTTGTGTTTGGCTCTCGTAGAACTGGGATGGTAATTCTTGAGTGGGAGTAGGAGATAAATCATTGGATGTCTCTTCAATCATGGACGCTTTAGGGTTGGGGACATCTGGGAGCTCTGCAGTAATAGATGGTATAGGTTGATCGCCAAAATTCTCATCAATAGATGAAGCAACAGCTAGTGGGTCAACACTTTTCAAATTATCTTTGCCAGGAACGAAAGAGAGCGGCAGCACAAACTGCGCCTGGTTTTGGCTCCGACAAAATAAGTACTCCTTAATGGGACATCGCTTGTTTTGAGCAATTGAATCAACTAACCAGCTTGGATGGACAATGGGTAAAGGCTTTATTCGAGTTCTAGAGACAAGTAAGAAAAAAAGAGATCATTTACGTACTGTAATTCACGCAATTTCGAATCTGAAACGTGCTCAGCAACCATGTGAGTGACCTCCTTTGTTAGGTAGTTTTCGAACTTGCCGCCATGTTGTAAAATAAGTCTGCGCAGCACTTCCTTGCTGGGAACAGTTCTACCATTGACAAATATTGTGACCCCATTAAAAACTTGGCTTAGCTGTTTTAGGCCAAGATTTTGTTGCCTCAATTTTGATATTTTGGAAGACATATATTGTCCGAAACTCCGTGTTGTGGATTTCGTGTCAAAGATAGGTGTAGATTTGATTGGCACTTTCTGACCTTGTGAACCCTTGGCAAATTTCTCTGGGTGCACCGGGATGCATATATCTGTTTCATTGTCTTCGAGAGATTGCAATCTCAAAGTATCATTCATTAACACAGAACTAGTTGAAATTTGTACAGGAGTTGGGACTGATTCGGTTGATGGATACAGGGTACGTTTGTCTTCTGAGTTTTGACACAATACAGGAATAACGGGTTTCATGACTGGGGAAGAAATTTTGAAAGGATTTTCGTAACGTTGCAATACGCTTTCCTTTGTTTTTGGACGAAATGGCACTTGATCAATCGTCTGGTTCGAATTGTTTTCTTGGGGACAATTACTCTGAATATGGCGAACTGGACATAATTGGTCGTTGTTTCGAGTGGCGGGGTATTTAGGAGAAGTAGACGGGATTTGGCTTGGAATACTTTCAACTGGTTGTGGATTCAGCACGTGATGTGTAGACGTTGTTGGAGTCTCATGTGTTAACAGCGAATGTGATGAAAGTGTATGTTGCAAGGGATCATTGAATCTCGTATAAACGTATGGATGGATAGAACATCTCTTTTTGGCTGCCAAGGAAGCCTCAATCCATTTGGGGTGAACGATAGGGAGAGGCTTTTTCATTTTCCTACCAGTCATGAGTGTAACACGATAGATTCAACTTACATAATCTCTCTCAGTTTCGAGTCTGCAACATGCTCAGCAATCATATGAGTGACACGCCCTGTCAAGTATGCTTCAAATTGGCCACCATGTTGCAATATTATGGTTCTCAACACTTCCTTGCTTGGTTCTGTTCTTCCATTCACATAGATAGCAACACCTTCAAAAATGCGGCTTGTCTTTTTAATGACTTCATTTTGGTGCCTCAACTTCTTAATCTTTGACGCCATATACTGGCCAAAGCTAAGGCTTGGAGGTGGCTGTCCAAAGAGCGGTGCTGTTGCCTCATCGACATTTCTCTCTGCATGAAATACATTGGACTGTGCGTGCATATGGTGAGAGCACAATGTATATTTGACGTCCTTTAGTCCGTGGAGGCCTGAAAATGAGCCCGGGACGAGCGTCTGAGATGGCTTAGTCCTCCAAGGAAATCGCGCGAATAAGTGCCGACAACTCAGGCGGGAGCAGAATTCGACCCAGCAAATCTAGTAAAATGATTGGCTATTTACTTATCCAATCAAAATCTATTTAAGAATTTTCATTATGTCCAATCAATATTTACTATTAAGAAGTCAAATCAAAAACATTTTTGATTTTCGCCGTCTACTTAAAATCTATATCCTGTTTAACATAATTCATACAAATATTTGGTTTAAAAGTATCGTATACAGTGCCCAATTAATTTAGCTAATCCCATTATCAAACTTTATATCAGGGTATTATTGTCGTTTGTGGAATTTTGATATGTTTCGAAAATGTTTCAATTTGTTGACGCATACACTATTTAAGATTTACTTGAGCATTTTCTTATATTGTCCTCGATCATGAACCTTGAATAGTGCAATACCAACGTTTTAAATGTTTGAAAACATGTTCGAAACATTCCATTTTAATTCATTTGAAGTTTGTATAACGTCATTTTTGCATCAAAATGGTTGTGTCGGTATTTTCTTTGCAAGTCTCCAGTTTTTTTCAGGAGAAGTTGTGAAATATTTATACCACGAGGCGAGTTGCTCTCCAATTCAAGGGCTGGTTAATACACCCAAACTTCACCCCATTTAAATTGACTAATTACTTGAAGATTTGGAGAAATGAACGCAATCAGTTCGGTTACACTGACGTGAATGGTAATTTATCTGTTGTTCGAGTCATTTATTCAATATCAAGTGTGTCACTTCAAAACTGTGAAATTTATCTTGGACTAGCAAATTGACCGAGCTTGACGGTTTCCCAGGCGGAGAATCAAGCAAGAGCACCAATCACCGCGAATTGGATTGAATAACGAATTCCTTGTGCATTGCGTCCGTTGAACCGTCAAATATTGTTTTGCGTTGATAGATCATAATGTCTGCCAAGTCCAAGTCCCATGAACTTCGAGATCCTGCCCACGCGTCAACCATGAAGAAGGTTAGCGGGTTAAAGCTCCCACCTTCGACTCCAAGGAAAGGAGAATCCATCTTAATGAAAACTCCTAATGTTGTGGGCGTTGATATCTCCCATCTTCAGGTAAAGAAACCACTTTCGCAACGTCTGAGCTCATAGTAGGTTGGCTCGCGCGTCTGGGTTCCAGATGCCAAAGTCTTGTGGCGAATGGCGGAAATTACTGCAGTTGAGAACGATATTGCTGATGTCTTTGTTCCAGACAGTCCCGACGAGAAACAACAGGTACGCGAAGATGCACAGCAACTATATAACATACGTGAAGAGAGTTGCCTCTTCAGCAATGCTTGGATTCGACCCTTCACATCTTGTGGATCACGTTGACTTAGCTCAAATGAATAACATGCATGAAGCTCCGTTATTGGCTGTCCTCCATCGTCGATTTCTGGACGACAACATTTACACCTTCACGACGGACATTTTGATTTCAATCAACCCGTACAAGAGTATTCCCTTGCTCTATGATATTACAGGGTTCATGGCTGCGGCAAAAACCAAGCTTGATTGTGAACTCAAAACGCCCCACCTGTTTACCATTGCAGAACGGGCATTCCGCAACATGCGGGCTGTAAGACTCTCCGAAAGCACTGCCCAATCGATCATTGTGAGCGGCGAGAGTGGAGCAGGGAAAACAGAGGCTTCAAAGCACATTATGAAATATTTGACCGTGGTCAGTCGTCAAGTTGAAGAGGGTCCTAAGGGGCACACTCCCAACGCTTTGAACGAAAAGATAGAGGAATGCGTCTTGCTTTCTAATCACGTTCTTGAGTCCTTTGGAAATGCCAAGGTAGTACACCCATTTGAACCATTTTTCATTATTTTGTAGACATCTCGTAACGACAACAGTAGCCGTTTTGGTAAATATATTCAACTCTTGTACAATCAAGAGGGTCGTATAAGTGGAGTCGCTATAAAGCACTTTCTACTGGAGAAAACCCGAATTGTTTTGCCAGAAACAAATGAGCGCAATTATCACATTTTCTATCAGGTATCAAACAAGCTCGTTTAACCTCATTTGCAATTTTAGATTCTGGCGGGACTTTCGTCTGATGAAAAACAAGAATTGGGCTTGGGCATTGCAACAGACTACGACTTCTTGACTTACGGAAACTGCATTGAGATTGATGGCGTGGATGATGATGCAGATTTCCATGTTATGCGCTCAGCAATGGATAAATTGGGATTTTCATCGATTATTCAAAAAGATATATTTCAAGTCCTTGCAGCTATATTGAAACTCGGAAACGCTAAATTTGTTGGCCAACAGAACGAAAACGAAGCATCCCAATTCTCTCCCGGTTAGTACTTTATGTCTCGGGGTAAAGACTCTCTTCGAATTAGATGTCCCTGTGAAGAATATTGCAGCACTTTTGGGAGTTGACCCCACGGAGCTGGAGGAAAAAATTACTACTCAAACTACTGTGACTGGTCGTGGATCTATTTTGCACATGAAATTGACGTACTCGTGATTGGTATTTAATAATCTAAATTTGTGCACTAGGTGTGAGCAAGCCGATCACGCTAAGCAGGCATTTTGCAAATATATTTATGGCGAAGTATTCAATTATCTTATCAGCCATATTAACACGAGCATTGAATCGAAACACTCATCATTCATCGGCATCTTGGACATATTTGGGTTCGAAATTATGCCTACAAACAGCTTCGAGCAATTATGCATCAATTACACAAACGAAATGTTGCAACAACAATTCAATAAGCATGTGTTTGTACTTGAGCAGGTATGTGGTGGCTTCATCTACAACACGTTAACATATAATTAGGAAAGATATGCCGCTGAAGGAATCTCTGTTTCTGTAATCGAGTTTCAAGACAATCAGGTACGGCAGTTGATTTTGTTCCATAGTACCATGTATATAGAAATGCTTGGATCTTATTCAAATGCCTCCGTCTGGAATCATGCCGCTACTTGATGAGCAAATTATGTTGAAGAGAAAAATCAATGATCGCCAATTGCTAACAATTTATCATCAGGTAAGATGACACGTACTTCACAAGGTCATAACTCCTAGACGCACTTGGACAAACATGTCAACTATGGAAAGCCTCGATTTGAGTCTGACGATTTCGTGATTCGACACTACGCTGGAGATGTGATTTACAGTATCAACGGTTTTATCAGCAAAAACAACGATAATTTGCACGAAGATTTGATGATGTTATTGCGAAGCAGGTACGTCGAGACAAGTAACGAACTTCGTTTATCACCATGTCCTATTAGCTCTTTGAAGTTGATATCATCAATCATGTCAGCCCCTGCATCTGTGTGCTCCAACATAAAGAGTCCAAGAGGCGAATCTGGTCCATCCACTCCTTCCAGTAGACATAATCGACAAGCTAGTTCAATCTCTGGTTCTACCACTGTGGCAAGTAAATTCAAAGCTCAGGTATGCTCACTTGTTATCATTGCTGAATAGTAAATTAGCTCGGTGGTTTGATGGGCGTGTTAAACAGTACTACGCCGCACTATATCAAGTGCATAAAACCCAACAATATCAAGTTTGCCAGAGGCTTCAGCACTGAATTGGTTCGAGATCAGCTGATCTACAGTGGAATTCTTGAAGTGATTAAGATCCGTCAGCAAGGGTTTCCTATTCGACGGTACAAGACGTATAGATCAAGGGTAACATCATTTGTAGTCCGTTTGATCAATTCTATGAGATGTTCCGAATAATTTTAAGGGGCAAGACGTTTGACTTCAATGTCATGGAAGCCTGTCGGCAAATTGCAACAAAATCCCTCGAGCCAAATGCATTTCAAATCGGCAAAACAGAGGTAAAGTCCGATCAAGCAATTTTACTATGTCATGTTAGGTTTACCTCAGATATGGACAATTGGAGCTTCTTCAATCCATATTACGTATTGTGAAAGGAGAAATAGCAACTGTGATTCAGTCCAAGTTTTGGCGTCGATGCGTGCTTCGCAAGGAATACAATATCATGCGTCAAGGATATATACTATTCCAATCTAAGTGGAGACAAGTGCAGATGACCAGAAAGTATTTACTCCTCAAGAAATGGAGTATGAAGCTTCAGGTGATGAATCGTACCAGAAGTTGTATATGAACGATACTTTTAGGCGTCATTTCGATGCAAAATTCTCAGTCATTCATATCAACGTAAAAGATCTGCGGCCATTTCAATTCAAGCGATTTCCCGCGGTTTTATCTCTCGAGAGTATGAATTGTACTCGTAGATAAAATTCACCATGAATGTTTAGACGGTTACTTCGGGAGATTAAACTGCAAAAGGCAGCTATTCAAATTCAGAAAATTGCACGGGGGTATCTGCAGAGAACGCAGACCAACAGACTTATGAGAAGTCAACAAGCTAGTGCAGTGGTAATCCAATCGCGCGTCCGTGGATTCTTTGCCGTCAAAAGATTTTGCGATTTGTATTCAAAGATTGTCCTTATACAAGCCATCTTTCGAGCGTACCACAACCGCCAAAAATTCCTCCGAGGAAAGGTAGACACGTCGTCAAGTACAAACATCTAATTGCTTCACTAAGGCTGCTGCAGTGGCTTCGCAAGCCCTCGTTCGAAAACTATTGCAACGCAAGAAGTTTATGCATCAAAGAAAAATGGTTGTGCGTCTCCAATCTTGGGTTCGTATGATTCCCTGCCGGGCTGAATATCTTCGCCAATCCAAGAGTGCCCAAGTTATTCAAAGAAGTGTGCGAAGATTTTTGGGGAGAAAGTTTTATGCATCGTTTAAGCTTTCTGTTTCGAAGATTGCTTACACCGTTCTGATGTACCACACAAAATTAGCCTACAGACGTCAATGCACTAGCGCCAGCTGCATCCAAGTATGTACAATGTTTTAATGATTGTTGAAGCGTCTTCTAGCGACGTGTGCGCGTATACATGAATCGTCGAAGTTATTTGACTGCATTAGACAGTGCAAGAACAATTCAAAGACATTTTCGCAAGTGGAAGATTGTCCACACGCTTGAATCTCAGTTGTCTCAGCTTCGAAACGACTGCTCTCGACGTGACTCGGATTCAGTCATCCTGAAGCTTCGCAACAGTCCTGAGTTCATTCATATCCGGCACGGAAAACCAGCATTCAACACTCTGCTGCACATTGCGGCCGCCACTGGAGATTTGAACGTCGTCAAATATATTGTGTTGTATGACATTGACACCGTCAAGAGTGTCAATTCCAAAGGTAACACACCTCTCCACGAGGCCTGCGCCAACACACGCTTGGATGTGTCTAAATTCCTCCTCAAATGCGCAGCTTCTATCAAGTGCAATGCCCCTGAGACTGATGCTGAGACTTCTCATATTTCGAAGTCAAATATCAAATCAAATGCTGATGCAAATGGAGTGACCGTAATGTCAGGCTATTTGAAGAAGCGCCGTGAAGCATCAGGATGGATGCAGCGTTTCGTCGTATTGAAGAACACTAATCAGATTCCAGAACTACAATATTTCCATGGAAAACATGCCGTCAGTGCTAAGAGGTAGCAATTTCTCTTGAAGTCTACTAATTATTATCTATTGTAGTGACAAAACCTTGGATTTACGCCAAGCTCTGTTCAAGAAATGCGAAAATATCCCATTTGCATTCGAAGTACACTCGCCAGAATTGCTCAAAGGGTGCAAAATCAGACCATCTCTTGAACCTCACATTGCATAGGCGTAATCGTGAAGGGCGGCTTTACTTCCAGGCTGCGAACGAAATGGAATTGCAAGCATGGCTAGCTTGTCTCCGAGATACAATACCAATAAATCTCGAAACTCGTCTTTTTGCCATGCAGCGCACCCAAAGCTCCATCGAATATATCGATCTGACCAACCAAAGAGACTGGGCAAACAATACCAATGTTGTGGGTGAAACGCCATTGCATTTAGCTGCGAAAAATTGCTCGCTCATCGACCCAAAGGAAAAGGTGAAAAGCACTTTGTGGGCTTTGCACAATTTGTCTCAGCCAAATGCAACTTTATCCGATCCAACCTCCGAGGAAGGCTTCAAAGATAGCGGCAATATCCCCGCCAAGGTTGATTCAAGCGAAGTCGAATCCATCAAATTGTGCCTTTGGCTGCTTGAACACGGGGCCGACATCAACAAATTGACTCATGCCAAAGAATCGGCATTAAAACGCGCGATTGAGAGCAATTATCTAGTATTGGCAAAGGTAACCTAGGAAAGTTCCAAGTTTCCTGACACTTGAACTCTGTAGCACCTTATCGACCGTGGTGCGACGACAGTCGAGTTGAATGCACTCGAAACTACCGTGGTCCAGACCCTAAAAACCGAACTGGCTAAAACAGTAATCACGAATGCCCAGTCGCAAGACAAAGAACCAGTGCTCTTTTTGCTAAAGCAACCTGGATTGATTCGAAACAGCTCATATGTATCAGTATACATCGAGCAAGTTGGATTGCCCAGTGCATTGATCTACTCTCGCCCTCGACTCGTGATCAGTGTCTATGGTGCGATACTCTTCCGCAGGCCCAAGATAACATTATTTTAGACACTCAGAAGAATCTGATTGAGAAAAAGCAGCAAGTACCTTGTTTGCCGTTGACACAGTCGTCAGTGTTGTACTGGGGCTGCACATGGCATATGCAAACTCCCATGGAAAATCTATCGACAGGTACTCTTCTTTGCAGTACGAACTTGCTTCTAAAGTTGTAAGCAGGCGCTGCCGTCCTGATTGAAGTTGTTTCATTATCGAAGCAAGGAAATCTTATGCCGAGCTCCCCTCGATATGGCACCGTTGAGCCGATTTGCTGGACTTTCATCCACATTGACAAGCGAACCACCGATACTTCTTCTATGAATGCTGAAATGTAAGTTTCGATGACTCGAGCCCACAGTCTAGCCTCTATGTGTAGGTATAAGTACCCGCTCGACCTGAAGTTTAAGAAGCTCCAACGTTTCGATGGCTTCATCAGTGGAGAAATCTTCCTTTCACAAGCTTAAGGAACTTTTATATACATTTTTATATATGTGGACTTGCTATGGTCGATAAGTAAACGTGTGACCTTGAGGGCACATGTATTGACCAGCTTGACTGCCCGGAGGCATTTGCACCCGCGTCAGACAAGTTGGACATTGGCGCATCACAACTCCACCAGGGGGACCTCCTCGGATGGATGGAGTTATAGCTGGTGAAGAGCTCGTTTGACTACTTGGCATTCGAAGTGTAAATAAATGGCCATTGGGGCACTGTAGTGTGCCTCGTGCAGTCGAGCTGACTAAGCAGCGAATGCGACACGCAGGGCATTCAACAATAACGTTGTTGGGTTGTCCCTGGGCCGCCATGCGTGCTCTCTCGGCGGCAGTCGGCGTATGTGCAAGAGAATGTCCACATCCTTCACAATATTGTCCACCTGTACCACGTTTTCCGCAATTCGTGCAGCAAGGATGAGCTTTGGCAAGACCAGCCGTCGGTTCGGGCCATTGCGTTTGAGTCTTTCGGCAAATAGGGCACTTGGTCGAGTTAGCTTCATCATGGTTGACATTTTCAAGCAAGCACGTAAAATGAAACTTGTGCCCGCATTCGCCTGTAAAGATAGACGATCCCAGCGGAGTAAACTCGTCGAGGCAGATTGGGCATTCGTCTTGTTCCATCAAGCAAATCGTGACTTTTTGATCTTGGCTCGATGGGGGCGTCACAGGTGCCTTTGGCTTATTCTTGCTCAAGCTTTGCCGCAAGCCAGCAATCTCCAAGACGTTCACATCACTGTGAGATCGATGGAGTTGGCGGAGTGTGGTTTCCATCAAGACGGCGCGACTGCGGCAATATATTTTAAAAAGTGACTCCACGAAATTTTTATATTACAAACATTTTTTGCATATCCGTACCTCCGGAGGAGGAGAAAGGAGACACGCAAAAGGTCTCAGGAAGCCTACAGAACATACTGCATGGCCACGTCTTGGGCATATATTTCTATGCCAATTGCACTCTTTCATTGACATGCTAGAGCGCTCCATGAGGGATAGCGAGGCGGAAATCGCCGTCGATTTCGTTAGCATTGTCTGTTTCACTGTCGGGATGTCTTTTTGCGATTGTGTCGAAGATTAAACTGGATCAGCGTTACCAATGACTATGCTTGAACAATATGTGACTGTCAATGCATGGGTGAATTGATTTCCATAGGCGCTTTGGGTTTGGATTCGAACGGGAAAGGATTTCAACGCCGACGACAGTGTGCTGGCAGTTTGTCTGTTGGTGGCACATTTTTCCATTTTCGAGCATTCCGGATAAGGACTGACCATTTATCCGGACGTCAATTCACACAGCGAGGGTGTGGAAATAACGTTGCGACGCGTAGCAAGCATGCATCCCGACCTTGGCGGCTTTTGTACGTGAAATGCTGGCAGTATGTGGCTCATTTCCGCTCTAGATAAAGCTCCAGTCACGTATGCATACATGTGTGCAACTGGAATGGCGTCCACGGCGGCTCTCTTTATGGACATGCGCCAACATTTGACGCTAGGTAAATTCTCCTTGCACTAGGTGTTTGACGGCGTGGTGGTTGGTGGCGTAGACTTGCCAGCAGTGACCAAGTATTCTCAGTATTGGAGACTGCTCACGTGCCACTTTGCATTTGACAAGTGAGACTGAGATTTTGAGACAATGTTGATTGACAAGATTTTGTAGTGGCATTGCCGTCGCGCTCGGCATGTATGCTATTTTTCAATTCCGCGTCATCGAAAGACAGGTAAGCAGCCGTGATTTAGGCGAAATATCATTGTTTCAACTAGTTTGGCTCGAATAAATTTGGCACATTCGTCATTCTTGTACTCCTCATCTCAACCTTTCTACAAACGTCGTTGAAGCTTCCGGCAATTCCGGGACCATATCCATTGATTGGTGCGCTCTTGGTTATATATTTTGGTAATAGGAAATAGTCCATTGCATGTTTGTAAGCGTTTCGTAGGCAATATTCCAAAACTACAACCAAGTTTGTACAACGCGATGGGTGTCCCAATCTCAGATAAATCGTCATTATATGCAATGCTCAGCGTGGTCATTTGGCACTTCTGGCATTCCGACTGATGCATTGATAGATTTGCTTGCGCTCCTTTGGCACGACTTTCCCCTTTTCTACAGGAATCCTCGTCGGTGCCTTCTATCAGTCTAAATACCTCCCATTGTCTCGCCTACGAGTGCCTAGCTTTCTGACGTGGTTTTTCGAGGTAAGATTGACCCTGTATACTGGACTTAAGTTGAAATTAGCTCTTCCACCCGCTCTTCATGGTCGTTCCACCGTCCTTGTTGCAACAGCAAAGGCAAAGACAGTTAATGGAGGCTCAGCGACGCGCAGGATTTCACAATGCTGCTGCCGTAATTTCTGCTCACCTACCAAAATCTGAAAAGTCTGTAGGGAGTCGGCGGGTTCCGCGAGCAATTGATTCCTGGCATGGGCGTTCCTGCTCGCCATCAAGTACGTGTCTTGTTCCGGAGAAAACACTTATAAAGGCCTTCCCTGCAGACACCTCCGTCAGAAGATGCAATTGAACAGCTGACGGTCGACAATCAATCCTGGAGGTTGATCAATGCTCATGTGAACTTTAGGCCTTGGGATTCGAACGTGATAGAGCGGTTGCCGCATTGCAAGCCAGTGATAACAACGTCGAAGCAGCGGCAAATCGCTTGCTGAATGCGACTTAAATCTTCACAAATACGATTTCTTTCTTTGCCTTTCATTCGTTGGAACTGGCATGTCATATAGTACACATCCACTCGGGATCTAATGCTTTAGGAAGCTGTGAGTGTATACAACAAGGGAATGCAAATGCAATCAATGCCACAGCCGACGAAAGTTACATCATAGGCGCTCTGCTTCATTAACGAGCTACATAATAAATCGAACTCTATGTTACCGTATATAATCATCTATTCCATGTTCGCGTTGTTCGTGGATTGCGAGTGAGTAAATGTGTCATTTTTACCACACGAGCTCGAATCTTCAAAGCGTTCCTCAGCGAAGGATTGGGCTAAACAATGCTGAAGTGCAGTCAGCCATGCAGATTTGGCCTTGGACGACTCTGTTGCAAATAATACATAGCTCTCCTCTCTATCAACCACAGCAAATGTGCACGCTTGTGGAGTATTAGATATATAATTGAGGTTGCCTTACCAACTGCAGGTATATCTCGAGACTCATTTGACTGAACATCATGGTCGATTGCAATAGCCTTGGCAACTTGCATCTGCCTCATGACGTGTTCATTGTAAGCATCCTTTTGATTCCGATAGACGAGAAGACTTTGGCTACGAGTCCATTGTCAGCGTTGGTTGCGGTCCAGCTGGATCATACTCTCTCAAGACGACATAATACGCCTTTGGTTTTTGTTTCCACATTGGCTTTGTGAGAAGAACTGTCAAGAAGCTCTGGACAAGAACTGTGCCTTGAGGCATGTCGATGGATGCGCTGGCACGTTTGGCTGCCCATTGAATATCTTCAAGCTCAGATTTTGTGTAGTACAGTTCACTTAGAGCAGCCAGTCGTGGTGGAAGCATGTACGTCTGTGTGACTGAAAACTGCACTGAGTTGCGCTTGGGTTTGAAAAGTAGTGACTTGACACTGGCCGCTTGCTCATGAGGCCATCGATATGCGGTTCCCTACCTGTCAACGACTGAGTCACGCCGTTCCCGCCTTACAATTGACTTGATCATCTTCTTTTCTTGAAGATGAGGGGTCGAATCGACATCACTGGGATCGATCTCTGTTGGCATGTCCGACTTCAAAGTGACCAATTGGTTATTGCACGCGACCACAATCAGCCGTTTCAACTTACGATAGTGGGGTTGGATGAAATGCGACACAAGTCCAACGCTCAGTCGAGTTGGAAGTGTCGATCGAAAAGAATAATCAGCTCAAATATTACAAGGAACAATCAGCATCCTCAGTAAAGTCGGTGCTGTTGACCTTTACATTCCCCAAAGTGAGTCGATCACAATAAAGATGAGGATAAATAAGCGTGTGAAGGCTGGTGGTCAATAATTTGGTGAGAGGACAAAGTTGTTCCTCTTGACTTTGAGTAAGGTTGTATCTTTGTTGCTAGAGTTCGAGAGAGAATCGCCAAGAGTTGTTTCTTATCGCCAATAAATAATATACAGCAACAACAGGTATCTTTAGGTCCCCATGCGCAGCCAGTGCGCCAGCACGATTGTAAAAATGCTAAATGACTGTCAAGAACAATTTTGAGTTGAGGATAAATCATACCCGAAGAGAACAAGGATAATGTTTTGCTTGGCGATATCATTTGATTTGTCCTTGATATTGATTTGGCCAGTGGCGTTCACAGTAACTAGAGCACTCATTCCAGCGAGCTTCATAGCTTCAATGCGCTCAAGAAGACGGAGACCAATCGCATGAGACACAAAGACTGACGGAATGACAATGCGAGACGAATTTCCCGCGTCGCCGACCATTTGCAATACCCAAGTGTTGTTTACCCTATGCTCTGTGTCCATGACAACAACAGCTTTTGCGTGTGCATCTTGTGCTTGAAGGACTTTGTACGCAAAATTACAGTTGCCACGCTGAATCAGCGCAACTTTTCCAGCCAGGTCATTTTGAATTCTGCCACATGCGTCGAAAGGACGAACTACCATGGTCATTGGAGATGAAAACAAAAGACAGCAATTACCACGAACGAGCTCGAGCTTGGTCACATCTTTGGGATAGAAAGGGCCAAACTTTGCGGCGCTAGGGCACTTGTGAGACCAATTTGGATATCATAGTTAGGCATACATGTGTCTCTCGATATGGCAGCAAGGACTACAAAAAGGAGTTCAATATGAGAGGAAAGTTGTTTAATTACCGCTCGATGACGAGAGCTTCAAGAGGAAGTGCGATAAGCAAGACAAGGAAGAGATGAAACCTTGGACACGCCATGGGCCCACTCAAACTGTGTGCGCTGTGAATGGTCGAAGTGAAAATCGAATTTCAATTTGTATCACATTGGGAAATATTCCAAAATGTCAATAAATATTGTGGTTTTAATAAAAAACTGGAGTCGTTCGGAATAAATTTTGACGCAAGCAAATTGACGCAACAATTGACATATACAAATTTCAAGTGAAAAGAAATTGAATGTTTCGAACATGTTTTCAAAACATTTAAGGGCCCGTCTGGATGTCACCTATTATTGAGATAATTCGCAATATTTTGATCAATTATTGCATAATTTTGATTATCGCATAATGCACTGTCTGGATGCCAAATATTGCATAAATTTTATTGCAATAATTTATTTCAAAACAGGCCAAATATGTAATAAATAATATTCTACTCAAAGTAGAATATTTTCCCCAATATCGTATAATCCACACAAATTCCCAATGATTATTTTATTTTCGTGGGAATCCAGACAGTCCGAAATTTTAATTATCGTGACATTATAATACGTTGTATTGTATTATTTTGAACCAAAATACAAAATATCACATAACGAATTTTCACAATATTTTTTATTTGGCACCCTAAAACGTTTGAAATTACACTATTTAATGGTCACGATGGATGGCAATACTATATAAGAAAATGTTTGCGTAAACTTTAAATAGTGTATGTGTCAATTATTTGAAACATTTCAAAACATCTCAAATTTCCAGTTTTGGACCCAAACGACAATATTTCATTTTCTTTCGCCATTCTGTGATGTCGATAACTTACGCGTCATAGAGATGGTCCACGTTACGGCTGTATTTAACTGCGAGATTCCTTCCACCATATACTATCGTTCAACACCCAACAAAGCATCCTGCTGAGTTTGTCAGAGAAACTCAAGTCAAGTACGTAAGTACAAGACTGTTCGGCACAATTTGATACCAAAGTAGCGCAGTGTCAGACTCTAAGTATTGTCGACTTCCCGAACGACTGGCGGCAGTTCGAGCAAGCATTGATCCGGGAATTCCAAGAGTGGTTCGGCATTGACATGAGTCATTGCGGGCTCGTTCGATTCGACGGCCATCAGCAAACTTTGCTCGGGGACTACCAAGGCTCTCGAAAGGTAATCCAAGAGCCAAACATGAAACAGTTTAGCTGCTTAGGCTGCGTTGAAGCTCTTGCGGTGGTGGATGAGCCCACAAACACAACACTCCGAGTACAATTACCTCCTAGAACTTGCACATGAAGGGACTGTACATACTCTCCAAGATCTATATCACAAATTGAGCGACTTCCACACGCATTGCCTAGCTCAATTTGAACCAAATGTCGTGAATATCTTTCTTCGAGGCCGTACAAGGCACGGGAACGACGAGATTAAGGACACATTTTC
Source organism: Aphanomyces cochlioides (assembly GCA_019828595.1). Taxonomy (NCBI): domain Eukaryota; phylum Oomycota; class Saprolegniomycetes; order Saprolegniales; family Verrucalvaceae; genus Aphanomyces; species Aphanomyces cochlioides. The sequence goes on along the minus strand of JAHQRK010000014.1, from coordinate 1,221,600 downwards.
GGCAACGTTCAAGAATATGTGGCCCCCTCCAGTACGATGGATGAAGCTCGCCGCTGACTTACTAAATCGATAGATGCAAACTGTCCTCGATCGTCCGCCATACGACAATCCCAAGTCCATCGATGGCGACTGGATCGTCGAGCTAAACCAGTCGCAAATGACCTTCAATTCGATCGGCTTGTCGTTCTTCTGTTTGAGCCAATTCTTCACGATGATCTTTGGGCTACGCATCAATTTGGCTGGAGAAATTCTTCAAGTACGTGGAGAAACAATGCTTAGTCTAATGCAGACCAGGTGCAATCGTACATTAAACGCTTTCCAGCTACACCAGCGACTTTGGTCTTGGATAGTGTGCCACGGCGATTTGAAACCTTGCTCAATGGCGAGCCATGCAGGACGTTGGATCCGAATTTATTCGTCGGGGATTACATTGGGTGGGTTGAAAATAATACAATTCTTCTCTGGTATTCAAGATCCGTCATGAGAGAGTAATGTCGACTCGCGTCGTAGGATCTATGGATGGCCAACAAGCATCGGCGATACATGCTACGTGCTCCAAGTACGAGCATCGATGATGGAGCATCGATTCAAAGCGGAGTGTATCTTGGAATCGTGTCCATTTGTTTCCCCACAGGATTTCGAGTCAAGATCGCCTGAAGAACGCATTTTTCGCTCGGACACGACGGCTTTACAAAAGACACTAGAAGCAACGTTTTGTTACCGTCGTCGAGGCCCTGGCCGGGCGAATTAAACGACAAAATGTCCTCGTGGCGCAAGTTACTCCGAAAAACATCGCCATCGTGATGGATAATTCTAAACAATGTCGTTGACAATGTTCTCGCGTTGAATACCGCTTACCAGTGAAAACGACAGCGTATTTGACGACCCCATAGATAGCTCAAAGTGAACTATTCCATTTCATAATTGTTGACAACATTGGTTCTGAGGCAAATTGCACTTTAAAGAACGCACCTAAACGTGACGTAGATTTAGTGGACAGCTCCAGCATTATCAGTGTCTTTGAGAGGACATTGTGGCGTCTTCTTTGGTACTTGTGGCTTTATTTGCGTTGGGTTTGAATTTTGGGTCGTCGAGATTGAAGGAGTTTTCACTTGCATGGGATTTAACTTGTGTGCCTCGGTCGCATTGCCATTATTTTCTTGATGGAAATTCTTGGCATTGAGAAAAACACTCCAACAGCGTCTTCTTCCACCGTTGTGATATTCATGAGTAGGCAAAGAGATGGCATTGTGGCAACTTTGCAGTGGATTTCATCGATATGAAAGGGCCATGGAGAATTGCAATCAATCCCGTAGTGACAATTTCTGTAGGAATAGGCAAACCAGTCGGCTTACCTCGCATTTACCTCTTTATCTTGTCGAGGATATCACACCAGCTGTAGGCCAGTCAGATTAAAGGTCTCTTTCGCTGGGAGTTTGCTTGTTTGGCAGTTCTTGAAGCGTCGAAGGCCACAACTCTCCATGACCAGGACGCCTCTATAAGTTGCCAACGACTGTAGATAGGAGTTCGCATGGGCAAACATTCTGTGCAGGTGAGCGCTTCCGGTTCTTCTCGAGCTTCTACAGCAAGGGACCATTCCTGGCTCGACTGGCGGAAGGTTTTCGCGGCTTCGTTCTGAAATCGATCGAGATGTCACCATGAGGCTTTGTAGGTCAACATGTGGTTAGGTGCATCACCTGCCCACCACTCGGGTTGGAAATTCTTTTGATTCACTAGACCCAAGTATCAAAAACCAAGTTTTATATGAGAACATGACTTTTTTAATATGACAAAATTTATATTAAATAGCGTATTTCAATACTATAAACAGAATAATTACAATTTGATAAGTGAAATTGATATAAAAAGGATAATATGCGAAAATGCACTGTAATTGTGTAAACACATGGTCAGTTGAGAGACATATTTACTTTTTGCGAGAAATGTGGCTCGTTTTCAAGGTTCCAACACGGGCTAGTTGTTAAGACTTGGAACACCTTAGCAGCTGACCCGGGTTCGAGTCCCCGTGAGGGCTACCATATCGGTGGGCCGTGAAAGGTAGCAGGATAATTTTGTCCCTATGGTAGAAAAAAAGGAGCATGGCCCCCGTTTGAGCAGCCCCCACTTTATGTTAATGTATGATTACAAAAACTAAGAAGACCTACAGTAGACATACCTACATTTGAGACAATTGAGAATCTAGTAATCCTTGTCTTCCCGCGCGATCAAACTCGAGACGCACATTGCGTCTATCCTCACTGGCTTGACGTTGGTGCCGGCGTTTCTCAGCACGGCATTCACCCATACTGTAGTACCGCGCCAGTACTTCGCGATAGAACCCGCCATCTTGAACTCGTAAGGGATGCATTGACGTATGGTAGTTGGTGAGAGCCCAGACAAGGCGTTGCACCATGTCGTACTTGCCTTCAGACCACGTAAACGTCGTATACGCAATCTTCCATAGTTGACATGTTCTGCCAAACATGTTCTCCACAAGCACACGATCTGACGACACTCGTTGATTACGCTCGAGGTCATGACGCGTCAGGGCAGATCCAATGGGTTTCTTCGTGGGGCGAATGCTCCTGGCAGCTTCGTCTGCACCTTGGTAGCCCTTGTCTTGCAGTACTGCCCATGAGTCAGGAAAATCCGTACAACCTTCTCCATAGTCTGGAATTCGCAACTCGCCTTCCGTCTTCTTCAAAGCCTTCTTGTGGTGCTCGATACGATTCAAAAAGATCGTCAGGTCCGAGACAGAGCCAGGTTCATGGTCACTTACGCACACAAATCGGCCAGGTTGTGCAACACTACCTTCAAGTTTGAAGCCATACAGCTTGTGCTTGGGTGAGAAGTATCGCTTGGCCTCAAGGTAGCTTCGAGACGGACGATTCGCAGGCTGAAACTTCACGTCCGTTGCATACAGCGCTTGTGGATAATGTTCAAAGATGAAATGTTCGCGGCGTTGTGCCGTCATAGTCACAGGCTGGATAAGGAGCGACGCCAAGAGAGGTTCGACGATAGCCATCATCCTTGTCATCATGCGTTCGAATGTAGGCACGCGAATGTTGAAGTCGGCGGCATGTTTGTCCCATGAGCTGTAATGCTTGAATACAGACAAAAGCATGAAGAACGCGTCCTTCGCGCTTGACTGATTGCGCCGGCCACATCCTTCGTACCAGCTTGCATGTACGTCGGCCTCGCAAAGCGCCCAGAGGGAGTTGAATTCAGACATCGAAAAGTTGGTCATGGTCAACATAGCACGAGGTCCTTGAGCAGCGAAACGGTCAATCGTGGGTGTGTCGAAGTGACCAGAGTAGGAGTTATCGTCGGCATCCTCCGTGACCTGGACGGACTCACTAAACAAAAGGCTTGCGTGTCGAAGATTCTCTCGCTCTTGCGAGCTTGCTTCAGTTAGACGTGCAAGGACGTCCATCGAATTGAAAATGTAGCGTATTATGCAATACAGAGTCTAATGAACGCATCCATTCATTTCATGTCTAACAGGAACCAGTCGTAGTTGTGTAGCCAGACATATACACGATTGAAATGCTTGATGTCGCAGAAGTATCACAAAATTTGAAATATGTCATGTCTTCAGGGAAAAAAATGTGCTACTTGCAAAATATTGAGCTCATTGATAGAAAATTTAATGTTGATAGATGAATGAATTTTTCCACGAAAAGACCGTTTTTGCGAGAAAAGTGAACATGTTGCCATATGGCACATTTTTTTGTAAAGACATCTTTATATATGTATTATCTAATATAATGAATTGATAAATTGTGCTTTGATTGAAAAACTTGTTTTTGATACCTGGATCTACTTTGCCCGAAAAGGCAACAGATTTTGAAAAAGGTTGTACATTTTGGTGAGACAGTTGGTTCATGTGAAAAATTGATTTTGCAAAGAAATGTCGAGAACTTGGAGATTGGCCACGCCACGACACTACAGAATCCAGTGGCGCCATACGAACCATGCACTTAGCTCCTGCCTTACCTCAAAAGTATCAAGACCACGTCCAGCAGAAGGCGCTTGGAGTTACTGGCCGTAGCGGCAGACTTCTGCACCTGCAAGACTTGACAGGATGAATCGGAAATGGCCAGGTCATGAATTCAACGGGCGACGAATTGACATTGCATGGAAGGAGCCACCAACAGGGTTTGATGGGTATGGATGGTGCACCGTTGAGCCGCGAATGCCACCATGTTCTGTGAAATTGAAGAGAACAAGACACAATGAGAAATCATCGAGGTCACAACTGACACTTGGAAAGTCACCAGACTCATCTCTTAGGTGGACATCACTTTAGAGTTGACTCTTCAATCGAAGATGAATTTACTCTATTTTTACAGTCCTTGCAATGGCTTTTAGGAAAACTATTCGCTTTGCCTTTAGTCATTTTGTATTGATCAATTTGGTCAAAGCAGTCCACTCTGGGAAACTTGAAGACATTTTACCATGACATCACGAGGATTTTAGGAAAGCAAGCAGCATATTTTCTGACTTCTATGCTATTGATGGTTGCAACTAGAAGCTTACTTCCGAGCAAGGCTTCTTATCCCTCGCAATGGTGATATATTGAAGCTTCAAAATGAGCAAAAATACACCCCTGGCTTTCTCCTCGGCCAGAAAAAATGTGGCACTCAAGCAAATACCAACTTCTCTGATCGAGAATATTTTCCTTGAGATTTGCGAGTATGACAAAACATGTTATTGTTGTCCGACCAAAGTGCATGGATTTTTGCATGGGATACGTAAAATGCAAACTTTGATACTGGAAGTTGAGAGATGATATGAATCGTCCCCCTCTTTGGTTTTAAATTGGGGCTTGGATATCCAATTATCTTGCTCAGGTTCAAATATTGCCACCAGCATCATTTAACACGTATTCGTTGCCTACACAATCGTCGATTCATTGCAGTTGTTGCACTGCATACCCAATTATTTTACAGATCAATCGCCTCTTCAAATCAAAGACATACAATCATTCCAAGCTCAACATTGAAGCAAGAATGGAAAACGATCAAATTACCTGATGAATCGCTAGATTGACTTACAAAGAGACTTTATTCGATTTGCAAATATCGTCAAGCTTACGATTACTAGTTTTACAAAATGCGACGATCTCTTGGCACGAGAATTGACCCACTTGGTAATTTCAAATCGATCGGCGTATTTCAAACAACCCCAAGATCCTCCAATCATCGAATATATCATGGCTTTTCAAGCTTGAATTCCTTTAAAAATATTCCAGGGCCATGTCAAAAAAAGCCTAAAGCGCACAACTTCAAATTTAACGCCTTGATGTAATTTGGAAATCAAAAGGCGCGCGATTTTCCGTAGAAGCCGAAACATCCTGACTCCTCTGCTCTGAGGAAAGTCTCAAGCTATCCAAACCTTCCTGTACAACCTTGCTACAATAATCTGTTGGTCCTTGCACCAGTCCCATCGTATTTCAGCATCAATTAGATCCAACATTTTTTTTTCTGTCAATATTCAAGTTATAATTTCCGTCATTTTCCACGAGCCACAAATTGCAAGAGGGCAGAACCCATTGATGAGGCAAAATCAATTTCACACGGATGGTTGAGATGTACTGCCGATTGAAGCCTAGCCATCGAGTGCATCTGGGCTTGATCTCTGAGGAAAACTCAATTTATTCAAGGCATGAATGTGTTCGACCTTGTCATCCCGGATTTGATTGGGATATAGTGAGCTTTATTTTTGTTGCGGCAGAATTTATCTACTTTTGATCGCAGCGTCGACTGCTGAATCGAGGTACTAAACTATCCTTCACGATGGAGCTGAAATGAGAAGCAGTTTGGGGAAATCTCGTTCCGAATCTTGTTCTACGAACGACTTCAACACAAATTCTATTGATATTTTCATCGCTGCCAATGTCAGCAGGGGTGCAACAATAAAGATTGTGTATTGATTTTGCCACCCAGTCGTTAAGGACGCCCCTGCCTCTAGCTTGACCAAAGCATTTTCAAAAGCTGGATGTGCGACGATCTTCTCATTCGGGCTAATGTAGTTCTTCAAAGACGGGAAGTCATCCATGGCAGAGTCAAACATGTCACGGACCGTTTCCATTGTGAAGTTGCATTTCCTGGAGACGAGTGGTTGTGATATCAAATGCAGCCATTTCCCCAAGAAGATAATGCAAAACGGTCGGAAGAAGCATCGCTGGCACATCCGAGTGAAAATCACGCAAAGCACAACAAGCTTTCAATCTTGGATGGAAGATTGTGTCACCGCCACAATCAATGATTGCTGGAGATAATATCAATCATCTGACAATCACAACCATTCTTGAGGTGATAAAATTGCTCGTCCCATATCTGCGTGAGGTTGTTCTTGTGCTATTCTCTCGCTCTACTCAATAAAGTCAACAAATAGACCCGGAAATTCTCAATTATGGCGATTGTCTTTCAACGAGGAAAGTCAGATGGAGGGGTTTCATGGACCTTCGCTTTTGCGCCGCCAATTTCATTGTGGAAGAGAATTGAGCCATTTTAACCCAGGGGCAAATTGAAGCTCCCAACGCGTCTCTTTCGTCTTCTCCAGGGTTTATTGCAGCGACTAGTAAGAAACTTGATCATCGCAGTGCTAGAAAACTCTTTAATCTGTTTATGATTGACAGGACAAAGTACATGTCGGATTCTTCGATTATTGTCTGAAAGAGCGGTTCAAAGCATGCTTCGAAGGCTTGTTGAGGTCCTTGCGACGTAATTTTCGAGTCTGCGACAGCAACTTACAGGAGCTTGGCGATCGTCAATCAGCTCATCATGCACGCGGCATCCATGTATTCAAAGTGCAGCAGTGGCGAAAACAATAGGCGTACGTGTAGCTTGATTCTTCGTCGAGACTCGAATGAACGAGGAAGTTGCAATGTTTCAGAAAAATTATCTTGAATCGTTTTGGACAGAATCTTGATGCTTCAACAATATCCTCGTTCCCAGGATATGTTGCTGTCATGAGGCCTTTTAGCTATCATCTCTTCATTGTCATGGCTCGTTGTTAAAACTGTATCGGAAACTTAACCGGCTACCACAATCATCTTCGCGCATGACTCAGCAGCGCTGTTCGAGAGATCTCAAGCAGATCTCTAGCACTGCTTGCAACCATGGAGCCGTGGGCAACCACTAAAAGCTCGCTTATGCTTCGAAAACAATAAGGAGTAATCGTGGAAGCGAGTGCCAAGTTGTCATTCTCATAGAGCAAACTAGCTCAAGGCTGTATGCTTGAAGACGATTTTGCCGTAGCCGATAGCTATTCCAATCGTCTTCCTCCCATAGACGCTTCAAACCAAGACCAAGTTGATCCCGGTCAAAGACTCCATCACGAGGGGATACGAGACCACTGAGATCAAGGCGACAGATCCAAATGATTGGAGATCAGTCGATATGGGCCTCTCTTGATCGGATTTCACAGCAATCACGTCAAAATGACTCTCTCTTTGTCACATTTGGGCCCAAACTCTCTGGAAACTTTGAAGTTCTCGGAGCAAAGAGCTCTCGATGAGTCATTTCGTATCGTCCGACCTGCACTAGCAAGAGCTACAGCTTACTGGACATATACAGTACCACCAACTTCCATTCGGCACTGCCCTGACAGCATGATTTGCCGAATTCGCGTCGAAAAGTCGGTGTAATTCATGGTTGTACGGATAGTCCGCAAAACTGTCGTGGCTGACGAATATGAGGACAATAGCTAAGATTGGCCTCCTTCAGTGCATCACTCATCGTATCTCGACCAACAATTCCATGCAATTTTGTGAAGAACCCCTTGATCAATCTTGCGGCTCACTTGATTGGTCAAATAGCATTCTGAGCCCATAGCCCTCACACCGTCGTATCCTCGTATCCAGCTTTTCTTACTAGCATTCACGGCGCACTGTACGAAGTCATCAATCGTGGCTTGAATGGCAGCGTGGAAGAGTTCTCTCGGTTTGAACATTCCAATTGGCGACTTGATAGCTGAGGGAATGGATGAAGCCATCTCGGCCGCTGTGCATAATTTGCATGGCAATTTTGTGAGATAAGGATGAGTATTGACTAATATATTGGTGAACGCGTATCCCGTTGTCGTGTACTGCCTGCGTGATTTCTTTGTGTCGATTGGTTTCTGAGGAAGTCGTCAACTTTCTTGCAAATGGACTCAAACGCCCCGCACGATTCAGTGCAATTCCACCAGTTACAATCAAACCAACATCGCCGCGAGCTCTACATGGAATGGTAATCAAATCACAGGCAAATTCATACCTCTTCGCCAAGAAGGCAGCAAATTTTGTGAGCTTGGAAATTGTGGCAAAATCAAAAGATGCTCTGGAGGTACTTATGGTAGCGAAAAGCTAGTGAAAAGAAGAAAAATCTCGTTTGATTCAACCTACTCTATCGGCACTTTTCCCCGCTCAACTGACAACCTCGTTGAAAATGGCTATCGATCGATACAATACTAGCTTTCAATTTTGCACCAGCAAAGGTATCCTCTCGTCATGGAAGAATCCTTTACAGGTCAGGTCCGGGTCAGGTCACAGGTGCAGGTCACAGGTTTTTTACTGGTTTTTCTCATGGTTTTATTCAAATTTCTGATCAGATTTTAGGTTTTTCTCATTCGAGCAGCAATTGCGAAGCCTTAAACTGCGCGGACGACGTCAGACATCCGCCCAGAAAATTGCGCTCACCGCAGCGAAGCGGAGGTCGAGTGAAAAATTTTCTGCAGGCGGATGACTCGGAGGAGGGAGCCCCCAACGTGCACCAAAAAGGGATTTCTTTATATTTTCTCTCATCGGGTAAGGCGGCAGGTAGGCCGTAAGGCCGTGCCGCCACCCTGATGAGGCCAACTAAAGAATGACAAAGTTTGGCGCTTTAACTCTTCCTGGTGATGGAGATATGTTCAATTTTGTATTGTGACCCAAAAGTCTGACCTGACCCGGATATGACCTGTTTCGGACACTACCCTTGTCATGACTTTCCAACCGTGTAGAAATTGTGTGATTGTGAGGTTCAATCTATTAATAGATGGACTCGTGAGTTTCTCGTTCCGAATTTACCACAAAGCAAGTGCATTCACGATATTAAACTTGCTCGTTGCTTGTAAACATCAACACAAAGCCAAGCTTTGACGAGCTCAATGGACTCAAATGTGACACGTCTATTTTGATCAACCATGTTAACATTTAATTCTGAAAGAACCGCATGGCCTTGGAAGTCAACTTCTCCCAAAACTCTGGTTCAGGTTCAAGCGCATCACCAGGACTCAAGGATTCGATATTTGCAGCCAAGCGGGCGCCTTGCTTGATTGCACGTTTGGCATCCAACTCTGCAGCTTCATCAGAGCCACCAATGCGGAAAACTGGCACACCACTCTTTTGCAGAGGTTCCTCGAGCTCTCGTAGGGGTTCTTGACCGGCGCAAACAACAATATGATCAACTTCGAGCAGAATTTGCTCCTTTTTCTCTCCTTTAATCTTGGTGATGTAGAGCCCCTTTTCGTCGACTTTGTCATACGAGACGCCACCAATCATTTCCACTTGACGGTTCTGCAATGACAAACGGTGGATCCAACCAGTAGTTTTACCAAGGTCCTTTCCATGCTTGGTCGACTTGCGTTGAAGCAAATACACTTTACGGTCTGAAGGATGTCTTTCGGGTTTCACAAGGCCACCGCGGTGAGAAATGGTACGGTCAATTCCCCATTCCTTAGCATACAAGTCAATGTCCAAACTCGGCGACTTGCCAGTGTGGGTGGCAAATTCAGCAACATCAAAACCAATGCCACCTGCACCAATGATGGCCACTCGTTTGCCCAGCTGAACTTTGCCATTTAATACATCCACGTAGCTGACCACCTATATATGTGTTTCAACAAAATAAACACGTGAAGTGTAGATACCTTAGGGTCATTAGCTCCTTCAACCTTGAGCTTGCGAGGTACAATACCCGTCGCCATCACGACACTGTCGAACTTGCTCTCAATCAAATCATTCGCCGACACGTATTGACCAAGCTTCATATTGACGCCATGTTTGGTCAATTGTTTGCCTACCAATTATCAGTGCACAACAATTTCTCGAAGGCAGTACCGAAGTATCGTAGAGTTTCATAAAATTCTTCTTTACCAGGGATTTTTTTGGCAAGATTAAATTGACCACCAATTTCGTCGTGCTTATCGAACAAAGTCACTTCGTGGCCACGCTCTGCAGCAATACTGGCACAAGCCAATCCAGCAGGACCAGCACCAACAACTGCCACCTTCAGCTTTCCTGTTTGGATACCTTTATTTGGTGGACGACAATAATTTCTTACGTTGAGTGGGACGATAGTTGAGTTCCGTTTCATGACCAGCACGAGGGTTCACCAAGCACGATGCTGTAATGCCTTTGAATGTATGATCCAAACATGCCTTGATCATCAGTTCAGTTATCACATGACCCTTAGTTGTCAACCTGGTTGCAACCAATACACACATTGATTTCGTCTGCGCGATCTTCTTTAGCCTTTTTCACGAATTCTGGGTCGGCCAAAAATGGACGCGCCATTGACACCATATCTATCAGTGGGTTCAGAGATAACTTAATTCAAGAATAGGGCAGACCAGCATTCTTCTTTGACAAAATGTCTTCGGCAACCTCGGGCGTATTAATACGGTTGGTCGTAATCAATGGAATGTTCACTTCACCCTATGACCCATTTAAATTGAAAGTCTCTTTTCGAACGGACCATGAGTTTTCCTGTGACCCAAGAGAAGCCACCACGAGGTACACTCGTGGCAATTGTCGGCACACGAGCTTCATGCCAACCAATGCCAGTATTCAACAAAGTGGCTCCAGCAATCTCGATTTCTTTGGCCAGCTCAACGATCTCTTCCCACGAACTGCCGTCCTAGGGACAACCGTTTTGAAGCATTTGGAAAGCTTTACATACCTGAACCAAATCCAACATGGACAATCTAAAGATGATGATGAAATCAGTTCCGACAGCTCGGCGCATTTGTCGCACAATTTCCACAGGAAACTTGATGCGGTTCTTATATTCACCGCCCCATTCGTCTGTTCTCTTATTTGTGTGCTTGACAATGAACTATGTGCAAGAATAACGCGATAAACCAAGAGAAAATTTACCTGATTGATCAAGTAGCCTTCCGAACCCATAACTTCAACGCCATCATAACCAGCCTCTTTGGCATTTACGGCGCATTGCACGTAGTCCTTGATGGTGGATTGAATACCCGTAGGGGAAAGTTCTCTTGGTGCAAACATCCCAATTGGCGATTTAATTGGCGACGGGGCGACAATGAAAGGATGGTAGCCATAACGTCCACTATGCAAAATTTGCATAGCAATTTTTCCCTGGCATAGTTTCGTGAGATCGACTCTTTCATGGCAACTGTACTCCGTTCTCGTGGACCGCCGTGGTAACTTCTTTATGACGATTGATTTCGGCAGATGTGGTCAACTTCCCCGCAAATGGGCTCACACGCCCAGCACGGTTGGGTGCCACGCCACCAGTTACCATCAACCCCACATCTCCACGAGCTCTAAACGACATTAGAGAATTATCATTCAACAACACTGTACCGCTCGGCAAAGAAAGCTGCCAGCTTTGTGAGCGAATGGCCTTCCTCCAAGCCCGTGTGCATGGAGCCCATAAGCACACGGTTCTTCAGAGTAGTGAAGCCCAAATCAAGCGGCTGGAGCAAGTGCGGGTATCGCGCTGTCATGTCAAATTGAAGACTGTTCGTTTCGAAGGTGCTCTCCTCCCTGTATACGAAACACAGACGATCTTGGGGTTAGAAAAATTATCCAATAAAGTGCTCTTATTTCTGCTGGTTTAGCTAAAGTGCCAAGTTTTCATACTTATATAAATAAGCTAATTTGAACTTGAACTATGAGATGATTGTTCAACAAGATTTCGACGCGCAATCAGAAGCAGTAAACGGGAGAATGCAATTTTCACCATCTTTTTGGAATTCGTTTGGCGTCACAACTTGAAAGCTTCAAAGTTATTGCCACCGAGGGGATTTAACTTACTCGATAGCAAGCCGACGATGCCAGAAGTGTTGTGGGTACCGTGGTAAATCAACAGAACGCATGAATTGTTTGTGCACGGAGGTTGTTGCAGCAAGGGCGAGACCATTGCTCTGGGATGTGGGGGGAGTTTGTACATAGCCCAACTTCAACCAATTCGCAGATAAAGCAAAGCCAAAGTGTTTTCGTGTCAGCGCTCTGGTCCCACCACAAAGCAATCGAAATTCGTCTTTTCATTGTAAATAGAGAAATTTGGACTTTCAGTAAAATGTGTTGTGTCCTGAAATCGTAGAAAGGATTTGCCTACTGTTTTTACTCTAACTTGATTGGCTTAAAATCAACAGATTTTTTGGTGATGTCAGCTTCTAAACGCACTGTGTTGCCTGCCCATCGAATTTCTCTCACTACTGTACTCATTAAGATTAAATAAAGGGTGATTTAGAAGATGCTGTTAGACCATCACATCATCGATGATGCATGCCACCGATTCGCACTTAGAAAAAAGCGCCTAATGTATATGATGCGGCAAGCATTGAAACAAACTTATGGACTACTGCTGCGGATTAAAATCTGTCCTCAGTGAATACATATAATTGCAATGATCTTTGCTTGCGTTTAGCAGGAACTACAGCAATAAATTAACATATACTTAGCATGCCATTGGTGAGGCTAGGACTCAATTACCTCGTTTTGATGTATGCTTGCAATGCGATGCAACTGATCCAGTGGAAGCGTTTAACAGATTTCAAAGTTACATGTCATTATGTTTGCAGTTAAATGACGCAGAAACACCAAAATGTAGCTAAAGTACATGTAACCACGACTCCACAATACTGTTTCCATGATTCAATCGCAATTGGCTTAATGAACTATTGTAAACTCCAGCGTTACACGCCAAGTTGCAATAAGATTTTAAGAGTTTAACACATCGTATACACCACAAAAAAGAATGACAATCAAGTATGTGTTGAGGGTAATTTGTTAGCTTTGTATTACTCTATTCAACTATGAACTTGTTGCCCTGTCGTGCTTGATGATGGGCTTGATCATCAAGCCTTGATGACCAGGGGCAAAATCGGAAATTTTGACCAATTAGAGATCAATATGACTGGTAGAAGATTTGATTCTACGATTTCGATAAAATTTCAGACTAAATTTTTGACTTGGTTTTATTATTGAATCTACTCAAATTCGAAAAGGTGAAACAGAAAATGTAGAAAATATCCTTCTACTTTTTGCCATACGACAGCAATATTTTCCTACGAAAGTTGCATTATGTACACTATTCACGATATTTGGCATGTGAATTAGAGTAGAATCTTAAATAGAATAAATTTGAGAGAGATTCTTTTGACCTTACACTGGAGCACCCAATGCAGCTCTCCCTGCGATGTGCAATATTTTTGGTGAGCGCCCCCCTTCAATCAATATGAATGTCAGCTCGAGTTCATCATGCCATTTGAACTCTGAGCTATTCGTAGCCCCAAGTTCATGAAATTCGCTGTATAGTACACTGTACTGTGCCCCACCTTTCCCCATAGATGAATTCCAGCAAAAATGCCTCATCGTCAGCCAGTTGGCAAGCCGCTGAGGCACAATGGACTGGCAATTGCTACAAAACAAAATTGTTCCTGCTAAAGATTTCATCAGAATAATGCATTCAATCATCAACTGAGTGCATCGATACTCACCTTCCAACATATTCACAACGATGAGCTCGCTTGGAGTAAAACAATGACAAATGCACGAAGACCTGTGAGAATGTTTGTTCGAGATGAGATGCGCTGGGATGCGTCATGTTTTCCTCGTCATGACTATTTTTCGCATCTCCTTCAGAAGGAAGACTAATTTGGTCCCTCATAATAAGTCATTTCTGTTTTATTGCGCCAACGCATCCATGACGAAAATATGTCATAAAAAAATAGACCAATTTAAGACGCGGACAAAGTCGGGCTTTCAATTGCTATCACTTCGGAAAAATAAGTCATTTGATGGTTATGGTGTCGTTCAACCGGTATCCGGATAATATAAACGTTTTCCGGAACCCCTCTCCCCAATCACTGACATTTCCACAACCGGTGTACGAGTGTAGGATGTTGCTGTCGCGCCGATGCATCTCGATGGGGCTTTTGCGAACCCAAGCTCGGTTCTACAGTGCACCGACGATCTCAAATGTGACTGTTGGTGATATCTTGTCTGAACGTGAGAAAGTCTTTACAACGTTGGATGCTGCATCGCAAGGGGAACTCCATCCACATTTTGAACAATGGCAATCGATTCGCCATGATGTAAAACCCAGCATCTCGTCTCCTTCCCACTGAATCGTGTAGGCATCCGTGCATAATGCTGTCAGTCTCATGGTGCAGCGCAACATTGGCTCGCTGATTGTGACACAAGGTGATGGAGAACTTCTCGAATTCTGTGGATTGAATCTCGATGTTCTTGTAGAAGGACAAGGTGTCGTGGGTATCGTGACAGAGCGTGATGTCTTGAACAAAGTTACAACGGATGAAGATCACGAAAACTTGGCTGTGAAGGACATCATGTCCAAGCACATTCTGTGTGTTGATCCCTCGACAACAATCATGGAGTAAAAATATTTTATCGACACTTGTTCGATAATTATTGATATGTAGAGCCCTCGCGACCATGAACAAAGAAAAGATCCGCCATTTAGCTGTGATTCACACTGAATTGAAAGAAACCGTGTCCAAAGATTCTGTCCCAATTGAGGCTATGCGATGTGTATTGTCGATCAAGGTATACTATTACCACGACGCGCTACTCAAGCATCTCTGTAGGACATTCTTAAAGCATATGCCGAGGACAAAAAGCAGGAATTGACAGATCCTAACAACGCAGCTCCTATTACCAATACCGAGAAGGTAACAGATCATTATACTGTCCACAAGGCTAACATAATCCAGACTGAAGGTGACGAGTCTAAAAGCGATGCCAATGCAGGTACACATCATGTTCACAACGAAATGTGTCGCTAATATCACAAATTTAGTTACGGCAGCTAAGCTTTTGCGCAAAAAGCACGACAAGATTAATCTTATCTTGAATACTCGTGTGGATGACAACGTGCATGTCGCTGAAGCTGTGGCTGAAATGGTCGTAATTTGTCGGTGTACATAAACCATTCATTCTTCTTATAGGTTAAACGTAACTTTGGCGCCGTGATGGTCATGGATGACGGCAAGAAGATCAAGGGCATCTTCACTGAACGGTATGTCTTACTCTGTTGAACACCATTTACCTATTTGAAGTGATTACTTAACGAAAGTTCTCCACCCTAAACTCGACGCTCGTGAATTGCTCACAAAAGATGCATGCACACGAAATGTGTGGTCCTTGAAGAGCGACGATTCTCTCCACACATGTGTCTTTGAAGCTGCAACGAGGTTTGTGTTTTATTCTTGCGTCGCGCCCTTAAATTTACACCATAGAAACTACCATCACTTTCCTGTGGTTGACAGCAAAGAAGATATTGTTGGCGTCCTCTCTGTGAAGGACATAGTGCGTGAAATTTGTGGCGAAACCAAGCCAACAACTGGCTTCTGGCTGATGGAATACTTCAAGAAGCCCAAATCTGCCACTGCTGAAAAAGTCGAGGTCAAGCAACCTGAAGAAACGAAAGTAGAAGCAAATGAACCGAAAAAGACAGAGGAATCCAGCACGCCGACAACTGAAGAACCAAAGACGAACGCAAGCCCTACCAAGAACCCCTAGTGGAAACTACACACTCGCCGCGATCGTATTGCATGAATTACAAGCTAAACGTGTTGTTAGTTTAGCCGTGTAGAAAAAGAAGATTACCTTTTGCAGCATATTGATCAACTCCACAAATCTTGCTTTATTGTGTCCATGCGTCTTTTATTTCAGCATTTTCAATTTTATTCAGACCAATCAAATGCGATGGAGCTCAAAGACTCGACCCGAGTCGTCTGCCATGAATGCCTTCGTCCACCAAAGGTCTGCTTCTGCGAATTCGTGCCGAGGCCGCAGATAGCCACTCGTTTTCGCATCCATTGCGTTCAACACCCCAACGAAGCCAAGCGACGAGCACTTTCAAGTGTACCTTTGCTTGAAAAGGCTCTAGCAAATTTCACATTGGAAGTCTCGTCGGATCCATCACGATTACCTGTGACTGGGAAGAAGCTGTTGCTATTTCCAGGACCAAGTGCAGAACTGCTCTCTGCAGCAGATTTGAGCCCAGAACTCATGCTAGTAGTCGTGGATGGCACTTGGAAAGAGGCCAAGAAAATTGTCCAACACAGTGCTGTTCTGCAAGAACTTCCTCGAGTCATCATTCAATGCGATCAAGCAAGTCTCTATGGCGTCCTAAGAAAAGAGCCAATGGAAGGATGTGTATCAACTCTAGAAGCAGTCGCCCAGGCCATTACTGTCTTGGAAGGGCAAGAAGCATCGCAACAACGATTGCTTCAGAGTTTTCGCCAATTGGTTACTGCGCAACAAGCTTACATGGAAGCTGGCATTCAACGCAATTTAGTTTACTACAATGGTGTGCCCAAGCCAAGTCAACACATCCAAACAGCATTGGTTTCATTGCCTTCTAAATGTAGTGGCGAAAGGAAATGGTATCAATTCTACCGTATTGACCGAACGCTCACTCAAGAATCTACGACATACCACGGCGAACCCACTTTGTGCACGTATACTGAAGCAGTAGCAAGGTGTGCCGAAATCAACCAAGGCTTAACACGCGGGCATCGCTTTGCAGTACGTTCTATTGATGCATCGCAAGAACTCCAAAAAGAAATATGACGACTGCAGCCATAAATCCTTACCTACACTAGGAATTACAAGTCGCCAAGTCTCCCAAAACACAGAGCAAGACTTAAAAACCCAACAGTAATATGATAATGAGCTACTGAATAGTTCAGTGGTATCGCCCGCAGATCTACGAAATTATCTCTGACTCTGCTAAGGCATAGTGACTCGCGCAAAGTTTCCTTCAAACTACGTTGGCTTATCTTCATCGGTGCTCAAAAGAGCCACTACTGGACGACTGCCAAAAATCTCGCAAATGAAAATTTCTTCCGGTTTTTCGTGAGACATTTTTCAAATAAAAGTACGCAACAAATTTGCGAAGACCAAAAAATCGTCTTCGCAAAATTTGCGATTTGCGAGAGACTCACGCATTTTATACTCCCAAATTTAATATACAAAATCTAGTTTTGAGGAAATTCGTTTTCTGAACGGTGTTGATTGTCATCGTGGCCAAGGAAAGTGGGCGGGGCAAAGCGTGGCGTGGGCTTTCTGTAGACGTTCTACTAGAACAAACAAAGTTCGTCCTTCCACTAGGGAGGAATGGCTGGGAAAAAGTGGAGGAGAAACAGTAGCGATGAAGTAGGGCTCGTCCTGCGACGCATACATTGTGTACCAAGCAGAATCCTGCTGATTTTTAAGAAGGGCACCTGAATATATGAAGTTTCTTTCACGCAACATTTCACGTAGCCTGAGCATCATGAAGGAGTACCGTTGACGCTGGCGCCGCGCTCTTTTCAGGAGCATGGCCTGGACAAGAAGCGACACCATTGATATTGGCTCTCGCTACCAGATAATGTAGCCAATAGAAATCTATAAAGTCATATTTTTATCCAATGAAAATCATTTAAATATGTAATTTGTGTGATTTTTGGTGGAAATCATTGGATTTTTTCATCCCAATTTGGACTGGTAAAGAAAAAAATACACTGTATCCGGACACACAAATTTAAATGCGAAAGGCGTTTGCGAGATTTTGGCAGTCGTCCACTCTATTGATTTTTATCTACGAAAAGCATACTGCATTCCTCTACGATAAAATCAACCAGCATCATCCGTGGCAGCATGTACTTCAAATTACCAGACTTCACGAGTTCATCATTTGGGGTAAAATAACGAACATATTTCCATAGCCCAGCGTGCACCGCCCAGGAGCAACTGCAGGAAGGAACAAGCTAGCTTGCCGTCATCAGTTATTTGAACATGTCCAGCACTAAGATGGTATACCATGAGGTGTTTACTCTTCACTTCGTTTGCATAAGCAGTGGTGTTGTAACCTTGTGCAAGGAAACTTCCCATACTGACATCCTGGCAAAATTATACCTCACACTGTAGCAAACTAGGCAGAGGAAGGCAAATTGTAGAATGAATTAGATCTCAAGTTAACTCTAATCTAGCACATCCTTGTAACTTTAAGCCACATCCTATTGTCACATCGCTTTGGTTGGTGTTGAGGGGCGTTTACGCTAGTTTCCTAAGTCGTAAACTGCGTTACAGCATTCAGCCGAAGTCCTGAGCCAAACCGGAGCCAAACCGGTGGCTCAGGATCGCTACATCCTCCCTGTGACGTCCGGCTGTCGTCGGGAAAGACGGCGCTGGAGGTCTTGAACTAGCAGCTTGAAATGAACGACGTGCTTGATGTTCTTTGCGAGTTCCCATGTTGCTTCGCTTTCAGGTTGGCCGTGCCACTTGACGAGATATTCGAGCTTGCGATTGAATTGTCTCTGCTTCAAGAGGCGTTCGACGATGAAGAGTTCTTCACCAGTTGAGTCATCGAGTATGACGGGTGTTGCCTTGGGAATCGGTCGACTTGCAAATTTGGGATCGTTCGGTTGATAGTGTTTCAGGCGGTCGATATTGAAAACATCATGGAGTCTTGACATTGATCGTGGCAACTTCAGGCGCATTGCGTTTTCATTGATTTCTTCAATGACTTCAAAGCGGCCGATGAATCGGGGAACTAGCTTTGGACGCTCATTGCGATCTAATTGTTGTGCATGCTTCAAGGGCAAATCACGGGTTGCAAGGAGAACTTGATCTCCAACTTTGAAAGTTATGTTTGAGCGTTTCTTGTCATAGAATGCCTTTTGTCTTGCTTGAGCCTGCTTCAAATTTTCTTGGGCAATCTTCAATATCTCTTGTCGTTCTTTCGGAGAAGTTTTTGGCAAAGTCACTTGGAGGCATTATATTATCAACTACAGGATTTCGCAAAGTTCTTCCAGTGTCGATTTGAAATGGAGTGAGGTCAGTTGACGACTGAACAAGTCCTTGGTGAGCATACTCTATCGTGGGTAAATGGTCAACCCAATCTTCTCCAAGATAGGACACTTGGCAACGTAGAGCATCTTCTAGTGTTCGATTTTGGCGTTCAGTTGCTCCATCAGCTTGAGCACGACCCGCAGTTGTCATGGCTTGCTTGATATTCATGATTTGCATGAGGGACTTCCAGAAATTACTTGTAAATTTTGGGTCTCGATCACTGATGATCACGCTTGGTAAGCCATGATGGCGAACAACATGATCGAAAAACAACTTAGCGGTTTGCGGAGCATCGGCATTTGTTTGAGTTGGAATGTACTTAGCTCTTTTTGACAACTTGTCAACAACAACTAAGATAGCATCGCACGACTTGGATAGAGGTAGTCCAGTGATCCAGTCTGCTGAAATAGTATGCCAGCATTCGTTAGGGGCTTGAATCGGAATCATTTTGCCATTGGCACGAAGACTACTTGTCTTGTATCGACTGCAAGTTTCACAAGTTGCAACATAAAGTTTGACATCTTCCAAGAGAGTATCCCAGTAATACCGCTGAGAAATACTTAGCAATGTTCGTCTTGTTCCGGGATGCGCAGCAATGCTTGAGTCATGAGCTGAAATGACTTCAGCGCGCAGGATATCATCATTGGGAACATAAAGTCTCCATACTTGATCTTTCGAACGAAGGAAGTACAAGTCGTCTTTTTGAACATATTTGTCTTGTATAGCACCAGAGATGTCTTTCTTGTATGCTTTAATGTATCTCTCTTTCGTGTCTTGATCCATTTCGACTGTTGAATACGAAATTTGTCTTGAATGATTAATTACAAGTCGTTGCGGAGTTGAAGCACATTTTTGACTTGACTGATCCTCCCCCAAAAATGGAGTTCCAACGAGCTTGGTAAGTTCACGTGAGGGGAAACGGGATAAGTCAGGTGGAGTTTGCAAGGCATCAAGTCGTAGAGCGGCGTTTGCACAACGGATTCCGCAATTATGAACAGAAATTATCGTCGCAAAGTTTGAGGCATCTCGTGGAGGTCGCGAAAGCGCATCGGCAACGACATTAAGTTTGCCAGGCCGAGGATGCAACACAAAGTCAAACGCACTGAAAAAGTCGAGCCATCGAGTCAACTTAGGCGTGAGAATAGGAGTTTCCATGAACCATTTACACGTGGAGTTGTCCGTGTAAATGTCGAATCGAGTACCATGAAGGTAGTGACGCCACTTGCCGAGTGCAAGCTTGATCGCGTAGAGTTCTTTTTCATGAGCAGGCCACTTGACTTCATGAGGGCCAAGTCGCTTAGACAAAAATGCGATCGGTCGATCATTGCTGTCCTTATCCAACTGAGATAGAACTGCTCCACAACAGTATCCTGAGGCATCAGTTGTTACGATGAAAGGCTTGTCGTAGTTGGGCAGTTGTAAAACTGGAGCTTGTTGAAGTGCAATCTTGATCGTTAAAAAGGCTTGTCGCTGATCTTCAGTCCATGACCACGGCGTTTTTGGCTTCATTAATTCACTAAAAGGGCGGACAATGTCCGAAAACTTCGGAATAAACTGTCTGTAAAAGCTCGCAAATCCGATGAAACTCACTAAGTCTTTAGTGCACTTAGGTTCAGCCCATTGTTCGATTGCACGAACTTTTGACTTGTCAACGTGTAAGCCGTCTTTGGAAATTGTGTGGCCGAGAAAATCGACTGAGTCGAGGGCAAAGGCACACTTAGACGGACGAGCGTACAACTTTTCAGCTCGTAAAACATCGCAAATTGCTTGAAGGTGATAGATGTGGTCGTCGATTGACTTAGAGAAAACACAAATATCATCCATGTATACAACGGCAAAGGGGAATTTATCGAAGAGGCGACGCATAAGTCGGGACCAAATTCCTGGCATTCCGGCCATTCCCATGGGAGCAACAACCCATTCATAGACTTCTCGATGAGTACGAAAGGCTATGTATTTTCTTGCTTTTGGTTCAACAAGCATTTGGTGATATTCAGACGCTAAGTCGATCTTCGTAAAGACTTGGCTTCCATGCATGCGATCAAATAAGTCTTCGATGTTTGGCAAAGGGATCTTTGGGATCACCGTTTGCGAGTTGACATATCGATAGTCAAGAACCCAACGTATTGGAGTCGCTGTTCTCAGCCATTCGCTTCTTGACTTCATTTGGCCGTTTTCATCTTTCTTGGTGACTCCAAAGATATTCGAAACCCAGTCGCTGTTGGACAATTGAATCCATCCTTTTCTTTCAAGTTCGCTGATAACTTGTCCAGAGATGCTTGTTCGACTTGAGATAGACGAAAAGGTGGTCGATATTGTGGCTTGGCATCGGGACGCATGGTCAAATCGAATTCAATTCCTCGTTTTGGAGGCAGTGCGTCGGGTAGTTCTTTAGGAAACACATCTTTATACTTTGTTAGGAGTGTTTTGATGGCAGGGTGAAGGTTTTCTTGAACTTCCTTGACTGTCGTAATCTTGAGAATCCATCCGTCGCTTGAGTTGTCGCTTTCTTCCTTGACTATACTTCCATTGATCGATAAAATCTTGTGATTTCTCTCTCCAATCCATAATGGGATTAAAGCGATGGAACCATGGTTGTCCCAAAATCACGTCAAAGTTCTTCGAACCCAGATCCCATTCCGTAAACGGTAAGTTGGGGAAAGACATTCCTTCGAGAACGAGAGAACTTCAGCTTCATTTACTCGTTTTACGCCAGAGTTTTGTCCGTCAAATCCTTCAATGATGGCTTCTTTCTCCCGAATGACTTGGTCACAGAGGCCAGGACGGCACAAAAGGTTTGTAGCACCGCTGTCAATTAAAATCTTTACTGGCTTTCCATCCAGTTGACCTTCTGAAATCATCAGTTAATTTTCCGTTGGGGCTTCCTTGTACTTGCTTTGAGCAACGTGCGTGTTGATTACTTCAATTTCTTCTTCTTCATCGCTGTCTTCGGCTTCTTGAACTTGAACGTTGTGTTGTCGGTTTGTTGGACGAGATGATTTTGTTCCAGAGAAAGTCACTGCTCTGTTGTTGTGGTTTGAACGGCGGAAATTGTTGTTTTGGTTGTTCTGGTGAAACCGTTGAGAGCTTCGGCAGACATTGGCTAGATGGCCTACTCGGCCGCACTTGTAGCAGGTTCGAGGACCACGCTGAGAGTTTCGATTCATTTGCGCGTTATAGACTTCCATGTCATATTCGTCACGCTCTGGCTGCGTTTGACGGAAGGAAGAAAAATGTCTTGAGTCTTGATTGTTTGTTCGTTATCGCTGGTCATTGCCTTGGTGATTGCGTTGGAATCGTGGTCTGTGGTGTTGGTCACGGCGTTGCTGGTGGCGGGAGTCTCTTCCATTGTTTCCGAGAGTGAAACTATGCGCTCGCTCAAAGTCTAGAGCTACTTGAATGGCTTCGGTTACTGATTCACATCTTCTATATTGAACTTCTTCTCTTGTTCTTGTTCGTAGGCCGCGTTGGAAAAAGGATATCTTGTCGCGCTTGGTCATGTCTTGGACTTGAGTGCAAATACGGCGGAACTTGCCGACATAGTCCATTAGATTGGCGCAGTTAGCTTGCTTCAACTCGTAGAGTTAGTCGCGGATGCGGTCTTGTAAGTCATCGGGCTCGAATTCATATCGGAGTTCTTCTTCGAGTTCGAGGAGTGTTTTTGGTGGTTCGCCACTTGTGCGTAGGCGGTCTTGATACCAGGCTGCTGCTAAGCCCCGAATGTTGGCTACGACCATGGCAATGCATCTTGTATGCGTCTCTTGATTCAGTTTAGGGTCGATGTTTTTTGCCTTGAAATATGTGTTTACTTGATGTATGTATAGACTTATGCTTTCGTCCATTCTTCCGTGATACTTCGGCATTGTAAGGCCTTCAACTTTGTATTCTTGACCACGTCGTCTTTCTTCATGTCGCTTGTTGCTTTCTTTTTGGACTTCAACTTGAAGGGATTGTGTCTTGGAGACTTCTTCCAAATTTTTCTCTAATCTATGAATTGTTTCTAACATTGTTGCAAATAATTGCTCTAATTCCACCATCTTTTTTTCTAATTTTTTTGAAAGTGTTTTGTTTTGTATTCTTTTTCTAACTTTGTTTTTTGTTCTTTTTTTTCAAACTATTTCTTTTTTTGCTGTCTTTTTTTGTTTCTTAAAACGACTTAGCTATTCTTTTTCTATTTTTGACTTTTTCTTCGTCTTCGACTTGGATTTCGCTTTTTCTTGATTTTGATTGGCTGCTTTCTTCTTGAGGCGTGCTGCGCGGTAATTGACGATGTCGCGGTCGAGCGTCCCACTGATTAGATTTTCGACTTGAGTGTTGCACCGGATAAGGTTATCCGTAAGAGCTTGAAGTACGTTGCGCGCGTCGGAGTTTTTTTGCTTCAGGGATTAGGGTTGATGACCACGCTTTGGAATGAGCAGAGTCGGTAGATGTCAGCACGCAACTTGATCGCTTCGCTGGGAGTCGAGAACAAATCCGCGATGGATTCGGCAGCCGCTAATTGGTGTACGCTTGAAACGCGATTGTTGCTTCTAGGCATCTATAGACCACTCTTAGACTGTGTATGGATTATTCACAAGACTAGTACTTTACTCCTTCAGTCGAGTGGCGATTCTGCTCAAAAGAGACTAACAACGCGGACCCACTCGTGGAGAAATACTGTGATGTCGAGTAAAATGACCACACAACCGCTTCGAGAAGACAGTTGAAATACCTTGGCAAACAAG
This sequence comes from Aphanomyces cochlioides, assembly GCA_019828595.1. Classification (NCBI taxonomy): domain Eukaryota; phylum Oomycota; class Saprolegniomycetes; order Saprolegniales; family Verrucalvaceae; genus Aphanomyces; species Aphanomyces cochlioides. The sequence continues at coordinate 1,197,792 of JAHQRK010000014.1, read as the reverse complement.
GTTGAGGGACAGGGACAGAGAGGGACACCCAGGGACAGAGGGGAAAAGGCAAAGACAACCAAGAAGTGCTACCAAATGTAGCAAACTAGGCAGAGGAAGGCAAATTGTAGAATGAATTAGATCTCAAGTTAACTCTAATCTAGCACATCCTTGTAACTTTAAGCCACATCCTATTGTCACATCGCTTTGGTTGGTGTTGAGGGGCGTTTACGCTAGTTTCCTAAGTCGTAAACTGCGTTACAGCATTCAGCCGAAGTCCTGAGCCAAACCGGAGCCGAACCGGTGGCTCAGGATCGCTACACACACAATACAGCCGAGTCAACAAGTTGGTCACGAGTGTAGATTAATATGTCAACAGGCAGCGAGGCATAACGAAATATGCGAATACATCAACCGAAAAATGAACGAGCCAGACGGAAACATTAATCAGAATATTGAGTTCTGTTCCAAATCTGTCGCGCTTTTAAGTTTGATCAGCGCCACCCCTGTACACCATCGTCACTTGTGTCTTCTGTTGAAATACTGACAAACTTGAACTACTGTAGGTGCTGCTATAGCAACGATTCTTCTTGTCCTAGCAATAACTCCACCGTCGATCTATTTCTGCTGCCCCTGCCTGCCTTCCAAACAAGGATGTATAAACCGATCGAAACCTTGACACTGTTCACAGTCTTCTCTAATTGCAATTGAATATACCAACTCTTAAAGAGTAGTTATTGTTTGGATACTGTGCAGAGCCTCGGGATGACGTTGGTTCCTCCGGAAGTCACGTCATGTCCTCGTACGGCTGCTTTAAACGCTATTCTTTATTGATTGGACGAATATTTTAGCGTTTTTAGTGCCCACACCGGGGAACTGTATATTTAAGCGTGTGCGCCAGACGTGCTGTAAAGCTAAATGTATCGCCAGATCTGTCAAATTTTATATCGGCTAGCGTCTCTGCGTCTACTATGGACAAGGTTTTGGACAACCTTGCTGACGACGACTCCTTTGGATTGTTGGTAGACGATTTCAAAGACGACACACTCGATAAAGCTCTTGCAACCTTCCTCCGATCAAAACAAATGAAGAGGCAGAGGGATACAGTCTCTCGAAGTCCATAGTCAGTCTCAGCAGTGACCGGTGTGAATTTGATTTTCTGATGCTGTACTTCAGTCTCTTTCTCCGACTCTAAACTAAAAGTACAGCATCGTGCTTAGAGCAGCCGGTGGGGATGCTCTAACTCTTTTGCAGATATATTTTTCGGAACTATATGGAGTTTTCTCGGTCATGACTGCGGTCATAGTTCATTTTTGGTCGTTTTATGACCAGGATAAAATATTCTGGTTTTTCATTTTTCTTTCACAATAGGACACCGAAAATCTTGTTTTCAAGCTTAAATCAGGCATCACAAGACATGTAAACTTTGTAATGACCGCTCTAGCAGTCGAGATGGCTCTCATCATGGAGCATGATAGTCTTGACCTTGACAGGAGTGATGGCAACGAGTGTTTGTATTAGCTTAAAATTAGAATGATGACCAGAGTTTCCAAATTGGCTGTTTTTGAATAAATATTCGAGATATATTTATTCAAATATAAATTTTGCGATAATTTGATATTCTGATATAGTTTCCAAATTGGCTGTTTTTGAATAAATATTCGAGATATATTTAAATATTCGAGATATATTTATTCAAAAACAGCCAATTTGGAAACTATATCAGAATATCAAATTATCGCAAAATTTATATTTCTCGTATCAAATCAACAATACATGCAAAATAATATTTTTATAGTACGCAAAAGAAGTCGAAAATTGTTTATTGTTCGGCAGCCGCTTCGTCCACTTTGATGTATCGGGGCACGCCGTATTGTCCGTCAGCAGTGGGCCAGAGCCACTTTTGCCAGTCGTGAGGTCGGATCTTTTCATTCTTTTCATCAAATTCCAAAAAGGTGGATGTCTTCATGGCCGCCAACAAGGATGGGTAATCTTGGTGGATCGAGTAGACCGATTGAAAGCTGCCAACAAAAGCAACAGGAACATAGCCATCGACATCCATGTGTTGGCGCAAAAAAGTATCACGAACCAAATTGTCTGGAGACAAGAAAAATTCACTACAATCCGCCCAAGTAAGATGATTGTTTATGCTATAGGCGGTACTTACATTTGCTGCTTGGCATATTCAGCAGTGACTTGAACATCGTTGTTTGGGATGAACACACCGTTGTAGTACGTGCCTTGAGCAGAATCTTGACCACGGCCGCGGCCACGACCACCACCATTTTGATTCTTCCAGCGACCACCACTGCCATTGCGGCGAGCACCGACTTTAGCATCTACACAACCACAGCTTTAGATTTCCACGAAATGCCAAAAGTCATACCGTTGTTGTTGAATGATTTCTTCTTGAATGAACCATTTTCACTGTTTGCCAAGTGTTGGGCTTGGCCATCCACTTCTTCAGCTTCGACCAAACGGTACTTGACTCCCGTAGACGCACTCGCAGTTGTCGCCATCTTGATCCTGGTTGCTTTTGGTTCCAGAAAACACGGAGTGTTCAACGTGGGTTCCAAGTTTGCACCAGTCATGTCCACCCCTACCCCGATGTCGCAAAACCAACCTTTTTCATGCAATTTGCCATTTTTTTAATCGAAATAGATTTAAAGAAATCAAGATTTTCATTAAAAGACACTTTGAAGTGCATTTAAGAAATAACTCCTTTCTCATTGGTCGAGAGAATTCCAACTGCCACACAGAGTCTCCCATCAAGAGATTCAAAGATGAGGTGCCAGAGATAGCGACATGTGGAGAGAAAATTGAAAAATGAATTGACGCATTAGACAATCGGATATGAAGCGCAATCGGCCAAGCCGCACATGTTCTTGTCGCGGGCAATGTTGAAGAAACCTTCCATGCCCCATTTGGCAGACCAGCTAGCGAACATTACAACGTCATTATCGGCTGAAGTTGTTCGTCCACGTACCTGTTTTTGACGATCCAATACTTCGTCCCGTTTTCTGTCGTGTTGTACCCAACGGCCAGAACAGCTAGTCCAATTTTGACATCATACATCGATCATGCAATCGCACCGTGATTCACATCTTGTTCGCCTGATTTGCACACAGTCGAGTCGTAAACGCCATCTTTATAGAGTCTAAAGTCCTCCGCGACTTGAAACGCAACGCTCACAGGGCCTACGGTGCCGACGGCAGCACGCTACATATATTAATTCAAAGAATGTTTGGCAAGTTCGGACATACCAACTGATTTTCATCTTTGGATGTAATGTTGACCACGTCAAAGACTTTCACACCGATTGAACTCGATGAAAACTTGCATGCTTCATCCTTTGCATGGTATGGATACGACTAGTTGTAATGGTGAAATAAGAAAATCCATTGAGGATTACCGCGCCAGTGTCTAGACCTCCGTTGAATTTGACATACTCAAAGGCATGCGATGGCAGACCACCGCTGCATCCATGATTGTCAAAGGCCTGGGCACAATCAATCAAGTTCTGCTCCGAGAGCAAAATCTTCTTTCCATGTGCAATTAAATTGTGGCTTTCCAAGCAACCAGTCGTTGAAAATGTCCTAAAGAGGTACACTTGAACTTATCCCAATATTGTGACTCTACCAGCAAGACCCGCATTTGCCTTGATCCTTAACAGGAGATACCGCACCCCATTGGCGCCAGTCCATGGCCTCTGGCACATCTCCATTTGCAACATTCAATCTAGAAGAGTCGTCATGAACACATAGCAACTTAAGACAACCGTGAGTTATGAGTCGCTGAGCAATTCTGTGGCGAGTTAGCACCCAAATAGTAGCGTTTAAACTCATCCCTGGTCATACCATGATGAAAATCACGAAGGAGATTATGAGACTCACCATGGCGTGTCTGCAAAAGCATTTAATTCGAGAGTGTAACTGCGTTTTTGGGCATTATGTGAAGCGACCATTTTGGCATTCTCGCGAAATGTGCGGTATCCAACACCGTTGAAATCAACGGTCCATGATTGCGTTGCCTGATATTTACGCTTCCAAAGAGTGTACAAATTCTTCAAAGCTTCTTCGCTGGGCATCTAAATAGATACAAACTTCGTCAATGACACGGCAAGAGTCTCACACCTCGGTAAGCGCCCAGTTCATAGAGTCTAAGTCTCCTTTATCACACTGGAAAACGGCAGCAGGTAGTTGCTTTGCTTCAGTTTCGTTGTAGCATGTTGATGGCACGGCCGCAGATTGGCACCAATAGCATGGCTCTCCACCTTCGGTATTATGAAGGCAGGATTCTTTCGTGTTGTAAAAATGACAACCATGGTTTGGGGAAGCAATGGGTTTGATCTCCTCCACGACAGCACCAATCTACACGATGGTTATGGGGAGCTTCAACGCAATGGTCATACCTCCCCCAAGTCGAGAATATCCTCGTCAAACACGAGAGAGGTTTGCTTCTTGTCACATTGGAAGACTGCGCTTGGCAATTGCTTGGCTTCCGTCTCATTGTAGCACATGGATGGTACAGCAGCCGACTTGCACCAATAGCACGGCTCATCACCTTCCTTATTTTCCAAGCACGATGCTTCCGTGTTGTAGAAATGGCAATTGTGGTTAGCAGGGGGAGTTTCCTTTCGAGTGCACTCAAAGAAACCAGCTGGCAATTGTGAGGCTTCGTCTTCTTCAAAACACGTGCTCGGTACTGCGGCCGACTTGCACCACACACACGTTTTACTTCCATGGGGACTAAGGCATGCATTCTTGTCGCTGAAGCCATGACAGCCATCGTCCCCAGCGACGATAGATACACAGACGGCACCAGCAAGAATCCACTTGAGCATCTTCAGCGAAGTTTGGAAATGACTAGAATTTGGATCTAACAAGAATGTTGGTCGCTTCGAAAAGGATGTCAAAAGCAAAGAAAGGCTCCTCATCAGCAGGGCGGCATAGCATGAGACAGTAAGTCCAAGCGCTCTATGGAGCATTTGACACGAGATATCCACTAAATTTAAGCGCAATTACTCATACCACATGTATTTTATAGCGGAAGGGCAATAAGAATTGACCCTCTGCAGCCTAGCCGATCATCAGGTCACTCAACTTTGGATGGACGATTTCGCATGCTCAGCTTCCATTGCCTTCTTCTCTTATTGCGACTCTAAAGACTTGGCCGACTTGTGCGCTTTGGCAAAGGGCGTCTCCTGCCACATCTTCTCAAATTCCTCAGTCGATGTGCCTTCCGAGCACAGAGTTTCGTGCTTGCCATCGTCGTCCTTCGAAGACTTGCGCCATGTCGTCACCATCTTCTTCTCGTTCAGCCTTCAAGCGTCCATTGTCGTCTTCATAGCGACGACGGATGCTTTGCACACGTTGTCCCTTGTCGTCCACCACCGACGAGCTTGAATAAGAATAGGTGGAAAATGCACCAGAGGTTCCTTTGGCTTCTTTCGAGGCGAGTGGCACTTGGTCCGTGGCGACCGTGCAAATCCTTGAAGAACTCGTCCTCTTCATTCGTAGACGGTGCCGAAATCAGAGTAAACGCTTGGAGAGGGTATCCCAAAGTCATCTCCTGCGTCAAAGCATCGAGTTCCATGAGAGACTGTTCGAGACTCGCCATGGGATGCCAATAAGTCGGGCGGACAAAGTCCCAAGTGGTCGTTGGCGCGCGGTAGAAGCACAACATTCAAACCAAGTAGCGTTCTGTGCGAGCTTTACACGATCAATCGGTTGCAACATAGCTCATGCACGATACATCCGACGGTTGGCATCGCTCGAGAAGCCCAACTGGCATTCATCAAGCTGCTTTAAATGAGGCTAGCAACGATTGGTCATGTCGTCAACGTTGCATCCCTCATCTCACATTCAAAGCCCTGCGAACTCGGGACGAGGCGTCGAGTGTCTCCCATAAGGCTCTCTCACTTTTCGATTTGCTTCAAATGTTCCGCTACTACTACACGCCGACGACGACCTGGGACTTTGTCCGCCCGACGTACTGGCACCCCATGGCGAGCCTCGAGCAATCTCTCAATGAGCTTGAGGCACTAACTCAAGATATGACGCTTGGATATCCGCTCCGAGCCCATTCGCTTCTCTCAGCGCCGTCCATGAATGAAGACGATGAGTTCTTCAAGGATTTGCCAGTGGCGCCGCGAGGTATGGCTGCCACGGAACAAGTGCCACCGGCCTCGAAAGAGGATGAAGAGGCCACTCGTGCTTTCTCCAATTACGCCTACTCGAGCTCGTCCGTGGTGGACGACAAGGGCCAGCGCGTCGAAAGCATCCGCCGTCGCTATGAAGACGCGAACGGACGCTTGAAGGCAGTGCACGAACGCCGCATGAACGGGAAGAAAATGGTAACGACATGGCGCAAGTCGTCGAAAGACGACAAAGGCCACCACGAGACGCTATGCTCGGAAGGAACGACCGCCGATGAATTTGAGAAGATGTGGAAGGACACTCCGTTTGCCAAGGCGCACAAATCGGCCGAGTCATTGGAAACGCAAGAAACCAAGACAATGGAAGCCGAGCCGGCGAAAGCATCCATCCAAAGCTGATTGCTAGGACATCCTGCCGCCTTTGCTTTTGATTCTTGTTGCATACTAATAGTACGCTCTGTGCTAATGTAGTTTTAATGTATTTGCATGCCATTTTATCTCTTAAGCGCGAAGTTCTTCACTTGAGTTACTCCCACCATCAGTCCATTCACTCAAAAGGGGTTGATTGTAACGCAAAATCACTGGCTCATGCACCGCCGATCTCCACCACTGCCAAAACTATGTGGTTTCGTCTCCGCCTATTTTCTAGCCAAAGATTTGCGTGCTAACTTGTATGCGATCCGACTGTCGTCGCCATGGGCATCTTTTCACTACCATTGATGTGATGACGGATTACAAGCACTTTCCCTCTCCATACAAGCTAGTCGCACCTCCTAGAACGGCAAGATAGCCTGATGCAATCAAATCCTCATTTTCTTTCTGTAAGCTTGATTCTTAGCGTCGAAATCTGCTTGAAGCAGACAGCGTCCCCAACGTCATGACAGTTGATGGACATTTCAGAAGGATAAATATTTATCCGGCCGTTTTATCCGGACATTTTCCTTTCTTGGTCGCAAGATGAGCGATAATGAAGGCCCGATGCCGATGCCACAAGTCGCTAAGAAGCGGAAAGTCGTCGACATAAAGACGGAGAAGGCTCTTTTGGAACAGCTCCCCAGTGCTGAAATGTACGAGAGAAGTTATATGCATCGAGACGTTGTCACGCATGTCGCGTTCTCCAAGTCGACACAGTTTCTCATCACGGCTTCAGCGGATGGACATGTCAAGTTTTGGAGAAAGATGCGGACGGGCATTGAATTTGTCAAGCATTACAAAGCCCATTTGCAGGCAATTGTTGGGCTTGCAGTCTCTGCCGATGGCCTTCGTCTTGCAACGACGTCGCTCGATGGCACAATTAAGTTTTTCGACGTGCTGGGATTCGACATGGTCAACATGCTCACACTTGGGTATACACCGAGTCAATGCTGCTGGGCATATTCAAAGGATCAAGTTGTGCCAAAGATCGTCGTCGCAGAAAAGGATTCACATGTCCTCCGCGTTTATCATGCCGAACAGACAGAGAAAACGGCACTATTGCATACGTTGGATACGGTGCACTCCACACCCATCACTGTGCTGGGCTACAATCCTGTTGCAAACTGTGTAATCAGTGGGGATGCCAAGGGAATCCTCGATTATTGGTCTCCCGACACGTACAAGTTTCCCACACAAGAGGTTGTCAAATTCACGTCCAAGATGAATACAGATTTATATGAGCTCCTCAAGCACCGCACTCATGCTACCACTATCGACGTTTCTCCTGATGGTACTTCATTTGTCGTGACTGCCGCTGATTCATTCTTGCGCGTGTTTCGCTTCGAGACAGGTAATTATTGTCGTCAGCAAACCCAGAAGTATCGTTCAACTAGGAAAGCTTCGACGAAAGTACGACGAATCCCTTGTCCAGTTTGAAGATGCACAAGCTGAGGGTAGTTTGCAACTCGACGCAATCGATTTCGGCAGACGAATGGCAGTGGAAAAAGAAATCCAGAGTGTTGGAGCCGTATCAAACTGTATTTTTGACGATAGTGGTCATTATCTCCTCTTCCCGACCCTACTTGGCATCAAGATTCTTCATATTGAAACAAATAAACTCTCAAGAGTTCTTGGCAAAGTGGAGAACACTGAGCGGTTCATGCAAATATGCCTCTTTCAGGTATCTCTTGTTAATATGCCTGTAATTCTGACAATTGAATAGGGTACACCAAACATCAACACTCAATTTCAAAAGAATGCTTCCTCCGAAATGCAGAAAAGCCTTGTAATGAGCGACAAGGAAGACCCAAAGGCTTTGATAGATCCTATGGTATTCGCCACTGCATTCAAGAAACATCGTTTCTACTGCTTCTCGTCCCGCGAGCCGGTCGATGATGGTGATGATGAGCATGGACGTGACGTATTTAATGAAAAACCAACACTGGACGAGTCTCAAGTCGCCACGAATACGTCTGCTGCAGCTCTTGGCACTCGCGCGGTCATCCATACCACCCTTGGCGACATTTTTATTCAATTATACCCGAATGAATGTCCGCGAACCGTGGAAAACTTTTGCACACATGCGAGGAATGGGTACGTGGATAAATGATGGAATAGAGTCCTTATCCTATGCATAGGTACTATGACAACCTTATTTTTCACCGTGTGATTAAAAACTTTATGATTCAAACTGGCGATCCTCTTGGAGATGGCACCGGTGGCGAATCTATTTGGGGCGGCGAATTTGAAGATGAATTTCACCGCAATTTACGCCACGATCGGCCATTTACTGTCTCGATGGCTAATGTATGCTGCATTGACTTTGTCGATTGTTCTCATTTCATGGATAGGCTGGCCCACGAACAAACGGGTCTCAATTCTTTATCACAACCGTCCCAACGCCGTGGCTTGACAATAAACATACTGTCTTCGGCCGTGTGGAAAATGGCAAAGACACCGTCGCAACAATTGAAGGCGTCGATGTTGATCGCTTTGACAAACCGATCGAAGAGGTCAAGATTATCAACATTGATATAATGTAATAAAGGACTTTATCTTTTACAACCCATCCGAATATTTCTTAATTGTCTTATCCGGATTCCTTTGTTTTCATGTCCAAGTCAGAAAGAAAGATCAACCTCTCATCCGAAGCTTCGCCATCGCTCCATGGAGATTGAGCGGAAAAAGCTGAAGCTCCAAGAGCTTATTGACGACGTAAAAGTCGCCTGTAGGAAAGGAGCTTATCAGAATAGCTTGTCGCTGCGCTCCCTGGCATGCTGCTTTCTTCCACAGGACGAAGTGCCAGAAGTTCAAGACATTGGAGTCCGCAATAGATTGCTGGACTTGATCAACAAGCATTCCACCCTCTACACTCCACACACAACAAAGGCAGCAATAGAAGAGCAAGCCACAGACGCTTCAACACTGGGGACAAGTAGTGCGCAGCAGTCCAGGTTAGTGACGTCTGTGAATTCGGACATGTCAGAGGCCCTCCTTGTGCTCAAGGAACATGAGCCTGTTCTATTCCACGCAATCTCAGGCTTCTTACGACAAAACCATGGTGTCTCTGAATTAGTTTGCTTGGATCTGCTCGTGCTACTCAAGGTTGCTTTGCTATCTCCTGACCCTGACGCCCTTGATCAATTTCAACCCAAGTTCAAGTCCATTCTTGACGCCACAAACAGAGGTCGTCAGTATATTGATCTTGCCCACTTACACACTGCAGCTGAACGTGAAGTTTCTGTCGAAACGCAACCTCGATCACCGCTCCAATGGGTATGCTTAAATGGAAAGAACAGTCGTTCGGTCACAATACAAGGAGCGCAAATAACAGCAAAGGACTCTCACGAATGTACTACCATTGCACTAACTGGATGGCGGCTACAAGCTACAGGAACATGGTCATTTAATATCCAACTCAGTGAGCCTCACGATGTGGCAAAACCACAATTTCGTGTCGGATGGATTTCGTATGATCGAAAACACCCAACCGTCTTGATTGGCGACGACTCAAATTCGATTGCCTTTGATGGTCACAGCATCTACCACAATTATCAGTGCGTCGCTACACTCAATGAAGTGTACTCCTCTTGGTCTTCTGTTCAATGCAGTATTGATGTGGACCGTCAAGTGCTCATATTCAAGATTGACCAAGCTAAGACTGAGTTGTCCTTCCCAATTCCTAATTCTCTCCAGTCAACGCTCATCCCGTCAATTGGATTCGGCCAGCGCACGTTTCGATCACTTATTGACGTTGGGAGATGTGGAATGTACCCTGGAGCCTTCAGATCATTAGGATATTTGTTTCCACTTCCTACCACGAACATTCCTGCTGATTTTAATTCATCTGTTGATCTCATCGAAGACTGCTTTGAATTTTCGTCGGACTGCGGGACGATATGCCGACTTCATCCATCAGTTATTCCAGCTCCAAAAGCATGGACAATCAGTTTCTGGGTTTACCCACTCGCGGTACAGGACAATTCAGAACCTCGTCCATGGCGAACTATCTTCCTTAAAGGTCAAGATCATACCATGGAACGTACGTGCAGTGTGTTCTTGAGCTGCGATAGGCTTATGCTTGCAGTTTGTGTATCCACGCAATCTGACTGGAACTCCACGTTGGTGTCTAGTGGACCTATTCCCGCTGAAACGTGGACACATATTGCCATTGTCTGTGAAAGTTTAACATTGCGTCTATTCATTCAGGGGAAAGAAGATCGGACTTTATCCCTTAATGATGCTGTGATTCACAATCGGCACCCATTTTACTTTGGAAAATCGCCGCCTGGAGTAAAAAAGCCAACAACAGATTACAAAGGATTCCGTGGATACGTTAGGCATGCTGTGTTCTACCCAACACGAGGTTGTTCAGGCAAGGACGTAACGAAGAGTATGAAAGAGAAAAAACAGATGGTCGAATCAACAAATTTGGCGTTAGCGCGATCTTCCATGGCGAGCGAAACAGTTGTTCAATTTACTACCTCTTGGACTTATAAAGAAGATATAGTCACGTACTTTGTCCCTGCCTTGGGCGGCTTCTTGAAAGTCACTGACTTGGTTCAATCCATCCCAAAATGGCCTGACGAGATCCACATGGAAGCCACTATTCGAGCTTTTGAATTTTCGCCATACTTGCAAGTTTTGGCGGCTTGCACATGTGATGTTGCAAATACTGGCTTTGTATTCATATGGGGTGTTACCCAAGACGGACGGCTGAGTGTGCGAACTAAGGATCGAAAGTTTACAACGACTAGTCGGTACGTATCATCTAAATTATCTTGGGTGAAAGTGGGATTGTCATATACACCGAAACAAGTCGTTTTCTTTATTGATGGACACAAAGTGGAAACACTCCCATCAAGTGGAGCTCCTTTCGATACTTCAAGTTCAACAACCTTTGATTTATACGTTGGAGCTTTGCCATATGAGCTACCATTTGCAAGTGTTTGGACAGGAGACATTGGAGCATTTAGGATACTGAAATCTGAGGCACAGTGTTGTAATGACGACGTAGCTCACTATTCGTTTTCAGAAGGACGAGGGTTGATTGTCTATGATTTGTCTTCATCTGTACCTCGCTTTCATGGTCGTGTTCTTCGAAGCGAAGGATGGAAGCAAGAGTTGGATGTATCATTGGTCACAGAGCCAGTCGAAGTGGACTTTTTGAATGACAAACTTGAGCTGCATGACCGTGTTATCTCATTTATGGAGAATTTGGCGTCAACCTATTTGAAATCTTCATCCTTGCTGAAAGAACTAGATACTTCGCTTAAATTAAAATCAGGTGCTGTATGGCCACATGTTTTGACGTTCTTGCTTTTACATTCTCTGCTGAAGCCTCCGCGTTTATCATGCCGAACAGACAGAGAAAACGGCACTATTGCATACGTTGGATACGGTGCACTCCACACCCATCACTGTGCTGGGCTACAATCCTGTTGCAAACTGTGTAATCAGTGGGGATGCCAAGGGAATCCTCGATTATTGGTCTCCCGACACGTACAAGTTTCCCACACAAGAGGTTGTCAAATTCACGTCCAAGATGAATACAGATTTATATGAGCTCCTCAAGCACCGCACTCATGCTACCACTATCGACGTTTCTCCTGATGGTACTTCATTTGTCGTGACTGCCGCTGATTCATTCTTGCGCGTGTTTCGCTTCGAGACAGGTAATTATTGTCGTCAGCAAACCCAGAAGTATCGTTCAACTAGGAAAGCTTCGACGAAAGTACGACGAATCCCTTGTCCAGTTTGAAGATGCACAAGCTGAGGGTAGTTTGCAACTCGACGCAATCGATTTCGGCAGACGAATGGCAGTGGAAAAAGAAATCCAGAGTGTTGGAGCCGTATCAAACTGTATTTTTGACGATAGTGGTCATTATCTCCTCTTCCCGACCCTACTTGGCATCAAGATTCTTCATATTGAAACAAATAAACTCTCAAGAGTTCTTGGCAAAGTGGAGAACACTGAGCGGTTCATGCAAATATGCCTCTTTCAGGTATCTCTTGTTAATATGCCTGTAATTCTGACAATTGAATAGGGTACACCAAACATCAACACTCAATTTCAAAAGAATGCTTCCTCCGAAATGCAGAAAAGCCTTGTAATGAGCGACAAGGAAGACCCAAAGGCTTTGATAGATCCTATGGTATTCGCCACTGCATTCAAGAAACATCGTTTCTACTGCTTCTCGTCCCGCGAGCCGGTCGATGATGGTGATGATGAGCATGGACGTGACGTATTTAATGAAAAACCAACACTGGACGAGTCTCAAGTCGCCACGAATACGTCTGCTGCAGCTCTTGGCACTCGCGCGGTCATCCATACCACCCTTGGCGACATTTTTATTCAATTATACCCGAATGAATGTCCGCGAACCGTGGAAAACTTTTGCACACATGCGAGGAATGGGTACGTGGATAAATGATGGAATAGAGTCCTTATCCTATGCATAGGTACTATGACAACCTTATTTTTCACCGTGTGATTAAAAACTTTATGATTCAAACTGGCGATCCTCTTGGAGATGGCACCGGTGGCGAATCTATTTGGGGCGGCGAATTTGAAGATGAATTTCACCGCAATTTACGCCACGATCGGCCATTTACTGTCTCGATGGCTAATGTATGCTGCATTGACTTTGTCGATTGTTCTCATTTCATGGATAGGCTGGCCCACGAACAAACGGGTCTCAATTCTTTATCACAACCGTCCCAACGCCGTGGCTTGACAATAAACATACTGTCTTCGGCCGTGTGGAAAATGGCAAAGACACCGTCGCAACAATTGAAGGCGTCGATGTTGATCGCTTTGACAAACCGATCGAAGAGGTCAAGATTATCAACATTGATATAATGTAATAAAGGACTTTATCTTTTACAACCCATCCGAATATTTCTTAATTGTCTTATCCGGATTCCTTTGTTTTCATGTCCAAGTCAGAAAGAAAGATCAACCTCTCATCCGAAGCTTCGCCATCGCTCCATGGAGATTGAGCGGAAAAAGCTGAAGCTCCAAGAGCTTATTGACGACGTAAAAGTCGCCTGTAGGAAAGGAGCTTATCAGAATAGCTTGTCGCTGCGCTCCCTGGCATGCTGCTTTCTTCCACAGGACGAAGTGCCAGAAGTTCAAGACATTGGAGTCCGCAATAGATTGCTGGACTTGATCAACAAGCATTCCACCCTCTACACTCCACACACAACAAAGGCAGCAATAGAAGAGCAAGCCACAGACGCTTCAACACTGGGGACAAGTAGTGCGCAGCAGTCCAGGTTAGTGACGTCTGTGAATTCGGACATGTCAGAGGCCCTCCTTGTGCTCAAGGAACATGAGCCTGTTCTATTCCACGCAATCTCAGGCTTCTTACGACAAAACCATGGTGTCTCTGAATTAGTTTGCTTGGATCTGCTCGTGCTACTCAAGGTTGCTTTGCTATCTCCTGACCCTGACGCCCTTGATCAATTTCAACCCAAGTTCAAGTCCATTCTTGACGCCACAAACAGAGGTCGTCAGTATATTGATCTTGCCCACTTACACACTGCAGCTGAACGTGAAGTTTCTGTCGAAACGCAACCTCGATCACCGCTCCAATGGGTATGCTTAAATGGAAAGAACAGTCGTTCGGTCACAATACAAGGAGCGCAAATAACAGCAAAGGACTCTCACGAATGTACTACCATTGCACTAACTGGATGGCGGCTACAAGCTACAGGAACATGGTCATTTAATATCCAACTCAGTGAGCCTCACGATGTGGCAAAACCACAATTTCGTGTCGGATGGATTTCGTATGATCGAAAACACCCAACCGTCTTGATTGGCGACGACTCAAATTCGATTGCCTTTGATGGTCACAGCATCTACCACAATTATCAGTGCGTCGCTACACTCAATGAAGTGTACTCCTCTTGGTCTTCTGTTCAATGCAGTATTGATGTGGACCGTCAAGTGCTCATATTCAAGATTGACCAAGCTAAGACTGAGTTGTCCTTCCCAATTCCTAATTCTCTCCAGTCAACGCTCATCCCGTCAATTGGATTCGGCCAGCGCACGTTTCGATCACTTATTGACGTTGGGAGATGTGGAATGTACCCTGGAGCCTTCAGATCATTAGGATATTTGTTTCCACTTCCTACCACGAACATTCCTGCTGATTTTAATTCATCTGTTGATCTCATCGAAGACTGCTTTGAATTTTCGTCGGACTGCGGGACGATATGCCGACTTCATCCATCAGTTATTCCAGCTCCAAAAGCATGGACAATCAGTTTCTGGGTTTACCCACTCGCGGTACAGGACAATTCAGAACCTCGTCCATGGCGAACTATCTTCCTTAAAGGTCAAGATCATACCATGGAACGTACGTGCAGTGTGTTCTTGAGCTGCGATAGGCTTATGCTTGCAGTTTGTGTATCCACGCAATCTGACTGGAACTCCACGTTGGTGTCTAGTGGACCTATTCCCGCTGAAACGTGGACACATATTGCCATTGTCTGTGAAAGTTTAACATTGCGTCTATTCATTCAGGGGAAAGAAGATCGGACTTTATCCCTTAATGATGCTGTGATTCACAATCGGCACCCATTTTACTTTGGAAAATCGCCGCCTGGAGTAAAAAAGCCAACAACAGATTACAAAGGATTCCGTGGATACGTTAGGCATGCTGTGTTCTACCCAACACGAGGTTGTTCAGGCAAGGACGTAACGAAGAGTATGAAAGAGAAAAAACAGATGGTCGAATCAACAAATTTGGCGTTAGCGCGATCTTCCATGGCGAGCGAAACAGTTGTTCAATTTACTACCTCTTGGACTTATAAAGAAGATATAGTCACGTACTTTGTCCCTGCCTTGGGCGGCTTCTTGAAAGTCACTGACTTGGTTCAATCCATCCCAAAATGGCCTGACGAGATCCACATGGAAGCCACTATTCGAGCTTTTGAATTTTCGCCATACTTGCAAGTTTTGGCGGCTTGCACATGTGATGTTGCAAATACTGGCTTTGTATTCATATGGGGTGTTACCCAAGACGGACGGCTGAGTGTGCGAACTAAGGATCGAAAGTTTACAACGACTAGTCGGTACGTATCATCTAAATTATCTTGGGTGAAAGTGGGATTGTCATATACACCGAAACAAGTCGTTTTCTTTATTGATGGACACAAAGTGGAAACACTCCCATCAAGTGGAGCTCCTTTCGATACTTCAAGTTCAACAACCTTTGATTTATACGTTGGAGCTTTGCCATATGAGCTACCATTTGCAAGTGTTTGGACAGGAGACATTGGAGCATTTAGGATACTGAAATCTGAGGCACAGTGTTGTAATGACGACGTAGCTCACTATTCGTTTTCAGAAGGACGAGGGTTGATTGTCTATGATTTGTCTTCATCTGTACCTCGCTTTCATGGTCGTGTTCTTCGAAGCGAAGGATGGAAGCAAGAGTTGGATGTATCATTGGTCACAGAGCCAGTCGAAGTGGACTTTTTGAATGACAAACTTGAGCTGCATGACCGTGTTATCTCATTTATGGAGAATTTGGCGTCAACCTATTTGAAATCTTCATCCTTGCTGAAAGAACTAGATACTTCGCTTAAATTAAAATCAGGTGCTGTATGGCCACATGTTTTGACGTTCTTGCTTTTACATTCTCTGCTGAAGCAACTTCTTGAAAAAGAAACACAAGTTGACCAAGGAAAATATATTCTATCAGTCCTGAAGATTTTGCGTGCTAACTTTGAGCCTTTGGCGTCAGTCATGTCCAAAAAGCACCACATTCCTGTTGGAATCTCCCCTGCATCCGTTGGACTGGGTCTTTCTGAATCTTCTTCGTTTGCTCAGAGATTAAACGACTTGCTGGTACACTTAATAAGCACCGATGTTGACTTTGTTGATGAAGATACAATGAAGTTGATTCAACAAGAAGCCATTGAAACACATGTTGCCGGCTTGGAAATATTTTATCCTACAACTCAAAAGAGAGCAGATTTTCTTTTACAATCGTTGCAGAAACCTCTGCTAGCTGAAGAAATTTGTCGTGTTTTGATCTCCAAAGAGCACTTAGTAATGCAATTGCTTCCATTTACTGAAAATGAAAGAATCAAATCAATGTTCCCCTGGACAGTTGAAAAGGTTAAGGAAGCCCTTCTCGACTCAAAGACCTTAAACCAAGAGCAAGTCGTGCAGGCACTTCAACCATTTCACCAAGACGATGATCTTGATTCAATGTCACCAGAACAATTGGTAGTACTTTACGATGAGTCATATCAATATTATCACGACAACCACAGTCAATTAACTTTAGATTTCTTCAAACAATTGTGGAAATCACTGGTGCAGCATCTGACGAACGTTTCGACAAATACATTTATCTTTAAATTGGTGTCACTGCTTCAAATGGAGATAATTAAGCAGTCACTCGCGGAAGATGCATGGGATTTATCAACAACTAGCCGGCTAAAACAATGGAATGCACCAACGCGCTATTTTAAGGTTATCAATTGCCCAATCGGAGTACGTGCTACACCGAATGTAAAAGCGCTCAAGATTGGTCGCACATTGAATATTGGTCAAGTGATTGAATCTAACTGCGTGGTACAAAAAGCTGACGAATCTGTCGTGTATGTCGCTCACGGTGATGGTTGGGTATTCGATGTTGATCCTAACGACGGTATGCAACTTCTTGAAGAACAAGGTATATCATTTTGAGGGACTGAAATTGATTGCTGTATAGTTCTGGATAACATTACTCGACCAGTGAAATCTCCGTACATGCTAAATGACGTACTCCAAGATGTAATCCTTGCAAAGGAGATGACGAATTCAAAAGGATGGCTACAGTATGAAATTGTGGACGATACGTGCAAGTTATCAGACTCATCACGAACAATTACGTACTCATCAGAGGAGCAAGGGCGATGGTCCTCTGCTCTGGCCAACAAACATATTAAACAAGGTTCGTTCAGCATTTGATGCATCATGTCAAATGTTGTTGGACTAGGATCCGGAGTGTATACTTGGCGAATTAAGGTAAATCATTGTACAGATATAGGGCACGTTATCGTGGGATTGTCGAAGAAGGATATCCCATCCATTCACTGGATCGGCAGTACAAGTGAAAGTTATGGGTGGGTTCTCACAGGAGACTTTTACCACAATAATCAACGAACAAAATCAACATCGTTGCCCTTATTCAGCTCAAAGAATATCCCCTTACTGGACCTCACCGTCAATACAAATTCCGGTACTCTGATTGTGTCTAATGCTGATTCTGGATCTCAATATGGACCTACATATTCCTTGGACTTGACACCAGGAGATGAATATTTTCCAGCAGTTAGCTTGTTTCATGTGAATGATTCTGTCAGTTGGATGAGTCCAATCTTGTTTCCCTCGGAGTCTGCTCAACTCAAAGAAATTCCCAAGATTGAGCCATTACCCTTGACTGTATTTTGCGCAAAGGCTTTGTTGACGTCCTACCGTAATGCTTTACTCCAAGAAGGGGCAGTCGGGACAGAGTCTTTTATTCCACTGATATCCCATTTCTCTTCAAATATGTGTCTTTGGACGAGTATGCTGGACGAACAAGATACTATGCTGGATTTAATCGAGTCTATATTGCAGTGTGGATCATTTGTTGACGACAATTTCTTAACTCTGGGCTGCTTGGCTGGTCAACTATATGGTCATATCATTTACGGTGATGAATCGTCTTCAATTGAAGAAGGGGTTGAACAAAAGTGGGTTCAGTCAAAGCTTTTCCAAGGGGGACTTGGAAAGCGCACAGAAAGCTTCTTTTTGAAGCAATTTCTTGATGGTAATTGTCCATCCCTAGAAAAATCTATGCTTCGGTTTGTCGGTGGAAGTGCATTGGTTCTTCGAATGGGTGGTCCCGCATTAGATCGAGCAATTCGAGGAGTCATTGCTTCTATGCTAGCTCATTGTGGCATGATTTCGCTGGCAGAGGGTTTCGACACAGAAAATTCGAAAGTACCACCAAAGCCGCTTCGAATAATTTGGCAAAAAGCCATGGAATTGAAGTCCTGGGCGCTGCGTTACAAGACGACATCAAAAACGTCGTACGATGTTGTAGCCTCAACGTTGACAGCAAAAGTGGATTTGCTATTGAGTTTATTTCCTAGCAAGACCGAGGAATATATGGGTCATGGTGAGCCACCTTCGTTAACTCGTCGTATTTCCATGGGTTCAAAACGGAGTAATTCTTTCGACTCAACTTCTGAAGAATCATCCGTGCCAGAGTGGCTGACAGATTTGTTGCAATCAATTTTCACATTTTATAAAGACGTTGACTGTAACGTTAAGCGAATCCATGACCTGCTGAACTCTGCGCAACATAAAGCAATATCCCGTGCCTCAGGGCTGCGACGCACAACAGCGATTTTATGCTCGACAAACGTATCTATTCCAGTCAAGGCAGCAATATTACACCATGTGTTGAGCGTTTTACGTCAAAACAACACGCACTTGTGGCACTATCAGTTTGGAATAGCTGGGTGTCCTGTGACGACAAAACGCGAAGTTCATATTGCCTTTGAAGGGTACTACTTCTGCATCACTCAACTTTTAAGTTGTGGCTCATTTGACTTGAATTGGCAGATGGTTCTTTTAGATGCCTGTGCCATGCGTATCATGCCAGAGGATCACGTTATGCTCTCAAGTTGCAGAATATTCCAGATTTTACAAGATATCCTTGACCGCACCGGCGATACGCCTTCATTTATGGGGCTACGACAAGCTACGATGAAAGTAGTCTATTTATTGGCAGTTCAAGTTGCCAGTGAAGGTGAAGACAGTGATAACTTGGATTCCCTGAGTCCACCTCATTTCAAACGTCAAGTTTCAGGACCGCAGACTCTTAGTGCCAACGTGTTTGACATGTTGTATTCGGAGATGTACGTGGAAGTGACGAGCATGCTTGAATTGCGCAATGCTCAATATCGACTTGATGCAATTGGAAATAGCCCCAGTGTGTTGGGTATTTTGTCGTTGCTTCAATTTGTTTCCGTGTCATCTGTATGTCAGACGTTTTTGTGCACTCCAAATTGGCTAACATTATTGCTCACTACTGTTTGCTTTGGTCAAGTGGAGCCCCAGGTTCGAGCAATGCAACTCTTGCATACGCTGTTACCATTATGCGACCCAACTTTTCTCGGAATCGATTTAATGTTTGATCTAGCTACTTTGACTCCTATTGGCTCTGTTTGCAGTGCAACTGCACTCTTGGAATTTTTTCTAGATAGTGTCGGGCTGGCGATGACACCTGTGGAGAAGTCAACACAGCAGTTACCTCGATCAGTCGAATCGTGTCTCTCTTTAGGATCCGAGAGCACTTGTATTCTACGAACTTTACTACTGCATGAATCGTGGCAAGACCAAGTTCGACGTTGTTTGTGCAACGGGTATAATTCAAACCTGATGTTCAAGCAATTGGGCGTTTTAGGTGTTATGGGCTCATTTGCAGAACCTCTAAGATTTGGTAGTCAGGTGGAGGCTGATGATGGCACTCAAGGCCTAATTGTTGATATTAATATGGAGTCCAGACTTGCGGATATTCAAAAGCTTGAAGATCAATCCATCTCAACGAAAAGCCTTGATGACATCCGTGCTGTGCCCAAAATGATTGTCCCAATACATTCATTTCCTCCTCAATTGATAGAGTCTGTTTTGATCCAGACTTCTCAGCTTGTCGATTCTGTGTTTTTCCTTCATCATGTTCAAGTTGCCAGGCTGGTTTTTAATGAAGAGCCATCTCGACTGCTTGCGTTTGTGGATGAAAATTCATCGATTGCACGCACTGTGTTTGAAATTGGTTCGAATTTAACAAGTACAAATGGCTTGCACAGCTTACAAGTACTGGAAGAGAAGTATGAAATGCTTCGTTACGCCCAATACGCGAATACGTACGGAGCTATTCGTGATGCTTTGTATCCAGTATCCCAGTCGCCGAACATTCCACAAATTCAAAAGTTTCCTCCAGAAGATGGTATTCCAAAAATTGAATTTGGAGAAGGGATTTTGTGTACTTTAAAACAAGTGTCGACCTTTGATGTTCCTGTTGACATTACTCCTGAGGCGTTGAGGTGGCTGGAAGAATTGTTGAATCATATCCTCTTTAAAACAGCGGCAGAGATAGTTCAAAACCTAAGTCGTTCTACAGATTTGGCTCAAATAGAAATCACGAATATCCAGATGGCAGTGGAGAAAGTATACGGTCTCATTCAATTACCAGAAATGCTTCAAGCTGCGTGTGCAGAGGCGAATGAATGGCTCTCGAATCGCGAACATTGGGGAAAGGAGTGGGCTGTCCATGAAAGTAGTATCGTTTTATATCTTTTGGCACAATTGTCGAGGTACACAAGTAATGTGATTTGCTTCTTACTTGGGTAAATAGGTCGCAAACGATGATTTCCATGGACCAGTGGCGTGAAAAGTGTGCTACTTTAAACATAGGCTCGTACCTGTGTGCGACTTGTGAATGCTTGGTGGCTGACATCCTGAGTTTGTCTGTTGAAATTTTGCGAAACAGTGATGATAATTCGTCACCAATCATCACTATGCACTCGATTCTTGAGGCAATGCGTGGAGATGAGGAACTGGGTCGACTATTACGATATCACGAAGCCTTTCAAACCCAACTACCTGTTGCTGCAAAAGCACCTGCCGTAAAGACGAGCGATGAAAAAGTATTGGACGTCAGAATTCAGTCGATGATTACTATGGGATTTCCAGAGAGTTGGTGCAGACGTGCCTTAGATGAGACTAGCCAAGATGTGAATGCTGCATTGAACTGGATTCTCACAAATGGCCATTTATTGAATGAATCAGGTATTGAACCTGCACATGCTATGGATGCCCCTCCAACGAAAGAAGAGGAAATCGGATCAGAAATTACTCCATCCCCGTCCCAACCGATTATTGAATGGAACACTGTCAGTGAGTGCGAAATAGAAAATCAAAGTGAATGGTATTGGAGGCTTGAAAACCCCACGTTTCTTCTACAATTTTCCACGAAGACACGCACGGGTGCATTTCTCAGACTCTACGAAAGTCCTGGAAGCATCGAGTACGAAGTTCGTATATCTGACAAAAGCCTCGATCTCTATTACAGAGGTAATTGTGTTGAATCGGACATTGGATCGTTTTGCAATGATTCGTGTTGGATACCCTTTTGGATTGCTTGTACATCCACGCACTTGTGGATCGGGCAAAGTTCAGATGTACAATTGGATCGTTGTGCTTTACAATGGGAGCGCCAAGACGATATCACGATCTCTTCGTTCTCCTTCTCTTGTCTTACGTCGCGTTTACTTTTGTCAGGAGTGTCATGGAATAAATCACATCCGGAGATGAGATCAAGACAAGAAATTCCACCAAGGGACTGCTTAACACCACTTCTATCGAGTAATTCCGTTTCGGACATGACGTACTGCTTTTATGATCGTCAGTCCAGTCACTCTTCTTATGTCCCCTTCAATGTCTGGAGCCCACAAAACAGTCGATCTGGGTATCGTGATGCGCTGACTAATTTTTCTTCGAGTGAGCTGTCGCAACATTTGGAGGAAATGTCAAGAATACTTCGAATTCTTTACGCCCGACGTCTTGGCTTGAGTATTCTTGCATTTTGCAAGACTAAGCTCAGTGATATCTTTCGAGACCACGAAAGTTTGCTCGTCAAGTTTGTAAGTCTTGTATCTAACAGACAATCGGTCGTGAGTGATATGGCTCAGTCGGCTGGAATCCAATGGTACCTGCCAAGAAAGCAAACCATTGTAGACTTAATTTGCCCTACGGTACAACTATTGTGCGAAAGCATAAATCCATTAAGTCAAGCAATATGCGATTACCTTGAAACGCAAATGAGACTATTCGTTAGCGATTCAGCGTCAGTCCATTGGATTGAACCTTCAGAGCACAAGACTGACATTGAAGTGCGCAAAGGCTCTGACTTGAGATTTTTGGTTTTGATTACAGAATGGCTTCTTCCTGTAAAAAACGTTGTAGAAAACACCTTATTCAGTATTTGGTCAGAAAGTTTGAGAAGCTCTCATGTCCATGTCAAACAAAAAGCATTGCATGTTATGAGCTCTATTTTACATCGTTCCCTGAAAGATGAAGATGTTATTTCTCTCAATGAATATGCAAAGAAAATATCATTGCCTTATGTTCAAGAATTGACAGCCCGACTGCTGAAAGTTGAGGAAGAAAATTTTCCCATGTTCTCTCGCTACTTGCAAGCGAATATCGAATTTTTGTCGTTTCTGAAGCGAGTACTGGAATACACAAAGTTCTCTGATCCACATTATCAATATGGACTATTTTTCAAAGGACATGCGAGCTACGTGGATATCAATAGTGATGATATCCAGCCACCGTGGACCGCTCAATACACTTTATGTCCTTCACCAGGTGGCTGCGTGGCAGTTATTTCCAATTCTAATGCGAGCTCTTTTCAATTAAGATGTGGGAAATTATTTCACAACAAGTCTAGTTTTGCTATCAAGATAAAAGCGAGCTCTCAGTTATACCCATTTGAGGTAGAAATTCCAAATGAAAAGTGGTCCGTCTTGACATTGACTGCATCCACAACAACTGTATCCTTGTATGTGAATGGTGTCTTGCACACTTCAAGGGCAATTAGTAATCTTAAATTGCCCATGGCACATATTGGTGACCCAACACTTGGGTATCGTGGATGGATATCCAATGTACGTTATTTCGAGAGTTTATTGACGCCAAGTCAAATCCAAGTACTTTATCAGGCTGATATGAATCGAGTCATCAAACCATCTGAATGGACCGATGAATCTTTGTGCTTTGATAGCCTATTTCCAGCAATGTCGGCTGCAGCTCACTGGTCGCTAAACGAAGGAGCTGGGAATTTCGTTCGAGACCAATTAAACCATTACTGTGATGTGGCTATTCATGGCACCAAATGGACGATCTTGAGTACAGATATGCAGCGATTAAGCGAATTTGACGAGCAATTTACAAATGAGACGTTAGCGCACAAGTGTATTTTTTCAGGGACTGGAACTTGGATCCGACATCCCTCTGCTTCCTTAGCAGGCATATGGAATCAGCAGAGCACAAAGGCTTTATCATTGATTCTTTACACAATCGACGGTGCAAATTTAGAAGGCAAGTTGGAACTCAATACTGACATAAGCTGCTTGGTGCGAGGAACATGTCGCCCTGATGGATATTTAGAATTCTCCATTGTTTCCACTCGCCACCAAGATAATAGTGCTTCAAAGCAAGTCAATGAATGGATGGAAAACATGAAGTTCGAAGGTTGGCATGGACGTGGTACTTTAAAGGGTACATGGTCTACGTGTTTAACCCGCTCGATCCCATCGCGACATAAATCTGCGATGTACTTTTTACCACCAGTGAGCGATTCTGTGGTACTTACTGATGGCGGTCGCACTGCGATGAGTACGCTGCGCAAGAATAAAAAGAAGGCCAGTATCGTTTGTATGGGTTTTGGACACAATTCTATCAAAACCAATTGGACTGCAAACGGCATTCCAATTTCGGACTTGTCTCTCACTTCACAACTAGAAATTTACAACCACACAGATGGATTTGCAACTATTCGCTGCGACGCTCTTGTTTGCCGTGGAAAAGTCTATTATGAACTGACATTGAAAACCGATGGTTTGATGCAACTTGGATTTGCTAGCCGAATATTTAAGCCGACCTTTTCCAGCCATGGTGTGGGTGATCATTACGGTTCATTTGGTGTTGATGGCAAACGCCAAAGAAAGTGGTGTAACAATGGCACTCCTTATGGCGGGGATTGGACTTGGAATTGTGGTGATATCATAGGTGTATTGGTCGACTTCGATTGTGGCATTATGAGATTCACTCATCAAGGAGTGGATTTAGGTGTCGCATTTACCCAGGAGGAGTATCCTCAAATCAAATGGTCCGATGGCTTATATCCTGCTGGAAGCTTTTCAAATGGTCAAGGGGCGACATTCAATCTGGGACATTCTCCTTTCCAATACCAGCCACAGGGTTACATAAGCGTACTGGCTGCAGCTCCAGCATTTAACCGTGTGGAAATGTATTCACATCGGTCGAAAGGCTTTACACCAGTGACTAGTAGTCATCGAATTACAGTTGAAGTTTCCAGTCCATTTCCGCCTGAAAGTATATCCTTTGGAGTATATGTATGGGAGGTTGTGGTTGCATCGTTGACGTCTTCAGATGGTATTCGACTTGGTGTTTGCATCGAAGGCGTTAATCGTAATTTGCTCTTGGGTGAGGACAAATATGGATGGGCCCTTTGCTCAACTGGAAAAACATACAATAACAACAATTCTCAGCGGTACTCGTCAGGTTTTGCTCAAGGCGATCGAATCGGTGTTGAATTAAATATGTATCAAGGAACACTTGGGTTTTATTGCAATGACAAGTACATGGGGGTCGCCTTTTCCTCGTTGAGTTCACATCTTCCAATGTCTGCGTTCATTAATGTGAACAAAGGTGGATTTGTCCCTGCCGTAAGCATTTTCCGTCCTCAAACGGCGTTGGTTTGTTTGGGATTGAAAAATGAATCTGGAACTATCCAATATCCACTCTCTCGAACTCATCAAGAATTCACTGGAACGTGGAGACGTGGACAGAAGGTTGGTCCAGGAAAGCTGCAAATGAAAGGCAGAGAAGGTTATTACCTTGGCACTTGGGTCGACAACGAGCTGCATGGCGAACCACTTTGGTGTGAGCCTCTCCCTCTTTGTGTTCCAACTCTCTACGAAAATGTATGGAAGAGTCTTCGCTTCATTAGATCTGAAAATCATCCGATTCGAGTTACTCGCCCATATCGCTTCGAAAGAGGGGAAGTCGTTGGGGAAGTATTGGGGGACAATGGGGAGCTTACCTTGCCCGCAAACCCAAATGTATCATTAAACAAAGTTGAAAGTTTTGGATGGTACTCGTCGGTACCGCGTGCTCTCCGGTACAGTTTTCTTTCAAGTACAGAGGATGCACAAGAATCAAGTTCAACGTCTTCGATTATAATTGACGGGTCATGGCAAGTAGACAAGAATCAGCGTTTTGTTTTGGTTCCACCTTCAATTGCGAATGATGCGCTTACTTTGTCGAATGACTTGTCGTCGGCGACACTAGAACCACATGCAAGCGCTGGCAATCATGTGCTGATTCGCGGTAATATGAGCATGTCATGTGGGGTGCATTACTGGGAGGTTGGAATCCAGTCTTGTTCTCATGGCAGTCTTTTTATTGGTATTGCGTCATCCATGATCACTTCATCCGAAGGCTGGGGTGATTTCGGCTTCGTCAGTTATCGTGTTCGTTGGTGCCAAGCCGAAGGAGAGCAATTATATGGTCGTTACTTTTCGGCAGGAGATACAATCGGCGTACGTTTTGACATGGAAGAGGGCACGTTGAGCTTCATTAAAGATGGTGATGACTTCACACGGGGCCGACCGGCAGTTATTAACATGGGAGTCGCATTTCGTCACCTACGAACTCAAAATTCATGCCATAGACTTACTTTTGTTCCTGTTATTGGCTGCTCGCATCCTGGTGACTCATTTACTGTGAAGGGTCAAAAATGGACAAGTTATAATCGTTACCAGTGGCCTATGGAGCGGCTTCAACAAGCATTAGAGGCATCAGTCGTCATCCAGGAAGCATTTCCTAATGCGTTCTTGGTTTCCAAAGCGAAGTCACTATTTCTTGCTTACCAGAACACAGGCGAATTTCTACCAAAGCAATATTATTCCCGAGGTGGAACACTTGTTCAGTTTACCAGCACTATGCTAAAGAAGGGAATTGATCGACTGCAAGGCAAAGATCGACTTGCACTACGATATGGAGAGGCTGTAGTATTGGGAGAAAAGGATGGTGTTGTGTGGTATGTTATTGAAGGCGACGAAGCTGCTGGTATTTGGTATTGGACTGCTTCAGAAATAAAGCATCTTCTCACGACGACTCAATCCAACATAGTCGCAGAACCATGGAATTGCACTGCTTGCACAATGTTAAATGAGCCGAACTTATCGAAATGCCAGGTTTGCGACACCCCTCATGCACCAGTTGGTGCTACAAAAGAAGAAGCCGATGACGAATTGGAGGTACATGAATCTCTTATAAATATGGTATTGTGTGTCCTTTGGAACTCTCCTAAGACAATTATGTAGCCCGAGTCATCTCAAGAACAGACAAGTAATATTGATGATGAAACATTTGAAGACCTTTTAGCCGGATGGACGCATCAATCAGATGTCCTTTTAGTCCAGCAGATGGATACTTTGGTGAACTTTCCAATGACGAGTTTCTCTCATACTAAATCTATTGTAGTGTGACGAAATTGGGCAAGATCCTGAGAATGTGGTAAGCACACAGTCCTAAACGCACCCTCAGTATTTCTTAGGAATGGTCTCATTTTTGGGGTCGAATTCAACCAATACTAGGTATGAGTGAAGACAAAGTCGCAGCAAGAGTGAGTTTACTCTTGGCATGGAATGCCCAAGTGCGAATTCTATGCCCTTACGTTGATTTCCATGGTACCAAGCTCCTCGAGATGCCAGCAAGTATTACCGGAAAGAGTTTGGCCTTGATGAGACCATTGATTTTCAAGCGCGTCAAAACCAAGTTTTGGAAAGATATGCTAGAGCTCACGACCACTCATACAATTCCCCCATCTGACGAATACGAGAGACCTGAGAGCCTTCGAGAAGTTTCTTTAAATAGGATTTTGGCCCTTGATGAACACAAATCTGACAAGAAAACTGTTTTTTCACAATTGGAGGAGGTATCATCAAAAGTTTTGTTGTTATCCCACGGTTTATAGGCTCTTCAATCTTGGGATAATCAAACATTGCGCCGAGCCTATGGAGATGAAGTGCAAGACGCAGGCCAACGCCGTGCATTCTACGTCAAATTTTTAGGCGAAGGTGTTGATGATCATGGAGGTCCATATAGAGCTGTCTTTCAGACTGCTGCATGGGATGAACCTTCCGGAACTTTGAGGTATGTGATGCACCCGCTTTTGCTTATCGTATAAAACATTCCAGATTATTTATTCCTTGTCCTAATGCGGGCACTACAACCGGAGCAAACCAAGACAAATATGTTGTAAATCCAACCTCACCATCGTCCAGTTTAAGATTCTTGGGAAAACTTATCGGTATGGCAATTCGACACCGAATCATGGTCCCTCTGAACTGCTCCGATTTGTTTTGGAAGCCTCTTGTGGGAATGACAAACGACCGAAAGGATTTGAGTGCTGTCGATACCATGTTGATGAGTGAAATGCATGACTTGGAATGTTTGGGCAGCTCAGAAGTCCTTGCACTCGATCCTGAGGAAGTAATAGAATATCTTCTTCGTGTGGTATGCTTGATTGTATCGACATCGTCATAAGTAATTATTTTAGACTCAAGCACCACGGAATCCCCTCATGCAAAAATTGGAGCCGTTTACCTGCGAAACATTGGATCGCGTTATAAATGAAAGCATTTCGTACAAGTTGGATTCAATTCGGATCCAATTATATTCATTTATGGAAGGCCTGGCTGCTATTGTACCATATGCACTTCTGAACTTATTCACACCAGGCCAACTGGAAGAACTTGTATGTGGATCTCCTGAAATCGACTTGGACATTCTCCAAAAAATCACTGTGTACGAAGGAGTTGATGCGTCCGCGCCACATATTCAATATTTTTGGCAATGTCTGGAAGAAATGACGCATGAACAACGAAGCCAATTCATTAATTTTGTCCTTGCACGTTCTCGGTTGCCTAAGTAAAAGCCTTCAATCCGTGTAGTTCCTTATTTCGTATTTTGTAGGTCAATTGAAGAATTTACCCTCCACTTTAAGATTCAGCCAGCCGTCATTACGTCGGACGATGCAAATGTACGTTCCATCGTTAGAAATTGACGAGATAATTTCAATTTTAGCCGGACCACTACTTGCCGCATTCACAGACGTGCTTTTTCTCATTAAGTTTACCCCACTACAGCTCGAAGGAAATTTGCATGGAAAAACTTTTGTATGCGATCAACAATTCTCCAACGATGGATGCAGATTTCGTTGATCGTGAAACTGCAGGATGGGAACACATGACAGGATAATCCATACCGAATGGTCACAATAATATACTATGTTTTGAATAATCTTGTGTATCATCGACGAATTCAAGCCACGTCATGAAGTGAAATGCACGTTCAAGGAGTAAACCCAAGAGTTTGTCTTTGCTTGTCGCCTATCTGCAACATCAGAATTCTTGAGTTGCAAAAAATTGCAAAAACCCAATAGGGGGAATCAAATCAGAGAATTTGCTTTTCCTTTTTGTTTTCGATCTCTTTGAAAAGCAAAAGTACCTCTGGAGTACTTTTAATTTTCGGCCGACGAAAAGTGCGTTCGAAATGTAATACAGTATCTCGCCAAATCGAAAGATCATGTCGTTGGATCGTTCGAAACCCAAACCCCCTTCAATGACATATGTCGTAACCCCCAAACCCCTTGACTTTGACATAAATACGAGAAACACATTTTCCTTGTTTGATGTCAACGAACACCCCGATTGAACCACCACGCGGAGCGTTTGAAACCAAGCTCAACTTCTTCTCTAGTACAAGCGACGGTGAGATTCCATACTCCACGTTTGGGGCGCAAGTCGCCACTCTGCAAAAGCTGAGTAATATCGTGAGCATTCCACAGGTCGTTCAGGTGAACGACATGCGAGGTCATGAATCGGACTTCAATCTTGACGTGCAAGGATTTGAGCCAATTCGTAGAGTCTCACCGTTGGCGTCCTTGCTTATTGAAGCCAATGGAGATTTTGTTCTCCAAGGCAAAGAAGACTTGGTGAAAGAGCATGTCGAGGAAGTCCTCCACGACCATTTCGAGGCGATTGAGTTCTTTAACATTTTTACACTCATGCTTCGCAGCTCAGACTCGAATAAGGCTGGCGTTCAAGGTCAAAGGAAACCATCCCCCTTGATCCATATCGACCAAACTCCATCAGCTGGCTTGAACTACGTTGCTCAATTACCAAGCCATCTGCAAGAATCTGTCACCAAGGGTCTCAGCCGTGTTCGGATCCTCAGTGTATGGCAGCCTTTGGTTCCTGCTGTGTTGGACTGGCCTCTCGCCATGGCAGACGCTAGAACCTGCCCGTCATCCGCACTTTTGGATTCAGAAACCCGACTGTCGCAGAATAGGAAAGGAGCCATGTCCCTCATGCGCTATGCCCCTGGCGTGGCTTGGTGGTACTGGAGCGGAATGACAGACGAAGAAATACTGCTGATAAAAAATTATGATTCCATGGACGTCGACAGTCGCACTCCCCACACGTCCTTTCGCGACCCTCGCGTTTTATCGGACGATCCTCGAGTATATCGAAAGAGTGTTGAAGCCCGCGTGGTTCTTGTCACTAAAGTAGAACAACTGAAGTAACCGCTCAATAAACGCCCTAATCAGTTTCATTCATACTAATAATGACGCAGTCTCCTCTCAAGAGTCCGACTCGCTCGACAGATCATGCTGGAACCTCGTCGTCGTCAGCGTCCCAGGCGGCTAAGGAATCTGCTCTTCTGGCAACGAAAGCCCGCTGCGAAGAGCAGATGATAGCTCGAGATTATCAGGCGGCATATGCAACAATTGTCGACGGCGTTCGAGATGCCGTTGCATTGTATGGAAAGAGCGCGTTGGCGATGGTACCGTACTACTTGTGCATGGCTGAAGTTGGTCTCGAACTGAGCCATATGAATCAAGTGGAAGAGGTATTAGCGCTGAGCGTTTGGAATCTCGTCCGCGCCTCGGAGGAAGATGCTGCAAATGAGATCCATACACTTGGCCATCGCGCTCGGGTATGCAAAATGTATGGACGATACCACAGCGAATGTGAACACTTTGACGAAGCAGTCAAACAAGCTGCTAATGGTGCCTATTATGCGTCGCTCATTCATGGTCCCGAGCACATCGAGACATCGACGCTATACTTTACTCTTGGCGTCATCTTTCAAAAGATGTTTCGCACCGAGGAAGCACTCGGCATGTTTGACAAAGTCGTTGAAATATGGTACAAGCACTTGATGAGCATCACAAATCAAGCCTCGTCCGACGAAAATGTCGAGCGAGACAGGGTTGCAACGCCGCCGATTGAAGATAAGTTGTGTCACGAGGGTATCACTATTCTAGCGCACGTTTATGAGACTCGAGCAAAAGTACGTTGATCTGTGTCCGAGTGCACAATTATTCCATCATCTTTAGATCCTTGGGGAGACACATATTGCGACTGGAGAGGCCCAATACACCAAGGTAGGCCATAGATTATCATTGCCCTTCGTAAACTACCCAGGGGTTGCTCCATCGCCACATGTGTCGAGTAGATCAAGCCAAACAAGATATTGCCAAATCATTAGCGACGTATACCGACGCTTTGGTACATAATATTGAACGACCAGACATAAATTTACGCTGTCGATTAGGGCTCACTTCATCCGTCGACGGTCGATGTCCAAAATGTGCTGGATCAACTCTAAACTACCTCGACATTTTGTTTCCGCTGATGTTTCTGCTGCATGGTCGACACTGAATGAGTCGTTTTGACCATTGATGCAAACGGATCAGGCGATTTAAAGCTAGTGTTGCCATGCAGCCGTTGCTAAATACGTGATATGAAACAAACTCCATGATGTCTAAACCTGGTCAGCAGGAAATTTAAGGTGAAGTTTCCATGCATGTAACATCATGCGGGGAGCCAAGTCGTCTTCACTTCCATACGTTACGTCGCCAACTATAATACAATTGAGTAGCAGTCCAGGAGTGACATTTTACCAATCGGATAACCGTAATGACTCAAGTGAAGTCGAAGTTGGTGCCTTCGACCGCTCAGAGGACGCAAGAGAACCTTGGTCACTGGTTGCCCATCAAAAAGACCATGGCCCAGAACAAAAGCCAGTGTCGTCGAAACCTGCAAACGTTTAAGCATGCATCTTTACCATGATTCTACCTTTCCATTCGGTGAAATCTCCATTTGAAATGAATTGGTCGTTGATGTAGCAATCGGATCATCAAAGATATATCCCATTGGTTCTGTTGTAACCAGACGCGACCGTTTGGGTGTCGGCAACGTGAGTTCCGACATTGATCGAGGTCGAAGTGGAGACGACTGCAGTGGGATATCATAGCGGACTTGGGGAAGCTGTTGACATTCCAGAGCTTTGACTTGGGCGTCAAAGCGAAGCCTACATCGATTTATCGATTGACACATAAGGAACAGCGCACTTGTCAGCTGCCGCACGCTCGTGATAGGTCTGTTGGACATCGTCGGGCAAGTCATGCCACTTCTTGCGGAGAAAATCTACTTCTTCAGGTGAAAGGGTAGCGCCATCAACTGCTTGCTTTCGTCGAACCACTCCTTGGTCCATAGCGAATATTGAAGGCCCAGTGCGTGGCCCTGTGGACACTCGTGACAATCCTATCACAATTAAATACCTTTGAACGTCTTCGTAAATTTGTGCTCGTGTTGCTTCTTTGCCGGATTGTCTTTATCATGGATAAAGTCACTGAGACGCGAAAAGGTGCAGCATTTCGCCCCAGGAGGTGGTACGACTGGCATAGTGCCATGAACTAATGCGAGATATTCCTTCTCGACACATTTTTTGGCAAACAAGCCACTGGCTGCCGCCGTAGATCTAGTCATTATAATCAAATACCAGCTGAATAGTCGAGCCAAACTCTTTGGTGAGACCAACGACCATGAGTCCAGAGGTCGCTATCAATTTTTGCCAGTAAGTTGAGACGATCCAGTTGACTATTTGCTCACCGAAGTCAAGTTGGTGTATCCATCGAAACTTGTCAATGTCTGGAAAATCTCGATGCATAGCTTTTTCAATTGTGACGTTGAAATCGCCGTCCAGGCGGACGTCAGGGCTCTACACGATATTTACATCGTTTGATAAGGTATCTGCGCGAGCTTACCTTGTTAAGAACCAAGAAATATGGTGTCTTTGCGACGACATTCAATTGCAATTCATCCAATGTCAAAGGACCGCCGCGAGGATCCTGTATCGCATCGTTGTCGAGTTGACCTTCTGCTTTCCGTGGCGGTTTCCACGCTGGAGCTTGCGCTGCAGGCACTGTTTTCTGGCTTACAGCATTTGATATCGCTTTGACATGCGGTGTACTTCCATCAGGCAAGCTGGATGTTCGTAGTCGAGGCATGATGAACCACCGCTTGGTCACTAAGGTCCTTTGCATACAGGAATGAATTTTTGAAAAAATATCAAATATAAATGAGAAAATACAAAAATCCGATTACAAACACTATTAATAGTACGAGTACTACGTAGTACTCCGGAGTACTAATACTAGTACTTCAAAAATTCTTTAATTTTTCCAGTTATTTATTCATTGACATTGGCTAGCTCTCATCAAGCTCCTTGAGCTGAAGATGGGGCAACAAACCTAATGACATCCGTCTATAGCGTCTTCCACGATGTTTCAAACCTATTCGCTGACGAAACTTAAAGTGACATGTCAATGGAGTGAAGTGCTCAGTAAGCATGAAATACACATGAAGTCTAACAGCGTCCGATTCAAAGATCATAACGAGCAATTTTGCCTTTGGGGTCGCTTGTAGCGGAAGACTGCACTGTATTGATTCAAAACTATCAAGCAATCGCGTAACTGCGCAACAGAATCCTGAACAGTGTTATCGGTATCTGCTGCTTCAGAACGAGATCCTCTCTGTGCAAGTGAAACATGTGACAACTGCCAAGGGGCAGCCTGTGGTCGTTTCGTGAAACTGTTGTAGACGTTTCACATCTCAAGCACGACCTTGAGGGATGTCTGCGCGAGGGAATGCAGATTATGACGACACAAAGCGTCTTAGATCTGACGTATGTGCGATTTGACCTTGCATGAGGCTAATGATATGTTTAGATCCATCGCAAAACTCTGGAAAGTGTTGCTGACCAAGCAATGTTTGAACGAAGGGGCAACAATAGACGGATTGTTGATGTCCATCTAAAGGCATGATCGTTCACCATAAATGCACTGACCAAACATCCAGGAGCACGTGGCAAAGATGGCTTCAGACCATACCGTGCGCCAGTCCATTATGAATCAGATTTTAAAAGCTCCCAAGAGATATTCTGCGGCCGATCTACGTGAAAACAACCATCTCATCACAGCTACGTACGAGGAGAAGAAGCCCTACAAGGTCGCAGTATGGCAACTCAATCATATGTCGCACCGTGCTCGCAAAGCCATGGCCTTCTTCCATCCGAATTCTTCCTTTCGCGCAGTATGGGATATTATTCTCATTGCTCTTCTCGTCTACACCGCTATTGCTGTGGTAAGTTGATTTTGCTTGAATTATTTATCTTACACTGCGACGAACATAGCCAGCTCAAATTGCATTTATATCGGATGAAC
Source organism: Aphanomyces cochlioides (assembly GCA_019828595.1). Taxonomy (NCBI): domain Eukaryota; phylum Oomycota; class Saprolegniomycetes; order Saprolegniales; family Verrucalvaceae; genus Aphanomyces; species Aphanomyces cochlioides. The sequence goes on along the minus strand of JAHQRK010000014.1, from coordinate 1,163,796 downwards.
ACATGTCCGATGCACTCTTTGCGTGGGATTGCATTGTCGATTTTTCATTTCTCATGGATTTAAGCTTTAATTTCTATACGCCATACATCGACAAGGAAACAAACCAAATGATTGAGCATCCTGGCATGATATTCCATCATTATTTACATGGTATGAATTCTTGATCGTTCGTATTCAGAGATTTTAGGCTGGTTTGGATTGGATTTCCTGTCATTCTTTCCATATAATCTCGTGGCGATGGTATAGAATATCTTTTCCATGTATAACACCGATCGAAATGTCAATGAAATAGGCTATCGAACGTAATGGCGGCAATGCTGTCGGTGTGAGCTCTTTGAAAGTTCGATAATCTTGCCAAATTCACCCATGTCTTACATGGCCCTGTAGCTCGTTCGGCTCATTCGTATCCTCAAACTCGCACGGATATTTCGAGCGTCTCGAATCTTGGCACGATGGAATGCAGTCTTGGGACTTCCAATTGCATTCACTCAATTGGGGAAATATGTTGTCATCATGGTCGGCTCTCTCATTGTTTTATTTCGACGACTTATGGAGTACAATGTATGTAGATTGTACTGGCACATTGGATGGCTTGTCTCTGGGCTACAGTGCCACAATTAGAGCCGGTCGGTCGATCCACTTGGCGCACTGCTTATAGTGCCAACCTCGACCCAACATCAATTGCGTCACAATATATTGCCTCATTATATTGGTTATACCACCTCCAAGGATTCTTGATATTCAACATATACTTTGTAGGTCGGTGATGACGATCGGGACGATCGGATACGGAGACATGCCTGTGGAATCAGTGGCTGAGAAGATCGTAGCCATTATATGTATGACAATTGGGTGTGGAGCATATTCATTCAGTACTTTTTCCTCGCCTTCGAAACGTGCTTAACAGCGTAATAGTTGTGGGTTCGGTCTGCGGTTTGGTCTCAAGCTTAGACGAATCAACCACCGAATTCAACCAGCAAATGGTACTTAGATTGTTCAGCTGAAAATATTCAACGAATTGCTCATTCCAGGATCACCTGAACGTGTTTATGGACAGAGAATCAATTCCTCAATCGATGACATATCGTCTGCGGGAATTCTTTCTTCATAGTCGTGATCTACTCTTACACAAGCACTTTTCACGAGTCTTGGGGTATCAATTGACAAAGTTGTCGCCCGCTGAACTCTGGATTAGATATTTGTCGCCTGGATTGCGCGGGGAGCTCAGTGTATACACTGCTGGAGAGTGGATCCAAATGGTTCAATCATTTAGGGATGAGTGCCCTCTAAGACAAATCTCTCTTAGGTATACTTTTTGTTGGGTGGTCCACCTGGAGAACATGCGCGGTTCATGACTGCAATTTGCACTCGCATGAGTGCAGAGTTATATCCCCCACAGGAATTGGTTGTCCGAAGTGGCGAGACAACCAACAAGTTGTACATTATTTCCAAAGGTGAAATGATCCATCAATTAAATTGTATGAAATGACTTAGGTCTTGTGGCTCGCAATGGGAATATTCTACGCAAGGGCAATTTCTTTGGCGAAGACGTGATTCTGAAGCACGTTGAATCGTCCATGATCTTTGATACTCGGACACTCACGTATACCGACACATATACTCTTTCTCGCGATGGTAAATTCATGAAATAGCTGGAGTGTAATCCAACTTGTAGACATTCATGCAATCTTGGCTACTGGGAGCTTTCCACATAAACTACGATCTATTCGACGAGCAGCTATGTTTATGGCTTTAGCTCGTCGAATGAAGGTATACTCAAATCTTAAGCACAGTTATTTGGATCTTTTTAGTCGCTATACATTCAGCTGGAAGCAATCAAAGCGGTGGGAAAATTGACGCGTGACGAACAGTGCTTGTGGATGCGTCTTCGGTAGTGCAGAATCTTCATCTCGTTGAACCAATTACGAAATAGGCTCATGGGCGAGAATGCGATGGGATTACATCCCCATGCACATCTCGCTGCTGCTTTTGCCTGCACAACCCGAGCTCTCCAACACATTTCCAAGGCTAAAAGCGCCGACTATCGAGTAGAGCTACCTCTATCTCTCTCTTTTGACGTGCCACTAGATTACCATCGCTGACCAAGTTTTTGTCGCCGTCAGTCTTCTCAACACATGCTGCCAAATTCTCGACAACACAGTCCGTGATCGTCAGTTCGCCAAACCCGAATAATTATCCGGATGGTGCGTGTGCACGGCAAGGTGCATATTTTAGCCATTAGCGTGTTGGAAGGTTGTGACGAGCAATCCATGAAGCATGAAGACGTCTCTGTGAAGGCGTTGGACGCGCAGCCAGAAGCAAGTCGTTCAGTTTGGCTGCGTGCATTCTGGTGTAAGTCGCTGGGCCGTCTGCAAGACGAGCTCCATCATGACGTTCATCACCGAACGCTGTCCGTCTTTGACTTGTTGATGATTGGTATTGGCGGCACAGTCGGTAGCGGCGTATTTGCGACAGCAGGACTGGTGCTGAAACACTCAAGCTTGTTTTAACGTGGATGCTGTAGATTGCGCGATATTATGCAGGGCCATCGGCAGTCTTGAGCTGGATCCTGGCCGGACTGGGGTGTATTTTGTCAGGCGCTGCCTTCATGGAACTCTCTGGATTGATCCCAGCACACGGTAGCACGTATGCCTATTCATACCATGCGCTGGGTGAATATCCTGCAGTTGTGGCTGGCTTTTTGCTCACGCTCGAGTATGGCATTGCATGTGCTGGCAATGCACGAGCTTGGAGTTCCAAGTTTGCCGTGTGGCTCGAACTTATTTTCAATGTCCAAGGACCAGCTTGGATGAAACCTGAAAATACGTCCATCGATCTCTATGCATGCTTTCTCATGGTATTGTTTTATCGATGGAATGCATGAAATCACATTTGTCTAGACGACATGCGTCTTGATTGTCCTGTGTGGACTTGACATTGGAAAACGTCTAATCAATGTGATCACTCTCACGAAGATCACCGTCGTGCTGTTCATTATTATCGTGGGCTTGTCCAAGTTTCATCCCGAATACATGGAGCCATTCATTCCTCCAGCAAGTGCCAGTCCCGCCACTGGTCAAACGGTCTTTGGATGGCCAGGCATCATGTTGGGAGCTAGTGCAAGCTTTTATGGCTACATCGGCTATGGTAAATGTCTTGAATTCGACTTCTAAGCTTACGGAACTTCTTTTAGACGAAGTTTGTTGCTTGGCTGGTGAAGCTATCAACCCTCGAAAGAATATTCCTCGCGCTGTTTTGGGCACAGTCATTGGTGCCGCTATTCTATCCATCCTTGCGACTCTTTCCGTCGTTGGTATGCAGCGGTATCAATTCATCGACGTGGATGAATCCTACGGTGAAGCCTTTAAAGCGGTTAGAGCATACGATTTAGCTTTCTTTGCTGAAGTGTGTGACTTGTAGGTGGGATATCCATGGGCGAGTCCAATCGTGGCGACGGGGGAAGTGTTAACGATGCCAGTCGGGATCTTGATCGGTTTCTTGGCTCAGCCTCGTGTTCAGGTACTTCTATTTCATACTTGATGTTACAAATCAATAAATTTGAAGTGTGCCATGGCAAAAGATGGGCTATTGCCACCTCTGTTTGGACAACTTGATGCATCTGGCAATCCACGTGTTGGCGCTGCGATTACTGGCGTTGTTGTCATTGCTCTCGCCACGTTTGTCGAGTTCCAAGTGCTCTGGAACTTCATTTCGCTTGGCATTTTGCTCGCGTTCAACATGACGAATCTATCGCTTCTAGTGGTGCGCTACGGCCACGGCACGCAAATCAAACTGCGTAAGACGTCAATGCGGCTGAATTTTGTGCTGGCGCTCTTTGGTCTGAGCTCTTTCCTCAGCGCTCTCCATTGGCAGCATGGGGCGATCGCTCCATCGACGAGTACGTCTTTCTAAATCTCCTTCGTCTTAACCTTTTGACGAAGGCATTCTGAAAGATTCGTTTGAGGCATACATGGACGTCGCAGGCGTCTACGTGGCATTGACATTTACGCTTGTGATGGCCGCGTGTGTGATTGTCCTGTGGTTCAATTTGCCAACGCACTTCGAAGACGAAGAACTTGGCGACGAAGGCAAAGGACTTTTTCATTGCCCAGGCGTGCCATTTGTACCGTGCATTGCCATCTTTTTCAATTGGCTTCTCGTTGTCCAAATGCCCGCCGACACTGTTCTCATGATGGCTGCATGGATTGGCATTGCGACAGTCGTGTACTTTGGCTACGGACTTCGCCACGGTTTGGCAAACACTGCTTAAGCGATAGAGTAACATAAAGATCATGTATAACTTGGGACTATTTGATATCTTAGATGGAGATGGAGCTAGTGTCGTCGACGTTGGCGAGGTCTAAGGATGCTGGGATTGCGATGCATGTGGAGAACTTTCATTTGGTTGAAAGCTTCGGAATCGTTCTTGAAGAAGTTCGAAGTTCAGAAGAGACCCGGACTTAGTAGAAGCAAATGGTTCGCACTTGCCAAGTAACATAGTCGCGGTCGAAACCAAGGAGGATGTCGCGCGAACAGATCGAGATGGAAGACGAAGTGCACGTGGAAGATATCGAAGTAGATGACGACGAAGAGTACGATTACGAAAGCGATACGTCTTCGTTCCAATATTCTTCGGATGAAGATGGAGAAGGCAGCGGCGCAACCAAGTCAAAGCGATCGAGAATCGAGTCGAAATCCGCGCCAAAGACGCCGTTGAAAGTCGCGACGAATCTGGGCGTCTCGGCTCAATATCAAGTCATTTCCCCAACGTCGTTGGCCAACCAACAAAGTACACTCATCGCCGACGTTGCGAGTGTTCTCTCCCTCCCTAAAGATAAGGCGAGCTTGCTCCTGCGCCACTTCTTTTGGGACAAGGAAAAACTTCTCGACAAGTATTGCTCGGATCCTGTCGGGGTCAGTAAAGCCGCAGGGTAAGTGCTCGACCACGGCTCGTCGCATGATCTTGACCGCTGCTTGTAGAGCGCTCACCACCGGTCAAGAAGAAGAAAGCAAAGAAGTCAAGCGGCGGTGTGCGATTTGCTGCGAAGACGAAACGTCTCAACTTGTTGCGCTTGGTTGCAAGCACTTCTTCTGTGTGGATTGCTGGGTCAATTACTTGCAAATCAAGATCACGGAAGGCCCTGGCTGCATAACAACAACGTGCCCTCAACATGGATGCAATGAGGTACTCTAGTCTTTGATATTCTCGGGGAACGCCACTCATGCATGATGATGTAGCGCGTTAGCGATCACATCTTCCAAAAGCTTTTGCCCAAGGAAGAGTATGCCAAGTATGAAAAATACCTCTTGCGGTCATTTGTCGACATCAACAAAACTGTCAAGTGGTGCCCCTCGCCTGGCTGCGACAAAGCGATTGCCTCTTCTGGAGGGCTAACGACTGTCTCGTGCGTATGCGGCTGTCTTTTCTGCCTGCGGTTGATTCTTTAATCTTTGCACAAGGTCTGACTGTGTTTGTAGTTGCGGCGACGAAGCGCATTTGCCCGTGACGTGCGAGCAATTGGCACTGTGGCAAGAAAAATGCAAAAATGAAAGTGAGACCGCCAACTGGATCCTTGCCAACACGAAGAAATGTCCTAAATGCTCGGTCCGCATTGAAAAGAACCAAGGGTGCAACCACATGACCTGCCGTAGTTGCAAATACGAGTTTTGCTGGGTACAATTTACAAACTTCACTCATTTCCACACAAATTGTTGTAGACATGCATGGACTCGTGGTCTCATCACAATGCCAATACTGGTGGCTATTACAAGTGCAACCGCTATGATCCTGATGCCGCTCAGCCCGACACAGATGCGGCGCGAGCGAAGGCCGAGTTGGATCGTTATTTGCATTATTACCAGCGGTGTGCCTTCATTTGTTTGACATGTCACGTCATGCAATGCAATATAGGTTTGCAAATCATGCCGAGGCGGGCAAGTTTGCCACTCGCATGCGCGACAATACGGATCAACGCATGACTGAGTTTGAAGCAGAGGCTAATGGAACGTACATGGACGTGGGTTTCCTCAACGCAGCCATCGAAACTATGATTGCTTGCCGTCGTGTACTCAAGTTTTCTTACGTCTATGCGTATTATTTGCCAACAGGAAAAGAAAAGGACCTGTTTGAACATTTGCAAGAGGCACGAATATCAGTCTAACTATACTCACTGTCTTGTATAGGACTTGGAGAAGAACACAGAGCATTTGACTGGCTTGGCGGAGAAACCCCTGGACAAAATGGATCGTTCGGAAATCATCAACTACACGCGCGTTACGGACAATTTCTTGAAGAATATTTTAGGTGACGTCGATGATGGCTTGCTCAATGCTGGTGATTAGCTGTCTAAGTTAGTAAATGCATGCTTACGATTCAAGAGCACGGCTTTGAAGCATTTACTGATCTACGCCTCATACTTGCATTAACTTCAATTAACGTGTTGAAGATCCTCAGCACAACGGCGACCAGCACGCAAGGCGCCTTCAATGAAGCCTGGAAATAAGTTGTCGGTCTCGGATCTACAAGTTGGTAACGCCATGAGTCGAGGAATGACGAGAGAAGCACGTACCCTGCAAAAACAATACCAATCTTGGTTGGGTCGTCAGGAAAACGAATGGGCTCTCGAAGCACATCACCGCCATCGTAGGGGTGCTGATAGTACAAATCGTGTCCAGGTTTCTAGAAAGACGCTCAATATCTTGAGCATTTGACAAATGTACATGAGTGCCATCCGTGCTGAAAATGAATTGATCATGTTGCCAGGAGTACAAGTCAATGTATTCCAACGTTGCTTTCCAGTCCGAGTCAGACAATCGAAAATACCGACTGGATGCGATGGCTTGGATGGAGGCCACCAATTCACGAAGCCACTTGTCGACTTCACTAAAGTCAAAGAGATAGAACAAAAGATTTAAGTTCCTCCAACCTGGTTGACCGAGCTAATGCTGACGGTGTTGTCGAGTACGTTGGTGATGCCATGGGGAATGGAGAGGGAACAGTGAAAGCCACGATTGCATTCACACGTGGAGTGCTCGCATCCATGAGCTGAGCGATCCATTGACTTGGAGCCCGTAGGTAGTTGATAGGATGTGCTCCCCTAAAAATGCCGAGGATTCACGCTAAAGGCAATGACGAGGATGACATACTTTGTCCACCATGGCGTTGTAAAGCGTAACGAGATCTTGGCCATACTAGCCATCCAAATATTTTGCTGCAACATGACTTTGTGCAATTGCGTAGGCAGTGGCGGTGAAAAGATGATGCTTTGAGCCGCCAAGCGAGATGGTAGAGCAACAATCACGTTGTCGACTTCAGTCGAGTCAACATTCCCAGTTTCCTACGAATAGATATGAACTAAAGCTGTGATATGAAAACTCTCACGAGGTTTTTCCAGTGAAGCACTACGCGGTTATTGTGGTTGTACTGCACTTCAGTCACACAAGTTGAGAGATGCGTGGTTAAATTCACTTGTGAATGCCCCTCGGCAGCTTTCTTCATTGCCTCAACTAAGGAAACCATGCTGTTCTCCAGTCGAATTTCACCATTGCCAGCCATGGTGTCTTCAAAGTGTGGTACATAAAGCTTGTCAATAAGAGAGCGGGCCAATGTATTCGACGGCCATATCCAAGCCCCACCCACGTCAACAGTACCGATTGACTTCGCACGTCCTCCAATAGTAGGCTTGGCATCAAACATGTCGATATGCAGTCGTGTTGTTGATGCTTTCTTGGACAAGAAATATGCTGCAGACCAACCTGAGAGACCCCCGCCCACAACTGCGACGGACACTTGTTTGGCCATGGGTCAAATTGAAAAATGTAAATTCAGTCGTCCAGTCTGTACGCCATATGGGCCGTTGATTAGTCGAACGAAATCATTTTGTTGTTCGTCGCAAGGAATTCGGAGGAACATTTCGTCTTTGTCTTCAATCAATGAGCTTTCATTCGCTGCAACTTGGAGCGCAACCTCAGACACATTGATTCGAGAGTGACCAGTGTCGCAATCAGTATTTAAATACTAGTATGACAGTGCAAGGCGAAAAACATTTTGAGTCTTCCAGGGGAGTAAGTCATTTCTATCATAAAAAAGCTCGGGAGTGAGTCTAACGCTATGGCAATATTACGTAGAAAACAAAAGAGAGCATTGGATCTCAAACCACCATGCTGATAAAGTTTGAAATGAAGCTCTCTCCAAGGTGATGGTGGCTGTCAATCTGTCGTGCTTTTTTGTACGCCAGCATATGAATGGCAAGTCGACGACGAATCTGTGCGACAGCAAATTCGTTTTTAGCGCATGGCCGACAATGTGAGGCTGGTGTTCATCTCATCATCACCAAATCGTTTTCTTTTTTGTTCGGCTTTCTGAAGAGTTTGCTCAAGTTGCCGAAACTTTGTCTCCACATCCTTGAGCCGTAAATCTGTGTCGGCCTGACGTTTTCGCAAAACTTCGTTGCAGAGGCTACATGAGCCATCTATTGGATGTCTTGCCAAACTTTTGTCTGCTCCTCGAGTGACTCCCTCAGCATTTTGATTTTTCGTTCGAATTGGCTCTTCTCTTCTTCATACATTTGTTTCTCGTTGGACATGATGACCGAAGTCTCTCTAGCATCGTTCTTAATTTCTTCATCAGACATGGGTTGTTGCGAGTTGTTTGCAAATTTCATACTATCTGTAAAATGTTTGGAATGAGACGATGTGACTTCGAAGCGACGGAGCTCACTGAGCCATGCTGGTGAGACCTCGCCATCGCTGCTTTAACGCGGAAAGAATGACTCATTGCGAGACACCGGTTATATCACGACGAGAACGCTCCAATTTATGTGTTCTCGTTCATCAAAGAGCTGTCGCACTTCGGCGCATTCTTGCATTGGAGAGACAAAGAGAGTTCAATCTCGTATCCGGATTGACAATTGATTGGCATTTGACATTTTGCCAAGATGACGTTGAACCGGTTAGTGTTCCTGGGCCATTGGGCGCTGCGTAAGGTCTCTCAAACGGTGAAAGACGTCAAGGAAATCCGTCCTGCCGTCAAACAGATGAAGAGCATTGTGGTGCGCAACCAAGATGGCGCAGATTGCGCTTAAAAGTGGTCTTTTTAGGGTGAACACCAAGGTCTTGGCTTGGCGGCACCACAAGTTGGAATCAACCAGCGATTCTTCCTCATGGTCGAGCAAATCCCAGACCGTACGTATCCATGCTCATTTGCAGGTTGAATTTGAATCTAGACGAGGATTTCGAATTGACGTACGAAGCTATCATCAATCCAAAGATTCTCGCCAAGTCGGACGCCGTGACGAAAGACTTCGAAGGATGCTTGAGCTTTCCTGGCTACCAAGGCGTCGTGTCCCGTGCAAAAGAAATCGAAGTGAGCTACACAACCCTCGATGGAAAACAAGTGGAAAACCGGGTTCTGAAAGATTTGCATGCTCGTGTCTTTCAGGTACATCTACAATTACCATCTCGAATCACTTGCTCATGGGTTTTGGTTTGTAGCATGAATTGGATCATTTAGACGGTGTCATGTTTCTCGACAAATGCGATATATCGGTACGTTGACGCTTCGCCGCGCTGTTTTTGAATCATTCACTTCGTCATGTAGACGTTGATCCACAACGACGAATTTGCGGAAATGGACTTTTTCGAGCTTCAGCTTCTTCTCAAAGACTGACGACCCATCATGGCTCTATAAATTACACAAATACTTTGTGGTCCGTCTCGCTGGAAGATGCTGGTCGTTTCGCTGGCGTGGTGTAAATATCCACGTAGCGCCGCAAGCCCTTGTAGATGAGCGTTGATGTGACTGCAAACATGATGAGCCAGCCATATCTTGTCCATTCTGCGCCATAGAATGGATCGCCTCGGAAAAATTCGCGTATGCATTGCGTGCGATGCTTTACCTACTCAAACAGAATTAGAGACTAAGGATTCAACCTGGAAGAGTTGGTACCGAGATGCCGTCGTGCAATTCTTGCGCGAATTCCTGGGCGGCGACTTTTTGACTGTTGTGAGGCACAGACACTATACTCCCAAGGAATTCAACTTCATTGAGTGGGATGATATCTTGCTGGAGGAAGATACGCTTGCGGTTCAACGCACCAGGTACTTGCTTGATGCTGTACGTCGCCAAGGATGGATCAGTCGACGTATCGAGATGGAGAAACCAAAGCACGACGTGAGGTTTGCCTTCATGGTATGGCTCTGGAATCGCCCATGTTGGAATGTACTTGTTTGGTGGCTCGTTTTTGATCGTATCGTCTTTTTCAAACACGTGCATGGTGTGCCGCTTTTGGTCGTAGGCTACATGGAGATGGTGCGATTCAAATTCAGACACGATTGCCCAAAACGCCTCTTCGTGCATGGCAGACATATCAACGGCGATTTCAACAGTCGAGACGTGATAATCTCTGCCAGTGGATGGACCTGACTCTCTCGCAGCTTTTGCTGCAGCAATGGTATCAGTGTCGCCTTTGGCATTCACCAGCAAGAGCGCTTCCACCAAGCTGGTAAATGTCAACCAATGTGGAATCGACACCTTTTTCAATACCAAAAGCGCAATCTCACCAAGACGTGACGTTTCTCGTGAAAAGGACTCACTGACGTCGCATCCTCGTTGGTATCGGACTTCCAACAGCACGAAAAACGCTAGAAAACATGCCGCAGCGATAATTGTACTTCGACGCCAACGTAGTTTCGATCGACCGGTTGATTCCGACGCTGACATGCCGATGCCCATCGAGTTCCTTCGTGGCATACTTGCTCGCGGGCTAGTGATTTGTTCCTGCGCCAATTGGTCGGCATTTGCCCCACTATGTCGTCGTTGCATCGTTTCGTGCTCCGGAGCCGCTCAATACGTGTTGGTGAGAAACCACGACGGCCGTATCTAATTCACATCGTACACTAAATTTAGTGTAACAAATTTTATACTTGTATATTGTATTCCTAACGTACATACTGTACTAATTAGTTCTACGTACATTTAAATTGATGCATGTGATAACCACCGACAGATGAACCAAGTACTGGCACAGCTCAGCGAAGACTCCAAGGACTTTTGGACGCCACGGACAATTGCACGCATCTCTCGACCGTCGCCGCTTGAATTCTATCGTGATTATGTGAGCAAAAACATTCCAGTCGTGATTATTGATGCATTTGATCATTGGCCAGCTCTACACAAATGGACAGATGACTATTTGGTCGAAACCCTCGGCGATCATCAAGTGACAGTGGATGTGACGCCTTTTGGCTATGGTGATGCAGTCGTATGCAAAGGCATGAGTCAAGTGTACTGGATTGAACCTTGGCTTAGGTTGATTTGGACGATAAGAGTGTGTTTGTTATGCCAGAAGAACGCAACATGACATTCCGCGACTTTGTCCAAATCCTGCACGATTCGCAATTTGATGGCGTCCCATATCTCTCACATCAGGTATTTCCGACGAAGCATGCTTTTTGATAAAACGAGCACTTCTGGGCGTTAGAATGACAGCCTGCGGGAGCAGTTTCCTGTGTTGATGCAAGATGTGGATCCAATGGTGGATTTTGCAGCGGAAGCCTTTGGCAATGGCCCTGAAGCTGTCAACCTATGGATCGGAGATGAGAGAGCTGTATCGACGATGCACAAAGACCACTACGAGGTATTTAGAATAGCTCTAATCATTTGATTGACGACACTTTAGAATATGTATAGCGTCGTTAGAGGCAGGAAACACTTCACCCTCTTGCCACCGTCGGACGTTGCTTTCTTGTATGAGACCGAGTACCCCACAGGGCGCTATGTGCATAAAAATACAACCACTCCACGAGATTCTAATCGTCCTTGCCGTGGCCATCCATCGTGGTAACTCGGATGAAAATGGAGCGCGACGTGAGACTTTCTAGGTCAATTGAGATGAAAGAAGACGAAACAGAAACGACACCATGGATTCCAGTCGATCCATTAAATCCTGACACGACAAAATACCCTCTAGCGAAACATATCGTGCCTTTGGAAGTGACACTGGAGGTTGGGGAAACGCTGTACTTACCTTCGTTGTGGTATCATCGTGCGACTCAATTATGTGAGACTGTTTCTGTCAATTACTGGTAATACTATGATAATACTGATGACTCATGCTTGTTTCGAAAGGCACGACATGGAATTTGATGCAAAGTACGCCTACTACAACTTCGTTCATGGCGTTACCCGACTTTTACACGCCAGCACGACTCAGAAAGAAGCTGTAGAAGAATCATGATAGAATAAATAAATTGAAGCGTTTCAAGTTTTGTTTTGTAACTCACACTGTCGCCTACGATAATGTCAAGCGGGATGAAGCCTCAGGACACTCGACGAGTATCTGCAGCGTGTGCAATTGAAACCGAGAGCTGGCCTCGTCGAAAATATACCAAGCCATGGCTAACCAAACCTAAACTTTCCAATTCACAAGGTGCACCAGGTCGGATTGGACAAGCTTAACACGCCCTAGACTGCATGACGCCTCCACCTCCACCTATTCCTGTTGTCCCTTTGGGGGCGCTACCAGTGTGGGACACATCGCCACCGAGAAGTTCTCGAATTCTCGTACATCAGATACTTCAAAAGGTTTCCAATTCCAAACCTACTCCAACAACTGCCCCTGGTAGTGAAAAGCGAAAAGGTACTATAATCCCGCTACATTGAATACACGAACAAACTGTCATTGCAGGAAACTCAGGAGCAGACATTTCGAAAGTCCACCATGTTGATGCAATAGCTTACATATTAGATCTGCGACGAGAAATCGACACCCGCTTGACCTACGATGCAGACCCTCCGGTGTCTGGACAAGAAAGCGTATTCGAAGAGTTTCATTTAGACACCGCATTTAATTAAGCCATGCATGACTGGCCTAAACGGTTACTTGTAGCGATCGCGGAATAAGTTATGTCGCTGCTTGGCACCATGTCCTGTCGAATACTCCATGTACTTGCTTCCGTCGGCACCAGACAAAGCGCCAAGAGATGTAGTTTTCTTCTTTTTGCCATATACGCGACCCAAATCTTCATCGCCACCAATTTTTGAAATTTCGGCATTTTCATCACTATCGAATGGAACGAGTGAGACAACAACACTAGGTGGTCATACTCAATGTATTTTTCCAAGTCTTGGGCTTCCAAGACTTCGGCCAAAAGTTCACTCTGTGCTTCTTTGCTCGTAAATACACCTACAACGATTAATGAACTTAGTAATGATGATGGGGCTTCATGCAACCTTCAAACGTTGACTTGTCATACAATTCTGTGACAACCTTGAAGGTGTAGCCTTGATCCACCAGATACTGCTGGCGCTTGTTTGAATAGTACATTTCATGCGTATCAGTGGAGATTAATGTATAGAAAAAGGCATTGAATCCCCCCGTTGCATTTGCTTTAGGTCGCAAAATTCGTCCCAAACGTTGTGCTTCTTGACGACGTGAGCCGAAATGCGAACTGACCTAAATAAATGTTTCCGAGCTGATATGAGTGAACATGCGTACTTGAATAATAACGTTTGCCTCGGGCAAGTCGATGGAAGTGTCCCCAACTTTGGAAATACAAATCACATTGACATGGGGGCTCGAACGAAACGACTGGAGTAGGCGCATGCGTTCTCTCTCGCCAGTGCCGCCGTAGATGAAACCCTGTCACATATTGATCGGAGGTTTCGAAACTCATTTCTACCTTTTGCAGTTTTGTGGCGTACAAACGTAAAGCAAACACGTCATCTGAAAAGAGAAGAATTTTGTCTCCACGTTCTTCGTGATATTTTATCAAATACTCAGCAGCGGAAAATTTATTTGGATTTGCGACGTACAGCAAAGCTCGCTTGCGGGCGCTTACATTTTCCTTGAGATATTCTGAAGCCAACAAGCAGTGATGCAAAAATATATAGAAATTTACCTGCGTAAAACGGACCTGTCATTGGGCACCAAACTTCGACGCAAGACACGTTGGCTAAAAAGCCAGACTGGGTCAAATCCATCCAGTTTGCTTCATACAGTTTGGGTCCAATTAAAAAGTTCAAATCACCAATCAAATCATCCTCTCGAACCAATGTCGCAGTCAACCCCAACTTGCAGTGGCAAGCAATCGAACCGATGACCTTACGAAACATTTTCGCAGGCACGACATGGACTTCGTCCAGCAAAATGCATCCCCATTCACGACTTTGAATAATTTCCATAACTGCTGCGGACTGAGCAGCACGGCTACCGCCGAATGCCACCATGGTATAAGTTGTAACGATTACACCAGACACAGGATCGATAGGATCTTTTGCAACGCTTGTAAATCTGAAATCAGGAGTTAGTCAAAAGAAAAATGAGATCATAATTTGTACCGAGCAATTTTCTTTTCTGGAATTGTAGTCCACATTTTGAATTGTGCTGTCCACTGTTCCACCGACACTGCGGATGTACATAGACAAAGGCAAGACTTTTTTATTGTAGACGCAGCAGTGACACCTTGATTCTTGTTATAAATATTCCTGTAAGAAGTACCTGTGAGTGTCTTGCCGGCGCCGCAAGGTAACACAATGATACCAGAGCGAGCACGACCATTGCCAAACATTTTACTGAGAGATTTTTCTTGGTATTCACGGATACGAGTTGTGGGTTTCAAATCCATTTCGATATCTGGAATCGATTTGTCATTACGGAAGTCATACTCTTCCATGAGCGGAAAATCGATATCTAGAGATGTACGTTAGAGTCAAAGTTGACAGATCATTTCGCGTGCCAAGACAAGCACGTTTGACTTGCTCCACTTGTGTCTTGCGAATGCGAAAGCTGACAGTCTGAACAGTGGTGGCGGCTGCAGCAGCTTTTGCTCTTTGTTGATCTTCGGTTTGGTCGTAATCTTCCATGAGAAGTTGTTCATATTGTTTATTTGCTTGATCTTCAGCACTGACTTCTTTTTGGAGAAACTCGCCTTGTGTATTGTAGGTTGAGGCAGTAGCTGAGTAGCCATGAGATTTGCTGTTGTCAGATCCAAATACCTGTATTCAGAACGTCTTCCTTTACTCGGGCCAGCCGGATAGGCTCCTCTTCCAACAAACGCTTGAGCACTTTGGGATAAAGCGATTCGACGTAATACTCGTTGTGATGAAGCACAAGTTTTGCCTTCCCATAGCTCGATGTGCATTCTTTGACAAATTGAATAATGCAGGCAGGCAAGTGGTTCTTGCTCAAACGTTCCAACACCTTTTCGGGTTGTTAATAAGAATGATGAAATCACGACACCTTGATAATGCTCTCAGTCTCAATCGACACGGATACTGCTGCGTAGAGGGAATATGGTGTAAGCTTGTACTCATGGAGAAATTCAGGGCGCGATACGGGCTCTGATATAGCGACCAAGAAGTCATACGCTTGTTTGTACAGTGGGCTGAAAGCTTCGAGAAAGATCCGTCCATTCGGGCAAACCCACACCTACAAGAGCTCTACGTCACGAGTACTTGTACCAAACTGACTTACTGGACGTGACGCGTGATCCTTCTTCATAGACAGAGATGAGAAGTCAAAGTATTGTGCATCGCCTTTTTCGCTTTCCAGGGTAGATTGATTCAACTGCGTTAGTCGCTTTTGAATGCGCTGGCTAAGTTTATTACTCGCAGACACTGCGTCA
This sequence comes from Aphanomyces cochlioides, assembly GCA_019828595.1. NCBI lineage: Eukaryota > Oomycota > Saprolegniomycetes > Saprolegniales > Verrucalvaceae > Aphanomyces > Aphanomyces cochlioides. The sequence continues at coordinate 1,148,172 of JAHQRK010000014.1, read as the reverse complement.
GTTGATTGAATTGGATCATTCTCATCGTCCAGGTACGCTTGCAAGTCTTCGCCGACACCGCCAACGTAGTCTTCAGCGAGAGATCGCTTCTTGTGGACTCTAGTGGTCGTGCTCATGATTGTCGAATGTGCGGACGACTAAAATGAAGATTTTAATTCGCTCAAAGTTAATATTTTCAACCAATGAAATAAAACAATTTACCATATACGAAGTAGTAAAGTTGGGCATGTTGGCAATGATGCTTGCGTTCATCATCAGACGCACCAGCCTTGGCAGGAAAGGAGAATGTACAATCCGACGATATCCACCTGATCGAACTCTCTTGAACACATCTTCGAATCAATGTAGATCCAATCGGAAGAATAGGTACAGAACCAGTAAAAATAATTATTGTGAAGTTCATTTGGTTTCGATGAAACTGTTGAGTTATTATTCCTTGACAAAAATTAATTTTGACAGGTTCATGCCGAGAAGATGCACATTCCTGTGGATGGACGATCGATGAGCGATCAACAAGTGGACTATCCCTCGTTGTTGCTTCGATTGTACCACCAAAGCCAAGGAAACCATAAAGGAGCGAAGAAAGCTCAAGAAGAACTTGCTCAACATCTACAAACAACGTCCTTACCTGTCGAATGCTTCGACGTGTTGCTCCCGCAGTTTTTGCACTTTCTACCGAAAGGCGATGGTGCTGCCAAGTGGCTTGTACTCTTGTTCGCATCGAATCTACTACGTACAGCAGATATTATGGGTATGATGCACCCACCTCAGCAGCAATTGATGTTGCTCTCTATCCTTCCTGAAACGATCGAAAAGTGGTGGCGTCTTGTCGAAGAAGAGGACAATGCAGCACAGCTCAACATGCGCGATGGTGTCTTCGTCCCAAACGCTATACTTCAAAGTGAAAAGAATGCCCAGAAAAACTCACAATTGTTTGCACTCGGACGACTCATCGATACGATGGCGCAGATAGTGCGACATACAGATGATGAAGATGTTGTCGACATCATAGCGCGTAGCATGCAGATTGTGATGAAGCATGCTCCAAAGAATCTTATTCAAAAGGTATTTGTGCGCCTTGCTGATTCCTTTATTGTTTGGGTTACGCGAAATGAAACATCCGCGCTACATCGGTAAGTATTCGTTTATGCTTTCATTCTTATGTGCTCGAAGTGATATCTTGGTGCGCACTCTGTTCGATATGAAGGAACTCTGGTCAGACAATACCGTATATTCCCTTCAATTAATTTCAACTTTCTCTAAAGTATGGCATATTATTAATGAAATAACGTTTTTATAGGAACTCGATGAATTATGCTTGCGATCGCTGGCACAATCTGAGCTCATGCGCTTGAATTCTTTGGTCGTATGTTTTATGGCTGTAGCACATGGGCTACGATCCCTTGGTGTGTTTGCATTCTCTAGAAGTACATTCGATTGATTCGTTTCGTAGTGCTCACGACCGATAATGTCTTACGACGCGTGCTCCATGCACTCGTATCTCTTGGAGACAAATATATTCTCAAGTATCTATATAGCTCAGATATCGTGATCACATGTTGCCTCGTATAGTATCGATACCATTTCAACCATATCCCAAGCTCTAGTTGTCATTTCTCAAGCATCGTCAGCGTCATATGATCCACTATGTGTGCCTTCGGTTGATTGTCTGCTTTTGCATACATGTGTACTTTTCCAACGTCATTTGGCGACTGCGTCTGAAGTCTCTCTCGTTTTGGACCGCATTCTGACTCTTCTCGAATTCTCAAAAGTGCAGTTCTCTCTACCCATCGTTAAACTGCTCAATCGTCAACTACCGTTGGGACTACCTGTCCCGTTCGGTGTCCCAAACCGACAATCACCCAATGTTTCTCCACCTCCATCATATTCATTTTTCTCTCTGCTCTCTAGTATATCCCAAGCCAACATAATGTTGAAGGTTACTCGAATATGCATTCAATGTGTACGCTTGGGTGGTATCGCCGCCTTGCAAGTATGACTCATTTTGCACATTATTTATCTTCATCAATTAGGTTTTCTGCCTTAATGCAATATCACCCCAAATACCCAACGAACAAAAAACATTTTCCCTAATGGCATTTTGTGTATCGCTGACAGCTCCTGTTTCTTTTGTTCCAGGAGATGCTACATGCTTGAGTAGTATGTACGGCAAATTAATTCAAGCTCTACCGAAGTGGACCGATGGGATTTTTCTCAGCGGGGTGAAGGCAATTTACTGCTTGATGCAGTTTATGCAATTGCACATCCAACCATCCATCAAGGCGAGCGACTCGGCAGCTCTGATTTCAATCCTGATGAAGAGTTTGGCTTCATCACCACAAACCCTGGTGTTTGAAGTCATCGAGTTCATGATTGCTCAGGCACCGCTCTTTGAACTTGCCATTCCTTTTCAAGCACCACAAGAGCTACATACATTGTGCTCGCATCCAAGCGAGAACGTTCGAAATCAATATGTGCGAATTGTGCGGTATATTGATCCGTCTCCTGGTCTCTTGGATTCTGTTGTCGAGCGAATATTCGATTCCTCACCCGAGGTGGTGTCAAATGCCATGTACGCTCTTGGTCGTTCTGTTGTCGTGCGCCTAGGCCACCCTCGCTTTCGTGCCAAGAAAGTTGCCCCACTCACCATACGCTCGAATGAATTTGGCACAAAGGAATTTGAACTCCTTATGGACTATTTGGAGTATGGCGATCGTGAAGACGAATGCTTGGACCTACTTCAGCAGAGTCATCACCCAACACCCCTACTTGCACTGAAAGCTGGTGTATGGGAGGCAGCAAAGTGGTGTGTTTATAGCCGTTTGCGTACTCATTGGGGAAATGCTGGGCAAACATTCGGTGCCATTGAAAGACTTCTCCTGCGTCCTGTTGCTCATCCACGTCTTGTTGTTGAGTTTGTTCACGCTTTGGAAATGGCTGTCGTGAAAATAAATGACGAGAAGGATGAATTTCATGCCAAATCTGTGGCCTTTTTCACCACCAACAAGAAAGTTTGCGAAGATTGGCTTCTACGCATCCGCCCAGCACTTATTAAACTTTGTGATGCTTCAGGGGTTTCGTCGCTCAGTCGATACCATGCATTGTCTCTTATCAATTCGTTGTCACGAAAGCCTGCTACCACAGAATGGGATACAGCAATGTTTGAACTGTGCATATCTTGTTCTGACCTCCAAGATACTCCCGAATTGATGGGAATCATTCAGTATGCCATCAAAATGAACCAGCGAAAGCCGTGGATGGCTCCAATCCAATTGGAGGCCCAAATGAATTATGAAGCTGCTATCGAGGGGTATAAGAATGTTGTCGAACCATTTGCACGCCTCTCACATGATTTCTACTCTGGCCTCAACTTACAATTTGAATCCGAAGACGAACGCAACAAGGCTGTATCTGCCGTTCAACAGGTGGTTGCAGATTTGGGTATGGGTCCCGTTTCTTTCAAAGGATCTATACTACGCTGTGCGCAATGCTTCGCGATTCTTCAAGATTGGACTTCTTGTCGACAATGGATGGAGCAAATCATGGATGTTGCGACCTTTTTAACAAATGTTCAAGCCTGTACAAGCCTAGAAATTGAGTTCGTCACATCCTTGCAGCCATTGGTTAAGTCATGGGAAACAGAAATCTTCATGCTACAGGTCCATGATGACGATATTTCGCTCCCCAATATGCAAGAATGGACTGTATTGAGTGTAGTTGATGATGCCAATCTACGACAACTCAGGACTCTAGAACAGGTTGAATCGCATATGCTATGGCTGGAGCAGCGACTAAGAGTTTTGACTTTGGACGAGAAGTCTTGCAGACCTCTAAAAGGGGAAAATATGAGTCGTGAACTGCAAAGAACCCTCATGAATGTGCAATGCTTTGTTGAACCAAAAGTCTCAGCACAGTTAACACTAGATCCAACGGCTCATGATCTAGGTATATGGCACCCTTTAGCAACTCGAGATAACTCCTTCGATTTTCATTTGCAACTGATAAGATTGGCGAGAAAACAACAAAATCTCAAATTTGCTGAATCCAAGTTGTCTCAATTACCAAAATCAACTCCTTTGCAACAACTAACTGTTGCATATGAACATGCGCAGCTGCTAAATGCGTCCAAGAACAGAACAGCTGCGTTTGAGCTTCTGATTCAACTGCACAATCAATTTTCTGCTGCTACTATTGAAGGCGAAAAGCGCATTCACGTGAAAACACTTATTAAATTGGCGTCGTGGTCAGACAAATCTCATCTGCAACAAAGCTTTCTCCAAGAGGCAACAGAATTGGATCCGGAGTCCTACCAAGCGTGGCTCAGTTGGAGTGATTATTGGTACAACGCCACCAACACTTACCTGGAGGCGATGCCAAACCATCAATTCTCCTTGACTATACAGGAAAAACAAGAGTTCACAACAATCGTTGACACCTACCCTGAGCTACAGCCTGTTGCTTCAAATGTATTATCTGCTTTGCAAAACTTCGAATCCTTTAATTGTGCAGATGTCAAAGGACCCCCAGCCCAACAGCTAAATGCTCTGTATGCTAAAGCTCGAGAGCGAGTTTTGCTTGGCTATCGAATAGCCGTCGAGGGCTATATTAAATACTTGTCGTGTGCATCTCCATCTTCTCTCACTTCCCATGGAGTAATTGTCACTCTGCGGTTGCTAAGTATTCTTGTCAAACAAGGAAGCGAAACTTCCATGAAATCGGTGTTGGACATGACAGTCCGCGATTCTCCTTTGCAGCCCTGGGAGCGGGTTGTGCCTCAATTGCTATCCCGTCTGGCCCATCCTGATCCAATTGCGTCGTCAAGAGTTGAGAGTATTTTGATGCGACTTGCATCACACAGTCCACATCTGATCGTGTATCCGGCCGTTGTCGAATCTACAAAATTGACTGAGGTATTTTTGATGACGTATAAAATTTGATCACCATTGCTAGGCGTTGAGTCCCCAATTGGTGTCCCAAGTGCGGCAGTTAGTTTCTGAGCTTCGACGCATTGCCGTTTTATGGGACGAATCGTGGCTTACTTTGCTTTCAAAATTGTCGTCAGATGTTGCAAGACGCAGCAATACTCTCGAAAAGGAAGCTACAAGAGTTGAAAAAAACACGTCGTTGAGTTTATCAGAGAAGGAGGCCCTCGCACATCGCAAGTTTGTTGCTATTATGAAACCTGTGTTGTTGTCTTTGGAAACACTAGCAGAAGAAACGATTGGTCGCCAACCACAGACAGCTCATGAGCAATGGTTTGTACTTCACTTCGGAGACTTGATCAATTCAGCACTTTCAAAATTTGAGAGCTGCTTAGAAGAAGACCAAGCCAGCCCCTTCCGACAAGAAAAAAAGAAGGCAGCATCGTCGGACCCTTTAGTGTTCTATATGTGGTCTCCATTTGCAGATATCTTGAAGCGGCTGCAACACGCCAGTCAGCGCCGACAAAGTTTAGCCATGATGACTTTATCTCCAACTTTGGCTTCGTGGGAGTCGTCATTAGTACATATGCCAGGATTGCCATCCCGCGTCATTCAGGGGCTGTCACCCCAAGTTCAAATTTTAGCAACGAAGACAAGGCCAAAGAGCTTGGAAATTATTGGCTCCGATGGGCATTCGTATCGATATTTGCTGAAAGCACGCGAAGATCTTCATTTGGACGAACGAATTATGCAATTGCTGATTACAGTCAATGCTTGCCTAAGCACGGACAAGGAAGCAATGCATTACGACTTGACCGCCCGCAACTACAGTGTTATCCCTATATCAAATGATGCTGGCCTGATTCAAATGGTTCCACATGTTACCCCATTGTTTCACATCTTTACATCAACGACAAATTACCCCGCCTCTTCACCGACGGCTCCATTTTACGCAAAATTGAAATCTAGTGGAATCATGGATGTAACACCGTCTGGACGACCACGCTGGCCCATCAAAATTTTGCGAGAAGTATACAATGAGCTTGTTAGCGAACATTCCAAGTTCAATGTCCTTTTACGTGAAATGATGCGAAAAAGCGAAACAATTCAAGATTTCGGAGCAAAAGCTACTCGTTTCTCTAGAAGCGCAGCAGTTATGTCTGTTGTCGGATACATAATTGGCTTAGGTGATCGACATTTAGATAATATGTTGCTTTGTCGGAGTGGTGACCTCGTGCATATTGACTACAATATTTGTTTCGACAAAGGAAAAAAACTCAAAGTCCCAGAGGTTGTGCCGTTCCGCTTGACTCCTATTTTACATAGCGCACTGGGACTCACAGGTGTCGAAGGTCGCTTCCGCCATAGTATGGAAACAACTCTTCGCGTTATGCGAGCTTCGGACACGAAAGAGACGATACTCACCCTTCTCGAAGCCTTTGTATATGACCCGCTAGTTCACTGGAAAGAAGGTACGCAGCCCTATGAACTCCTAGTTTACCAAAATCTCCAGATGCAACGTCGAAAAAATTGTGGCGCATGGAAATGAATGTCCAATTGTCGTTGTTTTCGTCTCGTGCTCAAGAGCGTCGTTCCGAAGCTGAGGCTACCATATCGCATGTTACCGACGCATGGCGAACACTGAAAGAGACAATGCATGCAACATTGGAAGCATTCAGTGGAGTATTGAGAATTATTCAACAGTATAAGGAACTCCAAAATGAGGAGGAGAGTTTGAAAGAAAGTATTGCCCAGCTGAGTGTGGATTCGACAATGATAGAAGACGACACAACGGAGCTTGAGAAAATGTACCGTACAGCAGCAGACGAATTGGAGCGATTTACTCATGAATGTCAAGAGCGCGAAGAAGGCATGCGTCAATGGCTTCAAGTTGAGGATATGGGGATTACTTGGGAATGGGGATCATCTGGTTCCCATCGGTCGTTTACTGATCTGTGTTCAGAAGTACTTGGAGACAGTAGTCTTGAGCGAAATTGTCGCACTCTTGACAGGTCGACTGAAGACTTATCATCGCTTATGGTTCAAATTGGATCGCAACTTCAAACACCATTGATTTGGTATAAACATATGCGAAATATTTTGTACCATGGGCTGCGTGGAAACTCTATTTACCAAGAATGGCTTCATTCGATCGAAATTGCCAAAGAGCTGAAGTCTTTGGACACAGCTCAAATGCAAACGCAGGCAGCCGAGAAATTAAAACGCCGATTAGATACACTGACTTCTTCGAGCACAGAAAGATTACCCTCAAACCTACCCCAAACTTGGCACATCGACACGTCTTCTGTCCATCAAGAAATCAAGCAATTGACCCATACTTTGACTGATTTGAAAACAAAGTGGAAACTATCGAATGCCCAAGCTCAGAAAATTGTGAAATTTGCAATTGCCGACTTCTGGTTAAACGAAGACAAGCACATCTCTGATCCCTCCTTGGAGGACTATTCGATGCATCTCTTTTCAACGCTTTGGTTGTCCGAAGTGGGAAGTGCGTCAAAGGGGTCATACCGGAGTCTGCCTATTGATGCTTGGTTACTTGCGCCAGAGTCTTACAAAAATGAAAAATATCCGGGATTATTGCCACATTTTGACTTCGTTCGATCCATTCAATTGGCATCATTTGTGATTTCTACGCACATGAGCTCGTATAACAGTGAAAATCAGCCGAAGCCCATTCTTGAAGCCTTCAAGAAATCTCTCGATGAGGCACTAGGCTTAGAGAAATGGCAACAAATTGTGGCGACTCTGGGATGGGTCGATACTCCTGTTTTACCTACTTCAATTCCATTGGAGTTACCAACCACACGGCCTCAAACTCTCAGCGATATTTCAGGGTTTGGATCGCTGGGGTGTTTGCTGAATGTAATCTGCTGGTTTGAAATTTCAATTACAAAAGAAGCCAATGCACAAGCAATTCAACGGCGCTGGATACAGACTCTGGTCAACATTGCATGGATGACAGTCGTCGACCACAAGCCCCAAGAAGCTACACACTATCTAGTCTCTCAAGTGCTACCGGTTGTGGCCCTTGCTTCAGGATCTTTGAGCTCAATTCGAAATGATATATGTGTTTTAGAGTGGAAGTTCAAGCCTAACAAGGATGGCCACATTTCTCACGACAGTCTCGCCCTTGAGTGGAAACACGCAATGCCACTGGACATCCCAGTTGAGACCAATGAGCTCTCGTGCTTGCATTTGAGTGAACTAGTTCAATCAATGACATACTGTGTAAAAGCATCAATGGCGAAGGGAAAAGAAGAAAGTATATCGAAATTTATCAAAGAACTGCGTGCCAAGATTGCCCAACAACAAGTCATAGCTACATGGCTTAATGTCCGCCCACCCATTGATATGTCGAACTTTTCGCGCTCTGACATCCTTGGTCTATTTCCAAATCTGGAAGACGCCAACCGTCTTCATGACACAATCCACCAACTTGTTGAATGTACAGCATCGGCATTACAATCTGCTGCCAGCAAAAATAACAGGATGATTCAGTTTGAGATACAAGATGCTGTTGATAGCGCTACTCGGCTGATGCACCAGACGCAAGCACTGCGTATCTGTTTGCGATGGATAGAGTATGTCGAGTCAACTTTTCGCGACAGTGAAAGTGACACTTGTCGCTCTATTGACTCTGAAGGCTCCAAAGTGATTACGACTTACGTCACAGCGAAAGCGACCTGGAATGAGTATCAAAGGTTGAGGCAAGAGCAATTGAAAGATGTCGAAGTCAAAGCACAAAATGCTTGCTCAACTCAAGAAAAACTTTCGCGCACTCAGACGCAACTAGTCAACGTCCAAAAGACGCTACTGAGTCGACTCGACGAGACAGATTTGGCTGGTCCAGTTATGTCACTCAAGCAGATTTTACCCGAAGTATTGGCGAAAGAAAAGACAAATGTGATATGGGAAAACGTGCGTTTGGTCAGGATTCTCTCGAAGAACATGAAGGGGGATGCAGAAGAGCTCAGTGAACTACAAAGCACGATGAGTACTCTTGAAACTAAGAGTGAGCATCTCCACACCGACTATTGCACCATTCTTCAGGCGTTTCAATCTTTTTTCAATCAATGTCCTGACATACAACCAACTGCTTCGTCCAAGGCCACCATGGCTTCTGTGCTACGTGGAAAAGAAAACTCAAAGCCACCGACACTTGCAGAGAAACTTGCCGCTGCTGAAGCAGTGTATGTATTGGTTGAGGCCCTTCAAGGATCAAAAGGTATCGCCCACATTCAAAGCAGTATGGAAGATGTCATGACTCTATTTTTCACTATTGCTGACCTTGCCACGTCTCTCGCGCATGAGAGCCCAGAGTCTGACGAAAGTGACAGCAGCTCGGACGATTCTGAAAGTGAAGACGACACGGTGACTGACTTGAAAAAAGTTCAAGAAAGTAATCAATATGGCATGCAAGTGTTGACACGGGTCAAAGAAAAGTTGAATGGCGAAAATTCCAAGTACTCTGTGGAGCAACAGGTAGAATGGCTCATTCAAGAAGCCACCAGTGTGAACAATTTATGCCAAATGTACGAAGGATGGACACCATGGATTTGAGAGTGAAGGGTAAATTTGGCAATGGAGTTCAGTGATACTGCGAGGCTTCCTGACATGAATGGAACTAATTTTACAGTTCCATGGCATCTTCAAGATTCCACCGTCATTGCTATGACCAGCAAGTTTAGCCGCCTAAATTGCCATGTCCTAACATTAATCAATCCACGTCGTCTGAAAGACACCTTCTCCTTGCACGAGCCAATAGTGATTGTGCTTGTAACATGTGAAATGAAGATCCTCATGATTTTATTCATTCAAAACATTAGGGAATCATATTAACAGCAAAGCTCTCCTTTGTGCAAAAACATTCGAGGCTTCAATCTGATCTACTCGTGATGGGATTTGAAGGAAAAGCTCAGTGGTGCGAATGCCCACGTGGTGCCGATGGGACTGGTGTGGCCATGGGAATGCTATCGTGGTAATATCCCAGCGCTTTTGATTGTTCTAGTTGGTAATTATTGACGTCGGCGCGCTACAATAAAGGATGATGAGTTCAAAAAACAGTGAACAGACTACATTTAGCACGCGTCGGGACGGTCCATACGAACAAGTTTTATGCAAGGTGCTCAAATAGCTGTCGATGCGTTTGGCGACATCAGGAGCTGTTGAGTTGGCGATCGTCAATTCCACAAATGGGATGAGCACACATGGAAGAAAGAACCGCACACCCAGTACATTTGAAGGGCGTGTGCACGCTCCAGCAATAGTATTCACATTCAGAGTGATCGTAGATGTGGCCAAAATAGTCGTCGATGGCATGACTTCTTCCAGTCGTTTGAACAATTGAATCTTCGCGTCCATGTCTTCAACAATCGATTCCACGATTAATTGTGGACGATGCGATGCCAATTCCTCCAACGACGACACTCCTCGGATGTTCTTGACAGCATTGCCAACCATGATTTCAGGAATGTATCCCAAACGACTCAGAGGTTGAAGCGTCGCATAACTCGTGCGCTGTAAAGCTGCAGGCTTGGTCACTTGCTCGTCGCGATCATATAGAATAACTTGCACACCGTGCATTGAGAGATCACATGCAATGGAGCTACAGAGTACATGGTTCTTTTAAGCAATCACATAGAAGCAGGTCATATTCTTACCTGCCCAGTCTGCCAGCTCCAATGATGCCAACCTTCGTGATAGCTTCGATAGTCGGTGGCACGCCCGCCATGTTGTTTTTAAGAATGTCATGCAAAATTATGTTATTGGCTGAAATTCAATTTTACAACCACTCCATGAGAACTTGGTCAATTGCCCGATTCAGAATTCCCCCTCGACGCCCGCAAAGTCCCCACAAACGACTCCCCCGACGAGATCTTGGCTGGAATTCGCAAGGGAGATGTAGTAGGAGTGCCTGGATGTAGTTTGTAATATATAGAGGATTCAAACTGGCAAGTGTTACATGTAATTTTCTGTACAAAGCAGGGGGAGAGAACACCATGGATCAACTTGCATCGAAAGGGAACGACTATTTGCTTGGGATCGACGCCAAACATAAGCAACAATCTATCACTGATAGCGTTATCTGGTCATCGGGTTATCAAGAATTGCGTTTTCATGTACCACAGGATGATGGCGCAATGAAGACATTATTGTGATCGTCCAACACGTAAATCGTTTTTGAAGCCTCAAGGTGAGGAATAGTCTTTTCAAATCTGGTGTTTACCAAGCTCAGTTCAGCGTGGCAAGGACCTCAGTGAAATGTTCTCCGCAATGGAACGAGGATACAAGCATTTGGAGCCCTCTACCTGTACATGAGAAGCAGAACGGGCAGATATGATCCCCCCAACGCTACACGTATGTCCTGGTCGATCTTGCCAGACGGAAAACCCTCTCATCTTTTCTACAGAGCAGAGTTTGTCAGGATCGTTGCATCACAAGTAAAGCACAGAGCGAGAGTTGATTTAAAGCCCATGCTACTCGGTTCTCATGAATACAGCACAACGAGCATGAGTTGTGTATAGAGTGCGCCCTCAACACTTAACACTCCACAAACACTATACAAAATTATACGTAAAGTAATGTAAAGTATTTCTTACTTTACATTTCACCATATATTTTGTATCAGCACAACAAATTTTTCCGCACTTCAGATATGTGGTTCAATTTGGTGCAATACTTATGACTCTAAACCACCATAACCATGGTCCCGGGTTCGATCCGATCGATGGCAATGACGATTCAGAGTCCATCAACTACTTCCTCTGAGCCCTGACAAGGTGACGAAACTTGTCCACCTCTACATGAACTCTCATTTCACTACATGTGATGGCGTCGTAGATGTCATGATGGGTTATGAAAGCGATGCTTGCGAAAGTGATGAATAAGAAGAGACAAAAGAATGACTTGTGTTAAGAAGTGTATATTCAAACGAATACTTTAGCATTTGGTCTGCCTTTGAATACTTAACATACACACCTACTTGTACACTAACGTGAAGTGAACGTAAAGTAAAATTCTACTATACGTAAAGTAGCGAACTCTAGTTGTGCATCATGGTCGAAGCGATGTCACCTTTGCATACGGCCAATGGTCGAACACACGACTTGGGTGATGCACCAGGTCGCTTGGCTCTGTCAAGGTTTGAATTGATTCACAACACGCTCGTCTGTCCAAACAGACGTCGAGATGAAGCGTTAGTAGAGTGGTCGTTGTTTAGAGGCCACTGTCAACGCGCTTGGGGTGATTTTTCATGCACTAGACTCATTACAGTAAACAATGAACACATCATGAATTTCAACTGGGGCGATCAATTTGTCCAACAGTGTCGCTGTCTTTGTACGTGGAGAAGCTAATGCTCGTCTCGGACTTTCCTTCAGACAGGCACCCGCGCTATCTACGAGCAATTGCCTTGGGTCAATGCCATCTTGAAAGCCCCTCCTTGGATGCAATTGCCCCCCCCCCGCGCGCCAGGTTCCACGGACTTTGCAACCGAGCAGAGTTTCATTTACTAAACGTTTGCGTTGGATTGCATAAAAGTTGGTCGATCAGACGGAGAGAGATGGCAGTGAAAGGCTTCAAGACGCACGTTATAAGTGGAACTTGGAAGGATCAGACGACACTCAACCAGTACATTGCAGGTCGCGAGGCAAACAGTCCAACGATCTCTACCCGTAAGTTGACACTGTAGGGAAAAGAGCTAGCGATGCAATCATCAGCGGCAAAATACTGTCGCTGCCTCTTGCTTGGCGTTTATGATTGTTGGAATTGAGTAGAGTGGCTTAGTACCTTCCAAATCAGAGCTGTAGCCACCGAGGAATTGTGTGAACTAGGACAATCAAAGCTTGATATAATTTCCATCGCATGAGAGGTACCCATGGTATACTTGGGACGTCGCTGGATCGCTCGTTGTCGTACTGCTGTGTCGCTTGAGGCTATCTTTAATGGAATTGACAGCGTAGCTTGATGGACAAGTCCATCGCGACTTCGTTGGCTTCAATTCCAGTTAAATTATTCAAGTATAAACGGCTTACAGGCTATCAAAGAGGCTCAAGACGTCCGCGGTGGACAAATGCACTTCATGTGTCGTCGGGGCACGCAACTTGAGGGGATACATCTCATCGTACGGCATGTGATACATCGAGGACGGCCCCGCCCGCGGGGGTTCCTCCTTGCGAAGGGGGGCCAGGGGGAACGTGTGATGGTGGGGGCGTTCGTCGGGGGCGTGGTGGCCCACGTAGCCCGTTGCCGCGTCGACACTCGGTAGCTCAATCGTCGTTGGGAAGTTTTCACAGTCGGCAATCAACATGTCCATGAACGTCGCAGTGGTTTCAATGTTGACCACGTTGAGGCCACCAGAGGCAGACTTGTCGACTTCACATGCCGCAGGCTCGCGCGGGATGGACCGCGTGGAGCTATTGTTGTTTGTTTGCTCCAGGAGGAAGAGTCGGCTGTGGCGACTGCAGAAGCCACCGCTGCGGGCGTGCGTCTGGCAGCCATGCATCTTGCATTTGCGACCGCCGCTGTGGCGCACACACTTTTGGCGTTCATGCGCTTGCTTGGTGCAGCCTTCGTGCGTGCATCGTTTCTTCATGTCGCCCGCGCCGTGCTTGGAGCAGACGTTGCCAAGGCGTGCGTTGAGTGTGCAGCCCGCGAACTCGCATTGCTTTTTGCCACCGTGGCGGACACACAAGTTGCGCGCATAGACCTGGTTCTGGCAATTGTCCATGAGGCAGCGCGCGCGGTGGCGGTGGAAAATGCATTTCCACGAGCCAGGCAAGACTTGGTTGTTGCAGTCATTAAAGTAGCACGTCGTGGCGCCGCTCATCGTGTTGGACATGGCAAGTTGGAGAATGCTATCGTGTGCTGGAGTTGCTTGCGTTCTTGATGGCTCTGCTTGTGATGCAGCATGCGTCACGCGTCGAGTTGGTCGCCATGGATTCACTCTCACGCGAGAGGTGGACTCGAAGTGGAAAGCGTGAAATCGTGCGATGCAATTGTCACAACCTTGGGACACGAACCCGACGTGGAGCTTCCACTCGATCTCTCCTGCTCGGTGGCGCTCCTCTATGCGCTTACAATCGCAACGAAAGCACTCCATGCTACCCTGGACGACTGATACCTCTCTATGAGCGATCGCACCGGGGGGACGAGGGGCGTGTTGCCCGTATGTGAAAAAGCTTCAAGCGATACCTTGGAGTGGTCGTTGGGCCGCTGCGTTGGCAACTTTGCCACAAGTTGGAGGGGGAATGAACGGAGAGAGGGGGATGCACAGTGCATCCCCGTTTGGACAAGTGCACAGCACGTCGCACAAGAAACGACGACACACCGCGAGGCTTTCTACGACAATCAAGGAGAATACAACATAGAGCAGCAAGAAGCGGTAGAACCGCCGAGATCATAGAACCACCACGACTTGGTTCGCAGCTGCAGCGCGCGGGGCCATTGTCGGCGTCGTTCGGTGGCACGAGCCTGCGAAACGAGCAGAGTTTTTCGCATTGGAGTAAAAATTGGTCGACGCTAGTCATGCTCATCTCCCTCTCTGTGGCGTTATCTACATGGTTGCTTTCTTTGCAGCAATCTCGAGAGCGTGCTGATGCGTCTCCGGGATGCACAGGATGGGCAGCTCTCTTGCAAAAACAAGCGCGTGTCGATCAAATTAGCAATTCTTCAACAAGTTGCCACTGCGAGCTCCAACATTATGGTAGCCTTGGCTAGCTAGCGCGACAGTGTGGACTTAGTTGGTTGAAATATCTGTCGGTCGTTTGGTGCAACCCGGTGCATGGGTTTTGACGTTCATCCACGCCTTTAAATCGGACAACTCCAGAGTTCTACTTCACAGAAAACAGTGGCGGAACGTAGTCGCTCTCTCTCTTCTCTTCGCCCGCTCTCGCATCGTTCTCTTGCGTCAATGTCCACAACAACGACGAGCTATAACAGACCATCCTCTTTGCTCGGACGTTCCAAGCATAAGCTCGTGGAATGCATAGCACGCTGGGAGTGAGAGATCCCTCCCCCTTGAAAGTCCCCCCGTCGACCACGCATCTTCATTAAAATTCTCGACAAAAAGTTGATTCCTCATCGTACAAAGAAACCACAGAGAGAACATGACAATGGCGCTCGATCGTGCGGTCGAATGATTGCAACTCGACGCGGCGATCGATCAATGGGGGGGAGCCATCATCGTCATGGAGGAAAAGACACCGGGAAGAAGTAGATGCAGGAACCACATGCTTATCTACTTCTCGACACACACACGGCGAAAGTTTCGTTGCAAATTCTGGAAACCATGCTCGGCGCGGCGGCGGCGGATTCCCAACGCATAGTCAATCCAAGACGTAGCGTTCATGGCAGCAATGTTGCAGAGGAAATCGAGTCTGGCGTCAGCACACACCCATTCATGAGACGAATGCCACTTGATTGTGGCTTCAACGAGCCATACAAAACCAAGGCACACAGTGTACATCTTTTTCTTGGTGCGTGCGTCACGATTGTAGAAGCATTGCGGAGGAACCGCCGCCGCCGCTCTTAATCTATGAGAGAGCTGTGGACACTGCGGTGTGAAACGCCTCCTAGATGTGAGTAATTTCCACAATCAAGGACAAAGCCACACCCGCCCTTCGTGTGTGGCTTCAATTGAGGCCTCCTTGGAATGTATCCAGCGCTTGCCAACCCATCGCCGTTGGTACTGTAGGCTGGAGGATGTTCAACTTGAAAATATTCCAGCGCAGGGAGAACAAAGTTTCAAGTCGTATCGGGACGAGCAGCGAGAGAGCTCCAACAGATTGGAGACTGAAATTCAAAACGTCGAGTGTGTCCTCATAAACCCCCAGCGACTCCTGCAGGTGTTCAACTTGATTACGAAAAAAGTTAATCTTTGAATTAGAACCAATCGACTTTATGTAAATTAGTCTCGTGGAGATGAAAGCGTTGCTTCAATGGATTAGTTCACGGTACAATTAATCAAAGAGAGATGCGATTTCACGCTCACGACGAGGACAGTGCTGGCTTTAAATCTTTCTTCACGCCTTGCGTGGCAAGTGGACGACGAGAACGAGTGAAATTCTCGGTGAGTTGTCGCTTGAGTGCATCGATGCACGGAGGACAGAGCATTGCGCTGGACGATAAGACGATCCTCGATGGATCGTGAAAGAGGAAGAATGTGATGGCAAGTTTCGGCTGTCCTGGTTATATCCATGCTGGAAAATTGTAAATTTTGTCTTCCAAGCTTGTCATGACAAAGAAAGTACGGGAGGAACTTGGACGATCAGCTCAATGCAAACGCATTGAGCTCTTCCACTTACTGTTAACTGCTGATGTGTCCGATAAACTTTACACTACCTAGTACCTTTTAACGTGCGATTGGTTATAAATCTTTGAAAATGTCCTGAACTCTTTAGCTATAGTAGTACCAGTATAAAATAAGAATTCCGACATTGTTCTAGCAATCGAGGTAATAAACAAATGGAGCTGCGTTGGGCACCTTGTACTCGTTGGAGGTCTCTAAACATATTTAAACGCTAATACAGGTTCAATTCCATATACTTTAAAGTTCTAGCAGTGTTCTTCATGGATAGTAATTCGAGATGACACCCCGCGGTACATGCTAAGAACAATTATTTGTCTCGAGCGCAGTTCATCGCATAAGAAATCGAAAGCGATTAAGTATTCAAGCTAGATAAAACACTCAACTTCAACATATTTACGCCGCTATCTTCTCTACGATGTAAGGTTGAGTGTGTTGACACGCATTGAAGAGGGAATTTTTTTTTATAACGCACTTCTTGTTATCGTCCAAGTTTTCCCTCATGTTTCGACTCAAAAGCACCAATCAGAGACGTTGTAGAGACATGGACCGGCTCTTTTTCCATATCAGCTGCTAGGTTTAAAATGTTTAAAGACGTCTCGTATAATCCTGCCTGGATGGGTAATATCTCACCGTCATATCTAAGCTGCCTTGAAATTAGTTTCCATTGTTTCATCTCGTTTTTTGTGACTTCCAGGCACTCGAGCTATAAACTATTCCAGGGTGAATTATTACACCCCGAGCTGATGAAAGTTGGAGTTCTCGTGAATTTGGCAATGGGAAAATATTCTTCATGTTCCAGAGCGACTACATCAAGACGCAAAAGAGCTTTATCTTATCCACAAGGAAAAAGGATGTTATCTTTACTTTCATTGTAGAGTTGAAATTGTTCAAAATTATTATCAAATTGTCCACATATTTTTAAAAATTATCACCTAGATCCCATCAGTTCGATGATGCCCCTTTGGCTCTTGTTCGACTTAACATAGCTGTACGAGGGCGAGCACTTCCCCCCCCTTCTTTGCCCCCCCCGAAGTGCTTTATTTAAATAGAGTCCAAAGTTTCAATTCCATTGCCCTTCTCGTCAAGTATAAAATGTGGACAGTGAAATTTCGCAAACTTGCAAACATTAGCCGCATATCATGTGAATGAATTATAAGAGCTCGCCAGGCTGTGGAGCTTTTTTTTATCAAAGGGAGAAGAAGGAGTCAATTTTCAACCCTGGAGTTGTCCAGTTTACAGTTAGTTGCCTCATTTTATCCAAACCAAGTACTGCCAGAGTTTACGACAAGTCGCCTCTGGATAAAAGACGTCTCGAAAGTGTTTTAAACCCAAGGCAGAGTTTGATGTGGGATTTTCCATTTCAAATTTCAAAATCACTTGAAATTTGTATGGAAAAAGTTTCTTCGAATCAAAAAATTTAAATTCCAAATTGAGATGTCTCCAGCAGGCGGCCCTGTAGGAGGAGGAGCTCCTCCGACGCCAACCGCTCAAGGAACTACAGGACGCGACTCAATCGGGTCCATTATGCATGAATTTGTTGACTCTTTCCCAATTGACATGGACTCTCGACAATCGATCTCGGATCTTGGCAAGGTTTTGTTCACGGATGCCCAGAAAGGCCAAGACAAGGCAACGACCGCGCCGACGTCATCGTCGTCGTCGACAAACGCTGGGTACAATCCAATCTTGCTCCAATCCTGAAATGAACCTCAACGTAGAAAAAAACCTTTTCAGATGCCAAAGGAAATCAAAGGCATTCCGCGACAGAAGCAACAAGATGTGATGGGAATCACTGCGTCAGGTCGAGTTGCGTTGCCCCAAGGCAGTGTTCGCAAATTACTCCAAACTCAAGGTACATAGTCTATGTAGATTTGCATGCATATACCGACATGATTTTAGGAAAAGCAATTCCTATGCGCTGGACTCCCGAAGAAGATGATATGCTTCGTCAAGCCGTCGAAACGCATGGCGAACGAAATTGGAAATCCATTGCAGAAGTTGTGCCTGGAAGAAATCACACCCAATGCCTGCAGCGATGGACAAAGGTATTGGCACCGGGCTTGATCAAAGGCCACTGGCGTCCAGATGAAGATGATATTTTGCGCCAATTGGTCGCTGAAGGACGGAAGAATTGGGGCCAGGTCGCGGCTCGAATTCCTGGTCGAACGTCCAAACAGTGCCGCGAACGGTGGTACAATCATTTAGATCCAAATATTGTACGAGGGTACGATCTCAGTTTTGTTCCCACCGTAATGTTGTTTAGGGACTATACCCCTGAGGAAGATCAAATCATCATTGAAGCACAACAACGAATCGGGAACCGCTGGTCCGCGATCGCTGCCATGCTGCCAGGGCGGACAGAGGATGCTGTAAAAATAAGATGGAAGTCTTTGTGCCGTACAAAATCTGGGTATGTTTCGCTCCTCGTGGAGTACTATTCACTGTGGCGTAGTCGAAACCGAAAAGCTCAAGCGGAGAAGGATGAGAAGCAAGGCTATGACATGCACGGCAGTATGGCCGTTCCTAATGGCGCCGCTCCTCCGTACAGAATAAATCCTCCGATGAATTATCCTCGTCACGACGAGCACACCCTGCCCCCATTTCAGCATGGACATCTTGCTGGTCCAATGCATCAACACATGCACCAGCAAGGTATCCCTTCCGTACCGGACTACCAGCAAGGCGACGTGTACAATCCATACAATCACCACCCACAAGGATCAACCTCTGGTTTTATGGCACCTCCGTCGTCGCAACCATACAATGCTGCGTCAGCATTTATGCAGAAGATGAATCAGAACTTCCAGCCTTCTCACCAACAGCATCAACCACAAGTCCCCGACTACAATCAATATTACAATGGATATTCGCGACCAGCTCCATCCAATGGGTACCAGCCGACTTCTTTCCCGACTCCCTCGGGCCAACAAGACCCTTACCATCAACCTATGAAAGTGGAGCCAGCTAATGCCGGTGGTCCTGCCGCGTCATTTGCTCATTCCGTTGGAGGTGGATCGAATTCGGCTGTACCTCCAACTTCATTTCCACCAAATGGCTCGCCACGACACTCATTGGTCACGAACTTTGTCCAATCTCTCAATGGAAGTAACTCTCCTCCACGTCACTCCCTGGCGGCCAATTTTGCTCAAAACCTGAACACATCTCGCCCTCCACCTGTCAACCTCGCGGCAAATTTTGCGCAGTCTCAAGCGACCAAGCCTCCAACAGTCATTCCTGTCAATGTTGCTGCATCATTTGCCCAGCGCGTTTCGTCTTCCAACGAAATCGGATCCACGGAAGGTGAAGGAACGGATACAAACAAACGGCCACGACTGCCTGTAAATATGGACGCTGCTCGTGCCGCCGCCGCTCGTCGAATGCGGCAAGGCGACAACCACGCCGACTTTGTTTCGAACCCTGCGGAGCTCCCCGTTGGAGAAATGCCGCGAATTTCCGTGTCAGACATCAACTTGAGTGAACTTGGCCCGATTGAAGAAATGTGGAGAGTGTCGAGCGATATGAATCGCTTGTCGTTGTAAATGTTCCAGCTTTTTAATTTCAAAGGTTCATCTATTGAAGTCCAAGCGTTCTTATCCGTCTTCTACCTCTCTCTTCACTCTCATGGCCACCTCTCGAAACCCAAAAAGCACTGTTGACTCACGTCATCTTCGAGGTAAGGTGAGGGCTTCCTTCCAGCATCACGTCCCTTCTATATCTTCAATCTTGAGGCGTAGCAAGAGTCTTGTGAGTACTTGTCGATGAGATTTCAGCTGAGTTGAGCTGAGGAAAGCAACTGGGGCTTTGTCTTTGCCGTCTTTGCTGTGGGCGCTAGGTCTTGGAGGAATGGCTTCGAGCAGGGTATTCCAGGATGAGGTCTCATACGCGTGGTGTGATCAAGACTGTTGATGATCTTTCATTGAGTAATTGTGAAATGTCCTCGAAGTCTTCACGATAAATAAACGACGAATCGATAAATTATGGACCGAAGTCCACTCTTCCCATCTCATACAGCTCTCACTTCTTGACCTGCGGGACTCTTGTTGTGGAGCTGCTCAAGCGAGGAGGCAAAGATCTGAGTTTGGATTCATCGAACGACGTCGTTCATTGTGTCATCTGCTTCACCTTTACCGCATTGGACAATCCGGATAGTCGTAGGATGCAGATGCGCAAGAAAGCAGGCAAGATGGATGTCGCAGCAGCCAAGAAGCGCGGTCCTTCGGACACTCTAGACAATTCAATGGGGTCCTTTTGGAGGCGAAGTGGATGGAAGAAACCTCTCTCTATGATCTACGCTGAAGAATCATCCGAGAATCCTCACTTGGAGCGCACACTCGGGTGCTTTGACCTACTCATGATTGGTATCGGCGGGACTGTCGGTAGCGGTGTTTTTGCTACTGCTGGATTGGTACCGCTGACGACGCGTGCTTTATAAACAAAGCTTGTAGATTGCGAAGTCGTACGCTGGTCCTGGAGCTGTCTTGAGCTGGATATTGGCTGGAATTGGCTGTATCATGAGCGGTGCATCTTTCATGGAATTGAGCGGTTTGGTTCCATCCGCAGGAAGCACATATGCATACGCATATCATGCGCTTGGGGAATTACCAGCGATGATTGCGGGATCTCTATTAACCCTCGAATATGGCGTAGCGAGTGCTGGTGGAGCTCGAAGTTGGAGCGACAAATTGGTTTCATGGCTGAATCATCTCGGTGTTGAAGGTCCAAGTTGGATGAAGCCTCAAGACAGTACTCTCGATCTCTACGCCGGTTTGCTCATGGTACTTTGCCCTCTCGTCACGATAACTTATATTTCTCAAGACAATTTGTGTCAGCATTGTCCTCTGTGGCATGTCCGCTGGCAAAAAATTCATCAATATCATTACAGTGACCAAGATTTCAGTCGTTCTCTTTATCATAGTTGTTGGATTGACGCGCTTTGACGCTACGAAATTGAACCCTTTCTTGCCTGCTGAAACGACGAATGCACAAGACCAAGTTGTGTTTGGCTGGCCTGGGATCATGCTGGGAGCTAGCGCCAGTTTCTACGGCTACATTGGCTATGGTACCAACTCGCTCATTCACTGAATAGATTTATCATGGATGGATATAGATGAAGTTTGCTGTTTGGCTGCAGAGGCGAAGAATCCCAAGCGTGATATTCCTCGCGCTGTATTCGGCACCGTTCTCGGGGCTGCATTTCTGTCCACCATGGCTACGTTGTCGCTCGTTGGCATGCAAATATTCACCGACATTGACGTGGCTGAATCCTACGGGACGGCCTTGCGCCACGTAGGAGAGACTCTTATATCTTCTGCAGATTAAGCTGGCACTCTTAGGTTGGCTACCACTGGGCAGCGCCTATTGTCGAGACGGGCGAAGTGCTTACTATGCCCGTGGGTATTCTAATTGGATTCTTAGCTCAACCACGCGTTCAGGTACTTTTCAACTTTACAAACGCATCATTAGGTTTGCTTTGTAGTATGCTATGTCAAAGGATGGATTGCTTCCAAAATGGTTTTCATCGCTGGACAAGAAAGGAAATCCATTCTATGGTAAGTTTATCATTTTGGAATTACTGTCAACATGGTACTGTGTAGGAACCCTTGCAGCTGGCTTGCTCTTAATTGTGTTGTCAATCTCCGTGCCCTTCAAATATTTGTGGGATTTCATTTCGCTTGGAATTTTGCTAGCATTCAACTTGACCAACACGTGCTTACTAGCTGTGCGATATCGCGAGTGTACATATTCAGCCCCGCTCAATTCGATGCCAAATCCTATGGCTGGTCTAGTGGGTTTATTTCTAGCATCTAGTTGGCTCTCTGCTTATCATATTCAAGAAAGCGTGCTCGCTCCTCGAGCAGCTAATGAAGACTCGACGTATCATTGGTACATGCACAACTATGGCACTGTTGGCGCCATGGTTTTCTCAATTGTTTCAGGTAATGAAAATCGAAATATACTTGATAGACTCAACATCGCAAGGATTGTGCTGCATTGCGCTAGCAAATGGCAAGAAATCTACTGCACCACCGAAAGAAGATGTCGAAGAGACTAAAAATACTCCACAGCACTCGTTAAATGCTGGTGACTCTGATGATGATGCCGCCACAACTGCATCGAGCACAACCGAGCTGACAGAATTGGATGATGAAGATGCACCTGAACTGAAGCAGCATCCCGATGCCACGCATTTTCATGCACCATTCGTTCCACTATTTCCTTGCTTGGCCATTTGGTTCAACTGGTTCTTGGCCATTCAAATTCCATCCTCAACTATGACTATGATGGCGCTGTACTTGCTCTTTGTATGCTGTGTCTACGGCCTCTATGGTCTTCGTGGCCATCACAGTTTGAGTAGTCAGCATCTTGGACTGTATGCTACCGTTCCAGAAAGCGCTTAAACCTTTGTGTCGGTGAAGATGACTTTACCCAACAAGTTCCAATACATCCTCCACATCAGCTTGCGAGCAATACATTATGGCCCAACACAATGCGGCGATGACATGAAGAAAGCGAGATGACCCACCTCGAGATTGAGTAATTGTTGTAGATATCACAAATTCGAGCAACACGAATCATGTCATATTTCATTTCAAAGCAGCGCATTCAAGCTTTAGTCCCATTTCGATCAACTTTGTAGGAGTACCATCAGGAAGCAAATATGGCGGCATCCACAGTGTGAAAAGGGTTGAAAGGTCGATTTTCGAACTTTTGGACGTGAAACCGCAATTCGTTTGTCCAGCCTACAACAAAGCTCGCCAGGCGTATAATCCTCCGACTCGAAGAGCATTGAAGTGAAGACCACTGAAACAGCAGCGATGGAAGGAACTGTATTTGCTTCTTCCTCTAACGACCATAACATGGCGTTGACAACGACAATGCCCCCACAAGGTTTTTTTCATGTTATTCCTCTCAAGTCTGATGTGACCATAGGAACAGACTCGTCAACGTCACTCGTTGGTCGAGCGCTATTTATCACGCTGAGCAGCTTTGCGTTGGGCGTTCTCTTGGTTGCTCTCGTCCTCTATGCAAAAATACTTCAACAAAAACCAGAGCACACCATGGTGGAGCCTGAATTTATCGCCGTGGGCGACTCCGAAACTGAGGTGTCGTCATTCAGTTCTGTCTAGCGATTGTGTGTCTCGACAATGTTTTGCGCTTTGCCTGTTGGTCTCTCCGAGTTCAAAGTCTTCTCCTTTAGCGCCATTGTCTTGATCCACCTTACGAAATCTTTAATATCACACAAAGTTATCTAAGACACAACTCCTGATGCTTCAACTACTCGGACGATGACTCTCGTTGGGAGGAGCCTTCAGTTGCTGCTGCTTCTGTAAAGCCTGCAGATATCAATTAGAACTCTTCGATGGATGATCATCGTACTTCGTCGATGCGATGGGCCATCGAGGCAAAGCCAGCACGGATGGCATACTTGAACGGGGTCAATTTTCTCTGCATGGAAGCGTGATGTAGCTGGCCCAAAGTGGCTTGTTTACCTTGTCCTTCTGAGCCCAGTTTGCCCCTCGCTCAAGGAGAAGATTGACAGCCTCCTCTTGACCATACCGACATGCAACATGGAGAGGGGAATACCAGCCCTATGACACCATTTTTATCCGATTTTTTTAATTCCGAACTGACCCACGTGCTTCTGGCATTGATGTCTGCTCCACGATCAAGCAAGAGTTGAATTGTCGAGAGATCTCCACTTTCACAAGCTCGGTGAAGTGGAGTGACGCCAGACTAACTCCACTCAGGTTTTCAAGATAATGGTTATCTCACCCAGCGAGTTCGATGAATGTTTACACCTTCGTCCAGGAGCATCTGCACGGTGGAGATATCGCCGCGTCTAGACGCTATCCAGAGTGCATCTGTCGACGCTGTAGAAGGTCGAACCTGTGACGCAGTCATGATTGCTCTTTGAAAGTTACGAGAGTTCCTCCTTTCAGTTACAAACTTGAAACCCCACAACCTGCAATGGAGTTGAACTGGGCGCGACCCTCGACAACTTAGGTGGCCATAGCCCAAATACAGCGTGCATTACACATTGATGGTGTCCTGCGGTGTCGTCATCATCAAAAGCATAGGTCCATCTTGTATCTGTGCACTACACATTGATGGTGTCCTGCGGTGTCGTCATCATCAAAAGCATAGGTCCATCTTGTATCTGTGCACTACACATTGATGGTGTCCTGCGGTGTCGTCATCATCAAAAGCATAGGTCCATCTTGTATCACTTGAACTTGACGCCACTGCTCTGCTTCGCACAAGTCGATTGAACCATATAATGTGGACAGCTGGCTGCGGTGAACGCTATCTCACTAGTGGTGTCATCATGCGCTAATGTATCCTGCAGACATCGGCTTCAGTGGCCATCACCACTTCTTAGCGCGTCATCATTTTGCAATGTTCATGAAGGCAAATCACCATCATATTTGGCCGTAGCCCTCCAACTTTCCTCAACGTCACAATTGAATCAACTGCTTCCAGCTCACGCCAACATGGATGCTCTGAATGACAAAACATTGGACAAAGTGATTTTGCAGAACGGCTTCGATGTGTGGTTTGCATCGTACGGATCCCCCCACGCGCTCAACACATTTTTCCTCGTACATGGCGGTGCTGGATCCCATCTTGACTTTCAACATCTCTCGCCGCATCTGGTCCAAGACAATTTCAATGTTGTTGCCGTCGATCTTCCAGGAAACGGTCTCACCAGTGCAAATGCAGCGGGGGGTATCGACTTGACTGAGAACCGGATTGTCGACGCTTTGGTTGAAATGATTGATGCAATGCGAAAGCGAGATCCCCAACGTCGTATCTTCCTCGTCGGCCATTCGCTTGGTGGAATGACTGCCATGCAAGTCGCTGCCAAGCCCAGCATGAATGAAGCCTTGGCTGGCCTTGCTCTCCTCAATTCCGGAGGCTTTCGTCCCCACGTTGGTGGCAGACCTTACTGGCTTGTCCGATTATTGTATCGATCGCTCGTGGTGTCGGCTTTTGTGCGAGTCGTCATGTCGTTTGTTGTGCATTTTGTCCTGGTTTATGTCATGGGGTTTGCCGCAAGCAAGACGAAAGACGAGGCTGTATTTACATTCCATCGTGGTGGAACACTTGATTTTTCTGGAATCAAATCCAGTGCTCAAGCAATATCCAAGTCGACGCTGCCAACGTTCCTTGCTACTGCTCTCAACGATCGTATCATCGAGAAGGAAATTAGCGACGAAGTCTGTGCGGTATTGCATCCTGCAGTCAAGATCGAATATCCCAGTGGCGGACACAACATTCAAAAGACGCGAGCGACCGAGTTAGCTGCTGCACTCATCAGCTGGGCGAACTCGATACCACCAATCCATCAGCCAAGCTCGTCACAGGCAGCACGTTAGCTCGCCGAGGAGCCGCATGGAACTTCCCAGTCGTTGTTAGGTAGTTGAGAGCTTTCGATCCTATTTACTTCTCTGGGTATCTCTCGATCCAGTTTTGATGATGCCTGTACAATATACGATGTGCAGGCAACTGTAAAGTCAGCCAGCTCTGCTCGCGTCCGCTGCTTACGAAGCCATGACCACTTAAAGCTTTCAGCTGCTGACGAATATCCCGCAAATCTCCACGTTCTGATACGTCAGAAGCCCAACACGATGAAGTAGCGATGCTTCATCTTGCTTGGAAAGGTAGTTTCGAAGGAGAGCCCAAGACATATTGGTGAATGCTACATGCACCTCGACCGTCATAATCTCTGGGATAAGTCCACCGGGACGATCATTGCAGAGAGAGTAAATATGAACAGCACCAACTTAAACTCCAGCGTCCAACAGCCTTGATCTCATTTCATTTGGTTGGGACTTCGCGATGGATGTTGCCCACTCAACGATGGCTTCTGCGAGCTCAGGGGCTTTTGTCTTTTGGATGTTATGACCGCCTCGATCAAACTCAATTTTGACATCAGGTTTCAAAACTGCACAAATTTCATCGCGGATGGCCTTCTCGAGGAGGTTGTCATTCAGTGCAGATGCATGAAGCACTGGAATCTTGGCATTGTTGATGAAGGCGGCACAATCTTTCATGCCTTTGTAGTCCATTGTCGCCCCTCGGTGGAACATAGAGACGGCATCTTTCTTGGTGAGATTTGGCGAGAATCCAATGAACTTGATCGAGACAAAGTGGACGACATCCGCCATGACGAACCGCGTGACCGATGACAAAACGAGCAATTTATACAAGAAATGGTTAAACCAGAACGGTCTCACGGCGACGTGCGGCCTGAAACCAGACGAATTAATCAAGCAGAGACCCACCAAGGACACAAATTTGCCTCGTGCTGCCACTTGCATCAGAGTCCCGCCGCCGAACGAATGGCCGACAAAGTAAAATCGCCGACGAGGGTCGCGAGAGGCAAGAATGCCAACAAAATCGCACATGGCTTCTACGACAAGATGCTCTGTGAGCTTGTTACCTCCAGCAGCCCGTGATGGAGTGAGGCCACTTCCAGGTAAATCCACAGCAATCGCATTGAAATTCTCCCGAACGAGCAGAGGGGAGAGATGCTGAAAGTCTTCATGCGTTCCAGCTGCGCCATGGACAAGGATGTAAGAGTTGACT
Organism: Aphanomyces cochlioides; assembly: GCA_019828595.1. Lineage (NCBI taxonomy): Eukaryota > Oomycota > Saprolegniomycetes > Saprolegniales > Verrucalvaceae > Aphanomyces > Aphanomyces cochlioides. The sequence continues at coordinate 1,121,331 of JAHQRK010000014.1, read as the reverse complement.
GCGTCGGCGTCGCCATACATGGCAAACCAGAAGTCATGGCCATTACTCAGAGTCACTTTGTCCAGCACTTTGTCTGCCATGGTCGACGTCAATTGAAAAATGCCATCAAATGACGTCCACAATTGAAATATTGCTCTAAAGTCCATGACATGGATTGTCACGATCCGACACACAAGACAGACGGCGGCCTGTCGCGACAACTATATAAGAATTCGAGCAGTGGTCGGCATTTTTCGTTGCGTTCGCATCGCGGAACGTGAAGCAATGAGCTGAAAGATTTTGCGAAAACTATGTCATCCTGCATGTACACCTACTGTACCTTGCAGTCAATCTTAAGAGCCTCCCACAGTCGATCAACATGAGATTCCAGGTGCTTTCTCTTCTATCATTTGGGGGCCCACCAACGAAGATTGATGGAGCTGAAGTCGACTCGTACAAGTCCAATCCAGCATGCTGTGGAAGTGGAGCAATGCCACCATCAATTTCTTTATTGCGATCCTTGAGCGAATGCCAGGCAAGAATGAGAATTGAGGTGTTTATGATCAAGCTGCTATCTCTGACATCCTGCAGCTATCTTCCGCGTCGTCTGGCTGAGCTTCGGCTATGACGAACGACTTCGTCCACTCAGTGATCGATTGAGCGAGCTCTTCTGCGCGTGTTTTGTGGATATCGTGCCCACCTTCCTTGTACTCAATCTTGACAACTGGTCACAAAACTTGACAAATCTCATCGCTGATGGCCTTTTCGACGAGCTTGTCGTCACGTGCTGACGCATAGAGTACTGGGACTTTCGAGTTGTGGATGAACATGGCGCATTCTTTCACATGGTCAAAATCCATCGTTGCACCACGATGAAACAAGGAGACAGCATCACTCTGAGTTACTTTTGGAGACAGCCCAATGATCCTGATAGTCACGAAATGCACAAATGGCGCCATGAAGAACCGCGTCACGGGTGAGAGGACGAGCATTTTGTACAAGGAGCAGTTCAACCAATATGGCTTGACACCATTTTGAGGACGAAAGCCAGAGGAATTGATCAGACAGAGACCCTTCAACGATTCAAACTGGCCTCGTGCTGCCACTTTCATCGCCGTCGCCCCACCAAAGGAATGACCAACGAGAATAAATTTCCGGCGGGGGTTTTGCGAAGCCAGGGTTCGAACAAAGTCACTCGTGGCTTCAACAATACGCTCCCGCGGCGGCTGGGCTGGTCAGGCCACTTCCAGGTAGATCCAACGCAATCACATTGACATTGTCGCGCACTAGCAAAGGCGAAAGGTGTTTGAATCCTTTATGGTTTCCATGTGATCCATGGATAAGGATATACGTTTTGAGTGCGTCGGCAGCTCCGAACAAGGCAAACCAGAGGTTGTGGCCATTGCTCAGCGTCACTTTATCCAAGACTTTGGCTGCTGCCATGTCTATCTGCACCCTCTTCTCTAGTCAGATAAGCCATCTCGTAGCTCGAATGCGTCTGCTCCTCTGCAGACTTCATAACGCAAAGAGCCAATTTTTGGGCATAGCAATATCAGCCAATAGAATCACAGTAACAAAACCTCTATAAATGTTTGACCTGCAAAATCATAAAAACAAAATGAATATTATATTTCAAAGTTGCACTCCGCTAAACCACCAGTATTGGCGCCAAACAATCGCGCCAACTCGAGTGGCTGTGACAAAGGCTCTCCTAGTCATAGATAAAAAGCTTAACTTCACTTTTCACCATGAAATACAAGACCTATCTGCTAGAGCATTTGCACGAAGCCATAAGTGACGTGCTCGAAAACCGTTTGACTGTATACGCGGCGTCAAAAAAGCATGGCATCCCGCGAAATACCCTTGCGAAAAGAGTTAACATGAAACGCTGTGGCATTGAGCCAAGAAAACCAGGCCCTCGCCCCGCTTTGCCCAAGCCTCTCGAATCCGATTTGCATGACTGGGCGGGAGCCATGCAAATGAAAGGTCATCCGCCTAACCGCCGAGTCCTCCTACTGCGCGCGAATCGGATAATGCGACGCTTGAAAAAGAAGAAGGTCTCCCGCCACTGGACACGCCGTTTCCTTGCACGAAATCCACGACTTGTTTCAAGGACATCCCAAACCATCAATCGAGCACGCAACTCTGTGTCCCCGGCCGACATGGACCGTTTTTACGAGTCGTTATCATCTGCCATCAGCCATTACCTGCTCGACGAAAATCGAATTTTCAACATGGACGAGACGGCCTTCGACTCACGCAACAAAAGCCAGAAGGTCCACGCGCTACGTGGATCGAAGGCCGTTTGGTCCAAGTCGATTTCAACAAGTTTCCATTTGTCCATCGTTGTCTGTGGAAATGCTGCGGGAAATATTGTGCCATCGACTTCTATTTTTCCCGGTTCCGAACTTTACCGGGACCTCGAGGAATGTGACGCGATTGAAAACAGCACCATTACGACGTCAAACAAGGGCTTTATTACCGAGCAATTATTCTACAACTGGATTGACTGGTTTTCAAGTCAAGTTGGAAGAGATGTTGAACGCCCCATTTTGCTCATCATGGACAACTACGGAAGTCATAATTCGCAACGGTGTTTCACTAAATGCGAGCAGGTCCAAGTCGTGCTATTGTTTCTCCCAGAAAATGCGACGCACTTAGTCCAACCATTGGATATTTGTGTATTCGCGCCGTTCAAGAGGGCGATCCGCGATGGTATCTTTGATTTCATGATTGACAACGGTACGTTTGATCAATGTTCATGTTGTATTAATGACTTATCCTAGATGAGGCGTCTACCATCCCACGGTCAGAAGCGCTGGAAATCGCGTCGAAAGCATGGAAGCGGCACATCTCGGCGGCGAATATGGTGTCTGACTTTGAAGAATCTGGTATTTGGCCACTTTCACAGGACCAAATGCATGCGCGCCTTGAGCGCTATGCTTCAGGAGGCGTTCCGTCGTCGTTTGAGTGGCCTGAGTGGCTGGCCGCGCAGTCCCATATTCGCCGCCATGTCTTGACTCTTCCTGACGAGTCGAAAAAAACCCCAAGACGCAAGAAGATTCAGGTCGGCGGGCGAATCTTGACGTTAGCGCTTCTTCGGGAGCTTGCTACTTCAAAAAGGCCTAAGAAAGGAGTGAGCGACGATGCTTCAGATGTCGTACCTGCTCGCGACGAAGGACGTTTGGAAGTGAACATTGTTGAAACTGTAGTTCTTTGATAAAACTCTCTACTGTCCCTACCTTTCATAATTGATTTTTACCTTTTAAAATGCATATATATATTTCTTTGCAGAAGGGGCCATGTTGTCAAATTTATTCTTGCTTTTCGTATAGGCCCAAAAAATGGCGCAATAAATTTGGACTTGAACGAAGTATTTCTCATTTAGTACTTGTGTAATTGAATAATTATGGTGTTAATGTGTGAGAGCCACATGTCGCGAACATTCTGGCTCTCGAATAACGGAAATTGGACGAGCCTTCGATGAGATATGGCGTATAATGAGCGCAAGATGACCTGTCGATACGCCCAAAAATTGGCGCTTTGCGTTAAATTTTGGTGTCTCTGCGGGATACGCTGCATGGACACCCATGTCACTACTATGTCACTACTATGTCACTATTTATGTCACTGTACATCATCCATATCTCCAACAGAAATGACATTTCAAAAGTGTGAAATAAACTTTGTCCCATTCAACCACATCTGCAAAAAGACCAATGCCATGGGTAGTTCACTCGAGTTGAATCCCAGTGGACGACGCAACTGCTGCCCATGAGTTGGTTCGATTGCTTCCAGAGCCTGCGATCAAGCGCTGCGAGTTTTCCTTTCTTCGATGACGATGTCTGCTTCTTTCACATTCTGAAGTGTCTGTGCTGATTTGGGCTGTCAATCAAAGAGTTTCAACGCCTCGTCAACTCACAAAAAGTCCCCCAACGCTCTGTGAGGTTGCATTGACTTGTTCCCGCAGCTGAATATCACGGAGACTCGAAGAATATGTGTGTATGCAAGTGGTGATTATGCAAGTGGACTTGTTAAAGACTAGCTTTCTGGATATCTCCTTGGGACGCTGAAATCGTCGTTGCCCACTTCGCGATCGCTTCACCCAGCTCCGGTGCTCTTGTTCTGTGGATATTATGTCCGCCTCGGTCGTACTCAATTCGGACGGCAGGCTGCAACAGCGCACAAATTTCATCTCCGATCGCCTTCTCAACGAGCCTATCGTTTCGCGCCGATGCATGGAACACTGGAATCTTCTGCTCCTTGATGGAGATTCCACATTCTTTCACATGTGGAAAATCCATCGTTCCGGCGCGATGGAACATCCAAACAGCTTGAGGTTTTGAGAGAGTTGGAGAAAGCCCAATGATCTTGATCATCACAAAATACACAATGGGCACCATAAAGAAGCGCGTGATGGGCGAGAGAATGAGCAATTGAAACAAAAAGTAATTTATCCAGTATGGATTGAGGCCTGCTTGGGGGCGAAAACCTGGACGAGTTAATGGTCACGCAAAGCCAATATCTGAATGAATTCGCGTGTGGCTTCGACGAGGAGCTCCTCAGAGAGATTCTCACCTCCCGCTGCTTCAGATCTAGTAAGGCCACTTCCGGGGAGATCCAAGGCAATTACATTGACATCGTCGCTCAGTAGCAGAGGCGAAAGCTCCTTGAAATCGTCATGACTCCCAGGCGACCCATGGATGAGGACATACGTATGGAGCGCGTTAGCAGAGCCGTACAAGGCAAACCACAAGTCGTGGCCGTTGGTTAAGGTCAATTTGTCCATGAATTTGGTTGCCATGGTCGAGGCAGAAAGATTAATGCCAGCAAGTCGGTCGGATCCAAACGATAGTGGACGAGATCATCGAGGGGTTGTTAAACGTTCTCGTCCATGCATCGCGATCTTCGAGAGGTCGTTAACCTCGGACATTGTCGTCCTGTGCATGTAATTATTGCTTCGGCTGCCTTTTGACAAACATATGCAACCACTGGACTTCAGCATTTTAGAGATCGGAGATTCGCATGGGTAACAACGCATTGCATGGCGCTGGCCAGCATGAAATTTTGTTTCTTGCCGATGCAGAAAGTTTGCGCGAAGAGTGAATTGGTCCCAATATTTGCAAAGGAGTCGATTTTGTCTGTTGGATTGAATGCTGACGGCACTGTCTTGATGGTCAACATTTCACATCAACAATCCAGTGCTCGTCTATATTTGTCTTATGACGCAAATTCGAATGGCTCGAGTTGGTCGTAAAGAGTTGACTCTGCGATCAGTCTTCGATCGGGGAAGGGAGAGGCAAGTATACCTCTTCAAGTTTGCTGCTGGGTTGTGGCACTTCAAGTTTGTTGCTGGATCGACATCATTGCCAATCAACCATCCAACCAATCAAATCTCTTTATTCAATGTTTTATCCAATGAAAATCAATTTATTTCTGTACTTTCCAATTGTCAACAGAGGAATGCACTACTGTACGTACTTGGATGGACAGCTAGAAGGTTAAGATGAATTTATAATGGGTCTTACTCTCACCAGCTTTTCTTCCTAAATCACATTTGGGGCATTGTGTCGATTAACATGATTGCAATGAATAACGTGGCTGAAGCAATCCAAAAGTCCCTACAAGAGGCTTGGAGAATCTGAATCCGACAAAGGGCGATGTTCTCAAGGCATGACCTTGAAAGAAAGGTATCGGTATTACTCAGTATATGTTATGCCTATTGGAACTCAACTGCATGCATTAGACTTCCTTCATTCCAGCCTTGATCGCGTTTTGTTGAGATGCCACAATCGATGTCGTCCACCAACGCTCGATCGCACTTGTCTTTGTCTGGGCGTCAAAATAGCACAAGTTTCGTCATGGATGGCCATTACAACAAAGCTGTCGTTACGTGTTGATACGATAACCACATGGAGCTTGGAGTTATGGAACTGAACGGTACATCATGAAGCATTGAGTGAAGCACGAACAATCGGTACACAAACAAACCACTGACCAATACTCGATTCATGGGACGATCAAGACAGCAAAGTTCGTTTGCTTTATCTCGTGGTTACCACAGAATATGATCGAGAGAATCACGAACAATCCCACACATCATTTTGATTTGGAGTTGAAATAAATACCAGGTGAGCTTTCGTGAGGGAGTGGCCCAGTCAATCAAGGCTTGAGCGAATTCTGCAGCCTTTGTCCGTTGGATGTTGTGTGCAGAAAAGTGCCGCCTCCAAGGGAATGATCAACAAAGTTGAAGCGACGACGCATGTCACGGGCGGTCAAATTACGTACAAACTCACTTGTCGCTTCCACAAGTCGGTCTTCGGAGAGTTTGTCACCGCCAGCTGCGTCTGGGCTTGTACGGCCACTTCCAGGGAGATCGACGGCAATCACGTTAAAATTCTCACGTACGAGTAGCGGCGAGAGATGTTTGAAGTCTTCACGCGATCCAGCTCCACCATGGACAAGAATAAACGTCTTGAGGGCATCGGTAGTGCCATACAATGCAAAGCAGAGGTCGTGGCCATTGCTCAGCGTGACTTTATCCATGACTTTTGTGGCTTGTGCCGCCATGACACAGTACAGACGGTAATTCGACAAGTGGCGATGGAACTCCTGGAGAAGATGTACCGTTGACGCTTCCAAATTACCAGAGATGAATGTACGTGGATCATTGCATCGACAGCACATTTGGACTGCGTCAGTTGTTCCAATCGGCGCCTTCACGAGCTATTTGCCGGTACTAATCCACGCAGCCTACAAATTCAACCACGTCAGTCGAACAGCTTCATGGGTTATGACAAGAACCCTTTAAGAACTCAATTGCGTGCTTTAGACTTCCTAAATTTTCGTCTTGATGGGATTTTCTTGAGATGCCGCGATTGGAATCGCCCACTCCACCAATGCTTGGGAAAGCTCGGTCGCGCGTGTCTTTTGGATATTATGGCCGCCTCTTTCGTACTCAATCCTGACGGTGGGTTGCAAGACTGCACAAGTTTCGTCACGGATGGCTTTCTCAACAAACTTGTCGTTCCGTGTCGATGCGATAAACACCGGGAGCTGGGAGTTGTGGATCTCGACGGCGCATTCTCCGACACCGCCATAATTCATCGTCGCTCCACGATGGAACATCAGGGCAGCTTCAGTCTTGGACATCTTTGGCGAGAAGCCCATGATAAAGATTGCAATAAAGTGGACAAAGTGCATCATGAAGAATCGAGTGACGGAGGAGAGGATAAGCAGTAAAAGAAACAATTGAGCCAGAATGGCCTCGTGACGACATGCGGTCGAAATCCAGACGAATTAATGAGCGCAAGGCCAAGCATCGAAGGAAAGCTGCCTTTGGCTGCGACTTGCATCGCAGTGCCACCACCGAGAGAATGACCGACGAGGAAAAATCGACGGCGGGTGTCACGAGCGGCAAAGACATCAATTGCTTCGATGATCACTTCCACGAGACGATCCTCAGTACCTCCTGTCGCCTCGACGGTCGTCCGACCACTTCCAGGTAGATCGAATGCAATCACATTGAAATCGTCGCGAACGAGCAAAGGCGAAATCTCTTTGTGGGAGCCACCAATTCCATGAACAAAAATATACGAGTGGAGTGCATTGGGAAAACCAGATATCGTAGCCACTTTTCAACGTCGCTTTGTCGAAGACTTTGGTTGCCATGGTCGAAGCAAGATTATGAATGCAAGGTCGAACCTTGGATCAAAGAGATTGTCATGTTGTCGTCAAGCTCAAGAGTCTGTCCAGTCGTCGCCATCGGCTTCAATTCCGGAGCTACTTTTATCATTCGATCACGACACGGTTTGTAACATCCTCGACGCAAAAAAGTATTGCCGCCAAGTTGGACAACCATGGGATGTCAAACTACAGAGCGTACTGTGCGTATTCTTCAAGCTGGTCCATTCATACGTCGATCTAGAAGACCACGAGGGCATCACGAGTGAGCCGTCTTTCATGGTCAGCGCAGAATACGATTGAGGACACGACAGAATGACCCAAATAGTTCTTTTCTTGAAAGTTCGCTAGGCTGGCTTGCTCTCATAGCCTTTCAGAGATGCCACCCAATGCTCATTGAACAGTGCGCTGTATTTGATAAAGTTAACTCATGAGTCAGCTCGTTTACGCCTTTGGTTTAGCGAGAGGAGTGGCCCATTCGATCATGGCTTGAGCAAGCTCTGCTGCCTTTGTGCGTTGGATGTTATGGCCACCGCGGTCGTATTCAATTTTAACGCCAGGTTTCAATACCGCACTGACTTCATCGCTGATAGCCTTCTCAACGATGACATCGTTCCTCGCCGTCGCGTGAAAGACAGGGAGCTTGGAGTCATGGATATATTGAGCACACGTCTTCACACCCTTGAAATCCAGCGTCGCGCCACGGTGAAACAAGAAGACTGCGTCGTTCTTGGTCAATTTTGGAGACAAGCCCATCATGTAAATCGCCATCCAATGGACAATGTACACTGTGAAGAATCGCGTGATCGACGAGAACACGAGGAAGCCATACACCACCATGTAGAACCAGAATGGCCTGGCAACTTTGTGCGGTCGAAAGCCCGACGTGTTGATGAGGGCGAGACCAAGGAGAGAGTCAAACTTGCCTCGAGCTGCCACTTGCATCAAAGTGCCGCCTCCGAGGGAATGGCCAACAAAGATGAAGCGACGACGTCCGTCACGAGCGGTCAAATTACGTACAAACTCGCTTGTCGCTTCCACAAGTCGGTCTTCGGTCAGTTTGTCACCGCCCGCTGCGTCTGGGCTTGTGCGGCCACTTCCAGGGAGATCGACGGCAATCACGTTGAAATTCTCACGTACGAGTAGCGGCGAGAGATATTTGAAGTCTTCATGCGATCCAGCTCCACCATGGACAAGAATAAACGTGTTGAGAGCATCGGCAGCGCCATACAATGCAAAGCAGAGGTCGTGGCCATTGCTCAGCGTGACTTTGTCCATGACTTTTGTGGCTTCCGCAGCCATGATACGGGATCCAGAGGGTGATTTGACAAGTGACGATGGATCTCCTTAAAGTACAGTTGGATCTGAGCTGAGTTGTAGCATCCGCATCACACTTGGACTGCATCGGTGGCTTCAATCGCTTCCTCCAAATGCTGGAGTGTTTACGAACAGAGCAAGCAATCTCTTGAGTCAACCACGTACGCCAGTCGGGCAGCCGCAATAAGAATTCTCACCTGACATCGACGTCTAGCCTCCGGGAAGGGCATTCGCGTTCATTGTTATCGCTCAAGCCCGGGGTGGACAATGCCCTGGAACAGCTCTGTTCATGTTCCAGCTTGATGAAAGAGACAGAGGTGGCCACAAGCTGGCTGCGCGATCAAGTGGCGGTGCTGACGAGTGCCTTCACAGATGTCAAGGCACAGCTCATACTGACTAATTGGCCACGGGTCTTCAAGCTAAGTTGTCGCCTGGTCCTTCGCCGTCACTTCTGCCTTGGCTTCCATCAGCTCGCTGGCCGCCGCCGCATCTTGATCTTCGAGGTGTTTACGTGATGGCATTGATGACGGCATTAAGCGCTGCTATGCATTCGCAATGTTGTTCACCGTCACTTCCGCCTTGGCTTCCTTCAACTCGCTGACCAACACAATCACTTGGTCTTTGAGGCGTTGTCGCGAGTGGGCGCCTCCACTTGGTTGGGGAATGCTGACCGTCCATTCCCGCAGGAAGATTGTCAATGTGATGATATCTTCCTCGTGTTCCTTGATCTTTGTGTCAACGTCTTCGAGCTCTTGTTTGTTTTTTGCCTCCCCCTCGATCCAGGTGTCTCGCGTGCTCTTTCCTTGGCGGTGAATCGAAAAGGACTTGCGGGCATCCACGGCGATCGGTTGTTGTTGGACAACGTCAAACTCTAAAATGAGAAGTTCGGCGACACAATCATTGCAGGGATGAGTTCTTGCGGTTGTCTATGTCTTCAATGACGATGACGCCACGAGGATGCTTCATCTCTTCAATGCGTGCGTTTGGAGAACTCACCCAGCGACTCTGTTGAATCTGGCAAGCCGATCATGTCGAATGTAATTGTCGTGGACAAGTTGCATCAACGTCCCTCTCCACAAGGATGAGAGGCCACCGTCATGACTGCGAAAGTCCATGAAAAGTGATGAACATGGCTGTGAAAGCGAAGAAGCAACAAGTTAGTCCACGTGGTTGTCACAACTGTTGTCAAGGTGAACGACGATGACTAGCGTGCATGGAAAGTTATGCAACGCTGCTTGGAGGAGTTGGTGCATTCCGGTCTACCCACAGAGAAGACAGACGCGCGGCAACGTCGTCACGAGTACAGTTGGAGCAAAAATATCGAATCTGGGCTGATCTTTCGGTGAATTTCGATGAACAAGCGCGATTCCCGCGAAGATTCAACTTTTCATCCTGCGCCATGCGTCACGACTCCATCATTTTGAGATTTCACATTCTAAGCACAGAAGATGGCAGCTCAAGTTGCAAAAGTGATGGACAAAGCGACGCTGAAGAATGGCTACGATGTCTGGTTTGGCTTGTATGGCTCTGCCGACGTGTGTTACAGCTACGTCTTTGTCCACGGTGGTGCTGGCTCCCATGAAGACTTCAAGGACCTCTCGCCATTGCTCGTGCAGGACAATTTCAATGTGATTGCTCTCGACCTTCCAGGAAGTGGCCGCACAATTGCTGAGGCGACAAGCTCACAGAGAATCGGCTGGTGGACACGATCATTGAAGTCATTCGCATCTTTGAAGGAAGAGATTCCCGCTGGCGTTTTCTCCTCGTCGGTCACTCGTTTGGTGGCGGCACAGCCATGCACGTGGTCGCACGAGGCAAATTTGACTCGTTGATCGGTCTTGCTCTCTTCAACTCGTGTGGCTTTCGACCTCACCGCATTGGCAGGCCATACTGGCTCAACTATTTCTTGTGTCAACTGCTTGTCGTCTCGCCCATTACTCGATTCATCATGATGTACATTTTGCATTTCGTCGCGATCCATATTGTCCGTCTATCTCCAAAGCTGACCATGCAAAAAACAACTTTTATGTATCAACGTGGTGGATCCATCGACTTTCCAAGCAACAAGACGTGTGCAGAGTTCATCCATGGCTCCAAGCTCCCAGTCTTCCACGCCACGGCGCGAAACGATCAAATTGTCGAGAAGGCCATCAGCGATGAACTCAGTGCCGTTTTGAAGCCCAATGTCAAGATGGAGTTCGACCGAGGCGGCCACAATATCCAACGAACTCGAGCGACAGAGCTCGCGCAAGCCATGATGGAATGGACTGCGACCACCGTGCTATCTCAAGTCGGGCGCACATAGAATCGCTTTGGATTGAGTCACAGCAAACGACAACGAATGCACATGCGTGGTCATTCCTCCCCTTGAAAGCAACACCACTTGGATCTCCGTTTGGAGAGCTTTTAATAGCATCTTCTCGGATGGGAGCTAGCTTGAAATGAAGCACGAATGACATCAGATGGAAGATGTTATTCCAAGCTAGACTGTGCAATCGCAAATCTGTCGTTCGTCCTTCCTTGGCACTCATTCAGAGCCCGCGCATCCCCCGGGGACTGCTTTATACCCTCACGGACAGCGCTCTCCTCGGTCGACTTGTTAGCTCTTGGACTTGTTAGCTCTTGGACTTGTTAGCTCTTGGAAGAAAACTACTTAGAAGGAATCTTCTGAATGGTTGCCCGTTCCGAACATTTGATGCACGAGCACGAACGCATCGAGATAACAAGTACAGTGTACTGCATCGCGCCATGAATCATTTGCACTTGTTGCATCCCAACCACTGGTGATGACTGTCGGGACCAAAGTTATGGACAAAGTGTCGCTGAAAAATGGCCATGATATCTGGTATGGTCGATATGGTGCTGTCGATGCTCTCAGTAGCTACATTATGGTCCACGGCGGTGCTGGCTCCCATGAAGACTTTCAAGATCTCTCGCCATTGCTCGTGCATGACGATTTCAACGTGATTGCGCTGGACCTCCCCGGGAATGGACGCACAAGCGCTGAAGCAGCAGGAGGTGAAAAGCTCACTGAGAATCGTCTCATTGACACCGTCATCGAAGTTCTTCGCATATTTGAAGCGAGGAATTCCCGCTGGCGTTTCATCCTCGTCGGTCACTCGTTTGGTGGCGGCACCGTCATGAACGTCGCTGCTCGAGGCAACTTTGACTCGTTGGTCGGTCTCGCTCTCTTCAGTTCGTGTGGATTCCGCCCACACAAACGCACAAGACCATACTGGTTCAATCGCTTTTTATGTCAGCTGCTTGTCCTGTCGCCTTTCACTCGATTTTTCATAATGCGCATCTTGCACGTCATGGCAATCTACGTGGTTGGTTTGTCCCCCAAGGTGACCTTAGAAGAATCGACATACATGTATCAACGTGGCGGATCCATCGACTTCTCGGGCATAAAAACTTGCGCCGAGTCCATCTATAGCTCCAAGCTACCAGTCTTTCAGGCCACGGCGCGAAACGATAAGGTTGTCGAGAAGGCCATCAGTGATGAAATCACTGCAGTGCTCAAACCAGCTGTCAAGATCGAGTTCGACGGAGGTGGCCACAATATCCAACGAACTCGAGCAGCAGAGCTCGCGCAAGCCATCGTAGCATGGACTGCGTGCATTCCGCCACCTCCATCTAGTCGACTGTAAGCAAAAAGCGCAGCGAACTACCACACTTTGATACACGGAGTCTCATCAAATTGGCCTTTGGAATGTAAATACAATATGCAGCCTGTCTGCTCTAAGCTTGCGACTTGGTGATCGACGTCGCCCATTCCACCATCGCTTTTGCCAACTCGGGGGCGCGCGTCCGTTGGATATTGTGACCACCGCGCTCGGACTCAATCTTCACGCTAGGCTTCAAAAACGCACTGATCTCGTCGCTGATCGCCTTCTCCACGATCAAATCGTTCTTCGCCGTCGCGTGGAACACTGGCAACTTGGTCGCGCGAACATACTCGGCGCATGTCTTCACTTGCGGGAAATCGACCGTCCCACCACGCTGATACATAAACGTCGTGTCCTTCCTCGTCAACTTGGGAGACAAACCGATGATGTAGATCGACACAAAGTACAAGATGTAGCTCAGGAAGAATCGCGCGACGGGAGACGTGATGAGCAACTGGCACATGACATACTTGGGTCCATAAGGTCGAGTAACGTTGTGCGGTTGGAAGCCTGACGAGTTGAGGAGAGCGAGACCGACCAACGATTGATATTTGCCTCGAGCCGCCGCTTGCATCAGAGTTCCGCCGCCAAACGAGTGACCAACAAAGATAAATCGTCGACGAGGATTTTGTGCTTCGAGGAGACGAATGACTTCCATCGTCGTTTGAATGAGCGTCTCTTCAGTGAGTCTATCGCCTCCAGCAGCCTCGGCATCGGAGAGGCCACTTTCAGGGAGGTCGATGGCAATGACATTGTAATTGCCATGCACAAGCAGCGGGGAGAGTTCATTGAAGTCTTCGTGGGATCCCGCACCACCGTGGACGAGGAAGTACGTATGGAGTGCGTCGACGGCGCCGTATCGGGCGTACCAGACATCGTATCCGTTGGAGAGCGTGACTTTTTCCATGACTTTGGTGTTGTCAGCCATGCTGGATGCTCGAGAGGGTGAAATTGCAAATGACGATGGAGCTCAGACAAATTTGGTCAAGGAAGGGGAGATATCCTCTGGAGGGTGAGACTGAATCGCGAAGACGCCATTAGTTGTCATGTTGACCGCCAAGAGGTTGTTCTACATGCAACGACTATGCAAACATGGAATTTAAAAGTTGCTTCTATTCGATTAAGTATGTGAAAGAATCGATTCCGGCCATGCACAGACATCCGTGCGAGAACATGTCAAACTGTCATCCAAATGTACAACTCGTGCGAGTCCATGATCTTGAAATACATTTATATGTCATTTGCTTCGTGGACTTTGGCCATTTATTTGCACAGGCTTTATCCACATATCCCATGCAGAATAGCTCACAAAATGAGTATGCAATGGATGGTTCATGTTGTACTGGGGAAGAATCCTTTACAGGTCAGGTCCGGGTCAGGTCACAGGTGCAGGTCACAGGTTTTTTACTGGTTTTTCTCATGGTTTTATTCAAATTTCTGATCAGATTTTAGGTTTTTCTCATTCGAGCAGCAATTGCGAAGCCTTAAACTGCGCGGACGACGTCAGACATCCGCCCAGAAAATTGCGCTCACCGCAGCGAAGCGGAGGTCGAGTGAAAAATTTTCTGCAGGCGGATGACTCGGAGGAGGGAGCCCTCAACGTGCACCAAAAAGGGTTTCTTTATATTTTCTCTCATCGGGTAAGGCGGCCGTAAGGCCGTGCCGCCACCCTGATGAGGCCTGCTAGAGAATGACAAAGTATGGCGCTTTAACTCTTCCTGGTGATGGAGATATGTTCAATTTTGTAGTGTGACCCAAAAGTGTGACCTGACCCGGATATGACCTGTTTCGGACACTACCTTGTACTGAACGGTAGAAAATGAAGCGTACCAATACGGCCTTGTAGCTGAAATCGCTCTACTACGGCTAGAGATGCCCTCCGTCTAATGAGAAAGAGCAGAGCATTTTCATCGAGAAACAGTCTCATTATCTTTATCTGTGCATCTCGTATCATATATTCAGACCGGGCTTGGTGCATGCACGTGTTGTCGCTCGGGATATTGTCCACCTTTTGTGTTTCAACATGTAGTATAATGCGTCATGACTACAACTCGCGATGAGAGCATGCTATTTCATTCGCAATGGCAACTTGACTTTGATTTTCCCCAGCAAGTTTAGAGGATAAACTTGAGATGTGCGTCTTTGAGTTTGGTCTGGGGGAAATTCCTCAACAAGCGACACAACCACGCAATGCGATATCAACAGTGTCGAGCGACACGAAGTGGTGACAATGAGGAGGGGGATGAAAGCAGTTTGCAACATGGCTCCTTGTGTTGATGTCATGACGGTCTCCGTAGGTGCTAAGCAATCAAATTTCTTGAGCTCTCTATGATGCGACTGTAGTCTTGTGGAGGTAACACACTGTGTAGGCACGTGGTACCATTATCTTTGATGACAAAACTGTTCTCGCACGGATGTCTGTGCATGGCCGGAATCGATTCTTTCACATACTTAATCGAATAGAAGCAACTTTTAAATTCCATGTTTGCATAGTCGTTGCATGTAGAACAACCTCTTGGCGGTCAACATGACAACTAATGGCGTCTTCGCGATTCAGTCTCACCCTCCAGAGGATATCTCCCCTTCCTTGACCAAATTTGTCTGAGCTCCATCGTCATTTGCAATTTCACCCTCTCGAGCATCCAGCATGGCTGACAACACCAAAGTCATGGAAAAAGTCACGCTCTCCAACGGATACGATGTCTGGTACGCCCGATACGGCGCCGTCGACGCACTCCATACGTACTTCCTCGTCCACGGTGGTGCGGGATCCCACGAAGACTTCAATGAACTCTCCCCGCTGCTTGTGCATGGCAATTACAATGTCATTGCCATCGACCTCCCTGAAAGTGGCCTCTCCGATGCCGAGGCTGCTGGAGGCGATAGACTCACTGAAGAGACGCTCATTCAAACGACGATGGAAGTCATTCGTCTCCTCGAAGCACAAAATCCTCGTCGACGATTTATCTTTGTTGGTCACTCGTTTGGCGGCGGAACTCTGATGCAAGCGGCGGCTCGAGGCAAATATCAATCGTTGGTCGGTCTCGCTCTCCTCAACTCGTCAGGCTTCCAACCGCACAACGTTACTCGACCTTATGGACCCAAGTATGTCATGTGCCAGTTGCTCATCACGTCTCCCGTCGCGCGATTCTTCCTGAGCTACATCTTGTACTTTGTGTCGATCTACATCATCGGTTTGTCTCCCAAGTTGACGAGGAAGGACACGACGTTTATGTATCAGCGTGGTGGGACGGTCGATTTCCCGCAAGTGAAGACATGCGCCGAGTATGTTCGCGCGACCAAGTTGCCAGTGTTCCACGCGACGGCGAAGAACGATTTGATCGTGGAGAAGGCGATCAGCGACGAGATCAGTGCGTTTTTGAAGCCTAGCGTGAAGATTGAGTCCGAGCGCGGTGGTCACAATATCCAACGGACGCGCGCCCCCGAGTTGGCAAAAGCGATGATGGAATGGCAGACAAGCTGCATATTATATAACTTGAATTTAAATTTTATATCGATGCAAAGTTGACTCCTCGAAGCGGTGCATCTCCCACTGCCCCAGTGATGGCATTGGTCGTAGCTGAGTGAATCGCAGTGCTTCCAGATGTCAAACAAGGAAAGCCAAGTCGTAGGTCGTTACCGTATGAAACCGTCAAAACGGTTTCATCCACGAGACAATCCATGTAAAAAACTCCATGCACAACGCAATGCCCCCTCCGATGTTGCAATTGGTGCTGTCTGTGTTCTTGATCGCTCTCACGATCAATGTCAAATAGGAATTTGACCGTTTGAAGGCGAAGCGCACGAGAATGATCTCAACGTTGCCCAGCAGACGACAGGGGGATATATATCCTACGGGGGTTGTGTCTTGTCGCTATTCCTGCTGCTGACGTCTCAAAGCCAAGACAATGATACGTCACGTGGACATTTCGAAATGAATATTCCAGTGAACTTGTGCGATGCAATCGATACTTCTTGAGCTCTACCATTCATCAAATTTGCGATGATGCGGGGGACTTTCTGGTTGCTGAGAGCGACACCTTAGTCAATTTTTTAAGCTCTGTCTTTGCTTTAGAGATTGAGTTGCCGCGATAGACGTTGCCCATTCCGTCATGGCTCGAGCAAGTTGGGCTGCTCGCGTCTTTTGAATATTGTGGCCGCCCCGTTCGAACTCAATCTTGACGGCAGGTTTGAGAAACGCGGCGATTTCGTCACTGATTGCCTTCTCGACAATGATGTCGTTGCGTACCGACGCGTGGAAGACGGGCAGCTTGGAGCGTTTGATAAACTCGGCACACACTTTCACCGCTGGGAAATCAATCGTCCTGCCGCGTTGATACATCATGGTTGAGTCTTGCATGGTGAGCTTGGGAGAGAGTCCAAGGACTTTGATCGTGACAAAGTACAAAAAATACTCCATGACGAACCGCGTGACGGTCGACGCGAGCAGCAATTGACAGAGCAAGTAGTTGAGCCAGAAGGGTCTTGTGAATCTGTGCGGTCGAAAGCCTGCCGAGTTGAGGAGAGCGAGGCCGATCAATGCATTAAACTTGCCTCGGGCGATCGCTTGCATGGCGGTGCCGCCACCAAAAGAGTGGCCAACAAGGATACAACGCCAGCGGGAATTGCGAGCTTCAAATATCCGAATGACTTCAATCACAGTCTCGATGAGCCTGTCCTCCGTGAGTTTGTCTCCTCGAGCAGCTTCAGGACTCGTTCAGCCGCTTCCTGGCAGGTCCAGCGCAATCACATTGAAATTCTCACGCACGAGCAATGGCGAGAGGTCGTTGAAATCTTCATGGGAGCCAGCACCGCCGTGGACAAAGACGTAGCTATTGAGCGCATCGGCGGCACCATACAAGCCAAACCAGACATCGTAGCCATTCTTCAGCGTCACTTTATCCATCACTTTCTGGCTGTCATCTTCAGTGGAGGGAGCGCCAAATCGCGGAATGACCGATGGAGTCCATGGCTTGTCGCCACAGTTGAACCCCTTGGACTCTTTGACCGTGCTCGGTCGCAATGTGTCACCGAAAGAGTACTGTAGAGTCTTTTAATACATTTCCACGTGTAGCTTTTATCTGCCGCCGCGGCTTCTGGTTCCTGCGCTCTCCTTCAAGGATGAGGATGTGGTTGCGGCGGCAGTATGCTATCGAATTTCCAAGCTAGTCGATGAAAAATCGAGTCGAACTGTGACAAGGAGCTGTCCTTCCCCCGCGACTTGGCGGATACGCAGCAGCAGGAAGGCGCTGCCGTCATCAACATTGCTCCATCTAGCGCCTCTCACGTAAGCTGTACGCGTAACCGAAGGGGGGAGATTTCAACCCTCGAACTGCATTAATTGGACAAGGTGTCATGAAGAATTTCATGGATTGGCGCGGTATTTATAACATTGCACTCGCTTCTTTCGGTGCTTTCGCGTCGACTTGCTTGGCGTCTGATGGGCATCACGTACTCTGTCCGCGCCCTGCGAGTTGAGCCCAATGGAGAGCTTGTGCTGCACAGACGCTACAAAGCTTACTTGAAGAAGCACTGCCCCGAATTTGCCCACGTTCGCTGTCATATCACGCAAGAGGTCCATGAGCTCGTTGCGGCCAACTGGTAGGCCATCACACAAGGAGCGACGCCCGCGATGAAAGCCAAAGGCAAGATTCAGTCGCTCGTGTTCTTCTACGACTTGTTCTACAACACTCTCTTCGTCTCGGCCCCAGAGGTATCGCGCTGTGTCGTCCAGAGCTCACGTCGTCGTCCCCTTGACTAGACGAAACCACTCTAAGAAGTCGATCATCGTTCAAGGCAAAGCGCTCATTGCGATCATCGAAGGTATCGTGAATGCGCCAAGCGTGACGACCGTGATTGGAAGCGTCGTGGGCCTCGCCTACCGCCACAACAAGTACTGCGTGAAGATCCGCTACTACAATGCCACCGGTCGTATTTTGTTCCAGACGCTCAAAGAATGCACGGGCGACGAAGCATGGACGCCGAAGCTCGAGCATGCATGGCTGACCGTCTACGCGTTCATGCTCACTGCGATGGCTCCCGTCTTGTTTCATGGCAACGTTGATCCAAGCGAGGAGGAGCTCGCGTTGGCGAAACTAGGTCGATACATGCAACGCCTGACACTACGGGGCGGGATCAAAGTCAAACCAGTCGCGAGGATCGAGACGGCTCTCTTCGACGCCGTTCCGCCGACACAGTGTCCAGCTAGAGATGCATGGACAGAAGAGGGATGACGGTCGTTGTGGTTGTAGATGATATGTGCGCAATCGATGGAAAGCTGCTTCTGCCTTTGTACGCCTCGCCTAGGAGGCGTCCTGAGCTCCACGATCAGCTTGAATAAACCGAGATCCACTGGAGCGTCTTGTCATGTCTTGGCTGACTTCCGCTCGTCTAGACGGGGGCTGGTAGCAGCACGTTGGCATTTGCATCGTTCGTAGCTGGTGTTCGCTCTCGATGCCTTTAATCAACACGCTCGCTCGCTCATGGAGACGATTCTCTCCTGCACCAGTCCAAAGGGCGAGCTCCCTCGACTTGACTCAGCCAGAGGCGTTGGTTTCCCCCTGCATGCTTTGGTTCCTCTCTTGCATGCTCTCGGGTGTATTATCTGATTTACTGAAAAATTTCCGAACTTGGCTGAACTTTGAATCAATCACCAAATCGAACCAGCCAATCAGCGTCCAGAGTTTGTTTTAACACACACAAAACACACCAACACACACACACACTAATTCATGTACCTTCCGATTATACTTGAATTCACTATTGCCCGATTGATCACACAAATTTCGTCGATTTTGATCAAAACTGTAAATTTGGACGAAAAAGACAATAACAGTTCGTGAAAAGTCGTCATGGGGCTCCAGTCATGTTGTCCATGATGGTCGGAAGTATTTATAGGATTCCATTTGCTCGTTTCGGCGGATCCCGATGGGTCTCACGTACTCTGTGCAAGCTCTGCGAGTTGAGCCCAACGGAGAGCTTGTGCTGCATCGACGCTACAACGCTTACTTTGCAAAACACTGTCCCGAATTTGCCAAAGTTCGATGTCATATCACGCAAGAGGTGCGGGAGCTCGTTGAGGCCAACTGGAAGGCCATCACACAAGGAGCGACGCCCGCGATGAAAGCCAAAGGCAAGATTCAGCCGCTCGTGTACTTCTATGACTTCTTTTACAATACGCTCTTCGTCTCGGCCCCAGAGGTACCTCGTCATGTCCTTGCAGTGCTCTCAACGGCAGTCTGTCTAGACAAAGCCGCTCTTTAAAACGTCCATCATTGTTCAAGGCAAAGCGCTCATTGCTATCATTGAAAGCGTCGTGAATGCGCCAAGCGTCACGACCGTCATTGAGGGCGTCGTGAGCCTCGCCTACCGCCACAACAAATACGGCGTCAAGATCGATTACTACAATACGACGGGAAGCATCTTGCTCCAGACACTCAAGGAATGCACGGGCGACGAAGCATGGACTCCGCCGCTAGAACATGCATGGCTGACCGTCTATGCGTTCATGCTCACTGCGATGGCTCCCGTCTTGCTCCACGGCAATGTCGATCCAAGCGAGGAAGAGCTCGCGTTGGCAAAGCAAGGCCGGTACAAGCAGCGCCTGACACTGCGAGGCGGGATCAAAGTCAAACCAGTGGCCAAGGTTGAGACAGCGCTCTTCGACGCCGTTCCACCGACACAGTGCCCTGCAAAAGATGCATGGGCGGCAGGGTAGTGCTAGCTAACACGGCGGTGCGCTCGTCCACGTGCTCTTGACGAACAAGAGCAAGCAACGCATCGTTCATCGCTGGCATGAAATGTCTTGTTTAAATATTTCTATACGAGTCGGTGTGCATGTCTTCGATCGACATGCGCGCTCATGGGGAGGAAGGTTTTCTTATGGAAGTCGCACGACGAGGCCAAAGTACGTCAGCGGTCGGTTCGATTCACTCGACTTGACGCCGCTTATGCAGTGCGCCATGTTGAGTTTTTGGCACGTGACGGCCAAGTTGTCGATCTCGGGGTGGTTCTGAAGAGCGAGCGGCGGTCGACGTTTCGTCTTGAGGATCGCACCAAAGTCCGGGTTGAGCATGTCCAGTAGCGGCTTGTATCGAGCGCGATAGCCGCCGCCAAAGAGTCGCTTGAGCAAGTTCATCCCGACGTGTCAAATTGCAAAATGGTCCACTTGGAGACAGAGCAACGGAGGTGTCCATATGTCGTATGTGCCCAGACGAGATTTCTCCATGGGTTTCCATGGTCCCTTGGACCTTCCCGCAGCGACGACGACGGCGAGAGTGGTGTTGACATGGACGCCGACGGCCTTAGCTCTCAAGTCCATGAGAATCCTCAACGGAGGCTGTCGATTCTTGCGATGCGTTGATGAGAACCAAGGACACCATGGAGATGCACAGTTCGGTCGATCGTTCTTTTGAAACATGCCTCGAGTCGGCGCACCAGGTGGTGCCGCGGATTTTGCCGGCGAATCGGAGTTGGATGTCCAAGACAGTCGCATCTGAAGAAGAGAAAGAGTTCTCAGTGGATGGAATGCTTTGTGCTCGTCCAAATCGATGGGTTCTCCATGGTTTGGACGACTGACGTCGCGGTGGACATGAGATTTCCTTCCATGAAGCATGAGATGGACCAGACGGCATCTCCGCAGCCAGATGACGACCTTCCATTAGAATCACCGTGGCAAGGACATTTGCGGCGCTCGTTGCGTCGTGGACATGAAGTAATGGCTTCATGCACGCCGCAGCTTTCCTGGAGTTTCCTCAAGGTATCCACCGAGGAAAGATCGGACAAAGTTGCTTGCTGACCACCACAACTGCGCAGTTGTTACGTTGCTTTCCATGGCGGATGCCTCCCTGGAAGACTTTGCGCTTCAGTACCGAGTCGAATTCCAACGTGGTCGTGTCATCATTGGCATTCAATGCATGAAGAATCCTCGAATCAATCTCGGCGGTGCTATTGATGGACGCTTTTTCCAATCACCCTGTGCGCATGTGGCGCTTGGATCGTCATCATTGCAAGTCTCGGGACGAACCTCTCGCCAGGCAAAGAGCATGGCATGCCGTCAATCTCAAGATCGTTGAATATTTGGACAAGCATGCGTCGTTTAGGTGACACGACACACTGACACGACTCGTGTCAAGCTCATGACCGCATTCCTCGACCGTCTAAATCGCCAAATGATGGAGAAGACTGTCGAGTCACTGCCGTGGATAGAGACTTCCATGAGCGATAGATAGCGTCTCCAAGACTAACTTGCCTTCGCAAGACATCATGAGCTTGCTGTCATCTCTGCGACGAAAGAGTCATCATCTCCATCATCACACGAGGTGCGAGTGCACGATGCTAGCATTCCATTGCAGAAGCGCAGAGAGTCGTGAGAGTCAACGCACGACGTGATCGTTGCTTGGATGCGGACAAACGAACGGCAAGCCATCTCTTAGCGGTCGGGCGAGTGGAGTGCAGCCGAACAACTACTGATCAGTCACTCCAAGTCGACCTCGCAGTCGCTTCAATGCGCGATCGACAGACTTGTCATTGCATCTCTCATTCTCTGCTCCAACCTTCCGACCCTTCTGGCAAAGCGGACGTCCGTGAGCGCGCGCGGTCATTGCAAAGTCTCAAGCGTCACGCAGACAGAGACGAATGACAGCTACGACGGCAAGTTCCTCTCGATTGTGTTCGCATGGACACAGTAACGACCATGACAATCGTCGCAACATGGAAACGTCGTCGTCGGACGCGTCTCTACTATTGTCGAGGCCAAATGAAAACTCTCTCCAGTCAAATAGGTGTTTTTTAGATCGGATTTAAATAAGAGTTGAAAATAAAAATTCTCGAAATCCGTTCTGAAAACTTTCTCAATGACACCAAGTTAATTGAAGCAACCGTTTTCAAGATAATTGATTCTCAATTTGATTGATTTGAAAAGCATGTCACGTGGCGATTAGGTTTACAACGGAGTGCAATGATTGGTCAAATCTATGGTGAGTTGTTTCAAAAATATGCATTTATACAGTTAAACACAGAGGGTATATTATTATACTCATGTGTTTATCAGATTGGAGAGTTTAACGTCTGTTTCAACAAGTCTTCAGCCAATGCACTGCCGCTATGGCATATGGATGAACAGTTTTTGACAGAACTTAGGCAAACAATGCGCTAAATTAACCGTATAAAGTGCTAAAGAAAGAGCGCATTGGGAGCTTTGACCACATATACTTGCTTTATCAAAAATGGAAATATTTCATATTTATATTACGGTTTGAATAGGCCGTGAGCGGTTTCATTTGGCCCCGACAATACCAGATGAGCTTACCGTACATGCATTTTCTACGTCAAAATAAAATATATCAATTCGCAACTGTCTCACCAATTCAAACTATTTTATTTTTTGTTTTTCTCACCATTTGATTTTATTAAACGCATTTTCTCACCTCACCATCATGGACAGTTCACAAGTCCCACGCTTGATCCAACCGAACATTCGGCCATTTTCCAACAAGATGGCCAAGTATATCGTCGTCGGCGGCGGTCCTGTCGGCTGCCTTGCTGCGCTACAACTCGCCAAGAATGGCCACCAAGTCACAGTTTACGAAGGCCGCAGTGAAATCCCCAACGATCCCGAGGAGAGCTACCCGATTGGCGTCAACCCACGTGGGTTGCATGCCATTACATCTGCGGCGCCGGAAGTCTCGGCTCGCATTCGCAACGATGCGCGCGTGATTGATTCGATCGAGATCTTTGCAGGCAAGAAGCTCGTCGCGAATCTTCCATCCGGTTTGACGTATGGTACTTCTCGCGGCAACGTCAATTTGTTCCTCTGGGAAGCGTGCTCGAAACAACCCGAGAAAATTACACTCGTCAAGAACCATCGCCTTCACTCGATGGATTTCACAGCCAAGACGCTCACGTTTGATGTTCTTGAAGACGGCAACGTTGCGCAACAAGTCACAGTTGATGCCAGCGATTCCCGCATCGTTGGCGCGGATGGTGTCCATTCTGCCGTCCGCAGATCGATGGAAGAGGCCGATCCAACTTTCAAAGTCACTGTCACGCCTTGGGTAAACCAATACCGCGTCCTCTTTGGCGGAATCGGGCAACTCAATGACGACATGGACGTCGGGATCAATTATCTCTTTTCGAGCGGCTATTTCGCTGCCACAATCGACAACAGCGGCCAATTGCAATGGACGCTCTCGACCATGGTCCGCAGCGCCGATCCTCCCTCAAGCTTGTCCCAAGTGGTCAAGGAGACGGAAGCCACGCCTGAAAACATCGACAAACTCAAGCGATGGATCGAAACGATCGCTCCTCGCTTCTTGCCGTTGGTGCCTGACGACGAATGGGCCAAGTACTTCACGCGACGATCGTACACGGGTGCAGTCGTGGAATGCAGCCGATTCAACCATGGCGAATGGATTGTGTTGCTTGGCGATGCTGCGCATGCGCTCCTTCCTCCAACTGCAGAAGGGATCAACAGCGGCCTCGACGATGCCTTGGTGCTTGGAGAATGCACCGCGCAGGGTGTCGATGGATCATTTGAACGATACAACACGACGCGATACCCCGACATTCAAGCCATTCTCGTCTACGCCAAGCATTTGAACCAAGCTCCATCCTTTGCCGGGGAACGCATCGCCCGCATCCTCTTTCGCATGATTGAAAGCTCATCGAACGACAGCATTGCCAAGAGTCTCTTTGGCCCTCTCAGTGAAAACCGATGGCCGTACCGAAAAATCGTCGAGTCGTGGCAATGGCGTCGCGCGGTGTGGCTCAATCTTTCCCGCGTGCTGGCGTATCCCCTCGCAGCCATCGGGACGATCGTGATGCTCCCAGTGTCGTGCTTTAAAGCGGCAAATTCTCCAAAGGCCAAGGAAGTCTAATCATCAATTTAAGTTTGTTGTCTGTACTAGTTGAAATATTCTGCGCGGCTTTGGCGGGTCGGTGCCGCGAGGAAACAGCATCCCATCAAGCTAGAGGACATGGACTACGACGTGATATCCAGAGCGGGGGCAAAGCTCTTGGTGCGCTGTCAGTTCCACGTGATAAATAAGCCGACACGGTGTCATGCGCCGCGTGGCAGTGGCAACAACTGCAGCACCGCGAAGATCGTGGATCTTTCGTTGATGTGAGACAAAGGTGACGAAAGTTCCTACGTCGAGTGGGTGCAGCCGACGAACATGGCCGCATTTTCCAAAAAGACTCCATGTCGATCGAAAGACCAGCATCACCGCCGCGATCCGATAGCTCCCATGCTTGCGTCTCGTGCGCCAAGAAATTCACACTCTTCCGTCGACGCACTGTTTGTGGCTTGTGCGTCAGTGATATCTGTCATCGCTGCAGTCGACACCATGGAGGCTCTTGTGCTATCTGTGCTCGGTAACCAACAACACTGCTCAATACTTCGTGTCGTCGCCAATGTCCTAATGTAAATACAACCAAATCTACTACCATCATGCATTCCGACTTGGCAGCGCCTCCCCCTCTCCTCCTACTTGCGCTGGGTATGACGACGTTGCGGAAGCATTGACCGTCTGCGCATCAGCGCTGTCAAAGCGCGATGATGACCTTCACAGATCCGCGTAGTCTATCCGCGAGTGAGCACCGTCTCTTGTTCCTGTATCTGTGGAGCTCCATGACCAGCACTTTGTTACCACTTCGTCCGTAGACAGACCAGCGCACACACATCTTCAAGCGCCAAACTTGTTGAACCAAGATGGCAAAGAGAGCCACATCTGTCGCCTTCCCAGCCACCTGGAACGCCTGGAAGTCGTTGGAATTGCTTGGAAACAGACAATCCAGTTGCCCATGCAATGCTCGTGACATCCACTCGTCGTGTCCACTCCTTGAATGACGGTACAGTCGACCCATCACTCTGTCGAACTCGTGAAAAAATTGCTCGCGCTCGTTTCTCGCTGCTTCCTTCCATCTCGAGGCGGCGGTGGATCCTTCTCGTCAATGCCAAGCAGCGCCACATCCATCGTCTTCTCCAAGATTGACCGTCTACGCAGCGACATTGTTGTCGATGATGCTCATGGAACTTCGAGTACTAATCATCACTCTCTTATGGTCGAGTTGTCTCAACCACGAGTTCGTTCACGCGGGGGGAAGAACTCTCTCGTGCACATTCCCAAGCGGCTCAATCCATGGCTGAACTTGATTGATAGCACGGAGAGCTCGCCACGACGCAGACATGACGAGCCGACGACCAGTACAGTGGAGGATTTCCACACATTTGGAGTCGGAACTTCGATTTCGAAGGAATGAAAAGTTGACAAAGTTGAGTGTCTCGCACTGGATTTGACTGTACGACCGTGCGCGATGGACCAGCACGGGAGCTCCGTGGAGGTTTCTCTCCTTGGAGCTCACTTCTCAACTTGACGCCATGACGCGACTTGTCCTCCGATCCAACCACCACGTCTTGCCGATGAAATTCCCGCATCAACTCGACACCGACGACGATGTCAAACGAAACTCCATGAGCGTCGCAACGGAATGCTCGACGTGCGGACACAAGTTTGGCTTGTTTCGACGACGGACAGTCTGCTCCCTCTGCACGGCCGATCTCTGTCGAGGCTGTAGCCGCGTCCGAAGTGGAGCTTGCGGCGCATGCACCACGCGCCGCTCTATGTAATCGTCCACATATTATTTAATGACAGCCTCATCTATGCGTTTCCTCCAGCTCTTCGCCCATGAATGCCGCCGATACTTGTCCCGACAGCACGGCATGCTGGAGGCCAGCGCATCTTGCTACCTGCTCAAGACTGTCGGGACGAATTCAATGTGGATATTAAGTTAAGAAACGCAGAGATTGCCGCGTCCTACGATCGGGACGGCGCGCTCTGCTTGTACGACGACAAGTCTGGAGGAACGTTTTAAAAGCGGGAGGACATGGTGATCGGCGGCGAATACGTCGGCGGCGTTTTTTTCTTGTTGCGGCGGTGGAGTCGCATCGGGACACTGAGGGCGTGGACGATCGAGAGCGTTCGAGTCCGTGGGTTGCCTTTGGTCTGCTGCTGCTTGCGCTTCTCGTTGCGCTTGGAAGAGCGTACGGGGGGACTCGTGTCGAACATTTCTTCAATCGAGTCGTCCGAGAGCGTCAAGGAGGGTTCATACCGACGCGGTTTCGGTGGCGGCGCAATGCATTCCTTGATGCGATGGAGGAAGAGCGCGACGTGCATCCTGACGGCGAGTTT
Organism: Aphanomyces cochlioides; assembly: GCA_019828595.1. Taxonomy (NCBI): domain Eukaryota; phylum Oomycota; class Saprolegniomycetes; order Saprolegniales; family Verrucalvaceae; genus Aphanomyces; species Aphanomyces cochlioides. Next base: position 1,094,495 of record JAHQRK010000014.1, on the reverse strand, counting down.
CAAAGTGCCACGGCCGTGTCGAGGGTCATCAAGATCAACCACATGGCCGTGCAAGCGGCAAGGAAAAACTCCGTCCAATTCTCATCCGAGCGTGGACGAATCTTCATGCGAACCCATCGATGGTCGCTTTATCCATCATGATGATGCTGTCTGTGGCGTTTTCTAGCGAGTTGGAGGCGCCGCGGTGCGTGATGCCATGGACAATATCGACAAAGATGCGTGTTCCTGCGCGGGATGACGCTGTGGTTGACGCGTCAATTCTTGACTTTGAAGTCGTCTTTACCCGGGACGCGGCGAGCACGTCGACTGGAGGGCGACAACCTTCCCGGCGCCAGATGCTGCAGGCAGGATGGATCTCTTGAAGCAGTAATGCATGGGTGACGTCGTTATCAACGATGATGTTGAATCCAGTGAAAAAAATCACCGCCGAGCTCCCACAGCGCGGACGCCGCCACGTTGATGTCCCAGCGATGATTTCCACTCTGGCGCATGGAAAGCACCTCCGTGACGGGATGTCGATGCTCTAAGTTGATGGAAAGACGATTGGATGGCGTCGGATGCGCATCGTACGATTTGCAACATGATAGATCATGTCCCATGTGCATGCATCCAAGGAGCTCATGACGGCGTTCCTGCGGCGGCGCTCCCTTGCTTTGTCTTCGTCCGCATCATGATGAACAAGGAGAGAGAGCTGATACCTACTAGTAGCAACTAACTTGATTATAATAACTTAATAGGAATACTTGGCGGGCATGGAATGGCGTCCACCGAGTTCGTCGTCGTGCCGCGCGACGGGTTCAAAGAGCACGACGGCCGATTTCGCCAGCAAGTGTTCGCCGACGTATTCGTACGATATGTCGGGTTTGGCCTTGCGGTAGTCTGACGTGGATGCCATGAGGCTGTGTCGGCGCGTCTTTTCTGCCGCGACGAGCGTTTTCCGCCTAGGTTGGTCGCTGTCGTCATGGTGGTCGTCTGGGAAGATCATGTCGGCGATCTCCGACTTGGTCAAGTGTAAAGATGGTTGGTATCGATGGTGTGGTGTCGACGGGAGCGACGGCCGCTGGGCTTCAAACGCTTTGAAGATGTTGCGCATCTGACAGGAAGGACGCAAATTCGAAAATGACAGCAGTGCCGAGTGTGTGCATCGTCATCCCCGGTTGAACTTGATGACAATGTCGCACGTTACAAAGGTGTTACATGGTGCATCTGGTGGAGGAAACGTAAGTCACGGGGGCGTTGCGTGGAAGAGTCGATGAGTGGCAGCCACGAAGAGGAGAAATTTCGTTAACCTGAACATTATCCGGTTAAAATTCGTTAACCTGAACAGTGTGGCAATACTTCATCAATGCATGTAACTTCACTGCAAAAGCCTTAAACTGCGCGGACGACGTCAGACATCTGGCCAGAAAATGGCGCTCAGCGAAGCGAAGCGGAGGTCGAGTGTAAAATATTCTGAAGGCGGATGACTCGGAGGAGGGGGCCCCCAACAAGAAACAAACATGGGATTTCCACTCATCGGGAATGGCGGCATGATGAAGCCTGTTAAAGGTACTATGCTGAGGCTCAAGTGGAGTTGGGAATACAGTCTCGTGATTGTGCAGCGACTCACTGTTCAGGTTGACGAATTTTAACCGGATAGTGTACAAGTTAACGAATTTACTCCACGAAGAGAGCACCTTGAGGAGCTCCTTGAGGTCGATGTGAGAGAGAGACAGATGCGCTGCCGTCTGCTCTTTGTGCACCAGTAAAGTCCCGGCGAGTTCCAAGATTGGATGAAATCCATGTCGTGGTCGACGAATCTGCGCCACACGTGCCCAGGTTGTGAAATCTTTCCAAGACGCTTCAGTGTCACCCGTGTACAGTACTGTACGCGGTGCTTCTCGACATGGAAGAAGGAAGGGATCGATCGACGGCGACCCGACGCATTCGTGGGTGACGAAAAGTTTAAATCTTTTCACGCGCGATGCCGCCGCCGACGACGTTTCCTCTGTGGTCTCAGCCGCGAGGTACGTAGCTCTCCACCTTCGTCGTCGATGCATCATGGAAAGATGTCTCTCTGGATATGTCCCTGACTCTAGGAGAAGATCCTCCCCTGTGCTCTGAGACTACCGGTACGCGCGACCACTTCTCCTTGTTCTCGTGCGAGTGGTTGTCATCTTGCGCACGTTGTTGGTTGACGCTCGTCGACGAATCGCAACCTCCTCGGAGTGGGTGCAACGGAACGATTTCAACGGGACAACAGTGGTTGTTCCGTACGCATGCAAGGCGGCGCCAAAGAAAGACGCCGCGGTCTCTCTCTGAACTCTCGAGATGATAGGGAGCGGTAAGTTTGGAGAGAGAGGATCGGTCCGTCTGTGTCCGCCACGTTGGAAGGAAGATGGATGGGTGGCTCACAGCACTGTATAAAAAGTTCAGGACCTTGCTGGAGCGATCAGCGGCGGCGACAATGGTGTATTTGACAATCGCTTCAATTCCACGCCGACAATGCGAGCAGCACGCACGATCAGCACTGCGGATCTGTTTGATAGCTGATTCAAAGACCGCTGAAGGACTGAAATCCATGCAGTGGAGAGGAGGGTCAGAGCTGCAAGATGGAGAATGCGCATTCCTTCAGTAGTTCAGTAGATAAACACTGGCTTTGCTGATATATGTTGCACCTGCAGTGTGCAGTGGCTGGACTGGTTGCACGCGGCTGAGCGCCACGATGTCGAGCGAGCACGCCATCGAAATGCTCCGCGCTCTCTACAGCGTACTACATGAGTGCCCCTCCGCATTTGCGGTACTTCCGAGCGTCAAATTGTACACCGAAGAGCGATTTGTACACAGCTTTGTCAAGGTCAGCAGCGTATGGGTTCGATTGCTATTGCATCTTCTCAGAGCGGCGATGGCTCTAGATTTCGTCTTGCGTGACTCGGGGATTGGATTTTTCACACACTCCACGACCTGATCCGCTGATTTTTTGTCCCGACGGAACGAAAAAAGCATGAAACCCAAGCGGATGAGGACAGCCACCGTCGTTGCCTCTGCACCGCGAAGGGGGTGGATGAATACGACTATCATTGCAGAGACACCTCACCGGCAACGTTGCTTCAGCTGATAGTTCGCTCATAGCTTTCGTCGGGGTGGATTCGCCGCTATTTCGCCCGCCGTCAACGCAGCATGATATTGACGCCAAGCTCATGAATTCCATCGGCGCCAATCTATGTGTGAACTATCAAAGTTGCTACGACCAAAGGTTGTCATTTCATGGGGAGACACTGGCAACGAGGCTTCATGGCCAAGGTAGATGGTGCGGCCATCCACCGGCTGAGATTGAATCAATCTGATGCTTCATCATGAGCACCATTGCGAACCAATGCTCCTGTGTTGAGGATGATAGACCATTCGTCGTAAAGGTCCACGCCGAGGACAAACAGCAACAACGCGCAGACGACCCAACTCCTTCAATTCTCCTCTCGTAGCGATGAGATGAAGCGAGTTCCTTTAGCTCGCTTTGCTCAACTGAGCTAGCTTGCCAGTCGTATGCCCACTGAGCACGACGTCTTGCCTCGCCAAGCGAAATTCAAGTCTGCCACGTGCCATATTTTGCATGGGGCTACTGACGTGCACTTCGGTGCTGTGGTCTTCAACTTCAACCTACATGCTGTACTCGGTACTTTTCGTACTCGTTACTTCATTGCATTGCTCTACGCTCGGTACGGTGCTATAGGCATTGCCGATGCCAGGTGTTATCCCGAGCGGCTTAGCCATGCAATCGCAAGGGGGAAAGCCATACGATCGAATTATCAAAGTGCTATTAAAAACGGCGACGTGACAAACGACTTGATGTCCACAACTACACAGGAGAGCGCGGTGATTTCATTGAGCATTGAGCTAGTATAGGGAAATGAAATATGTTGAGTCTCACGAGTTGCCCTCATGGCCTCTGGGGGCTTCGGAGGCTGGCTAATTTACTCGAGGACTTGCTCGTCCAAGAACATTGATAGTGGATCTTTCGGCGAGTTGCCTTGCTCGATCGACGCTTTCACGACATTGCTCAAATATGTTGTGTATTGCGAGACGCCAGCAGCACCCACGATTTGGCAGCGGGCTGCGTATTGTTCCGCTCTCCTCGGATCGTTTGAATCCAATTCGATGCCATGATTCTTTGCTTGAGCTTCCAGCGAAAGAAATCCACTGTCAGTGTACTCCAACGACGACAGGCTTAAAAACGTCACCCGAGTTGAACTTGGCCCTACTCTTGCGACCACGACCCTGAATACTTTTTAGTACAAATGACAATGAGGGATTGCAATCTACCACGTGATGCTCTTCCGCCTGGAATATGAAAATCTTTCAAACTTGTCATCTTCGACCGTCTGACCGACAAACGTCACCCGATCAGGCTCTGGAATTTCGCGATACAAAACGTTCATCGCGTACTGTTCGCCAATTTCATTTTCGGCATAACGACGGATATATATGTCGTGAGGGGGGAGACGCGGTGGACAATCTACAGCGAGCAGAAATAAGCTCAGGATATGAGAGAAAGGTTTCCAATCTCAGGGTCAACTGAGATCGCTCGTTTGACGTAAGTGTCAACAGCATTCAAGTTGTTCACCAAATGGAGGCGGACTGGATCGACAACATGATCCATATCCAGAGGTATTTCCACTTGGGCTTGAAAGACATGCTGGACGTTATTCAAGTCGGAGACATCGACTAAGAATCCGCCGTAAACACTGTTGGAAGGTTGAGACGGCATGGCATATCGCTCAAGAAAAGCATCCGTGTTCTGGTACAAGATTTGAGTCAACCAGTCCAAGCCGTGCCGTCTGCTATCTGGATTTGACGCAAGCAAAGTCACACGGTGCAGACTCAAGTTGGAAGCTGAATGCAATATTGCTCCTGGTCCTCTCTATGAAAGGCAGCGTCACACAGATTAAACAATCGATCGTTTTACCGAGATATCTTGGCCAGACGCAATCCACTTGGACATGGTGACAATCAAGTTCAGCATGGCCTGTTTTTGACGTTTCAATTTGAAATTTTCATGCTGGACGGATGCAAACTCTTCTTGGAGCGCTTTTGCAACTTGCTTACACGACAAGGCTTCCATTGGATCGAAATCTGCTGCGAGGATCTGTCTTTTCGTTTCGAGCTGTCCGATGAGTTTGTGGAGCGTGGCAACTTCTTTTTTCGTCTGAATCCTTCGTTGTCTTTGGAGTTCGCTCTTTCGCTGCGTCGCTAGGATTGCTGCGGCATCTTGACCAGCTCGAGAGCTCATGCGCAGCAATACTTTATTCAAAGATGCGATCGTTCATCGGACAGGCGATCGATGCTTGGGTTGATTATTCGGTTTGCTGTCGAGATAAAATAAAACAATTTTATTGGTCAAACTTTTTATCCAATTTATTATTGATTGGCTGATATATAAAGTACCTTGTAGTTAACTGTAAGCCCAACTGTACTGATTTGTGCATCGAACGAGATGAGCCCTGTGAGAGGTTAACTTGCATACCATTGCTCATTCATGAGTACAGGGAGCGACAGAATGTAAGCGGCAGTGGTACTAGTGAAAAGACATATTTCGCATCGGTGATAGGTTGGATTTCTCAGAAACTCTGTCCAATCATAAGCATGCAACTTCATTGAGAATTAAATTTTCCAGAGTATTTTTTAAAAGATGAAATTAAGTCGCTTACTTTCAAATCAAGCACAATTTCTAGCAGTAAATCATTTGTAAGAGATAAAATATCATCCAATTGCATGAGTAGAAAAATGATTTATTTGACAGATAGTAACTTCCAAAGAACCAAACATCGGCTTGAACGGTAGCTCAGTTGGACGCGAACTCGGCTTAAACTCTTATAAGCTGGCTGGATAAAAGAATCCAGCCGAATAAATCGAATTCGACCTGAATTTTGTTACTCTTGAATTTCTACAACATACAACTTCAATGAGGAACAAAAAACGATTGTATTACGCTCGAATTGTGGCAGCATCATAAAAAACACAGCTTCATGTCACGTCTCACTTGAGGTATTTTGAATAAGTACCTCTTGTATTGAATATCATACATAGTGAACCTCTCCAAATTGATTGGACGACTCCAACTGCCCCTTTTTCTGATCGAGTCGACTCTGAAGTGGACCTGTGCGAACGTCCCAGTGCTGCTCATTCAAGATTTGTTGTGCATGTATTGTTGATTTGATAGGAATTTCCAGACCCCGTTCAATCTAATCACGCCAGCAGATCGATTCTCCAATCGACGCCATTGGCTAATAAATATTTTTGGCAATTGTGATTGGCTGAATATAATTTGAGAGAAAGTACTGTTCCAAAGTACTGTTCTACTAGTACTACCGTAGTAATTTTCATTCATCCAATGGAAGCCTCCCAAAAATAGCATAAAACACACATTTGTGTTATATTTATGTTCGATTTGTGTACCAATTCTGTGTTCTGCATATGTTCGAGTTCAGTGTCGCAGCCACCCAAAAACACAGAGCAGACACAAGACTGCGAGGGAGTGCGAGCGATGAGGAGTGCTCGTTGGTGGTGGCTTCAGCACAGGCAAACCGTGAAGACAGAAGAAAGGCAGTCCAGCCTGCAGCTCGCTTGCTTGTTGCGACTCCGCATGATGATTCGGACGTGCAATAAGGTAAAGAAATACTGTATTTTCTGCAACCTCACAAGTTTAAAGATTCGATCGACAGCGCTGGTGGACGGCTCCAAGATCCCCTGGCATACGATGTATGCTAGCAAGTGCAATGAGAGCTTCATTGCAACAACAAGCCTCGACTACGAATCCTTCGAGAAACTTTTAGCAGTATTCTCATCGAAATACATAGTAAAGTCTGGACCTGGTATAAATATTAAATATCAATGAATTCACAACTAACAGGAAAGTAGGTCAGCGTGGGCGTCCCAGTCGATGCTCGCATAAGCATGTTGTTCTTGCGTGCCTGCTGCACTCGTATGCTGCTCCATTTGAGCACAAAACTCTGAGTGAGTTGTTTGGAATTCCCCCTTCAACACTTTCTCGTGTACTTTCAAAGGCCGAGATAGCACTGAGTGCTGCACTTCGAGATATCCCAGAGGCAAGAATTCAATTTCCAAACCTTGAAACACAGCAATCATGGGCTGACTCAGGTTGTTTTCGAGAGCCCAATGCCCCGAGGGTTGCATTCTTTCTTGATGGAAAGAACTACGATGTCCAAGAGCCTTCAAGTAGAGATATTCAAAACGCTTATTACAATGGTATGGACGGGGGTATTGATGTTTTAACTAATTACTAGGCTGGTTGCATTCGACATTCGTCACTGGGGTTTTACTCTACGGCGTTGATGGGACATTGGTTTGGGGCCAACACAACTTTCCTGGTTCGTGGAATGACAGCGAAATGAGCCGTCCACTGCAGGAACTTCTTCAGTCACCTGGAGTACTTGCACCGGAAGTCTGTGTTGCTGCAGACCCAGCGTTTCCTGTGAGCAAAGAGAACTTTGGCCGCATTGTCACGCCTCTCAAAGAGGGGGATTTAGAAAGAGCGTCGACAGATTGTCAAGATGCTATAATCGTAGTTAGCAATGCAATTACCTCGCTTCGTGAAGCTGCCGAATGGGGCATGGGATCTGCATCGAAAACTTATCGTGCCCTTTTGCTGCCTTTGCCGTACAACCCACAAATCAGGGCTCGTCGACTTTCAGTGATATATCGTCTCTACAATTATCGTGTGCGAAGCACGGGTATTAGCCAAATCCGATCTGTATTTCAACAAACACAAGTTGTAGATTAGCTTTAACTAGCTGTAACTCTACTTTGAATCTGACGTGCCCATCAATTTCGACATAAATGCCATCATTAGCATGTCATGTTTTTCCTCGCGTTTGCGTGCTTCACGTTCACGTTCATCGCGGTCTTGACGACGAATTTCAGCTTGTTCCATTCGCCATTGTTGTTCACGCTCTTCCATCTTCATCATAAAAGTCAATAACGCGTCGTTGGGAGCTGGAGCCGGCGGGGTAGACAGTTTTGCTAGAAAATATCAATGAATAAATGAGATAAAATTCTTACCGATGACAGCATCAAGAGAAGATCGTCGCTGCGCTGCCATTGACATTGCCGGCACTCCACGTTCTGGCTTTAATGCCACAAGAGCCTCTGGGGTTAAACCAAGGCGTGGAGAAGTTCGTGATGCATCAGGGACAAATACAGTATTTTCTTCGGTTGAATCTTCGTCGTCGTCTTCATGTTGGCTTGAGTTGACACACATTTCTGTATTGTTATCATTAAGCTCAAGAACAACTACGTGACTCTTGATGTCTTCAAAGATTCGCTTCGCTCGCTGGACTTCTGGGGGCAGTATGGGCCCCCAGAAGGCTTTGGTTTGTTTTTAAGGCCGAGAAACTTCAGGCGTAAGCTGTCGCTGTCTCGGTTTGGCCATTCAGTTGGAGCATTTTGATTAGAGGCATACGCAACATGTTCCCACATATTTTGCCCGAACGGTTTCAATTCCTCCACAAGCTCCAACAACCGTCTGGTGTCACTGTGCGTGAAATTGCGCGACTTCGCACGAGACTTATGGGAGCGCTCCATCGATGTTGGAGAAGGCAAAAATGGGAATGGCTGTTGTGGCGATTTAGCGACCGTGTATGTAACTAATATGCACATCTCTTGCACATATTTATTTGAATCAAAACATAGTCTTGTGAGACATATTCTACGTATCGAAGGCATTTGTGTCCAATTTGTGTGCAAAATTTCTTTAATATATGTGCATTCTGTGTTGACGTTTATTTGTGTCTGTGTTATTTTTGGGAGTCTTCCAATGGAGATTGGTACAAAATTCAAATTAGGAAATATCCAGCGAATCCACATAAATAGTTTGGTTTACTTTCGATTTCCCATTTGAAAGGATTTATTATGATAAAATTCATAGTTGTGAATTTCTTCGACGTAAGCATGGCAGGCCTTGTGCTTGACCAGGCAAGACGCTCAGAAATAATGAACTTTCGTTGAGCCAATTGAATGGTTGGGATGATGTTTTCGAAGGTGTTGCCACCTGTACCCTGATTCCCAACATGTGCTGTTCGTTTATATCGTGGGTTTTTGAAAAACCTCAAAAATCAACATATACGGATATTAAATATCGTTGTAGATCGTCAATTCCAAAGCATTGATTGAAATGCTTGTGACAATATCCTTTATGTGCTTCATAAAATCAAGAGTAGTATTTGGCAAAATCTCAATATTCTTGAAAGGGTTATGCCTTTTCACAGGTATTTTTCATCAATTTGATCAACATTGGGTCGTAAACTCAATTAATGTACGTTCTTGACATATGGACAGACAGGGAAGTACTACTCAAATACTGTAACCACTGATTCCTCACTCATTTGATGAGGCCACTAACATTCAATGGCAATATATAGTACTCACAGAAATGTTTTTCAAAGACGCCGGAAATCACTTGATAGGAAATTTTCCGGACTCTCAGTCAACGGATCAAAATTGGCAATTGGCAACACATATACGGATAATTATCCGGACTATATCCAGACTGGGTGAAGACATATCACAACGTTGAAGTCGAATATCTCACACTAAATTTGAATTAATATTATTGTCAATTTCATTCGAAATTGTGAGGGGTCCGAAATGTATCGATTTTTCAAATCAATCTGCAAATCGCTCAGCCAATCAGAATCGAGTATTTACCTAATTCACGCAAAACACACCCAGACACACGTGTAATTAATTTGGGACGTTTACCATACTTTCCATTTATACTTGACTTCAGTACAATCGAATCGATTTGGAATAGAATTCGATTTTGGTTAAAAATACAAATTTGGGTGAAAAAACCCAAATTTCGCAAAGATGCATTGTCGTCTGAACTGACACCTGAGGAATATGCCGAAAGAAGCAGACCTGAAAGCCACGCAGCGAAAGAGTGCGCTGCAGAAGCAAAGGAGATGTCAGAAACGGTCGGAGATTGCCTCCCTTAAAATGCTAGTTGCTCAACTTGAAGCGAAGCGACAAACATTGGCGGAAGGCTATGACCCAACAGCGGCATTGTCGTGGAAACAGGTGTCGAAAGCAATGCAGGATGAACTTTCACCCATTCAGCATGAAAATGTCAAGCTTAAACGAAAACGACAAGCATTGCTTAATTTCATCGCGACCATGACCAAGTGGATCAGTACTGCTAAGGATATCACGGTACGTTTGGAAGTTTGAGTTTGAATGACCACGATGGACAGCGAGGACCAGGGTCAATACTGCATTCGGCTTCCAATATGAGCCTCCACCTTATCACACTAAGTGCATTAAATCCAGACTGCAGGCGGCATGGCTTGGACTGGTTGACACAGATCCTGTACCAAAATACAAATTCGTTTATTGACCGCTATACTATGGAAGCACAACCTCCTTACTGCGTCTACGGCAACTTCCACGTGGATGTATCCGACCTGAAGAATGTTCAGCATGTCTTCCAAGCTCAGGTGGATATACCTTACGATATGGTTAATGTGGTGGATCCTGTTCGTGTCCATCTTGTTGATCGCCTCAGTGCTCATGACTTCTATACGAAGACGGTGACTGCAATCGACCCCGAGGTTTATCGTCTCCACTACTGCTTACACAACTGAACATCGTATTGTAGATTGTCCAACGTGTCTCTCCCCTCATGACGTATAAGCGACGTGTATCCGAAGATGCATCAGGAGAGTCGTGGGCGGTGAATGTCTTGTACCGTGAATTTCATGATCCCGATCGGGTGACTTTTGTCGGGCAAACCGTCGAAGATGACAAGTTTGAAAAATTTGCGTATTCCAAGCGGAAGAGCATCACATGGTATGCTCTTAACGACATCTTGAGTAAAACTTGAATAGGGTCGTCGTGACGAGAGTGGCTCCTTTGACAACAAGAGTGACGTTCATGAGCCTGTCATCTTTGGAGTACACGGAGCACGGCTTTCTCTCCCTGGAAAATCAAGCAAAAAATTACGGCCTCCAGTTGGATGGAAATGACCCAAGTATTACTGAAAAATATGCATCCCGACTTAAGGTTGTTGGTGATCCTGGTGTTGCGACGTATACTGCCTATTTAAATGACGTGGTGGAAGCAACGAAGGAGCGAGCAAATGTCCAGGACCACGAAGATTTACTGAATTTTTTCCTGCAATAGAGGAGCCGTGCGTCGTGCTAGCACTCTGATCTGACTTTGTAAGGATTCGTCTCCCTCCTACTTTAGCTAATTCAGATTTTTGAAGGCTATTATTTTGTCATTCAAGCTGCCCTTTGGGCCCCAATTCGATATTTGTTGTGTATTTTCGTCGTAGGCCTCACCGTGGGCGAAGCTCCGTCAACTGGGGATGGACTTACAGATTCAAGAGGGACTATGGTTCGTGGGTTTATACTTCGTAAATTCAGTCGCGATTCAAACTTTCAGCGTTTTGTTTCTTGCCCTGACGAAGATTTGCGCTACAAATGAAACAACTTGGCCAGTGTGAACACATTTCCGAAATTGAGATTCGCCAGCTCATCACACAGACACTCGACAAAGGATAACGTCATAAGAGCAATTTGAGCATTCCTTCATGGTAGGCGTCGTCAGTTTACTACAATTGGATGCACACCAGTCACTCCAAATTATCCTGTAGACTGTTGACCGAGGAGCATTTTGTCACTGAGGGGTGAGCTTTCTCCTTCAGCTCCCCATCGAAGCGCTATAATTTTATCAAAAATGATTTTTTTATGCTTGGATATGCCTTCGTTAGTCTTTTCATTAATATCTTCAGGCAGACCCATATTGTTTCGTAGGTCGACTGAAACTGTCCCCTATGTATGCTCGCTAGGTGACAAACATGGGGGGCGAGGCAACAAGCATTTCATGGATGTTCCATCATAGTTACACTAATTTCAATTTTCAGAGTAATTTCAGAGTAATTTCAGAGTAAATATTGATACTTTAAATAGTGTAAGACATGGACATCTTTGCCATTGTGTTGTGTCCGGAAATCGTAGAAAGGATTTGCCTACTGTTTTTACTCTAACTTGATTGGCTTAAAATCAACAGATTTTTTGGTGATGTCAGCTTCTAAACGCACTGTGTTGCCTGCCCATCGAATTTCTCTCACTACTGTACTCATTAAGATTAAATAAAGGGTGATTTAGAAGATGCTGTTAGACCATCACATCATCGATGATGCATGCCACCGATTCGCACTTAGAAAAAAGCGCCTAATGTATATGATGCGGCAAGCATTGAAACAAACTTATGGACTACTGCTGCGGATTAAAATCTGTCCTCAGTGAATACATATAATTGCAATGATCTTTGCTTGCGTTTAGCAGGAACTACAGCAATAAATTAACATATACTTAGCATGCCATTGGTGAGGCTAGGACTCAATTACCTCGTTTTGATGTATGCTTGCAATGCGATGCAACTGATCCAGTGGAAGCGTTTAACAGATTTCAAAGTTACATGTCATTATGTTTGCAGTTAAATGACGCAGAAACACCAAAATGTAGCTAAAGTACATGTAACCACGACTCCACAATACTGTTTCCATGATTCAATCGCAATTGGCTTAATGAACTATTGTAAACTCCAGCGTTACACGCCAAGTTGCAATAAGATTTTAAGAGTTTAACACATCGTATACACCACAAAAAAGAATGACAATCAAGTATGTGTTGAGGGTAATTTGTTAGCTTTGTATTACTCTATTCAACTATGAACTTGTTGCCCTGTCGTGCTTGATGATGGGCTTGATCATCAAGCCTTGATGACCAGGGGCAAAATCGGAAATTTTGACCAATTAGAGATCAATATGACTGGTAGAAGATTTGATTCTACGATTTCGATAAAATTTCAGACTAAATTTTTGACTTGGTTTTATTATTGAATCTACTCAAATTCGAAAAGGTGAAACAGAAAATGTAGAAAATATCCTTCTACTTTTTGCCATACGACAGCAATATTTTCCTACGAAAGTTGCACTATGTTGTGTTGTCGAGGAATGTCATCCGACGCGGCCCAGCGCGCCTTGCAGAGAAAGAGCGAGCTACAGAGACAAAGAAGAACGCAGATACGATCTGAAATAGCCTCTCTTCAAAAGCTTGCTCGAAAACTCGAAGCTAAGCGAGATGCACTATCGGAAGAGCACGACGCAACAGCACCGTTGTCGTGGAAGCAAGTGGCGAAAGCCATGCAAGACGAGCTTTCGCCCATTGAACATGAAAACGTCAAGCTCAAACGGCAGCGACAAGCTATGCTCAATGTCATCACGACCATGACAAAGTGGATCAGTGCTGCCAAGGACATCACGGTAAGTCTCGCATTAAGTGCTCAAGTAACATTAAGTATAGCGAGGACCTGGATCAATACTGCATTCTGCTTCTAACATGAGCCTCCATCTTGTGACGCTATCTGCATTAAATCCTGACTGCAGGCGGCATGGCTTGGACTGGTTGACACAGATCCTGTACCAAAATACAAATGCATTTCTCATGCGATACGCCATGGAAGCACAACCTCCTAACTGCGTCTACGGTGACTTCCACGTGGATGTATCCGACTTGAAGAATGTTCAGCATGTTTTCCAAGCTCAGGTGGATATACCTTACGACATGGATAATGTGGTGGATCCCGTTCGTGTCCATGTTGTCGATCGCCTCAGTGCTCTTGACGTGTATGCGAAGTCTGTGACTGCAATCGACCCTGAGGTTTGTCGCCTCCACCTTTGTTTTGGAAGTTGTCTGTTTTTTTGTAGATTGTCCAACGTGTCTCTCCACTCATGACATATAAGCGGCGTGTATCTCAAAGTGGTGTGGCAACATGGGCGATGAATGTCTTGTATCGAGAGTTTCAAGAGCCAAACCGAGTGACTTTTGTCGGTCAAAGTGTTGAAGACGACAAATTCGAGAAAGTTCCATTTTCCAAACGGAAGAGCATGACATGGTATAGAGCGATGGATTTCGCATCACTTAGTTGTCCCCACTAGGGTCGTCGTGACGCGACTTGGACCATCGATGACGCGAGTGACTTTTATGAGTCTCTCTTCTTTGGAATACAATGACAACAAATTTCGTTCGCTGGAAGATCAAGCGCGACGTTATGGTTTCCAGTTGGATGGAAATGACCCGATGATCGCTGAAAAATATGCATCCTCCTTGAAGGTAGTTGGCGATCCAGGAGTAGCGACGTACACGGCGTATTTGGCAAACGTGGTGCAAGCTTCCAAGGAGCGAGAAAAAGCCAAGGACCAAGAAGACTTGCTGTCTCTCTTTTTGCAATAATCTGTGCGCCATGAATTGTACCTTGGACAACAGCAGTTTGTGCTCTCTCCAGCAGTTCATTCCGGAGGGCAAGATAGGTCAAGCAGGCTCAACGGTAAAACTTGTTTCAATTGTTCATGAGCTAATTCCAAGTGTGCGTAGAGGGCGATGTGGTTGCCCAGCTGGCCTTAGAATCCCAAGTTGGTGTTTCTTTGTGTCGTGATAAGTTAATGCCAGTCAGAGAAAGGTGTGAAGGTTGAAAGATAGTGCTTCTCTTTTAGCCACATCCGTGAAAAGGAATTGGAGTGCCCAGAAGGCATCCTCCCCAACTCAAATACCCGCGTTGATAAATTTTCCGCTGATCCATTCAACATGATCCACATCAACTCAACATTGACCAAAGGTTCCTTTTGTTCCCCCGTGTTCGATGGGAGTTCGATTGCGATGGCATATCAAGAACGCAATCTAAACTGTCGCTTTGATATCATCCATGAAGCTCAAATACTCGAGGATATCGCGGCAACTGCGATATCGTGCATTTCTTCATTAATGGACTCGACCGACAACTGTGTCCCTTGATTACGAAGAATCTCGTCTCATCGTCATCTCAATGGGATAATGCTCGCAACACGACATAGCCAACTCGTATTCACTTAATCAACTGAACATTTGACGGCATTCCCGCTATAAAGATGCTCAAAGGCTTGCAAACGGAAATGCCATCGAACTCTCAATAAATTTGGTCCATTCTGTCGATGCGAAGTGCTCAGCAATAGCGGCAAACAGTTTGGTCGGCCTCACGCTCACGAAGATCTCGACGGACTAACATGACCAGCCTCCGATCATCAGCGAATTTTTTCAAAGTAGCGTGTCAAACACCGAATGTGTTTTAATGAGGATAACTTTGCGTCACGCATCCCGTGGAAGTCCCCCAACTGACGACACTTCCAGCTTTCCGTCTCACTTTTTAATTTACTTTGTCCTTCCAACCTCAAGATGGTGTTTGTTCCTCCGACGATTCAACCTGACCATGGCTACGTGATTCTCGTCGTTGTCCTTGTTGCCTTTGTGAATGTCTGGGCTGGCATAAAAGTTGGAGCTGCTCGTCGTGCTTACAATATCAAGTACCCCAGGTAATGACCACACTACCGCAATTGCCAAGTGACAATCCTCTTTTAGATGTACGCTGAAAAGAGCGATGAATACTTTCTCGAATTCAACTGTGTCCAGCGTGCGCACCAAAACATGGTCGAGAACTTGCCGGTCTTCTTGTAGCTTCTCATTGCCTCCTCGTACGTCATTCGAATCGGATCTATGATCTCAATGCAAGTAGGATTTACCGTCCCATGTGGGCTGCTTTAGCTGGTTTGATTCGCGTGTTGAGATTCATTGTGTACGTGATTTCGTACTCGTCGGGCGATCCCGAGAAGCGATTGTATGGCTCCTTTGGTGAGCATATTAACTCTTGGGAAGATCACAATTTATCTCTACATAGGATTCTTGGGCCTCCTCGTGTCGGTGGGTCTTTGCTTCGAGGCTGCCTTCCGCTTGGTTACAGCGTAATCGAATAATCTACTGATTGTTGATAATTTCATCAATTTTCTGTGGATCGCACTCCATCTAAAGCACGTCAACTTGTCCAAACCTTTGTTAGCTTACGGCTTAACATCCACTGTCCGAACTGACTTGGCGCGCCGTGCCGTGACAGGGCGACATAGAGAGCCTTTCCTGGAGGATTTGAAACCGACAGGTATCTTCACATTGCATGACAAATCTGAAATTTCCAATGCATTATGTGCGTTTGTATGAAAAGCTCGACTCTCGCCCGGGTAGTTGTTTGCAAGGATTTTGCATTGTCCTTGCAAGCATCTTGTTCATGTCATACATGGTTGACTCGCTCGTGAGAATACAACATCGTGAGAGTTACGACAGATCGGTTACACTTTACCATCTCAACGGATTACGTTGATCAAGATGACCTCGAAATCATGCGGAATGATCTTCACCGATCGAGATCATTCATTGTTTCAGTGGCATTCGTCGTTGTTTTGTTCTGACAAACATCATGGAAAGAATAGAGCAGTCGGCATGGAACGTACGCCAGAGATAGGCCGCTTTGATAGGTTTTCATCATCTTATTTTCCAATCCACTTTGTACATTCAACATCGAGATGGCATTTGTTCCTCCTACGATTCAAGCCGACCATGGCTATGTCATCCTCGTCATTGTCCTCACCGCCTTTGTCAACTTCTGGGCCGGTATGAAGGTCGGTGCTGCTCGCAAGAAGTACAACATCAAGTACCCACAGGTTTGCATCATTTTTAGTTGACATGGACTGAGCTGTCCCGTAGATGTATGCTGAAAAGGGCGACAAAAACTTCATCGAATTCAACTGCGTCCAGCGAGCCCACCAAAACATGTTGGAGAACTTGCCAGTGTTCTTTTCCATTCTCGTCACCTCCTCGTAAGTCATGACCATTCTATTTGAGAACTCACTTGTACAAGAATCTACCGTCCCATGTGGGCTGCCATCGCTGGCTTGGTCCGTGTCTTGGGTTTCATTGTGTACGTGGCTTCGTATGCTTCGGGCAGCCCTGAAAAGCGTCAGTACGGCGCATTTGGTAAATAATTGGAGCAACCTACTGACTCACGCTGACATTTAGGTTACCTCGGTCTCCTCGTGTCTATTGGCCTTAGCTTCGAAGCGGCCTACCGTTTGATCACTGCTTAAGTGATAATGTTATCCTTTTTACTCCAGTATGGTTATTGAGACTTCATGCCACGCGTTGAGACTGATCCTGCTAGTGGTTCATTCTCACCTTCTGCAAAAGAAACTTCAGCAACACTGGAGCGCAGCTCCAATGGATTCAACAGCACATCATCAATGCCTTTGCAACCTGGATCAGTGTGTCTGTCTGTTCACTTCGCCATTGGCGGACCAAAGAATTATGTTAACGTAAATCACCAGTCTTTGCCCTCGATTTCAGTCGTTTGCCCCTTTTCTTTTTCACGTGTCTAATTATTCTATTATAACCAATCGTTCCTTTTAGGGGGATTTATTTGATTATGATTGGCTAAACAGTCTGATGGAGAGAAACCTTCAAACCACATACACATCGGATCAGCATTTTCGCAATGCCAACCCACGTCAAGCACACGTCTGAAGTGATTCAATCAGCTATCGACAGAGTCCTGGCTGGTGAGAAGCAGAAGCATGTGAGTTTGTCGACAGGAATACCATACCGCACATTAAAGTACTACATGTCCATGCATCGCCGTGGGATGCCAATTAAGGCAAGCCGTATGGGCCCACCGCCAACTCTGCCACCAGATTGTGAAGAAAAGATTGTGCAATGGATTTTGGGCATGCAACGGGATGGCTTTCCTGTGGCCCGGCAAGACGTCCTCATGAAGGCGAATGAAGTTTGTCAGCTCCTTGGAATCTCTGAAATGACTCAAGGTTGGTGTACGAGATTCATGAATAGGCATCCTCAATTGACGACACGTCAATCGCAAGTTATCTCCAGAGTCCGCAATGAAATCGACTTGGACGGTGTTAAAACTCTCTTTCATACCCTGGTGAAACTCATTATTGAAAATAAATTGTCGTCGGATAGGATATTTAACATGAACGAAACAGGCTTTGGCTCTCGACGCAAGTCACGATGAGTGATTGCACTAAAAGGCTCCTCAAATGTGTGGTCGAAGACCATTTCCTCCAATTTCCATCTCACTATTGTGGTTTGTGCGAGTGCCAATGGCTATATAATCCCCCCTCTGTTCATACTTCCTGGCAAGCGTATCGACAAGACGATTTCCGACGAATACTCCATCCCAAATTCGTCGGTTACGGCAAGCGACAGTGGTTTTATCAATGGATCAATTTTTCGCAAGTGGTTGAAGTTTCTGGCTGCCAATGTACCGCTCTCTGTGGAACGCCCTCTTGTCCTTGTCTTTGATGGCTATAAAGCTCACGTTTCGGACCCTGTGATTGGGTTTGAAGCGTGGAAGCTTGGGATTTTATTAGTGTGCCTCCCTGGGAACGCTATACATTTGGTGCAGCCTCTCGATGTCGCTGTCTTTGGTCCGTACAAGAAAAAGTTGAGACGTGATCTATTTCAGTTTATGGTAACCACGCCGTCAAGCAATGTTTCTAAACCTATGGCTGTTCGGTGGCAGTCTGCTTGGACTCACTCAATATCGTCTATAAATGTGGTGTCGGGTTTTCGAACTTGCGGCATTTACCCCCCTTCTTGGGTTGCAATGGAAAAGCGTTTGTCTCTATTTACTGCAAACGAGACGAAGTCATGTGAACTCGACGGATTATGGCTGCGCCATCGTGAGATGATTCAAACTGAAGTGCTCGTATTGCCACCAGAGACCAAGAAGCCGACTGGAAAGCGAAAAACAATTGAAGTCGCGGGAAGGCTGTTGACGAAGGAATTGGCGGAACAGATGTTGGACGAGCAGCCCATTCGACCACAACGAAAGTCCAAAAGGCCAAAACAACATCGATCGAAGGTAGTTGCCGTTGAGCCCAGTGAGTCATTTTTCAATCCTGACGATAATGTCCAAATTTACATGCTTTGATCAAGCAGAATCAAGATTTTATCGCATCGATTGTCTGTTGCCAGTCCAGATCACCCGTTGCGTAATTCAGCAAGTGACTCATCTCCTCTTTGAGCACATAACTTGTGAAATAGAATAACTTTGGGCAGGGATAGGGGTGTTATTAAATTTGAGAGGATATTTCTGTGAACAATTAAATTTTTGGCCAACTGTTCAGTGTCTGCCCTCTTCATACAATAATCAAGTATAAAAGGGGGCAAAACACTGATTTTTTCAAGGTCGATGGTTCGTCTTCGAGCCGCGCTGGACGATAGTGAATGATGCAAACTCTGTACAAATTTATATTGTCTTATAGAGCTGCGTTTCTCAGACACATCCATGTGTCGTGGGTCGGCCAATCTTTTATGGATCGTAAGATATGGCAAAAAAGCTAAGGGGTCGATATTGAGGGCAATGACTGGTGATTTACGTTAGTGAGCTCTCGACACACACGAAAACATAAACAATGAACGGATAACATTGTGGCATTTTAAATCCTCACAGCATGAATGATTTGACACCTCTTCTCCGCAAGGTTTCTCTGCCAGAAGTGTCCTCAACTACAGAATCGCCCACAATGAAACACAGGCTGTACCATTGAATATGCTCGAGCATGCACAACCAAGTTAAGTTTGGCGTCCTAGCGTAGCAAAGGTCAAACTCAACTAGAATTCCACTGGATTTGGCGTGGTGAATAGAGTTTGGCGTGGTCAGCCAAATACCGCTCCAAGTAGAGGCGTCTCATGAACTTTATCGACTTGTTTGTTGATGATGATTCAATTGAACACAAGTTGTTGCGATCGTGGCTCAAGATGACCATGAACAATCGGCTCCAAGGGAGGAACTAAGGAGCACCCAAATCAGGGCTCCACGACACATGGTCATATGGATGACAGGTGAGACATGGAAACCGTCCCACTTATTGATTGAAACAATGCATCTTATATAAAATTATATAAATATAAATATGAATTTATAGAGGTATCAATATATTTGGAAATGATGAATAAAAACACCAGTTATATACTGTACCCCCATAATTCGAATACTTTTAGGACTAATACTATATTTATCCCTTAGTCGGCGGCTGATGCAAGTTTGCATCACAAATGAAATTTGGAGTAATTTTTTAATCATAAAATTTGAACAACAACGATTGGTGAAAATCTAATTAGATCAGCGAAAAACGGACATTTCAGCCAATCATAATTGATTATGATCAATTGCGTTTGAAACGACAGCGTAACGTATTCAGCGAAAATGAGCGACTCCAGCGATGAACCATGTGTCGACGACTCGACATATGACCTGGATACTATGCGTGTAGCATCAACCATGCACCGTCTTTTGATGGAAGACATCACAAGCAATATCGATAGCGACTCCGAAAACGAGATGATGGACGAGTCTCAAACAGAACCTAACAACCCATACAGCCCCATTACGCCCAAATTTCCTCGTCATGAGGCTATCCTAACGCTTCCTTCTCAATTACCTCGTGACATTGTTACCCCTCTTAGTTTGTTTCATTTACTCATTACTCACCATGATTTGGAGTTGATTGTAACAAACACCAACATCTATGCAGCAAAAAATGGTGCGATTGACTGGAATCCGATCTCATTCAACGAACTTTGTGTGTGGATTGGAATTGTTTTGTACATGGGGGTCTTTTCTGTATCATCTCCTTTGGATTGTTGGAAAATCGACAATAAATGTCCTCGATACCCCCTTTTGTGATTTCATGACTCGCGATCGCTTTCGTGAAATCAAGTGCTACTTCATGTGTCCAATCCTAATGATCCCAAAACCACATGGTTCTCGAAAGTGGAGCCATTAGCGTCGAATTTGAAAAAGAATTTCCAACGATATTATGTCCCAGAGACCGATTTGAGCGTTGATGAAATGATGATACGGTTTGCAGGGCGCAGCTCCCATAGAGTACGCATTAAAAACAAGCCTATTTCTGAGGGCTTCAAAGTCATATCTCTTTGTGGTCATGGATACTGTTTTGCGTTTGAATTCATTTCAAGAATTGAAAAACCAGATGTTGCACCCATTACAACTTTAAATGACACTGGGTCAATTGTAGTTCACTTGGCAAAGTCACTGCCATTTTCACGAAAGCAGTTCAATATCTTTATGGACAATTTCTACTCAACTATCCCTTTGTTTGAGTATTTAAGAGGTATTGGCATTGGTGCTTGCGGAACAGTCCGTTCAAATTCTAAGTTGTATCCAAAGGAAATGAAATTTCGTGGCAAGAAAAGTTTAAAAGTCTACTGGAACACATTGAAATTTATGGATGTTGGTAATGTTTTGGTCGTGTTTTGGATGGATAATGGTCCTGTTCAAATGCTATCGACAATTCATCATGTAAATGGCCCTGAATGGTTCATAGAACGAGATAGAACTCGCCCTAGAGAGACATCAACGAATGCAAACACCGTACGAAAAGTCTTTGGAGATCAAAGTAGAAAATTACTTGAAATTCCTCGAATTATTGATGACTACAACCACTCCATGAACAATGTCGACATCTGCGATCAATATCGAAGTTACTACTCATTACAGCTCAAAACATTTCGAACTTGGATGCCTCTTTTCTTTTGGCTGCATGATACTGTGGTTGTTAATATTTTCACTATGTTTCGGAAAGTGATGCCAGGCAAATCTAGCCACAAAGACTTTCGTTTAGATCTTGCTTGGGCTCTCATTATTGCTGCTTCTGGCGATGGTGTGACACGGAAACGACGTCGTCTGTCAGCTGTTGTACTAGACAGGCCAATCGCACCTCAACAAACAGCATACATTACAACTAAAATGACCGACTTGCCTAAATGTCGATTCCATCCTGCCGATCACCTGCCAATGTACTCTGAAACTAGAACTCGTTGTTTCTTGTGTCGGTTCAACATGTCAGCATCCGATGAGCCCAGGCTAGCGCCACAAACTGACATTGTATGCTCGTACTGCAAAGTTGCTCTGTGCTTATCAAAAAAACGCAATTGCTTCGTTGATTTCCACCAAAAGGGGTGATCGGCATCATATGGTTGATCTTTCATACTGTACAAGTTTCATGTGTTTTCAATTTAATATTGAAAGTTGTATGTATATTGTGATGCATTTTTGCATCGAATCCGTCGTCGACTAAGGGATAAATATTCATTGTTATCATTTCTTTTGTTCAAAGATTCCGACGAGTGACCTCTATTAGTTTATAATCTTGGCAACTTATTTTGCTAAACCGTGGCTAAAACAGAGATAACGTCGTAGAACTTGCCAAGATTATAAACGAAAAGAGTCAGGGCTGAAGTGATAAATGGTGTCGAACGGTTGATTGTCATACAGATATTAATGTACAGCGCTTCGTCTCAGATTTGTAGAACAACGGGCATTCGGTCGTAATGTAAGTAAGAACCTATCGGAATAGCCAATGCTTCCCATTGCATTATCTCCTAACGTTAACACAACTACAACATTCGTTCTTGTCTCCAGTGCCTGTGGTTGTTCCAAACACTGAACCACAAGTGCAGATTTAATCGATATTGTGTTAACTAAAGCCTCAGCAACACTCACAATGGGAGTCGCATTGACTTCCGCGAGAAATCTTTGAGGTTTACTCTGGTTTATCGCCGAGAGATACGGCTTTAGTTCGCTCGGCACATAGCAGCACTCGGATCTCTTGAGAGCACCAAGTGTAAGATACATCCCGGTGGTCCAGGCGAATTACCACGAGGCGAACGTCCACCTTAACAAGTGGGCATTGGTTTTCACATTTTTGGATTTGAGCACTTGTTTATTGACTCGTTCGAGTAGTACAGTTTACATACATACATATATTGTTGTTTTCGTCCATAAAAATTTAATACATTCGCCTATTCGTAATATTATTGGTTGAAAACCAGCTTCGAATTCATTTACCCATATTTTTTCAAAATTGTTCATGTACTTACTTGTAGGCATGAAATCCTAATTATTTGTCTATCTAATTATTATTGGTTACAACACTGCTACTTTAATTTATTTGCCTTTCTAGTTTTAATTGGTCAAAACCCTGCTACGACGTCTGTTCCCCATTTTTCTTCTCCTTAATTGGCTAAATCCCCTCCATATTACTTGGTTGAAATTTATCCCAAATTTCCTCGATTTCATTGGTAGATTTCGCAGGGAATGGGCGTACTGTCTTCCAATTGGTTATTTTACTCGCAAACAGTTACCGGTGCCTTTTTATTCTTCACTTTACTTGAGAAATGCAACGCCGCATCAGCTATGCTCGCTCTGGTTGCCCTGCTGGTAGCCCTCGCTCAGTCACCCCTAGCGATGGTTTTTTATCTGCTAGCGATGGTTCCCTCTATCTAGGTGGTGGTGGTGGCTCCCTTACTCCTGGTAGTGGCTCCCTTATTCCTGTTAGTGGCTCTCTTTTTCCTGGTGGTGGTTCCCTTTTTCCTGTTGGTGGTTCCGTCTTTCCTTTTGGTGGCTCCGTTTCTCCTGGTGGTGGCTCTGTTTATCCTGGTGATGGCTCCTTTTTTCCCATTGGCAGTTGCTCTGTTTACCCTAATGGTGGTCCTGACACCTCCCAGGTTATCGTTAACTATGATGACACTGGCGACTCCCAGCTTGATGACTTTGATAATGAAGAACATCTACACTCAGTTGGTGACGGTCGAACCCACTCCATTCCACCGCCTCCAATCAAGTCTTTCTCCTCCTTAGACGATGCTTTGACTTCGTTGCATGACTGGACGTTAATGAATGGTTTCAATGTGACTCGCAAGAAAAAGACGGCTACTGAAGTACTGTACATGTGTGACAGGGGGGGGGTCATCCGAAAAATACACGAAAACTACGATATGAAGATCGCAAAAGAATGTTGCGTGGGTCAAAGAAAATTGGATGCCTCATGAGGATCAAAATTGTGTTTAACGAAAATCAATGGAATATAGTATATACAAGAGATGGTAGTACCTTACACAATCACCCACCGACGAATCATGCGTCTGTCCATCCAGACCATCGTCGTCGAGCTGCTGCCTCATTTGTGCAACCGCCTGTCCCCTCCATTGCAGCACTTATGGACCTGGAAATAACCTCTGGCATTCCAACCTCTCATATTCATGCTACGATGCAAGTTGTGAATTCACACTCCTTGATGATTGCTAAGGATATTTCTAACAGGAAATCAAAAAATCGTCACCAACGTTTGTCTCGTAATACCGTTGTGGAAATGGTTTCTTCTACAGTCATGGCTGCCACCCTGAGTCCAACCAGCTACAATACATTTTTTGGGCTCACCCTACAATGATTCAGCTTTACAAGCAATGGCCCTCAGTCTTAATTGCCGATTGTACATATAAAACGAATTCGTATAACATGCCATTGCTCAACATTGTCGCAATTTCAGGATTGAATACAATAATTCCAGTGGCTCAGTGTCTAATGCGTGGCGAAACTGAGGAAGATTATTGTTGGGCTTTCAGAGCCCTCAAAGATTTACAACAGACACATGGAATTGACACTCCCGACATTATTATTACAGACCGCGACTTGGCGTGTTTGAATGCTTTGAGCTCTGTTTTCCGTGATATACCAAGCATTATTTGCCATTGGCACATGTTTAATAATGTTCTTGCCAAGTCGAGGCGAGTTCTTGGCCAAATTCCAGTTGAAAACGCAAGCAACGTGGGTCCGCGTTTCAAGAATTCACCTGAGACTGATTCGTTTATGTCTAAATTCTCACAAACTATAAATTCAAAAACGATCCCCGAGTTTTCTCTCAATTGCAGTGCCTTGCGAACAATGAGCTTGACGATGGCTGACTACTTAGACCGACATTGGTGGCCTTACAGGACCAAGCTGGTTCAGTGCTGGACTAAAAGTTACAAGCACCGAGGATATCAAGACACCAGTATTGTTAAGGGGACGCATGCTAAAATGAAACGATGGTGAATGAATTCGCGTGGTGATTTACTGCATCTCATTGAGTCGTTCATGCACTGGTGGAGTACTACTTCAAATACACTTACATGGCGTATCGAGCACAACGATGGTGAATGAATTCGCGTGGTGATTTACTGCATCTCATTGAGTCGTTCATGCACTGGTGGAGTACTACTTCAAATACACTTACATGGCGTATCGAGCACAACGCTGTAGTAACACCATATCTACTTCATGGAAGGATTTTTTCCGGTGTCGTCCGAATTACTTTTGTATGGGCTCTTTCTGCGATCTATGTTTTACTTAAAAAAGTCAAAACGACAATTGCAAGAGGTCGCGAGATATCTCCATGCGAGGGCACATTTCGTGCTATTAATGGTCGGCCATGTATTCACGAAATTATAAACCTCATTCGATCGTCCGGAAGGCAAATATTTCTCCCTACGGACTTTGATCCGCACTGGTGGATTCGTCCACACTCGTACAACTCGCGAAACGATCGAATTCTAGAGCCGGCAACGTTAGTTCGACGCCAAGTGGCGGGGGCAAGTACTCGTAGCCATCAAACGAATCATGGGGTCAATTCCACCAGAAGAGAGCCAATCTGGCCAGAAATTGTCGATTTTAATCATGCAGCCCAGCCTAATACCAGTGAGCCGGTTCTCCCTCCTCTTTCGTCTTTGGTCCGTGAAGTATTTCGGTAAAGTAGAATACTAGTAAGCTTTTACGACAAGTTCATAGAAATATATATTTTCAATTGTGTCTATACATGATATCCTTCACAGTGTTTTCCTCGGTAGCTGTCATTGTTATGGCTTGCGGTCAAATTTCACATTGTGTCCACATTGTACACGACTGTTGTGGTCTTGAGTTGTATTATTTGAATGCTTTGTTCATGGATTTGTTATTGCTCATGTACTTGCCATGAACTCTGCCTTTTGGTCTCGTAATTTAGCTGATACTGTAGTCAGTGTGTGCACCAATACATGTACACAATCCAACTGCTGCCAATAAGTGGGACGGTTTCCTTGTCTCACCTGTCATCCATATGACCATGTATTGTGGAGCCCTGATTTGGGTGCTCCTTAGTTTCTCCCCGGCTCCAAGCAAGACCGTGTTGCTCATTGCTGTTTAAACAACTGCTTTACAACAGCCAAGCCATGTGTTTGACCGCACTCACTTTGAAAAGTATTTCAAATGACTCATTCAGCTGCTCAATGAAAGCGTCAAGAAGCTCATCTTCGTCAGCTTTGAAATTTTCTGGTGCCATTTTGAAGATGAAAGTGAGGTGGTTTCCATTATTTGTACGTATCATTTGGCGTTAGGATAGAAAACTGCTGCTGGGCTTGTTCCAGCAAGCACGCCAAATTTTGCATGTGCTGGATATGATTTACTACTGCAGTACTAGTATATTGTAGTATGATAAAATAGCGTGGTCGCTCTGGGCATGCTGAGTCATGTGACCCACTATAGCTCCTTGAGGCACTCTTCGTAGCTGCAAAATTATCGGCTAGGCTGCTACTGACCACAGCCTTGCTTTGAGTAATTGGAAAGCGCAATCAATCACTGCTTCCAAGATGTTAGCCACGGCCCCTTACAACATGCCAGCCGGAGCTAATTTCAAGAGGGCGTCGTACATTGAGCCAAAACTTCGATGTCTTGACAACGACAGCATTAATGCTTCACCGCGCGGGACGCCATCGAGAGCCAAATTCGTTCCAAGGGGCTGGAAACTTGTCGGTCCACACGGCCGCATCCATGTGGAATGCTCTTCTGGCCAGATTTGGTCGTCTATCCGGAAAGTCCAGTTGTCCGGATAAAACAATTGACGCCCAAATCATGAAGAGCGCCAAAGCAACAGCTACGGACAAAGATGTCTGGGTCGAGAAGAAGCGCAAGAGGCTTGAGAGAAAGATGGAAACACAGAGATTACGTCGAGAGAAGGTCAGAGTTGAAAGCATCGAGCTTCGCGATGCGTTGCAAGCTCTAGAACGCGAGCTTCATCAATTAAACCATCGAGCTGAAAAACCCATGGATTTGCTGCTTGAGTGGCACGACGTGGCGCAATCTCTCGAAGACGACAAGATGCGAACAGTAGAAGAAAGAACGCAGCTCATCACGCAAGTCAAGCAGTTGAAACGCCTGTATACCCGCCTTTCTCAATGGGTCTCGACAGCCTTCGTGACACAGGTTTTGTGATGCAATATTTATGCCCCGTTCAAGCCGGCACTGTAGGATCCAACAAGCACATTTCAAGCCGTTGGCTTGTGCTTGAATCATGTGAACCTTCTTGCACCCCCAGATTGCAGGAAACATGGTCTCGACTGGCTGACACTTGTTCTGGGCCACAATACCGAGAGTATGTTTCAAAAGTACGCGTTCTACACCCACACCATGTCGACAAGCGACGATGGTCTCTTAGCAGCATCTCGTATTGACTTGGATGCACTGGATGTTTTACAAATTGGGCTTGAAATTAATCTGCCTGGAGATCTAAGTGCTGCTCATGCTGCCGTTCATGAACACGTGGTTAAACCACTCAGCAACACAGATCATTTTGAAGGATCAGCCATCTTGATTGACCGAGAGGTACATCTCTGACTCGAAGAAGAATGCTAATTTATGTTTAAATGTAGCTGGCAGGCCAAATATCAACGTCAATGAGCTACGTCCGCCGCACTTACGAACGTGGGCTTCTCCGTGTGCAGAATATACTATATAGGACATTCCACGACGCGCCGCGGAAGCGAATTGTCATCGTGGGGCAAAACATTCCACAAGACGAAGCGTTTGGAGATGCCAATGCTGTCAATATTAAAACAATGACATGGTATGGCCATTTCAATTCTATTTCGGAGCTCAGTTTCGACCGTAGGGTTGTCCTGGATCAAATAGCCCCACAGATGACGCGACTAAGATTGCTCGGGCTTTGTTCACATATGTTTGGACGACAGTCTGATGGCCCACTACCACGAGAAGTAGAGGCCAAGTCATGGGGATGTGATCTCTCCAATTATCCAGACAATGTCAAAGACGATGTATACACAAGACACTTGTACAGTATGACAACTCCTTCCAAGGAAGCATGGGGTGGCTTCTTACGGGCTGCTAAGCATGCTCTAGAAGTAAAGAAAGAAGCTTAACATCTACAACGATGAACTTTGGCCGCTTGAACTGATCCTTCACTTTTGCCGTCGAGCAATTTTCAGATTTCCCACACCAAGTGATGCAGGAGACTGGCAATAAATGCCCACACGAAGCTCAACAAGTTGGCTCACGGGCCTGGAGTCTAAGACTTCTGCAAACTAGCTCCCGATCTCTGTTGAAGCGCTCCAAATGGCTCAGAACAGGCGCATGTCAACTATCTTGTCATCTCGAGTGGCATTATCAACCCCCTGTCAGACCAGAAACCGCTCTGAGGAACCACCTGGGCCATTGCTTCAATATAAAGTCTAGATCTATCCAAAGACCAAGCACGCGACATGGATATCACTTCCCCCATAGCGCGACGATTGTGATGTTTGTTTCTACAATTTTTTACACACATGAAGAGATTTTCAATCTCCCCACAACACGCCGCTTCTCGACCACGACCTTGTCGTATATCCTGGGGATCTACGAATGTATAGCAGGCGTATGATGGACGGAGTAGTGCGCTTAATACGCAATTATACGGCGATTCTGCGGCAATCCAAGTGGCCGAGGATCACCGCACCCATTGTGCATTGTTACCGAATTTCCGGGTTCCGGATAATTGACAACTTTTCGATTTATCCAGTCGAGCTCAATGAAAAAGCGTATGAGCGACGACGATGACGGAGCAAAGTTGATTCCAACACCGCTGGCGCTGGGAGATGGTCTCGGTCAACTAGACTGTGGACTTGGCACTAGTATTCCAGTCTTTTATCTGCCCAATGAATACCGCGCAATCCGCTTGTATAGGCCGACTCTGTGGAAACAATTGGTGTACGGTGTGGCATCGATCCTATCGTTTGGAGTGCTTCCACTGGTTTCGTACTACGTACCGCTCCTCCAAGCTGCATGTACCTTAACACCACTCTCGTCGGCGTATTTTGCGACTGTTGTCTTGGTGCAGCACATGGAATCGGGCATGTGGGAGACAATCTCAGTCCACCATGATGACTGGATTTGGTTCGAGTTTCGAAAACATCGCTATGTATTCGACGAAGCTCATGGAGTCTTCCAGAGATGCAGCGCTACAGTCCACGCTACGCCTCTTGCATCTGTAAGACCACGTCTTCAGACTGGGTAAGCAATGCCGTTCTGGTAAAGACTATGATCTCCACTACCATGTAGGTACTCTGACGACGTCGCTGCCAAGCTCAATCGATACTTTGGTCCCAATTTGCTCGATATTTCGCTTGAACCACTACACAAAATTCTTCTTGAGAAAGCTCTTCATCCTTTCTATCTCTTTCAAATCACCTCGGTCTTTCTGTGGCTTTACGAGGCATACTATACTTATTCCTGCATTATCCTTGTCATGAGCGTCGGCTCTTTGCTTTTCGAAGGCATTTCACAAGGCACCAACACGCGAAAACTATACGATCTCGTCCAAAAAGATCAAGAGGTTGTCGCGAAGGTGTCATTTCCTCGCAACGACTTCTTTGACACTGTGAATAGGTTCTGCGAAGTCACCAAGTTGAAAATATCCCAGCCAAAAACCTAGTCATCGGCGGTTCATCCCATATATAACTTCTTTGACTCAAAGCTGTGACTCTAGATATTGTTGTCTTGGAAACTGGCTCAATACCAGCCGATATGCTCCTTCTCGAGGGAGAATGTGGCGTGGATGAATCGTCGCTTACAGGCGAAGGTACCAAACTTCTATTTCCTTCCGATTACATTTGGCGTAGCCATTCCTGTAAATAAACATAGCGCGCCCCCGAATGCCACCATCGACTCGACGTCAGTGCGAAATAAATACAAAGCTTCAGTCGTATCAGCTGGTTCCGCTGTCGTGCGGATAGATGCGCCTTGCAAAGCTATAGTCCTAGCAACGGGATTTCACACGAGCAAAGGCGAACTATTTCGGTCAATTGTGTGCCCCAAACCCATTCAATTCCAAGTCGAGAGGGACTCGTATCGATTCCTCGCAGCTCTTTCCATCCTTGCGGTACTCACAGGCTTGAAAAATAGCTACGATGCGTAAGTTGTGTATGACTGAGGTATTGATTCACTTGACGATAGGGCTACTCGAGGCCTCGGATTCATTCGAATCGTTGTCTCATGGCTGGATTTGATCACAATCGCAGTGCCACCTGCTCTTCCGCTTATTTTGAGTGTGGGAGTCGGCTATGCAATTCAACGACTCGAAGTTGATGGTATTTGTTGCATCGACAGCCCCAAGGTCAATCTTGCTGGCCATTTGACTTGTTTTTGCTTTGACAAAGTACTTTTCATGGCTATCTATCTCGTCCTCAACTTGGCTCTTTAGACTGGTACGCTCACGAAGGATCACATGTCGTTTGAAGGTGTTGATGTTGTGACTGCAAACGACACTCTGTCTGGACTCGTATCACTTGTTAAAAGTCCTCGTATTGTGCAATGTGGAGCTGGGATGTGTCACTCCGTCTACCAAAGCCAAGGTAACGTTTACAAAGTAATGGCACTGGAAAGAGTAATGTAGATGGTCTTGTCGGCTCACCGTTGGAAAAGAGCATGTTTGAGGCGTCAGGATTTGCGTGGCTCGATGACCAAGGCAGCCAAGTTGAAGACCCAGCCACTGGGGAACGCTTCACGTACATCAAAAAGTTTGCGTTTGATCCGGCATTACAACGGTCGTCTGTTGTTCTGGATAAGGGCCAAGTTTTTGTCAAGGTAGGCATTTTGTAGTTGTCACGTTAAAAATTGTCTAGGGCTCACCAGAAGCCATGATGGAGTGTTGTCTGTCCGTGCCCAAGGAAATACATCAAACTGTTCACGAGTACGCTAAGGCGGGCTACTACTGCATGGGCCTGGCGACTAAAACTCTGGAGGATGCCAACGCAATCGATAAATCCAATATTGCGAGAGCTCAAGTTGAGTCCAACCTGACATTCATCGGTCTTTTGCTCTTCTTGGTACAACTGGCAGACTAAATTCTTGACAAAGCATTTTAGAACCCAATCAAAGAGGAATCACCAGAGCTAATCTCCGCATTACAGAATGCATCGATCGACATTCGCATTATAACAGGGGACAACGCCTTGACTGGCATTCACGGTAAGTTTCACCTGGATAAAAATGATAACATTCGTTTCGAAGTTGCACGAGCTCTGGCGTTTGATCTCAAGCCCGAGGTGGTTCTGATCGACATGACAGTGAATGAAAATGGCGAGGAAGTGGTTTTGCATCACATCGATACTGGTGTTGTCGAGCCATATTCTCCCGATGGTTTCCTCCGATCAAGTGCAAATGCTGATTTTGCGGTGAGCTCCCTTGGTATATACTATCGTAACGATGATTTATCTAGTTGACTGGTGCTGCTCTCAACTGGCTGCAAACATCAGGAGCTCTAGATGTCGACTTGATTGAGATGGTCGAAGCGACAAAGATATTTGCTCGCATCCGACCCGATCAAAAGACATGGCTAGTACAGACTTTGATGGCTCAAGGGTACGTCCATTCTCAATGTTTTAATTGACTTGTCTTGGTAGAAAATACGTTGGTATGTGTGGCGATGGCACAAACGACTGCGGTGCGTTAAAAGCAGCGCATGTTGGTCTTGCGCTCTCTGACGCAGAAGCCTCGATTGGTACTTGAATCGTTCACATTCGGTGTTGATGGATGCGCCTAGTTGCTCCATTTACGAGCAGGAAACAAAACATCCTCGATGTCTTGACATTAATTCGGGAAGGGCGATGTGCACTCGTGACTTCCTACGTTGGATTCAAGTTTATGGTCATGTATCCCGTCGCCCAAGTCGTCATGACGTCGACACTATATAGCTCACTCGTTACGCTTAGTAACAACCAAGTAAGTGCTCTGATAACGGAAGTACGAACTTTGGAAATTCTAGTTTCTACTTGATGACATGGTGATCGTCTTGGGATTGTCCTTGAGCATGCTTCGCATGGAGCCAACTAAAATACTGACAGTCCAGCAACCCCCAACGACACTCTTTGTACACTAACTCTATTCAAATGGATCTTCATGAAGCTTCCATCGTAGGCTCGGTCGATTCTATGGTCCATAGGTGGTCACATAATTATCTACGTGCTCTGCTTTGGGCTTATCTGGACAATCGGTATACGTTGCTGACGAGCACTGTGGATAATTTGATGTGTAGGTACCAGTGAATCGTGGTTTTGTTCAGTGGATCAAGCCAAGGCAAATATGACAAATTGCTACACCTACATCCCACCACCAGGCGACGGCTACACACGCGTCGCCCATGAAAATGCAATCGTGTGGCTCTTTGGTCACTGGGAATTTGTTTTAGTTGCTGTGGCTATCAACCTCAAGGATCCATTTCGCCAAGCTGCATGGCCCAAGAATAAATACTTTGTCGGGTACGTGGCCGCCATGATTTTACTCCTCCTGGGGCTTACACTGAGCCACCAACCAACGTTACTCGAGTATGTCGCACCATCGCATTGAAACCACGGGTTGCTCAACGTTCTGTGTTGTGCATAGATGGTTTGAATTGGCCCCAATTCCAACGACATTTCGACTGCAAATTCTTGGAATCGTGCTTCTGAACGGTGTATGCACAATCGCGTGGGAATACATCGTCACTCGACATCTCGACGAGGCACCGACAATGTATGCGATGGCTGAAATTCGCATCACGTAAGCTGTTTTAACACGTTTTATCAAGTTGGAAGAGGCATGGCGGGCCATGAGGACCAAAACTGTCGCGGCTTGTGGCATCTGGTGGCATTCGTCGAGAACAAACGTGTATGGGTTGTGTGTGACGCCAGAATGTCCAGACAAGGTCGCAACGTGCAGCAAGCGACATGGTCTGACAGAAAATGTTCACTGTCAGTGCATGTCAGTTGACCGGCAGCGACACTTTGCACATCGCCATGTTCACAAACTTCCTAATTATCTCAGTCGTCTTGAACAGAACTGGGCGGAGTCATTGAGTCCATCGAGGTTTGAACATCTCGATGGCATGAACAGATTTTAATTTAGCTTTGGCTTGCTCCTAACTCTCCAGAGAATCCACCGCAGGCCATCGAACTGATCGTGTATCGGTTTGTTGCAACCAAAATTTGTGATTGTGGGTGCATTCACACTTTTCAAATGTCCATGATCCCACGTCCAGAATCTGCTTATTGTAAATTTCACACATTTGAAATGTCTCGTCACGTTTGCTCGTGATTACACTCACACAACTGAGGTGCCCCTTGTCAATCTTGTCAATCTTCCATTCTTCAAAATGCGATGACAACCACACAGAGAGA
The DNA here is from genome assembly GCA_019828595.1 of Aphanomyces cochlioides. NCBI lineage: Eukaryota > Oomycota > Saprolegniomycetes > Saprolegniales > Verrucalvaceae > Aphanomyces > Aphanomyces cochlioides. The sequence continues at coordinate 1,061,265 of JAHQRK010000014.1, read as the reverse complement.
GAGTGGTCGTGAGCACTATCAACCTGGGCTTTCAGCCACATTTTATCCTCAGGTCGGGTGCAACAACAGCAGCAAGCTAAGAGAAACGAGCACACTGCTGTCAATATCTCGGGGAGTCTGACAGCTTTTATCAAGGAGCCTTGAAAGCAGTGATGTTAATTTGCCATCCCCGTGGCGGTGACGTTGACAAGAGAAAGAAATGTCGACCGACTTCAACGTCCTCCCAACATTGACGTCACGACCGACGGCCCGTGAAAGAATCAGCATCAGCTTTCGCCAATCTCGCGGCACTTGACGACTGAATGCGCCATCCCAATGAGAAGATGGAATTGGTCCGACGGCTTCCTTCCAATGGCAACGACTTATTTATCTGCACAGTTTCTTATCCGTTGCACGCAAGTTGTTGAGATTCAATTGTCGTCTTAATCGACTATCCTCCATGGAAACTCCTCATGGAGACGAGAAAGACTGCGTTAAAAGCTGTCGAATTACAGAATGAGAAGATCACGCGACGCGACGCGCTTCGCGATAAATCTTATGGAAAGCCACGCAGCTTGCCGTGCGCCACATGGGATTACGTGGTTGACGTGCCGCCGAGACACTATGTTGATGCATCATATGCGACCTGGCAAATCCGTCCTCAAATCTCCGAAAAAATAAACAAAATTGTATTAATACAGAATAGAATTCATACAAATATTTCAGTAGACTATAATTATGACAGAGCATACAAAATCTCATATAAAGCATTAATGCATTCATTTCTAGAATATTTCCACGATGTTCTACAATGCGTGTCGCTATGCCTGCGGTGTTGCTAAAAATATATCGGATGACTGGTGCATTTGAAATAACACAACGACAACACGACAGGTATATTACATTGCCGTAATCCCGAGAATATATATCTATACCAGCATAGCAAGCCGACATTGCATATCTTGTGCATTTTATCCTCTGACCTAAATTTCGAATGGATTGCATTGGTTGCGAAGGGGCACCTGAGTTTCGTCTAAATTAATTACTTAGAATTAGCTAGAATAACTATTTATTCTGTTCATTTAAATAGTAGCAAGTACTTCGAAGTAGAGTGATGCGAATAAATATTCGAATATTATGGAATTAATTGCAATAAATTCTTGAATTAATTATTTTAAGCGAATTATTTGGACTGGATTACCAGTTTTGTCAAGTCGACGATCGCCTGTTGACAAAACAAACTTCGCAGGAAACCTTCTCTTTGGATCACTTTCGAATCGAACAAGTTCCGCGAAAGATGGACGCCTCGCTCGCCTTTCTGGACGGTCCAGCGCCGTCCGCGTTGCTCGCCTCCTCGCCATGGACGCTCCCCATGACGTTTATCGTCGCGTTGAGCGTTTTCTGGGCCTTTTTGCTCCCGCTTATCACACTCAAATCGACCCTTCCGCCGCAGAAACCCAAGTTGAAGCGCCGCATGACATCGACGGGATTGACGACTCTCTTGACTGAAACAGAGACTAATCAGTCGATTCTGTTCACGATGACAATCCTCGATAAGATCATCACCCGAGAAGCCTTCGTGGAACATCTCCGACCGCGCTTCGACTCCGAGTTCTTTGTACGATTCCGCTCCATCATCGTCGGCAGATCGTTCGTACTGGAGGAATCGTTTGATGTTGACGACCATGTGCATTTCCACACCTTGGCTGAAGGCGAGACGGCTCATTCTTACGCTGAGAGCCTCAATAACGCGCCACTTGATCCATCCAAGCCACTCTGGGCTGTGCATCTTGTGCACGAAGATGGCAAGACTTATGCCTTGTGGCGATCGCATCATTGCCTCGGAGATGGCCAATCTATGGCCATGTTCTTCTTGAAGTTGTGCGACAACGGCCACGAAATCGAAGCACCTGGGGCTGCTGCTCCTGAGGCAAAGATCCCTCTTGTCACCCGTCTTGTACTCATTGCATGGTCCATTGCTCTTTACTTGTACAAAGTTGTCCGCACATTTGGCATCCCTGAATCTACTCAATTCTTCAAGAGACCTGGACACACCAAGAAGCGCCTGGCTTACTCTCTGAATATGTCTGTCGATGAGACGAAAGCCGTTGGAAAGAAGCTTAAGGCTTCGATCAATGACGTGATGCTTTCTTGTGTCGCCAGCGCCCTTCGTCAGCTCGTTCCTGAATCGGAACGATCTTCAAAAATGTTTCTTCGAGCGGGTATTCCCATCAGTATGCGACCATCCTCTGATCCCTTTGTGACGACGAGCAATGCATTTAGCTCCTTGCTAATTGATCTTCCCATCGGAGATACTGACGGTGTCCGCCGTACGAAGAAAGTTGTCGCAGCGATGCGTGATGCCAAATTCTCTCTTGAGAAGGACTTCACTTTGCTCTTGACCAAATTCCTCTCATTACTGCCTGAAGCCGTGATGGTTCCTATGGCTCGCCTCATGGCCTCTCGTGTGAGTGTCGCTGTCACAAATGTTCGTGGCCCACCCACCGAGTTCTACCTTGCTGGTGCAAAAATCATCCACTCGTTGGGATTCGTCCCCCCGCCGCCTTCGGTCAACATTGGCATTGCCATTACCAGTGTTGGAAATACCCTCGGCGTCACTGCTGCCACAGACAAATCCATCGACGCTTCGTTTTTGATCCGCGCGATCGAATCCGAGTTTCAAGTGTTGAAGGCCACCGTGATGGCCGACAACTAATTTAGCCTGCCCATTTTTAGTCTAATTAATATTCAAGTTGTTTTTCCAAAGAAGTCGGCGAGTCCCCATCCATTGAGGCAACCATAACGTTAATACCGTCTTGACTTCTCCGGACATCTTACCGACTTCGACGCTGTTTGGCAATGTGTATCCTGTCCGTGGCCGTGATAAGGCTCTGAGATGTGGGATGGAGCTCTCTTGAGGAAAGCACAGGAGGAATCTGCCTCAATCAAGAACTTATCGAATGTATTCGTCGACATCGATCAAAGCAGTGCCGTTGATCGAGGAGGACGTGCAGTGGTCTAAGAGTCCACCGAACAAGGCAAGCGCGGTGTATTGTCCGGGTCCGAGAATCCCATGACTCTTCATGTTGAAGTGGACTCTGTCAAATATCATGCATTTGAGTAAGCGACCAGGTGGCTTCAACGAGAGACTATACCTTCGAGCATCCATCATGATCCCGTGCGAGTATTTATACTCCCAAGCAGATGACTCAGTGTAGACGCAGAACATTCAAGCGCAAGGTGGCCTTCATGCAAGCAAAGCCACATTGCAGATCTATACTGCACCCTGGCTGTCCATCATGCCCCAAGAAATATCAATCGATTGTTTTCGCACGGAGGACGATTCCAAGCAAAGAGGCATCGCAATAGCTTTCCAAGCATGAGATCCTAAGGATCCAACGGACCGCGCACTTGAGAGCAATGCTGTATACGTGTTTGAAAAGCTCCCCTTGCAAGATACCAATGCCAGTCTGACCCATCACCGACTTTGGTCAAACAACTTGATCTTGTCTCCTCTATTCACGGTGCAGATACACTTATATTGCACTCGTCTTCACTGGAGACCCGCGCATTGTCGGCGATCTTCCTTCCCTGGGAATTCCATGGCAACTTGGATATAAAACTCTTAAAATTATTATTTATATCAGCAATTTTGTGCTTGTTTGTGAGACTGATCCAGGTCGCACCAGCGGCGATCTCGGCGGGAATACCGCCGCGACAGAACTCTATAAAGGATAAATCTATAGCTATATGTGTATTAAAAATGTTCGCCATCACTCGATGAGCGTGTGGCTGTAGTTTGAGCTCTTGATGGAGCCCAGATGACTCATCCCACTATGACGGTGTTCGGATTGCAAGCGTCATTTTGGAATTTTCTCCAACCATGGATGTGTGGACGACGGAATTGGCTGGCTGGACGGGTCTCCAAGGTGCGATTGCCGCCGTGGTCGTCCTCCTCTCGTACGTCTTTTTCTTCATCCCCAAGTCTTCGTCCTCGTCAAAAGATGGCAAGCAGCTCAAACGACGCATGTCGGGCCTTGGATTGACCACGATCCTCACGGAGACTGAAACGAATCTGTCAATTATCTTTTCCGTTTTGACGTTTGAACGCATCGTGCCGCGAGATGTGATTGTCGAGCGCTTCCGTGAACGCATGGTGGGCGATTTTTTCTTTCGCTTTCGTTCGACGGTCGTTGGCAACGACTTTGTCCTCGACCCCAATTATGACCCGGCCAAAAACATTAGCACGTACAAGCTTCGCGACGGCGAAACTATGCTCTTGCGAGCTCAGTCCTTGTACAATGCACCTCTGGACAAGAACAGACCGTTGTGGGATATGGAATTGGTCGAAGAAGGTGGGAAGACACACGTTTTGTTGCGAACGCACCATTGTCTCGGCGATGGCGCATCCGTGTGGAAAGTCTACATGACAGTCTTTGACATGGATCAAAAGCTGGAGATCCCATCGATTCCAAAGGGCCCGAAGCCGTCATTGTTCTCTCAAATCGCGTTCATTGTGTGGTCGATTTATGTCTACGTGATCAAGTTGGCCAAATTATTCCTCACGAATGAATCGACGGCGTATTTCAAGCAGCCCGGCAGTACTTCGAAGCGTTTGGCCTTCTCATCAACGCTCAAAGTTGACGAAACAAAAGTTATTGGCAAAGCTATCGGCGCCTCCATCAACGATGTCATGCTCTCCGCTGTTGCCGGTGGACTTTTTGACATTTTGCCCCCTGAAGAGAAGAAGCGCGCAGGGAATGGTGGCTTTCTTCGCACGGCGATTCCCATTGACATGCGTCATCCTGCTGCTCCATGGCCCACGACAAACAACCGTTTCAGCTCCCTCATGATCAATCTTCCAATTGGTGTTTCGGACCGCATTCAGCGCACGAAAGCGATTGTCAAGTCGATGGGCGTGGCGAAAACGTCGCTCGAAAAAATCTTTACCATGTTCATCAACCGCTTGTCGTGGCCGATGCCGAAACCTGTCATGGCTGCCATGACGCATTCGTTCACACAGCGCATTTCCGTCGCCGTCACAAACGTCCGTGGTCCCCCCGTGCGTTTCTCGCTCGGCGATATCAAATTGGAAATGTTTCGAGGGTTTATTCCACCGCCACCGAGTGTCAACGTTGGGATTGCCATCACGAGTTTTGCCAACGAGCTTTTCTTCACGGTCGCGACGGACAAATCGATTGATGCAACCAAACTTATGTCGGCCATCGAAGCGGAATACCGAGCGATGCAAGCCGCGACGGCAAAATCCAACTAGCGACACCCTGGCACGACACCATTTATCTTGCATGGTTCATTTTAATGGCATCATTTATATTGCAAAGCTGCGTCTCTAGCTTGAATTTCCCACTTGGATTGCAACTATAAGCACTCTATCCAAGTAGAGCTTGCTTGTAGCTGACAGAATTTCTCTCGACAAAGGGGGCGGCATGGAGGAGGAGTAATGACTGAATTGGGCAGATAAAGTGCCTCCTCAGTTACATTTTTTATCGATTGCCTGAGGTTTTATAGTTTAGGATAAGACTTAATAAAATTGCAAGTAATTTAACTGGTGAAAATAATTTTAATAATATCCAATGGAATAGCTCAATTTTGCCATTATTTTTGACATGAGTTAATCATGTTCAGGATCAGCGCAAGTCTTGAATGCCTCGTTGCGCTTGCGCATTTATCGCTCGTTGTGAAAACAGTGGTAGAGGGAACTCTTTCGCCACGATTTAAACTGTTTCTCGTTGCTAAAGACACGAAACAACCACGCAAGTGGGTGCAAGCAAGGCCGCTTGGCTTAACAAAAGTAGCCACTTAACTAAACGCCGCATCATAACCACTGGACATATATCGACGTCTGTTCGACAGAACGACAGAGGTCAGACACGTTGATATTTTCCAGGCAAGGTGTCTTAATATACTTAATATCACTATTACATGCTCCATCCCCCTCGATAGGATGATATCTTATAAACATTAGTGTCAGTCTCGATATAAATATTCATAAAACACTCAATACTGATTGGCTAATATGTATGTAAACAACTTTGATTGGCTAAAATTAACATTTAGGAAGTCATCCTGTCAAAAGCAGCGTCTTTTCTCCTTAACATCTTTTTCCTGTTAAAACTTCTAGCTCATGGACACGGCATAGCATGAATTCGTTGGATTGCCCTCTGCCCTCACAGTGTTGAGGAGAAAAAGTCGAGAGGAATATATATATATATGTGCCCCTATAAATTTGCAGCGATCGCCATTTTCGAGAAGAAAATGCCTGGAATCTCAACTTGAAATTGTGGCCTTTTCTACCATTTCAGATGGTGGACGGCGAGTGACACAGGATGGAGAGCATCAGCACATACCAATGATACGATCACGAACCAATGAACGATGAACTCATCATTGCAACCCATACAACCCTCGACGCGCTCGAGAGATTCAGGAGCAAGGTGGGGGGCGACAGCGCACGCAACGAGCAATGGTTTTGTTAGTCAACTGAGTATAAAATGATAACCATCGGAAGTGCTTAATGTGTCCACGGGAAGGATCCAGTGGAGCAGTGGGACCAAGTGCGTGCCAACGACCACAGCGAGTCGGCGCTTGTGGCACATCATCAAAATGTGCTGGGTCTGATATTGGGATCGTATTTGGACAGGCGAAAGAGTTGGTGTTGTCGTCTTCGTCCTCTCAATCCCGGAGTCCACGGAGAACACTCGATCACTCGCAACATACCAGCTCAGCGGATCCAACTTTCAATTTCATGCACGTTTGTCATTGACTTTCGAAAAAATGAGAGTGTGAACTCAAGGCGAGCCTGGTCGCATCAGGTTTTCCATCGCCACACCGACGGAAGGACGGATACTATCGAACGCCTCCGTGCGAAACGAACAATGGACGTGCAGCGTGCGGGGTGAGGCGACATCGGCATCGAGGCGTGCATCTGGGAAAGAAGAAACTCGAGATAGGCGATTCCAACGCCAATGGCGCGAGTCGTGGTTTGTGCCGAGGTCGCGCGCAACTCATCGCCTTGACTCAACAACTCAGCCCATGTTAGAGACAAGTGGTTTAAACACACGCCCAGACAACGCAATACAGTATTGAAACCTCACAAGACAGGCCTCCCGCGCAAACAAGCCAGCGACCAGAGTGTGGAATAAACCACGCACGTCTTGGCTTTGATCCTATGCAACTCGATCGACGTCGATCGGCCGTCGCCCACGACACAACGTAGAGGAGAGAGCGTAAGAAATCGCAACGGGACAGCCCTCGATCGACGTCCGTGCGGGCATTTCAACACTCTATCCATACCATGCATAAACGAGGGGCAAAGAACCCGCCGATGGATTCAAAGGATTGTGACAAAAATCATAAAGCGATTGTGTATGCGAGCACCATCCAGCATGTGGTCAAACCTTGTCGATCAACCGAGAACCAGATGGAGCGAATCTAATGCTTAGTAGCCTCGGTTGGCGTCAACATTTTTACTCTCGCCAGATCGACCTCATCTTACAAATCGCGTCATGACCCATTTGGCCATGCTGGATACTTAACGTCGCACTCACGTTCACTCAACGCCGTATCGCGCATCACAAAGGATAAACTTGAATTTATCATGCGCCTCATCAGGTCGTCGTCATTACATGAAAGAGAAAAAACGAGGGAGGCAGTCAGGCAGGCTGTGTGGCAGCCGGTTCACAATAACTTTGTGTGTGGTTGTTCCGCTCCTATCATTTTATCAACACACCATAAACAGCAGTGGCCATCGCACGTAATCCATTGTCACGATGCACAGAGGACAGCTCGTGTCGACATAGCGCAGCACCCGCTCTGTTTGAGTCTCGGTTTCATCTCGTTTTCGTCTCCTTTTCATCTCTGTTGAATATCGTTTTCGTCTCGTTTTCGTCTCGTTTTTGTCTCGTTTCATCAAAAAGTGATAAAATTTGGGAAGAGGTCACCAACACCTGTGACAACAAAGCTGTTGGTGAGACATTTCGAAAGTGTGAATTTAAAAAGATTGAGCTTGGAAGATACGAATTCGCATCGCACGTTGCTTGCTCTATCTTATCTCTCTCTTGATGGACATGATTCATGGCTGGACTTGGATGGCGGCCATCTTTTTTTAGAGAGAGATTTTCAAGGCTCGTTTGTCTCGAGAAATGGTCACGAGGTGGTAGTTCCCCCCTTCAGCAGGCAGCTTCTTTCTTCCTTCGTCCCCCTCGCTGAGACGGCGAAGAGCGACTTTTCCTACCTGGTATTTCCGAGATCACCTCTTCAAATGTGCACCAAACTTGACGACGGAGAGTATATCTCAAATTTTGAATCCTGTTTACATCTCGGAATGCAGTGGAAAACCCGCTTGGCACAAATTTGCCCAGGGGCATATTGATTTGAAACACCGAGAAGGTTGTGGCGACACACCTTGTCGTCTCCCAGGCGGGATCCATTTATATAGAGCCATCGAAAACCAAGGTCTCTCATCAAAATCAACGTTGATGTCTCGGCCATTACGCATGGCATCACTGGAAATGAACTACAGAGTCGCGACATTCAACTTTTCCGCCCAAAGCGCATTCCACCAGACCACAATGCCTCGCCCAGGCCGCTAGGAACTACGCTGTAACCATACATGATATCCTTAATAGAAATAATCCCGTCGTGATCGTTTTAACATATATTTAATGCCGTAACAGTACATGAGATGATAGTTGAACCTTTGGTCGTCATTGCTGTACGTACCATTGTCGGGTGGTTGTAACCAGCTTACTCTACATATCAAATTTTGAAATTTTGATTACAATAAAGTATACTATAGAAACTTGCACGTTGCCGCGGCCCCCAAATCTGAGATTGATAAAACAGGTTAAAGTATTCTCTCGCCTCACCGGAGGTGCTCGAATCGGGTCAGGTCGGATCCCACGCTTGCACGCCGCGGCACACTCATGGCCTTTCCTCATGGCTTCATTCTTCAATTTCGGCTTTTCTGACCACGTCCTCTAATTGTCATGACTGCCTCTTCATCCTCGACCACGACGTGCTTTTTCAATGACTGCGACAACCAAGTCTTGCCCAATTCATGGAAATGTGTCTTCCACCGCCATCGCGCACGATGTCTCGTGAGTGGATGCCAAAACCAAGTGTATGCCCGCAGTCTCTGTGTCCGCCATGGTGGCAAGAAGCAATGCGAATTTGACGGGTGCAACTTGAACGCTCGATTGGGCAATGTGTGCTCCAAGCACGGCGCTGGCAACATCAAGAAGCGGTGCACACACGAAGGATGCACGAAGCAAGCGAATGCTCGACAAAAATGCGTGCGCCACGGTGGTGGCCGCAAGTGCAAAGTTGATGGATGCTCCACTCATGCTCGCAGTGGTGGATTTTGCCGTCGCCACAGCCGAGCTTCCACGGATGCTTTACCAACATCCCCACACGTGCTCAAGATCGAAGCGCCACGTGTCGACTTTGGCAGCCCAACGTCGACCACGCTGACAACCAACGAACTCTTGTGGCTCGACGTGCCTGGTTCTCATCAAATGTCGACCAACAACCCTGCGACGGAATCGTCGATTGAAACCTCGCTCGACTGGAAACTCCTCTCGTTCCACGATCCGATGCTATTGAGCCACCATCAATCGTCTGCTCACCTCGAAGACGCTCAACTCAAGTGGACTGACATTGATGTCATGCCTCAAAACGATATGCTAGACATCCTCGAAGTGTTTGACCTTTGAGGACAACAATTCCAAGGCTAGGCTAGCATTATTTTATTGTGTGAATATAAAGTTAAGTGTCATGAACCACAAAACAAGACTTTTGCCCCACATGAGCCCATTTGCGTCATCGCGGCTACTGCACAGCGCCTTCATGACGGCAGCTAGGCGGCACGCCTTCGAGGAAATATTTCACGAGACCGACGAGCTCAAGATACTTTGTACAGGTGATTGATACGAAAATATTCCAATTGAGAGCAAATTCGTGAACTTGATGCAGGACAAGCTCTCTCTTCCTTAGCAAGTCTCTCTAAATCATGGCAAGCTTGCCTAGGTTTCTGTGAAGAGGACGTTGGTTCATGGACTCCGTTTATATTTCGGAGACGATCGAGGTGATAGATCCAGACCATGAGGACGATCGAGACCGGACTGGAAGAAATGCGCACGACAATGAGCAAAGTTTGGAGGCAAGAAGTACCTTTTTGTCTGTTCGGTCCTATCCGTCGAGTCCAATTGGACAGAGTCAACCTGAGATATGTCTCGTACACTGTGCTAACTTCCAATTAACGTTAACTTTCTGGGGAGTAAATTCTCTTGGCATATTCGACACGCCAATGTCATCCATGGTTTGCTCGACTATTTAATGCCTCATATCCTCGATGAGAAAATAATTGCTATGGGATGTCTGCGCATATGATGGAGTTAGGTGTAGTTGAGGATAACTTGTTTATTATTGCCCTGATAAACATTTTTTAATTTTAGCCAATGAAATGGAAGCTGAGCTAATGGTAAATATTGGTATATTTTTCGACTGGGCCAAATTCATGACTGTTTTTCAGGAGGGAACTGGTCAGCTTGTCCATGAGAAAGAGATTCAAATGGAGCCATCGTCATTGCCCCCCAGTAATCCCCAATGACATCTTTATTACGGCTTGATGTGAATCGCCAGGATAAGTATTACAGTATTTCCAATGGCATGGAATTGATACAGATGAGGAGACACGACTTTGCAAGATCAACTAATTTTTAGGGAGCTTGAAGAAAATAAGAGGAAACCATTTGTGTCGACCACATGACGGATGCATCCTAGATGATCATCATCCAGAAAGGCCATGGTGGCGATGAATCTCAAGGTTTGGAGTTAGACTCTGTCACAGTGGCCACCGCAACAGCGTCATTGTTGGCGAAGATGCTGAAACCTTTACCCAAGAGACATCAGTTGCTCGGAGTCATAGGATGCGTCTTGTCTCTACCTCCGGTGTGTAGGGGCAATTGCCCACTCGTAAATGAAAATGACAGGACGTCAGTTACGACCAGCCTCTTCTGGGAATCTCGACTTAAGCTCATCTTGCAAGAGTGCCCCGCAATTTACATGCTGCGTGCGTACTCTGTCGTATCACTTCAAATTTAATAATTCAGTTAGCACATGTTGGAAATCATTTCAAGCTCCCACAGAGAGCTCTTGAAATATGCCCCTGTAATCTATTGCCTTGACAAGAAGAGCCCCCCCCGCGTTTTCATTTGAATGTAGGAACAATCGAGGAAGGCCGTTTGGAAGAAGAGGGAAAAGCTAAATAGATTCATCGCCCAAATCAAATGTTACAAAATGGAAAAGCAGCAAATACACTTGTCGAGCAATCACAGAAATACTAGCATTCCTCAGGATCTTGGCACTCCCCCACTTCCCCCCTTAAGCATTGCTGTTGCTTTTTCTGGCTATGGGCCGCAGTCCAAATATCGCCCATATATTGAATTCAATTACCAAGAAGACGAAACTGTATTTCAAGAAGCTCATGCCTATCTTAAGGATGATACACAAAGAATATCGAAGTGTCGACATTAAGCTTAAACCAAACATTACTCATATTTAATTGGATAAAATTAAATTAAATTTCATCCAATGAAATAATTCTATCAAACATTCCACGGGCAGTCAAGAATGCAACAGCAACAGCGCGATGTGGCCGAGAGTGCCTTTCTCCAATTGTACGCGGAAGCCGTGAGATCCATGGTATGAAACGCTGCTGGATTGTGCATTTAAGTACCATCTGGATGTAGGTCGAAAGGCATCCTTCGACCGTAGATAAATCTCCAGAGGAAGCATGGGCGCCGTCGGACGACTTGACGGCCAAACTCGAAGCTTTTGGATACGACGTGGGGTTCCGCTTCGTCGAACGATTCTCTCGTGATCGTGCGCGGATGATTGAACCTCTCGATGTGATCAAATTCCTCTGTAAAGACTTTTGGATCCATATCTTTAAGAAGCAGATCGACAAACTCCAGACTAACCATCGGGTACACGCCATTGAACTCGTTCATCTCCGTGTAATCACGAGCCACAGGGCGTGTTTGTCTTGCAAGACTTCAATTTTAGATGGATCCAAGCCTTATCTTGTGAGACTGACGCCGCGTCCAAGCAAAAAGCTCTCGTGTTTCTAATTTTTCCATGCGGCCTTCTGCGTGGCGCGCTAGCAAATCTAGGTCTTTCTGCGATTGTCAATGCAGATCTCAATGCAGTTCCAGGATGTACGTCTTGTTTCAAGTGCCTATTCTAATGCTAGCTTCTGTCTTCTTTAGGTGTATTCAACATCAAAATTACTTAACCGCTCAAAGATGCATTGTACGCTTCAATGAATCGGTCCAATTCGTCGGTGTGACCCCCCACCGCCATGCCGCGTGGCAATTCTTCTGGGCGATACATGTCCACAATTAAGACGTATCTGCACACAAAAAATTAAACGTGCACTGCTAGTGGACACAACGTACCGATTTTCGGTTGGGTGAAGGTTATATGCCGAGTGGAGCTTGCTATCGTCAAAGACAATCAATTCGCCTTCGCGGTGGGCTTTTGGCTCCCCTGCGACGACAACACAGCAGCAGTCTTCGTTGTCAGGAAGACTTGGGACAACAAGCCCGAGATGAACGCGCAGGATGTCGTTGGCCAAATCAGCCCAGCCCTATTCATTCCATCAGTGCTGCTTCACATAAACTCCATCAAGAGAACTTTAACGTACTCGATGCGATCCAAGCGTCGTATTAGGTCCCAAATTGGAAAAGAGAGCTGTGCGCAAGCCTGGCAATTGCTTCAGGAGTGCGACAGTCTTAGGACATTGAGTACACGTTGCTTCCACCCACACGGTCTTGGAAGCATCCCAAGCTGGGAACGTGTAGCACAATGGAAAGACTCGCCAGTCACCATCCTCACCAACATAGTGATCTTCGGGCCAATTCGGCCATGTCGTTGCGAGCTGTGCAGTCTCGGCTTCTGCACGAATGACATCCACGTGGTCCTTTAGCAGCTGGAGCTCAGGAAAAATCACTCTACAATGCATGACAAGTTGGACAGAGGTAATGGACGGATTTACTTGTAGTCGTAGAAGCTGGGATTCATACTGTCGTCAATGTCGTCGTCTTCGTCCTCTTCGTCCTCTTCTTCGTAGTCATAATCGGCTCGATCTTCATTTTGTTCTTCGGCGTCGTCAATTTCGTCGTGGAGAGAATGAAAGCCAAAGAGACCAAAGTGCAAGTTTCCAAGGCGAACCGAGTCATAGCGACTGGTCTTTTTCAGCGTAAGAATATCAGCAAGCTTGGCGTGGTCTTGTTTTGGCGTTGTAGCATCCAAAATCTCGTGCATCCTAAGCATTTCTAGTCAGTCGAGATGCTTGGTCGCCATGAAAATCCGACTGGATCGAGCTGAGTTTTGCTCCAAGTACAGCTTCGTGCGAAATGTCTTGCTCGAAATGCAAGTCGAACATGGGATGCTGACGCAGACGACCAACAAAATCCAAGGCAAACATATTGTTTTTGACGTAGAAGTCTGCTAGGACGAGGAGCCCACCTGGCTTGAGCACACGTTCTAGCTCGGCGATTGCAGCATCGGGTGCCGTGAGCATTTCCTGAAAGGTCTGGACTCCAACAACGAGGTCAAAACGATGGCGGGAAAAGGCAGTCATGCGTTGATGCTCCAAGTCATAATGCACCATGCGCTTATCGCCGTGGAAAAGACGTTTGTGCTGCTTGAATGCCACATCATTCTTGTCCACACCCGAGACAACAATCGGGGCGGACGTACGAGTGCTGAGCACTTGTTGGATCAACCACAAACTTGCCCCTGTGCCACAACCAACATCGAGAATATGGAGAGGTCGTTTTTCGGCACTTGCCCGCTCAAGAAGGTGCAGCACACGTGGTAACGTCAACACCGCCAGGTACAATTGCTGCTGATGGGGTTGCTGAACGTCATGGGTTTTCGGGTTTCCAAAGGCAGTCACATCATATGGATGTATTCCCATGTTGCAATACTGGACCATGCCCTTGGCGACTGCTTCAGAGGCGTAGAAATCGTCGTACATCAACGCCATGGCCGACACAGAAGTGTGCTTGACAACTTGTCTTTGTGGATCTTCGAAACTTCAAATAGTGTAATATTTCAAATGCTTGAACCCCTAAACCCCCTTAAGCACAATGTCTAAATGAGAAAATCAGTGTAGCTAACACTAAAGTCGATATTGATGGGAAGGCACTACTTTACTACAGTCAACCTTCAGAATAGTGATACTACTGAATATCTATATTTTTGAAAAATAATATTCAGATCAAAATTAAAGATATCTAATTATACAGTTTTTAGTGCGTGGTGGCTGGCATGGCTTGTCAATAATGGACAAGATGAAAGCCAAACGAATCCGCTTGACCAAAGAGCAGAAACAGACAATGATTCGACACTACAAGGCGAACAGCAGCTTTACCCAGAAGATATTGGCCCAATGGGCCTTTGAAACATTCAACTTGCCATCCGCGCCCACAGTCTACAATCGTGAATATCCTCAAGGACGACATGCCCCTTGTCCAACGTTATCATCGAAATGCTACCGCCCAATACGACACCTCATTTACAGCCTCAAGATTGGCAGCATGTTTCCAACAGGACGATAGAAAATTGTTGGACACACACTCAAATATTGGATGATGTTAGGCAGTGGCGCATCTCGAGTGTCGGCGAGGAAAGACTTTTGATAGTCTTCCTTCTCACACCAGGGTCGACATACCTCTTCAAGAGGCGTGTCAGCCTGCCGTCTCCGTTCACTTGACGCCGAGGTATGCAGCATCGGCTGCATGCTCCTACGGGGCAAACCCGCGGGCTGATTGGGAAATACTACTGTTTGTCAAGCCATGTAACAAGACAGCGGCCTCTGTGGCGGAGTTGAACGCCGTGCGCAGAGGGGTGGAGATGAGCACCGCTTTTTACTCGCGATCATCAAGGCATCAACAAAGCCACCGCCGATCATTTGTTTGGATTCAATATCACGCGCTGTGCCATGGGGATGAACGCCATGCACAGGCAGTGGAGATGAACGCCACTGAGTGATCACGCGTGCGCGTCAGGCGGGGCAGCGGGGCTGTCAACTGGGGACGGACCGGTCTGACGCGCCTACACAATTGTTTCATGTGGTTGCCGCTTTGGCTTGTCGCGATTTTCGTTGTGTGGACTTGATCACCACACACGGCAGCGGAGATGAATGCCGCTGACCGTTGGCCAAACTTTTTATCAGTGTATGCCCTGGGATATTCCCCCTCCCTGCATACAGTGGCTTTGCACGTAAATTGTCCAAGGCATTTCAGCATGGCTAATCGACTTTTGTCAATAGACCGCTTGTGCCCATCGTGGATCTCACTGACGAAGTCAAGGCGAGTGTGGAGCTCGAGCAAGCATTCTGGAAATGTTCGAGCTTGTCGACAGATGCATTAATTGGACTCTATAATGAAAATTGTATGTTGCCTTCCCTCAAAGATTTTACAAACTATATTCTCAAGAGTTTAGAATCTATATTCTCAAGATTTGATATCACAGGAAAGAAGATAGTGAGATATCAAGTCGTTTAACTAAATCATCGTTGAAAGAACTGTGAAAATGCAATCCTTTGAAATATTATACAGTTTACTCGGAAAATTGATATCACTATTCTGAAGGTTGACTGTATAACCCCCGCACTGTTTTAAACCCTCATACAAATTATTCGTTAGATCGTTAGATGTGTTTTAAACATCTACACTCTTGTAAATGAGTCCCCGCAGCTTTATTTTATTATGAAAAATTATTTTAAATTTACAGCAACGCAAAAATTGGCAAAGTGTATCCGTAAGGTTTGACGATCAGTCTCTTAGAAGAGATAGGCCTGACCCCAAACCACCGTGAACCCCGCGCGCTACGCGCGCAATACTATAACGATGCGATTTGGGCTTAGTGGTCATTAACGGTGCGCAACATTGTCAACTTCTAAGCCTTGTAATTAGTATTCAGAATTGTATGTGAGTTTAAAACACATCTAACGAATAATTTGTATGAGGGTTTAAAACAGTGCGGGGGTTATAGTAAAGTAGTGCCGATGGGAAATACCATGCTAGTCTGTCATATCTTATTGGTTGAGCTTTCTTAGAGCAAAATAGGAAGCATCAAGGAGCTTGAAGCTTTGTAGCTGAAATAATTTTTTGGAATTCCAGTTTCCAAGTCAAAGTTTACTGAACGTGCTGATTGAATCTTCAAAATAGCCAATCAGAAAGACATATTAATATATTTTAGCCAATGAAATTTAGTCTCGTTTTATACTCTCTTTTGTTTATGGTGACAATTACGAATAGTACGTGGACAAATTGTTGAGAGCCCAGACACAATTTTTCATGTGTGTCAATCGATTGAATTAGGCTTATATCCATTGAAAGCCCATTGAGACGCAAGTTCTTTTTGACTGCATCGAGAACCGAACATTGATTTGATTGAAAAGCTGACAACCAACGAATTAATTATGAGAGTATTGATACGATTATAGAGGAAAGGGTTGATATCTTATAAAATTTCACAGTCAATTTTGTCAAAGCAAGATTTTTTCAGATGATTTCATAGATAAATTTTTAAGCAAAATAGAATGCTGCGTGACAACAACTGGAGTTGTCGAGGATTGTAATGGTCACTTGGCGACCTGGTAAGAAGACAGAGGCAGTCATCGCCCTCAATGGACGAGCTTATTCCCTATGACTCGGTCAAGCAGAAGCGGCAAGCTCGGCGAACGGCGCTTCAAAGAGAAAGGCGTGAGCGAGAACGGATCGAAATCAAGAAACTCAAACAATTTGCTGAGAAACTCGAGCAAGAGCGACGTATGTGGTCGAAAAAAGCCACAACGGATCAGCCTCTACCATGGGAGGATGTGGCTTTGACGCTCCAGGAAGACGCGCAGTCGGTGCAGGATGAACACGAGAGATTAAAACTGGAACACAGCAAACTCATCAAGGTGATTTCAACCATGACCAAATGGATCGCATCCGCTAAAGGAGTTACGGTATGCTATAGCTTCCGCATTTTTGTCTTATCTCTGACGTCGTGCCATCTAGCGAGGGCCACACACTCTGCCATACACCGCTTCGCATCTTAATCTTCACCGTGTGACCCTTAACGCGGACCCTTTATGCAGACAACATGGACTCGACTGGCTCATACAAATATTGTATCATAACACTGAAGCGCTCCTACGACGATACTACTCTGGAACAAAATATAAGGAATTTTTCGTCCAATCGTGCACAACTTTTGCTATATTTGACCAATCCTGACGTGTTAGGAAGCAATCAATCAATCACGTTTAGACGTATCCAACGCACCAATCGCCGTGATGAAAGAATTGACAGAGCACAAAAATTTCTTCAAAAGATTGGACCATACTTTATCTCATATGTATTTATGATGACCAAATATAAAGATTTTTGTATAGTATATAAAAACCTTGATCAATATCAAATGTTCTTTGTATGGATATTTGTATAGTATACTATGATCAATATCTAGCATATCATGATATATGTATACTATACAAATATCTATATTTTTTTACAAATGTAGATAACATATCAATATTTGTATAGTATACAAAAGTCTTTACATAAAGCATCTACTCTGTTTTGTTGTTGCTCAAGAAAGAACTTCACGCAACAAAGATAGTTTCAGCTACTTCTATCATGAGCCATCTAATGAGACCCTGTGTACTGTTCATGCAATGAGCTGATGGCCGAAATTCACTGAAAATACTTATATTACGTCATCATTTCCTTATATTTTGTTCCACTCGGACAGTGAATAATTCCTTATATTTTGTTCCAGAGTAGTACGAGTTTTGGCCAGAAATGTCCACTGATGTCCAATGTGCTTATCACACAGACATGTCTAATATGGACGACGTTCAATTCGTCTGGCGATTTCAAGTGGATATCCCAAAGCAAATGGAAGATGTCGTGGAGGCTGTGCGGCAAAAAGTCGTGACTCGACTGAATAACACTGACATGTATAACTTGGGCACGAGTCTGATTGATCCAGAGGTAAGTTTCAAACCATTTTACCTGTTGTCATGGACGACATGACAGATCGTCAGTCGCATTTCCCCAAGAATGACGTACGTACGACGGGATCCAGAGTTTTCAGGCCGAAACGGAAGCAACATTTTGTATCGTGAATTCCAGGATGGAGCCGACCGCACTGTCTTTGTCGGTCAAAATCTCTACGACGACAAGTTTGAAAGTTCTGAGTACCGATCGAAATCCATGACATGGTAGATCTTCATCCTTCATCTTTCTTCTTTATGAATTTGGCTTGAGAGTAGGGTTCAACTGACTCGCGTTACTCCATCGTGGACAAGAGTTTCAATTTTGAGCGTATGTTCTGCTGTGACAGAGGCAAATGGGGTTCGCAAGAGTTCACCCCATTGCTGTGTGTAGGATTGCGCAGGAGACCTAGTGGGGACGCACTTTATTGTAACCTAGAGGGGGTTGCCACGTGGCCTCACTTTAACTACCGATAACAGTGTTGATTGTGCTCGCCTTGACGAATGTTCCCGTGGCCGAAAGCCAAGAAGAAGCGGGAGACACAACAAAGATATCTTTAGTTCTTGTTGAGCTAACACCAAGTGGAGATGAAACGAGACGAGTTGCCGGACAATGCCGTCGAAAGGCAAGGTGAAGAAAGGTCACGATCGCGTGAGAGATTTGACGAGCCACGTGGACGTGCCGTGAGGCGCTTAGTGGAAAACCCGTTTCGTTCTCCAAGACGACGACAGCCGCGTCCTGCGGACGAGTGGCTGCCACCACATGACAGAGCCTTTGGCTCTGCCACTGAGCCCCTGCCGAGAACACGACGCAAAGTGATGCCAACCAAACTGCCCAAAATGCACCCCAAACGGCCTCCGGCAACGGCCAGCTCGATGTTCAAGATGACGCAGACATGGGCAGTGATGGTGGCTATGGGCGCACACCACGGATTTGGAATGCGCCAGCGATCCCTCAGCCGCCAACCTTCAAAGGATCCACGAAGTCAGAGCGGCGCGCGTTCATGCGTGAGTATCAGAAGTATGTGGGACAGATCAATGCATTGCAGTGTGACGGATCAAGACAGTTTGTGATGCCCGTCAGCGCTTGTATGGACCAATTTTCCAAGCGGCGTATCGCTTTATTCGATTTCAATCGCGACCACACAACTATTACTGATGATGAATTGGTTACGTGGTTTATGGCTGCATTTGAAGAAGATCCGCATGATCTGGATGTTCTGAAGCGGCGGCTGCAAGGAGCTATCCGTTTTGACACAAGAATACTGGACGCGGAGTCTCGCGTTGGTCGCATGCTGGACGAGTTGATGCGCTCGCTTGAGCAAGACAACCAAGAGTGGGTCCTACATCAAGAAGGAAAAATGGTCGTGGATATCATGTCCAAGGCCATCAAGCCGGAATCACTCAAGACGGCCGTGTCCAAACAGCTCCAAATGCAACGCAACAAGCCACTCAAGAGCGACGTTTTTCGGTTTGTTAACTGGCTGCGAAAATTTGGCGCTTTGCATCAGCTGTTTGTCGGCGTAGAAGAAGAGAATGGAGCACCAGCCAAAGGGTTTGACGCCCAGAGGGGTAAGAAGAAGGGTGATGTAAAAAGCGGTGCTGCCAGAGAAGTCGCTAAACCGGCTGCCAAGGCCGATGTGGCCAATCAGAGGGAAGGTGATTTGAAGGCCAAGAATAGCTGCCTGAAGTGTGGCGATACGGGCCACCGCGTTGCGAAGTGTCCGAAGGTCGCCCCGGGTGAGGCAGAAGCGCTGCTTGCAGCGCAGATGAAGAAGTGGAAAGATGGCGTGAAAGCGCTATCATCCGAATCACCGCGACAAACGACGGAGCGCGGTGCGCTGGTGGAAGGCAAAGTCCGTGTGGACAATGTATTGCTCGACACCGGTGCCGATGTGAACGTTGTATCGCTCGGGCTGATGAATGCGCTGTCTGCATCCGGCGTTGGGATCGATGTTACGACAGAAAGCGCCTCAAGAATGGTTTACCGTTATGGCAATGATGCTAAGCCGCTCGCGATGACACGACGCGCAAAGTTTAATAGCCTCACGCTCGATACAACGTGCGGCCCACTTGTCCTGCGAGGTTTTCAAGCCTGGATTGACGAGGCATCGCCTGGGATTGAACTAATAGTGAGCCGTCCAGTCATGGAAGTCCTTGGTTTCAGCGTGGATGATCTTCTTGTCGGCGAGCGCCAAGCCAAAGAGGAATGGGATGTGTCACCAAACGCGATTGGAGCCCACAGCGATGGTACAGCTCAAACGGCTTCTGGCGGAAAGAATCAACTCGCAGGAGCCATAAGACGAGCCAGACGATGGCATGGAATGCGCGACGCCAGAGGTTGAGCGGCCAATCCCTCCGGAAGAAGAAGAAGCGCGGCGCGAAATGAAGAGTGAAGTTGTGCGTGAGATTCTACTGTCCAAGGTGGCCGATGCCAACGCCAATGGTCTTGAGCCTGCTGAGGCAGAGCGCTTGCTATCAGTGCTGCTAAAACACATTGATGTCTTTCGTGATGATTTGGGTCGTGATCCACCAGTCAAAGTTGAGCCACTCAAGGTCAGAATCAAACCAAACTCAACGTCAGTGAAGTGCGGCATGCGGCGGTACCCACCGCTGCATGTTGAGTTCATGCGAGATCGTGTGGCAGCCTTGGAGGCGTGTGGAATGGTTTATTTGAACAACCGATCAACGTGGGCAGCCGCGCCAAGAATTGTCCCCAAGAAGGAAGCCGGTGCGCTGCGTATGACGATTGATAGCAGACCTATCAATGCTTGTACAGAGCCAATGCCTTGGCCCATGCCGAACCTCGACAGTGCGATGGTTTGCCTTGTCGGCACTACTGTCTACTTTACGCTTGACTGGACAAAGGGGTATTGGCAGCTCCCCTTGCATCCCGACAGCCAAATGTATTTCTCGTTCATGACGCCGTTCGGCGTTTACACACCCACACGGGTGTTGATGGGTCAGACGGACGCTGTCGCATACTGTCAATCAGTCGTGCATCAAATGTTTGGTGAGCTCCTATTTCGTGGGCTTCTGGCGTGGCTCGATGACCTCCTTGGGGCCGCCAAGACGGTGGATGAGTTGTTTCTCCTATTGGACCAAGTGCTGACCATATGTGCCGAGTTTGGACTCAAATTAAACCCGAGGAAGTGCCATTTCTTTCTGCGAGAGGCAGAGTGGTGTGGAAAAGTGATATCAGCCCGCGGAATAACGCATTCGCCAAAACGTATTCAAGGTTTGATCGATCTATCACCACCTACAACTGCTGCAGACTTGCAGCAGTTTGTCTGCGCAACCAACTGGATGCGATCAAGCACCCCCCAGTACAACCAACTGATTGACCCCCTCCGTCGACTACTGGATGTGGCTACAAAAGCAGCCGGAAGCAGTAAGAAAGCGGCGTTGGCGAGGATTGCTCTGTCTGCGATCGGCTGGTCTCAAGACCATGTCAAGTGTTTCCAAGATGTGAAGCATGCTCTAGCTCGAGTGGTGCCGCTGTCTCATCCGCGTGAGGACATGGAGGTCTGCGTGTTTACAGATGCAAGCGATTTGTTTTGGGGCGCCGTCGCCACTCAGGTTCCTCCATCTGACTTGAATCTACCCTTGGAAGACCAGAGGCATGAGCCCCTTGCTTTTGTGAGCGGGAGCTTCACAGGTGCCAGCTTGCGCTGGCCAATTGTTGAAAAGGAAGCCTTTGCAATGATGCAGTCGTGCAAGACGTTGGATTACTTGATCGTCCGCCCTGGTGGATTCCGCTTGTTCACAGATCACCGCAATCTAATTTACATCTTTAACCCTCGTGGATCCAACCCCAACCTAGCGAAATACCAAGCTGATAAGCTACAGAGGTGGTCGCTCGTCATGTCAACGTTTCCTTATTCAATCGAGTGCTTGCCAGGTGAAGCCAATGTGTGGGGTGACTTATTGAGTCGTTGGGGATCAACTCCTGTGGATATGCCTGCTTTACGGGTGCGTCGACTCATCCAAGTGGTCTCGCCCCTCCAACAGCCTGACTTTGAGTGGCCAACAGCCGCTACAATTACCGAAGCCCAGCGTTTGGCGATGGAGGGGGGAGAGGAGACACCCCCTGGTGTAGTTTGGGACGGCAGTGTTGCCTTTTTTGTGGACCCAAATGACCGCATATGGATCCCCGACACAGCTGTAGACTTGCAGCAGCGGCTGTGCATTGTCGCTCATCAAGGTGCTAGTGGCCACCGTCGTATAGCCGCAACTGTCATATCGGTTTCTGACAAGTTTGTTTGGAAATCACTCAGTTCCGACGTTGAAGCGTTCGTGCGTGCCTGCCTGCATTGCATGTGCGTCGATGGCGAGATGATTCCAAGGCCACTGGGCTCTGCGCTTCATGCAGAGAAGCCAAATGAGTTGATACACTTCGACTGGTTAGCCATGCCCAAGTCAAAAAGTGGATTGAAGGACATCCTGGTAGTGAAGGATGATATGAGTGGATTCATTCAGCTCTACGCGTCCGAATCCGCCGATGCGGCGGCTACAGCCAAGGCCCTCATGCAATGGTTCACATATTTTGGTTGTGTAGGCACATGGGTATCTGATGGCGGCTCCCACTTTAAGAATGAGATTGTGGAGAAGATACGGAAATTGGTTGGTGCCCACCACCATATAACAACAGCTTATAGCCCCTGGGCCAACGGCACTGTTGAGGTTGTGAACCGTCTTGTTCTTCGAACGACCAAGGCGCTCCTCAGTGAGATGAAGTTGCATGCTGATGAATGGCCGCTGGTTATACCGATGGTGCAGGGGGCGTTGAACCACCAACCATCTAACCGCCTTCGTGGAGTCGCTCCAATTACTGTTTTTACTGGTTTGCCCGCCAAGACCCCGATGGCTGGGTTTGTTCACCCGATTACGAAAGAAGTTCATGTTGTAGAATGGTTACATGGAGCCCGACTCAAGCATATTGATGAGTTAAAAGACGCGCTGGAGAATCTACACCGTGACGTTGCCCGCCACAGTGACAAACTTCGACAGCAGGCACGAGGGCGGCGAGATTGAAAAGCGCAAGTCAAGTTCACTGGGTTCTCCGTTGGCGATTTTGTCCTCGTGGGAAGCGTTGTCCAGAAACCTACAAAGCTTGCGTTATACTGGCGTGGACCGTATCAAGTTACAAGGGTCATCACTGACCACGTTGTGGAAGTCCAACAGCTTGTTCCGCCTTTTGAGATGTCCACACACCACGCGTGCCGCCTAAAGATGTATCATGAGGGTGGTCGTGATGTGACGGATGAGTTAGAGGCTCAAATCGCATTTGGGGATGGAGGTTTTCACGTTGAAAGACTGGACGGCGCGCGCTGTGTGGACGGCCAGCATCAAGTCCTCGTGAAGTGGCTGGGTCTTGAGGACGAGGAGTCTTCATGGGAACCGGCGGTGAACTTGCTTGATGATATACCTATCGTGTTCCGGAAGTGGGTTGAGGCCAACCTTGATGATGACGATGTGGCTGCTCTCGCTGAAAGCCTAGGTCTCCCTTAGGGGGGAAGTGTTCTGTTGTGACAGAGGCAAATGGGGTTCGCAAGAGTTCACCCCATTGCTGTGTGTAGGATTGCGCAGGAGACCTAGTGGGGACGCACTTTATTGTAACCTAGAGGGGGTTGTCACGTGGCCTCACTTTAACTACCGATAACAGTGTTGATTGTGCTCGCCTTGACGAATGTTCCCGTGGCCGAAAGCCAAGAAGAAGCGGGAGACACAACAGCGTATCATCGCTTATCTATACAAACGATGGCTTCTGTCCCCTCCCAGAGCAAGCCAGGCTATTCAACGTCGCATTGGATCCGCTTGAGGTCAAGCAAGAAGCTTCGTTTGCCAGAGGGATGCAACCCTTTGCTCGGAATACTACCGTCGCATGGCTGGGATATTTAAACGACGCTGTTCGAATGGTGCATGCCAAGATGACAAAGCCCGCCCTCGACGACTTTTTTGACGATGCGTCATTGTGCCGATTTGAGGAGGACATCTAAAGTTGTTGATCGTCACCATCAAGACAAATACTGTAGGGCAACTATCAAATAGCCCTGAGATGTAAAGATATAACGAACGGTAAACTTTTAGAATGGGCGATTGCAATTTATAACGTTACTCGCTTGATGAGATCCACCATTCATTTACCTTGTGTGAATTAGTAGTGCCCGCAGCGAGATATGTTTGACAAAGGGAGTGTGTCGTTAAGAGCGCGTGGAGCTCCAGGTTGTGGGCCACAAGTTGAATATGGACCATGATGATGTAAATGGCTCACAAACCAACCAATTGGTCCTTGAGCAGAAAGAACCATCCAATTCAGCAAAACCTTTAGCCCCCCCAATTTATGAGTCGAAGCTCAGTCGGTCATTAGAAGTGGATAGGTAACGTGATGAGTGCTGAAGGATTAAGAGTACGATTATCTCGAGTTGGCAATAATTTTAAACGTCGTAGAGCTTGAATGACTTAAAGTTTACCTGAGATCATTGCGTGGTTAAAATTCATCCTCGTGACAGACTGTACCTAATCCATAGCAATGTTTCATGAGTTTTGTGAGACGGTCAATTGAACGCTGTCAAAGCCTAGTCGTGATATTCGCTATCTCTAATTTCAAAAGTAATTTATGAAAAACAATTTTAGCCAATACTACGTAGTACTATTAGGGTGCGTTTGGTTGCACAAAATTCCAGTGTTTTTGGGTGTTTTTCAGTGAAAACGTCAAAACACTTGTATCAAAACGAGTTCATCGTTTGGTTGCACAAAACGTGTTTCCCTGAAAATCAAGAAAATCGACAGCTAAAACGAGTATTCGAAAAATATGTCAAGAGGTATTTTTGGTTGGAGTTGCTGTGCTCATCACACTTCCCAGAAACACAGCCATGGAAGACACGTGCCCCTCCCTCATCGATGTTGCCATCACAGTTCTCCCGTGTCTCGTCGAGTCATACGTAACGATTCCTTGTCGAACATCGGCACTCTCGGGAAAGCTCTATGTTGCTGAGCTGCTAGCTACGTCGAGCGAAGCGCGTTTTCGTGAAATGTCGCGCATGTCCAAAGCAACGTTTTTACTCCTCGTTGAGCGTTTAGAAGTTCATGGTCTACGAGGCAGCTCAAATGTCCAAACATTGTACATATTAAGTGGTGCGTCAAACCGAAACACTCAAGAGCGCTTCCAGCACAGCGGTGAGACAATTTGCCGTGTTCTCCGTGATGTCCTTGTTGCGATAGGGCGCATGCAAAAAGAATACATCGTGCAATACAATTCTCCTGCAACCCCTGCGCCAATTCGTCGAAATAAGAAGTGGTTTCCTTTCTTTGCAAATTGTATCGGCGCCATCGATGGTACTCACATTCCTGCTGTAGTTTCCAGCTCTATTCGAGCGAGATGTCGAGATCGCAGTGGTGGCATTTCACAAAATGTCTTTGCCGCTTATTCTTTTGACATGCGATTTACCTTCTTACTAGCTGGCTGGGAAGGCTCTGCACATGACGGTTGAGTTCTTGAAGACGCATATGTCAATGGTTTTGAACGTCAAAGCGACCGATATTATCTGGTCGCCTTTGTGCTGACACCATATCGGGTGTACGTTATCATTTGAAAGAATTCAAAGAAGGGAACAAGAAACCACGCAATATGCAAGAGCTCTTTAACTTGCGGCACTCGTCATGCCGCAATGTTATCGAGAGAACCTTCGGCGTTGTGAAGAAACGATTCCCCATCTTGTCCCGAATGCCGTCCTATCCATACAAGCGCCAAGTGAGCATTGTACTCGCGGTTTGCACCATTCACAATTTCATTCGGTGCCACCAAGGCTTCACGGACGAGTACGACGTTGAGGACGAAGCTGACGTGTCTCCCAGCCAACAAAACCGCACTTCCAACGAGGAGATCGACGAAGCGCAGGATGATCTTGGCACTGCAGCAATGCGCGATTCCATTGCGACGGCAATGTGGGCATCATACACAGCATTGAGACGTCGGTCGACGATGTAGACTAGCGCTCGTAAGTATAATTGTGATAACTAGAAAGTCAATGACATCACACATTTTCATGTCATTCTTTGTTTAATCTAGTGCTAATCCATGGCATCCAAATCTTCAACAGGGATGGAGCAAATCTCTGCAATCAACTCTAATCGAGATGGATTGCCAATATTCAAGAATAGAACGTCGGCGGAAGGTGTCATCGTCAAGTATCGGGTGAAATCCAAATTCTGTCGAGGTGTCAAAGGGATCTACATACTTTGAAACAACTTCAACGCTTGCTCCGCAGTCGATGGTGCCTTTGAGATCCGACCTTCATGAATGGCTTGTTGGGTTTGGGCTAAAATAAGCAGACTGTATGCGGCAGTGTTGCTGCGACGCACCGTTCTCGCCTCCTTTGCAGCAGGGAGAGGCTCACGACGAGGCAAATTGTCGTTACGTACAGTGCTAGTATCACTTGCGTGGTCACTTACAACCTCGGTGTCATAAATGGGGTTTTCATACGTCGATTCCTCAAAATCATTTGCCGTCGAAGCATCCGAGACGGCAAATTCACCAGTAGCAACAGCTCCAGAGAAGATGACATGCACTTGGTCGTAGAAAGGAAAGGGTTTTATTTTTGTTTATTACTATGATCTTGCATGAATTTTGATTAATAAGCGATTTTAAAACGTACCGATAGATTGCGCTCTTTGGATGGGCTGCAATGTACGATGACCAGACCTCCTCGGGAGCTGTGGGTAGCCCGACGGCTTCGTCCCATCCGAATCCAGAGTTTGTTCGCAGCGCATGTACGCAAGAATATTCAGCGTTTAGACCACTCAAACGACCTTGTACTTGGGTCTTTGTATATCTCATGTCGGCTCTCTCGTTGAAAACACGCAGGAGTCGGGTCCAACCGTCCTTTTTCAAGCCACCAGCGTCCGTTCCTTTGACTATAACATCGTTCAAGTGGCAGGTTGATTTGGTAGAGGATTACCTCGCGCTAGCTCTCGGCAAAATCAATCGAGAAGGATTGCGGTGCGCTCCTCCGTCCAGCTTGCCTTCGTGGCCATTTCTGAATTCACTTATGTCCGCAGGAGCGGTGGATTGGACCTTATTTATACGAGTTGATTGGACGAAAAGATATATTTCAAAACAGAGTTTGAGATAGCCAAACATGCAAGCACACGACCAAACGCTTGAACACAAAATCCCTAATCGGCCTCCCAGCCATTATGTACTTGATATTCAAGTGTTTCGATACAGAGTTTCAACCAAACGCACCCTTAACACAATTGCATGAAATTATTTATTTAAGCCAATAATATGTAATTATTTTCCATTTGCACTTGCTTTTGATGTTGGTTCGATAGGTATCTTAACCCGTCCATGGAAAAGAGAAAGGACATCGACATCTTGTGTGCGCGGCTATACATTTAAAACTCGCAAATGCGTCTAATGGAATGGATGAAATGCGGATCTATGGCCCGTTGTAAAATAGTGTTCCTGAATAAAAGTGCTCTGGACAGAAATTCTCGAATCTTTTCTCAAAGCGTGATTTTTTTTAAATTTTTAAATGGTCATCCGATTGAAATTCTTTAATGTGCTGAAATGGAAAAAAGAAGCTTGTCGAGGATTGTTGTCAAGTCAACTCCTTGCCTGACGTCCAGCTTGTCAAGACATTACAGCTGTGGTCGTCGGCATCTCCCGATGTACGGCGTGGTTGTTCCCTACGATGAAATCAAGCTCAAGCGACAAGCTCGGAGGACGGAGCTTCAACGAGAACGCCGGGGGCGAGAGCGGATCGAGATTAAAAAGCTCAAACAGTTTGCCGAACAACTCGAGAAAAAACGACGACAGTGGTCGAGAAAGAACACATCAGACCAACCATTGTCATGGGAAGATGTAGCCACATCACTGAAGGAAGCTACACAAGACGCGCAGGATGAAAATGCAAAGTTGAAAGAGGAACAACGCAAACTCGTCCAAGTGATTTCGGGCATGACCAAATGGATCGCCTCTGCCAAGGGTATCATGGTATGTTAACGATCCAGTAGCTTGAATGCCTTTTGACTAATGTCGTGATGTTTAGCGAGGCCCACATACACTGCCATACACAGCTTCTCACTTGAATCTTCATCGCGTGACGCTGAATGCGGCCGATCCAATTTGCAGACAACATGGACTTGACTGGCTCACACAAATTTTATATCATAACACTGAAGCGCTCCTACGACGCTACGTGTTTTGGCCTGAAATATCCACAGATGTCCAATGTTCATACCATACCGATATGTCCAACATAGACGACGTTCAGTGTGTCTGGCGGTTCCAAGTCGATATTCCAAAGGCAATGGAAGGTGTCGTCGATGCTGTTCGGCAAAAAGTCGTGAATCGACTGAATAATACAAACATGTGGGACCTCTCATCAAGTCTCATCGATCCAGAGGTATGAAAACCGCCGTGGACCATTCCAATTGACGCGATAATAGCTTGTCAGTCGCATTTCACCCACAATGACTTATGTCCGACGTCATCCGCAGTCGTCTACGCAAAATGGAAGCAACATTCTCTATCAAGAATTTCAAGACGGAACCGATCGCACAGTCTTTGTTGGTCAAAACATCTACGATGACAAGTTCGAAAGTCCTGCAAAGCGTTCAAAATCCATGACTTTGTTAACTTTCGCCCCTTTCCTTTACCAATATGACTTTTATTTAGGGTTCAAGTCACCCGCCTCGCTCCATCATGGACCCGAGTCTCGATCTTAAGTGTCTCATCGCTTATTACACCAGCGATGGCTTTTGCCCCCTCACAGAGCAGGCGAAAATATTTGGCCTTAAATTGGATCCACCTGTGGTCAATCACGAGACTTCCTTTGCTCGAGAATTACAACCCATCACCCGCTTTACAACCGTGGCATGGCTAGGATATTTAAACGACGCAGTTCGAATGGCCCACACAAAGAAGACAAAATCCCACGGCTTTAGCGCTAGTGCATCTCCAAGTCGTTTCGAGGAAGAGAACTGAGCCGGATTAATCGTCTGAAGCTTCTTCACATGACGCTTATAGACATACTTATGAGTATGCTACCATATTCCTTACGAAGTCAGAGAGGCTATGGATCGCATACAGGAAAATTGCAGGGTTACTTGCTCTGTCCGTGATGGCCTCACTGAAAGATGTGTGGTTTATGATGCAGGAGACATAAGCGATGATAGCACAAGTCTGACTCTGATTTTGACTTGGGCTTCCATTTTACAGTCTTTAACAAACTCATCTCATCGTTCTACATTTGACGCGCGATTTAGTCATTTCGGTATGAAACGAAATGTTTACTTGTTATCAAGAAACCTTGAAATAGTTTTCGTCTGAAGTACAAGCTAAAGATGACAGGGAATACTTCAATTAGAAATGGGCGAATTGAATCACACGATATGTTTTCTGGAGAACACTACTTTAGGTCAAGGTAATTTCAATAGAGCTCAGTCTGTTGAATTCACGAGCTCTGTAAATCGTGGTGTTTTGTTGATGAATGGGGCTGCACAGACGAGACTGCATACCTCGAAGAGGACATCAATCACTGCTACAGCTGTCAGTGATAATCTCTTCCAGCGTAGGACGTCAACCAAAGTCAGTCTCATTCAATGGCCAAGAATGGGATGCTCAGCATATTGTGTGTTGCATGAATTAGTAATACTCAAGTTAATCTTCGGCTCTGGAGTCAATGAGATTGTCTAAAACGGAGCCACTTGCACTCGATAGTTGATCGAGCCAATATTGGTTTCATTCAGTGCTGTTTGCCTTGGACAGTCCGAACGGGATAATTCAAATACTCGAGCCACACTCCTTAAATTTGATTGCAACCCATTTGTGTTTGTTGTACAAACGATGATTAACGGCGGTTCAGTCATGGAATTAATGCAAGCCCCATCGTCACAAGTAAGAAAACTCCAAATACTATGCACGAAGACCCACCTTCAATTTCTTGTCACGAAGAATTGGATTCAAGTCTTCATTTGTGCGAAATCCACCATCCCGTTTGGCACGTTTTCTGAATATATCATCGACAACCTTGAGAGCTTCGCTCCTTGAGCCAGAAAGGAGAGATTTGAGAGCCGTTTTGTTGGCCGTGTTGACAGAGTGAAGACATGGGTTGATACGAAGTATTTGAAATAGGGATCAACTGAACATGAAGTCTGGCAGGTATTTACTCGTTTTGGACGAGAAAAAAGAACAAGGATTCATTCGATTCTGTCAATTTGGAAGATGGCAAGCAACCGACTCGTTTGGTTTGCTCTTGTTGATGGTAGAGGTCAAGCGTACAAGGGGACGACAGTAGACATAGTCACAGACAAATGTCAAATTGTTGACTTCAGAAATGCTGTGCATTTGAAAAAATCCAGCATCCTCCCAAGTGTTGTTCCCGCTCAACTCATCGTCTACGCAAACGAGGCAGCATATGACAGAAAGGACGGACCTCTCGAAGTAGTGTCGACTATTGGCAAATTAGGCTCTCCAGAAGAAGCAATCCAACGATACCAGCAATGTCGCGTCGAGTGTGTTTGTGTGTGTAGTGAACTGTAGCTCAAGTTCTTCCGCCTAGGACACATCCGTGTACAGTACTGTAGTACGTCAGTGAAACAAAGCAAAGCTTCAGAGGATTAGGAACTGAGCCAGCCTAGAATTTTTGTCAAGCTCAATGTGACTTTGCAACATGTCAGTCGCTTTGAAACCCTATTATCAATGGAGAATTTATACTAGAAGTAGACTTTTCTGAAATATTATGTTGTGCAAGTTTCGATTTTCAAAGTCATTTAACTCGCAACCTCCATTTCCGAAAATGCCTGAACTGTTCTGTGTTCTTGTCGGCGAGGGGAGTCCTTTCCCTGTGGACATTGAAGCAACTGAGACTGCGGGACATCTCAAAGACAAGATCAAGCAAGAGAAGCCAATTACAGTTCAATGCGATGCTGATAAGCTCCAACTTTATCTGGCGTTGAAGGATGGAGCGGGGTTGAGCTGTGATGACGCTACAGCATTAAAACTTGACGACATCAAAGGCTACAACAAGATGAATCCAACGCTCACGATCGCCCACAAGGAACACGTTGGAGCAGATTTTGAACCGAAGGACGGGGAAGTTTACGTGTTGGTGGTGGTTCCTGATGAAATAGCCTCAGCTCCGTCGTATTATTCACAAGTCATCTCGTGGATCGACTCCATATGTCGTTGGTGGTACCGTCCAAGGGTGGGTCATAATTGCAAGGCTCTCATTTCATTTATGGAAAATCAAATGACTCGAAAGGATACAATTATTTCAAGCCCCCATCTTTTGCAAGAAGGTAGTTTACAATTTCGTCTGACTGGACGTGACTATGCGATTGCAACCGCAATGCAGTGCTACACGAAGATCATTGAATCTAGTAAGACTACAGCAATTGATCGCACCCAACGGCCAATACCTGTTTGCTCTGGTATATCAGGTTTGGGGAAAACTCGAATGTTGGAAGAAGGCGTATTGATCCTACGTAAAATTTTGAAGGAAAATGAATTCGACTGTGTTGCCAGCGTGATTGTTCCATACTACAATGGGTACGTGCCCAAACCAGTGGAGAAAACAATGTCGATTGAAGCGTCTTTCTCATGGCGGTTGCTGTACCGATTTTTTCTTGCTGGGAATTGCATGTTATCCTTTGACGAGTGGGTTGAAAAACGATTGCCATCCAATGGGGATCAGCTAACTCTCATGCTAGCATTGCAAGTCATTCAATACAAGCTATCTGAAAGATTGCAAAATCCACCAAGGTTGTACCTCTTTCTTGGCATCGATGAATACCAAAAGATTGAAAATGTTAATGCTCCCCGGAGAGATCCCGACACTTCACTGCTGCGTGAACTTGTGGAAACCATTGGAGATGTCCTTTGCACACAATCCTCCAAGTTTGTTTTGCTTCCAATGGTTGCTGGGACCGATTTGCATGTGATCTCATCAATTGCAAATTCCTCCAGTTTTGTGACGCAGCGACTTCCCATGCCGCTTTTGAAGATTCAACAAGTTTTTTCATTGGTGGAGTCAGCTGAAGAATTTGTTGATCTTCTCGAATATGCCCAAGTTTGCCGCAATTTGGTTTTTCTTGGTGGTGTGCCACGATGGGTTGTGGAATATTTGCTGGCTCTTAAAGATATTAAAGACATGCAACCACAAGTTTCAACCGAAAAAGTCCTACCTTTGAATATGATTGAAAATTGCTATAGGACAATTACTGAAAAATACGTGACCTCTACTTTCAGTGTGTTGAATCCCCGACAGCGCCTCCGGTTAGCAGCATTTGCTTTATCGGGAAGACTCGTACAACCTGACGAATTCTTTGACGGCAAGCTAACTTGGTCAAGGCTTCGAGATTCCTCCTTATGCTTGCTATCTCCACGTTCTGATCGTGGATATGAGATTGTCGTTCCTTATTCTCTCTTTCGTAGTATTGAGGTACCAAACTCGCCATCCGATGTAGAACAAGTTTTTGCGCTTGCTATCCTGGATTTGTCCGAGTTAGTCGATTTCAAATTATTTGATGTTCCTCCATGGCGGTCATGGGAGGTATTTGGTGCTTGTTTTTATGCCTTGCGAATCAATGCATTGTTGGTTCTTGGACAATCAACTGTTACTCTCGGAAACTTGTTGCAAGGTGCTACAATGGACTATGTAACAAGTGTCATTCAGGTGAAATTGACTCCTTCCAGAGTATTTCAGTGTAGAGAAATGTTCGGCCAGTCTACAAGGGATAAACTTACCCGAGTGGGTAACACATTGGAAACTATTGATTGGATCTCTTCTGGTTGCATTGCACTAAATGGCGAAGGAGGAAAAGGGGCTGACATCTTTTTTGCTTTGGAGCATGCTGTGACTAGTCAAGTGGTGGTTGTTGTTGACCAGCGGAAACGGCAATTTGGCAAATTCCAACCAAGTCAAGCAAGGAAGTTTCTGGACAACATGAGTCAAATCCCTT
Source organism: Aphanomyces cochlioides (assembly GCA_019828595.1). NCBI lineage: Eukaryota > Oomycota > Saprolegniomycetes > Saprolegniales > Verrucalvaceae > Aphanomyces > Aphanomyces cochlioides. Next base: position 1,028,237 of record JAHQRK010000014.1, on the reverse strand, counting down.
CATTTTTGACGGACGCAATTCTAGTACGAGGTGTCATGAATTGTGGTTCGGTTTCAAATCTCGACTCATTTCCACCAAATTGCTTCATCGTCAGGTGAGAACAGAACGATGAAATTCATGGAACATTACCGTATCACCCCGCGTGTTCACCTTTTATTTCAGTCAACACGGCCAACAAAACGGCTGTCAAATCCCTCTTTCCCAGCACAGGGAATGAAGTTGACGAAGTTGTCGAAGAAATATTCAGAAAACGTGCGGAACCGAACGGTGGATTTCGCACCGAAGAAGACTCGAATTCAATAATTCGTGCGAAGAATTTGAAGGTAGAACTTCGTGCAGAGTTTTTGGAGTTTTTTCGTTAGTTGTAGTAGCGAACAAATTTTCTAACTCGATTGTTTTTCACGATATACAAGTCCATCCACTTTGAAGAGACTGCAATAACGTTACTGTTTCAATATCAATTTTGCATTACAAAAGGTCCATTTTCCTGTGTTTGATGACAAAGATAATAGATTTTAGCAACTGTGGATTCCATACCTCTAGCATGTGCTTGGAAGGTTCCTTATCCGTGGCCTCATAGTATTTTCCGATAGTCGTTTCTTATCCGACCATCCTAATGGCGTTGGTGCATTTTCGTTGTTTCATTGAGCATGCAACTTGGACAACGTCGTGCGTTACGTTCTGACATGGAATGACTCCTTGATCCTTCCGTGTCTGAAGTGGCAAGCAATCAGTGGCAAGCAATCCACACATTGGATGATTTTCACGACAAAGCATAACATTTATTTTGGAGGTTATGAGAATCATTCAAGACACAAATTAGTTGTGATAACAACACCACCTTGCTCCGTAGTCAATAACTTTGTCTACAATGGAGCCATTGGCATGTGCACTCGACAGTTGATCGAGTCAATATTGGTTTCATTCAGTATAGTTTTGCGTTGGTCTGGGCAGTCCGAACAGCATCCTTCAAATACTCGAGCCACGCTCCAGAAATTTGATTGAAGCCATTTGCGTTTGTTGAACAAACGATGCTTCGTGTCTGTCCTGAGATGGACTCAATGCCAGCCCCATCCTGCTGGCTTGTTCAGTGAGGGGAAGGAATCCTTTGTCATTGAAATACAGTGACGAGACGCTCAAGATCGACACACGTGTCCATGATGTACCGAGGCGAGTGGCAACCACCCTATGACAATATTTAACATCCAAGAATTCTCGTTGAATTCGTACCAAGTCATGCCTTTGTTACGAACAGGCTTTATTTCAAATTTGTCGTCGTGCAGGTTTTGCCCAACAAAGACAGTTCGGTTGGCATCTTCATTGAATTCACGGTACAAAATGTTGCTTGGTTGAGAGCCTCCATTAGTATGAGCGATCCGTCGGATGTAAGTCATTGTCGGTGATACTCGACTGACAATCTGTGCAAAATTTCAATGAATGGTTTGCACAACTCTGTGTAGACTTTACCTCTGGGTCGATATAACTTATTGAGCCATCCCAAATATCATTGATTTGCTCCAGCATCTCCCTTTGACGCTCACATCACCCGGCAGCACCTCCTGAATCTTTATTCTTATGCTACTCAGGGTCAATAAATCTGAGCCCAATATGCCTGAGAGGGGTATGAGTGGGTTCCACTTTTCAGATGGGAGCACAGGCGTCTTCTTATTCTTGAAATATGAGCTAGGTGGAATAGCTGAAGCTTTCGACTTTTCTCTTGATGCTTGGGTTCTCTGGGATCGCTTGGTTATCAGGCGTTTGAATTGACCGGCGAGGTCGGAACTGTCTTCGAGTTCGTACAACAGTTCTTCGACAGCAGCCGTTGGTTCTTCTTCCTCTCGGAAGGCAATGTTTTTTTGGTCATTCCCCATGCAGGGAGTAATTTCGTTTGCTGCTTGCGGCCAATTTTCATTGTTGCTATTTCCTTCAAAATCTGAATCGCGGGACACGCTTGATAAAGGTGAATCCATTGAACTTATTCACGGCAGGCGCACCAATTGTGATAAAACGAGGTCACAATACTTAGACTTCTCGGGTTGTTTGGGAGGCTAGGAATCAACGGAACAATATCCAACGATACCAGCCATGTCGCGTCGAGTGTGTTTGTGTGTGTAGTGAACTGTAGCTCAAGTTCTTCCGCCTAGGACACATCCGTGTACAGTACTGTAGTACGTCAGTGAAACAAAGCAATACTTGAGAGGATTAGGAACTGAGCCAGCCTAGAATTTTTGTCAAGCTCAATGTGACTGTGCAACAATGGTCAGTCGCTTTGAAACCCTATTATCAATGGAGAATTTATACTAGAAGGAGGCTTTTCTGAAATATTATGTTGTGCAAGTTTCGATTTTCAAAGTCATTTAACTCGTATGGGGTTGGGGTACTAATTTGCAACTGCCCCCACTGTTGTCCAAAAGCTGTCGTGTCAGCTTAAGATCACATTCTACTGATTCTGTTGCATATTATCCGGAGGGGTACTGAATAGTAATACAAAAAACATGTAGTGACCATTTAGTAACACGAGGTACCAAATAGTAATACATTTATGGGGCACCAAATAGTAACAACCCCCTCTACGAAGTCTACACGACGTATGCTTTAGCCGTCTTATTTATGGCCATGGGCTCTGTTTTGTATGAAGTCGTAACCCAAGCAACGAATACAGCCCAATTAGAGGAATTTGTTGCCTGTCATGTCCACGTCACAGTCCACGGCATCATTTATCCTTCGTGTCATAAATCATTTGATAGGTTCGACGAGATGGCACAATGATTGTGATACCCTCGGAGGATATCATCGTTGGAGGTTGGAAACTACATTTATTCATGCAAAGTCGGTCACTTATCGCTCCCTAGATATTGTGTTAATCGAAGAACAAATTATTCCAGGCGATATGGTCATCTTGACTGGAGAATGCATGGCCGACGAAGCATCCTTGACAGGAGAAGGTAAATCACTCAGCTAAAGAATCCCCTCCAATGCGTTTGCTGCCAGCCATTCCAGTATCAAAGCAGCATACCAGCGATCCATCTCAATCGATCAAGGATTGTGCCAAGAACGCACTTTTTACTCGGGCTCGATTGTGCTGAGAGCCAAAGGTTGTCTTCATAGCCTTGATTTAAAAATGAAGCGTTTCAACTTTAGCTGAAGTCTGGGCGGTCGTCACTCGCACGGGTTTCTCGACGAATAAAGGCGAACTGCTCCGGCAAATTCTGCACCCCGAGACTCCGCCCTTTCAAATAGTCTCTGATAGCTATCGCTACTTGGTTGCATTGTCGATTGTTGCTGGTCTAACAAGTCTTCTCCGTATTTACGACGCGTAAAATTTTCGAATGAGGTTGGAAATGCTCATTGGTGTTGTAGGATCAAAGCTGAAAAGACTCAAGCAGACCTCTTGATTTCAGTCTTTGATTTGATTTCGACCACCATTCCAGCAGTATTGCCTATGATCCTCACTGTCGGTGTCGGGTTCTCTCTTACTCGGCTTCGCAAAGCACGAATATTCTGCATTGACGCACAGAAAATCAACATCGCAGGACATTTGAATTGTTTCTGCTTTGACAAAGTAAAAAACTACAACCGCATTTGTGTTGACAATTGCCTTACCTTGTAGACGGGAACGCTGACAAGTGAACATCTCATTTTCCATGGCGTGGATCCCTGTGACGGATCTGAGATTACATCACAGCCTACATCACAAGACCTTGACTACGGTATAATCATCGTCGCATTTATACCGCTCAGTCATTCTTTAGCTTTGGCGTCCTGTCATGGTCTTAGTGTTGTCGATGGCGTTGTCACCGGATATGCTCTCGAGCGTGATATGTTTGCTTCTACTGAATATATGCTCAATGCATCACATGAAATACTCAAGAACAACCAAGTCGTACTGCGCTACTGCCATCGCTTCCCATTTGACGCTGCACTGCAACGTTCGTCCGTTGTGGTTCAAGCGATCAACGAGACTGGCAACTATCGAGTATTCGTGAAAGGGTCACCTGAAGCGATGACTGAGGTAACTATATTGCTTCAGTGACAAACCATAACGAGTTTAATGTAATTTATAGATCTGTGAGTCTGCATCCCTTCCATCCGACTTTGAGTGCAGAGTTCAGCAATATGCATCGCAGGGATATTATTGCATGGGTCTGGCAACCAAAGTCGTCACGACAGACGCAACGACCACCGATCGAGCTCAGATGGAGAGCAATGCCAAGTTTTCTGGATTTCTTCTTTTTGTGGTTTGTTTGGCTTTAAACTACGTTGTCTGAGAGATTGTTGTAGAATCCGATCAAACCTGAGAGTTCTCAAGTATTCCAAACCTTGGAGTCGGCTGATATAGATGTGCGTATAATAACTGCCGACAATGCCTTGACTGCCATGCACGGTATGCACCACGTTTGAGGGTATGAATGGCTCAAAACGTTTGCTAGTGGCAAGAGAAATCTCCATGCGACTGACGACGTGCATGCTTTATGTCGATGTTGCACCGGATGGATCTCTCATGTATCAGCTCTTACCTGTACGATCATTTCTTCAATAAATATCATGTTTTGGATGTAGTCCTCAACAGTGCTGCTACCAGTGGGCGACCTGTCGACATTACTGGATTTGGATTGTTGTTTGACAGTATTTTCCTTTGTTCAGAATAGTGATGATAAGCTCTTCATTTAGGTAACGGGATCGGCATTGGAGATTATCAAGCAATCAAGCTCGACAGACTTAACAAACCTCGTGCTAAAGACAAAAATCTTCGCACGTATTAAACCCCAGTTGAAAACGTGGATAGTTCAGATACTAATGGACTCTGAGTCATTCTTCGTCTCCATTGTTCTCTTATTGATATTTAGATTATGCGTTGGGATGACTGGCGACGGCACAAATGACTGCGGGGCCCTAAAAGCGGCTCATGTTGGATTAGCCCTCTCAGATGCTGAAGCTTCCATCGGTACAAACATAAGCAACTCGATCTAAATTTTACAATTTGTGAATATTCCAGTTGCTCCATTTACAAGTCGTGACAAAGCGATCCAAGATGTCGTCACGCTTATCCGTGAGGGGCGATGCGCCTTGACGGCATCGCTGCCCTCGTTCAAATTTATGGTCATGTATCCCATGATAGATACTGTGCTTGTGTCGTTTATCAACCACGTCGAGGCAACATTCACAAGCAGGCAGGTTAGTCCTCGCCAAAGTTATGATTCTAGAGCTGTAGTAGTATTTATTTGATGACCTTGTGGTTGTTTCGGGAATATCCGTCTTGATGCTCCAGACGCCCCCCGCTCAAAAACTGTCCAAATCCGTTCCACCAACTTCCCTCTTCGTACTTTGATGCTATTCGAGGTGTGGTACTAAGGTGCAATCTAGGCACCAAGCATTTTGTGGAGTGTTGGGGGACACTTCCTATGCTTCGCATTGTTTTCCTGGGCAACTTTATCGATGGCCGAGCGCGAGCCTTGGTTTTGCCCGTTGCCTGAGATTGCGTCGGGGAAGCTCCACTGTTACAAGTTCCATCCTAACGAAAAAGAAGGCATGACTGCTCACTCGTACGAGAGCAACATAGCATGGCTCATTGGAACTTAACTTTATTTCCACTGCTATTCAAATTATGGATAGGCCATTGGCAGTACATCATTCTCGCAATAGCCTTCAAACAAATCAAACATGAAAGATTCGTTTAGGGAGTCAGCTTGGCGAAATCGACTTTTTGTTTGGTACACGCTAGCCTTGGCTATACTAATGTGCGTCATCTTGGTTTTTCCTTGGTATTTCAATCCCAGGGAATTATTGTCGTAAGTTTGGATCCTGTAGGAAGCCCCATCGCTGTTCGTTTGTTTGATCTTGAAGCCCCCTTGCCAAGTGGCTTTTGTTGGCATGTAGCTGGTCTTTGTGTTCTCAACCTTGCCTCGGCGGTGGGCATTGAGCTTGTGGTCAAAAAGCTGTCGTCGAATTGATTGTCGAATATAGTCCAACAACTCCCTCAGCTGTGGCGCGAGAAGAACCAAGTCGAATGCTCCTCAACACCTCAGCATGAAGATGCAGTGTTAACATTTAGATATATTCTTTCTAAGCTTGTCAAAGCCATAAAACGTAAAATGGAGGCACTGACACTCGATCAACACACGATTCAAATCGTAACAAAGGTAGAGCTCGTACCGTGAGGAATAGCTCTTCAGCCAAAATCCATCCTCCTTCAATATCGCCATTTACCTTTAATTGCAGTCATTTCCCTTTGAAACTTACACAGTTCAAACGCTTCTTCGTACATAATTTGGAAAAAAACGTCGAGCTTGCAGGGAGCTCTGCGTTGTAGGCTTAGACATGAACATCGAGCAATGACATCGTAAATGCCAACCGTACTTGTAGACTGGTACTGTAACATATCAATGAAACCCTATGCTTTAATATTCTCTCACGACGGTTGGACATTTTAACATCTCTACGAACATGTCCTAGTGAGACAATGGCCGCTGTTATCAAAATATGCGGCCTGGGACGTCCGATTATCCATGAGCTGACTGGAACTCCGATCAGTGTACAATATCCTACTCACACAATTGGCATACTTTATTCAAGTATATTTCGAATTCCAGCGGACAAGAAAAACGGTGAAATGGCATTCCAGACATCCCTGTCTTCCAGCTAAAGCTACATCGCTAGCAGAAAATGAAAGAATCAATATTATGGAATGAGATCCTATTTTCATCGATGTCTCAACCAGGTGCACATCGTCATTGCGCGAGCAAACTGACGGCACCCACCACCACAATTCCATCCAGAATTTATAGTTTTCTTCCGTATTTTCTTGGAAATTAATTCAAATTTCTATACATATTAAATAAATATCGAAATCATAGTATTTGAAATTTGTATCTAACTTGAAGCTGGATTGAATTTTTAGTTTAATTTTGCATTTCTCCAAGTTCATTTGATGAAGTTCACTCGAAGATCTTCACTTCAGATTTGACCAAGACGACGATAATGCACGTGTGGCTCAGTGTCGCTGCCCTTGTAGCGTCGAAAGCGCTAGCTGAAGAAACGATCCCTCTGCCATCGTGTGGCCATTGGACCCCGCAGTACCCGGTGGGCCAGCATTACAACACGAAAGCGTCGATTTCCACGGAGAAACTCAACGTCCACTTGATCCCCCACACCCACGACGACCCTGGTTGGCTCATTACGGTCGACCAGTATTTCACGCAAGAAGTCGATTATATCCTCGATACTGTTGTGACAGAATTGGCCAAGAATCCCAACCGACGTTTTATGTATGTGGAGCAATCTTTTTTCCAGCGATGGTAAACAGCAAAAAGTATGATCGAGGACATAAAAACCTGTAGGTGGCGTGAACAGTCCCACGGCATGAAGCATCTCGTAAAAAGACTTGTGAAGAATGGTCAATTGGATCTGACGGCCAATGGGGGATGGGTCATGCATGACGAAGCTACGCCACATTATTCGTCCATGTTGGATCAAACGGCATTTGGCCACAAGTTCCTGCTGGAAGAATTTGGGTAGATAATGTGGCTTATGTTGCGGATACTCACGTATGGATGACAATAGCGTGCGACCACGTATTGGATGGCAAATAGACCCTTTTGGCCATTCATCGACGCAAGGCTCGCTTCTTTCTGCAGGCATTGGCTTTGACGCTCTCTATTTCGCTCGCATCGATCACCAAGATTATGACAAACGCAGGGATGAAAAAAATTTGGGTAATCAAAACGTAAAGGTCGCATTCTCAAAAATTTGTAGAGTTTATTTGGAAGCCATCGCCTTCACGCAACGAGTCTGTCTTCACTGGTACTCGATAGCTTTAGTGGATGCTTCAGTTATCTTTACTCCTGTAGGCATGATTCAAAGTGGTTATGGTGCTCCTGATGGATTTTTCTTTGAAGATGATGATCCTATCAAGGATGACCCATGGCTGCATGACAATAATGTTTGTGCTCGCATCAAGAAGTTTATCGATGTGACCTTGGAACGTGCAAGTCATCAACGAGGTGCTTTTGTAATGAACTGATAATTCCTGACGGATACTGAAGGAAATCATGTCTTTTGGCCCATGGGGACGGACTTTAAGTACCAAAATGCGCTCAAGTGGTTTAAAAACCTTGACAAATTGATCCACTATGGCAACCAAGAAGGCAGGGTTAACTTTTTGTACTCTACGTTGGGCAACTACACGGATTTGAAATTGCAAGACAAATCAATTCGATGGGCAGTCAAGACGGACGACTTTTTCCCTTACGCTGACCAAGTAAATGGTTTTTGGTATGTCAATCTTGAATGTTTTTGTTCATAGAATGAATGATTTATCTAGGTCGGGATATTTTACGAGCCGTCCTGCATTGAAGCGCTATGTCCGTGTTGCTAATAATATTTTGCAATCGCTACGCCAATTAGAAGTCTGGGCCCATGCCCCGGGAACTCAAGTATGTCTTTTTTACTTAATATATCGACTCAAACTGATGTTTTCTGTAGATTAACCACTTGGCTGCAACGGTTGGTCTATCACTCCATCACGATGGTATTACTGGCACTGAAAAACAAGCTGTCGCTGATGATTACGCCCAACGGTTGGGAGAAGGTGTCGCTGTTGGAGAAAAAAGACTCCGTGAACTCGTCGGTAGACAGTTTGATGTGTGTTTATTGGCCAATATCAGTATTTGTGAACAGTCGACGACCAATAAATCCTTCACATTTATTGTGTACAACCCATTGACTGAAGCGAACACTTACTCTGTCAATCTCCCCATTGTTTCAGCTGGTGCTAACGTTGTCCAAGCTGATGGCACGAAAGTTCCTTCAGCCATTGTACCCTACAACCGCGTTTACAGTCACGACATCGCTCATGCCGTAGCCAACCAATTGGTTGTGCGAGCCGTTGTCCCGCCCTTGAGTTGGTTGGCATATCATGTCACGCCGACATCTGAAAAATCCCAGTCCACGAGTTGGCCAGTCGTTCGAGATGCAATTGTGACCGCTGAAAACAACTTCGTTCGAGTTGAAATTGATACCGACACAGGGTCGCTTGTGTCCTTGCAAAACAAGGCCACCAACACGACAATCAAAGTGAAATCTTCGTTACTTTTTTACCAAGCATATGCCAAAGATGGGGATTCGACCTCTTCTGGTGCGTATTTGTTTCACCCAAACACATCCAAAGTGCATCCGTTGGGGGCTGTCTCGGGTCACAATTGTATCAAGATTAACGATGTTCAATCGTGCTCGTTCCAATTTGGCGCATGGGGTTCCCTTACTTACAAATTGCACTCATGGGATCAAAATGTTGAAGTCGAATGGACGGTAATCTAAGGTGATTTTCAATTCTGAGTGGTTTCTAGGTTGGACCAATTCCAATTGAAGATGCCCAAGGCAAAGAAGTCATTGTGCGATTTGATACGTCGCTAGCCACGGAGGTACGATGTCATCTTCTATTACAAGTTGTTCAAAACTGACACAGAAAAAATGGTACACTGATTCAAATGGATTGGAATTTGTCGAACGCATTCGCGACTACCGTGAAACTTGGAATTTAACATTGCACAACGAAGAAGAAAAAGTTGCGGCGAATTACGTGCCAATTACCCTCGCAACATACTTGCGTGATACTAAGACACAATTTAATGTGATTACAGATCGCGCCCAGGGCGTTGCAAGTTTGGAAGATGGTAAGTCCAACAATTTGAAACCCTCTCTGAAATATACTGATCAGGTTCAATTGAAATTATGGTGCATCGACGATTGTTGGCAGACGATAGCAAGGGTGTCGGTGAGCATTTGAACGAGACGGAAACAGTACGCACACTACTTATGTCTTATTTATTCATTTTTGAATAGATTGATTTGCCAAACAACAAGAAAGTAACGCAAGGGCTGACTGTCCGGGGTACTCTGGCTATTACGGTTGGACCACATGACCAAGCCATTTATTTCCTTCGCAAAGAAATGGAACGCCGCCAATTTGAGCCCCTTGTCGCTGTTGGCCCGTACAACAAATCGCTCGAAGTGCCTTTGCACGCATCTTTCCAACCTCGCTTGCCCGTGAATGTCGGCCTTACGTCGCTGCAAGTGAAATGCCCTCATTGCGTCCGTCTTCGTCTTACCCATCTCTTCGCTGTCAATGAACACCCGGTAAGCTTCAGTTAGTATGCCAAATTTTATCTTGTGCTTGTAGGAATTGTCGAAGGATGCAACAGTTGATTTTAAGCAACTCTTGGGCAACCACTGGCCTAAACTCCGCATCAAAGAGCTCGGCTTAACAGGAAACATTGAGTTTGGCCCGATTGAAGGCACCACTGCCGTGCTCAAGCCCATGCATGTTCACTTGTTTGAAGTTTGCGACGGCTCGCATGAGTCGAGTCCAGTCTTCGATGCTTCTGTGTCTAGCTTGGTCAAATTGACAAGCCAGTACGACGACGATGAAGAACCTGCATTTTAAGAAGATAAATAATTGCATTTTCTTTTTGCATTCCATCTATTGGAAGTGAGTTGCCCGACGCCAATTACACCATGATGACAGCCCTCACTCAGTTCTAAGCAAGGTTTCAGCCTCATTTTAATAAAACGATGAAGGTAAATTTGATGGAGTACGATGAGATTGTTAAGGCTTTGAAGACCTAAGAATCAGTTGTCGATGAAATATGCAACCTCAGTCATCGTTCAGCAACGAAAGAGCAGCTGCCGAGCCGTCCAGCCCGGCATCCGAAGCGTCAAAGATAGCATGTTTTGTAGAGCATACTTGGAAAGCTCGAACGTGCATGGCTTTCATGACTATCATTGTGCCTTTGATTTCTCTCAGCACACGATTTCCAGTCAGACTCAATTCGTGAATTTGAAATTTGGACGAGACGTTTTGCAAGAGGAGAGCTAAGTCAACTTCAGCATTTTTTGACCAAACCTAGAAGCACGTAAAGACCACGTAACCAGCGGCAATAAAGTACCGAGTGCTCATTGACTGCAAATAAATGCGAAAGTCGTAGTCGAATGCAATGCGGTCTGTCCGCAAGTTCTAAAGACGTCAAGCCTACATTGGGTGGCAAGCGAGGCTCCCATGAAGCCTGCTCAGTTGAGAGAGCAAGGGTTTTGTCGTGGGGTATGACAGCGACAAGAGGATTCAGGTAGCGTTGATTCATTTCAGTTCGAAGCGTTTCCATGGCTGTATCCAGGCTCCCGATGCTCAATGCCATCGCCCCGCGAACAGTTAATCCTTGATTAAGGATCTGCTTATCAGCAAATTCAATCTAATCATCGTGATATCTCGCTGGATACTGTGAATAGAATACCGTTTCTGTTTCATTCAAACTTTCACCGACACCTCTATAGTCGTCGCCCAACAAACGTCGATGGATCATAATTTCAAGGGAGCCTAGGGTAACATGCCAATATGGTTTCAATAATTCTCGGCAGATTACCATCCTTTAAACTTGAGGCGCCTTGAGCTCGGTCAGTGATGACATTAAATTGAGTGTTCTCATCTCGTAGATATGCTGCAATTGTAATTGGGACGTAATTAGCAGCAACTCTTTCTTCTTCATTGTGTAGAGTTAAATTCCACGTTTCACGGAAATCTCGAACGCGCTCTACAAATTCCAATCCATTCGAGTCTGTGTACCATTTCTTCTATTCACGATTTCGTAAAGATTCGTTGATAAATAGAATGCAAACCTCCGTTTTAAGCGAAGTATCGAAGCGTAAGATTACTTCTTTGCCTTGATTATCATCAATAGGGATCTGTCCAACCTAATATGTGTTCCTCTCAGACGAATTTTGCCATCATGAAGGGTTTCTACCTTCCATTCCACGACCAGTGAGCGATCCCATGAATGCAGTCTGTAATCAAGAGTCGCCCATTCACCAAAGTGGAAATAGCAAGAAGTAACTATTGGTGTTTGTCGGCATTCATGAGTTGAAACGGATGGCAGAGGATGAACTTTTGACGTGTTTGGATGAAAGAGGTAAGCCCCAGAAGATGTTCCGTCACCTTCTCGAGAAAATGATTGGTAATACTTGAACTTGGATGTAACTTGGATTGTAGTGTTGGACCGCTTGTCAGTCAACGACTCGAGAGATCCAGACACAGAATTTACCCGAGCACACAAAAATTCGTTTTCAAGAACAACAGCATCGGATGAGGGTGGAGCTGGCGCATGTTCAGGAGCATTGCGAGGGGTAACATGAAAAGTTTCCCAACTCAGCGGCGGCACTAAACTCTCAACAATTAATTCATTTGCAGCAGCATGGGCAAGTGGCTTGGAGTATACTGGGACAGCGGATAAAACAGCACTGGAAACAGTGGTGCCATTGCTTCTTTCAACTTTGGCATTTGACGATGCAATTGGTAAGTTCACGTTAAATGTAGCTGCAAATGGCAACGGATTGTACACAATAAATGTGAATGGATTGAGCGTATTGGTAGCATTGCAAATGCTGACGTTGGTCAGCAGGCACAGGTCCAGTGAGGCAGACGAAAGGATCTCTCGCAATCGCAAATGACCTTGAGTAACACCATCGGCCAATCTCTCCGCATAATCGTCAGCAACAACTTGCTTTTCCGTTCCACTCAAACTATCATGATGCAGCACGAGCCCCACACTGGCTGCTAAATGGTTCACCTACAAAACAAGTAGTAATATTTGGAAAGCCCAAGGGGCATCAAGTACGTGTGAGAATTTCTGTTTAGTCCAGACTTCCAAATGGCGAATAGATTGCAAGAGGTTATTAGCTACGCGAGTGTAGCGCTTCAAGGCAGGGCGGCTGGTAAAATATCCCGACCTACATCAAATCGAAGTTTGCACAATGGGCGAAGAAGCATACCAGTAAGCGTTTTGGGAGTTTGCATATGGAAAAAAGTCGTCCGTCTTAACTGCCCATTCAATAGATTTATCTTGCAATTTCAAGTCCGTGTACTCGCCTAAGGTGGAGTACAAAATGTTGACACGACCTTCTTGATTGCCATAGTGAATCAACTTGTCTAGATTCTTAAACCAGCGCAATGCGTTGATGTACTCCATGTCGGATCCCATGGGCCAAAAGATATGATTTCCTACTTTGAATGCCAGCTTAAGGATATTTTGTTCATGGATTCAAGCTTGCCCTTAGTATAAGAAGCTCGATCTAAACTCTGATCGACAAAGCTCTTTATACGATCACAAATATTGTTGTCATGCAGACATGGATCGTCTTTGATCGGGATGTCTTCAGAAAACATAAAGCCTCCAGGTGCACCGTAACCTCCTTGTATCATACCTGAATTCAGACTTAATACAGCACCAAGTATGAAATTTACCAGTAAACACTGTCTCGTTGCGAGATGGAGATGCTTTCCACAAGAACTCTAACCGAGAATCGTAGTTATACTAGAAAGAGGGTTGAAAATACCGAGATTCTTTTCTCGCAGCCGTTTATCATAGTCTTGGTAGTCCATTCGAGCAAAATAGAGACCGTCAAAGCCGATACCGGCGGATAAAAGCGATCCTTGTGTTGATGAATGGCCAAATGGATCAATTTGCCACCCAATACGAGGGCGCACTCTAGTGCAACGAAAAGATCAGCTACCACAGCACTTGATGATGTTTTCTACCCGAATTCTTCCAGGAGGAACTTGTGGCCAAACGTAGTTTGGTCGAGCATCGTTGTATAATGTGGTGTAGCTTCATCATGCATGACCCACCCTCCATTGGCTGTCAAGTCCAATTGTCCACTTTTAACGAATTTTTTTACAAGATGCTTGGTCTCTTCAGATTGCTCACGCCACCTACACTCGATAGATATCATAGGTAAGACGACGCATTTGTCAATAAAATCATACCATCGTTGGAAGAACGATTGCTCGACATACATGAAGCGTCGATTGGGATTCTTAGCCAGCTCAGTTACAACTGTGTCGAGAATGTAGTCCACTCGTTCGGTATAGTACTGATCGACAGTGCGAAGCCATCCTGGATCGTCGTGCGTGTGGGCAATCAAATGGACATTGAGCTTCTCCGTAGAAATGGATGCACTATTGTTGTACTCTTGATTGCGTGGGTATGTTGGTGTCCAATGGCCGCAAGAAGGCAGTGAGATCCCGTTGCCATGAGCAGTCGCGGCAAATATCGCGACTACAGATGTCTTCATTGGAAGAAGGGGCGGCTGTCAGCTTGTCAAGATCGTTTTGGATCATTGACAAAAAGCAATTAAATAAATGAAAAAATCGACATTTTCAATATTGCTATAAATTTCTATATTAGTATTCTTTATTGTTTAATTAAATCATTCATTTTCTATCATTTTTCTTTCATGCACCGTTTGACAAGCATGTCCAAGGTGCACGAGACTTCACAGTCAGTATGTGTTCTTCAAGCCGGCGACGTCGTCAACGAGCTGTTTTCTCTTTGGTATCGCTTTAACCTGTAGTTGGTCTGGATCTGAAGGAGTCTAGGCATTAGAAGAGGAGTATTTGAACCGAAAGATCCCTTTCGCGAAGAAGAGAGTGTGGTGCAGATATGAACACTGGAGCCAAATGCTGTCATATATGCCTTATCATTCAGTCAGTTTGCACTACAAGCATTCGCAAAGGTACATTAGACTCTCAGCTGCCCACTTTGCCAACGAGATTCAGCTTGTATCGAGTCTGCATATGATGTATTTCGCATCAAAATTGTCGGAAGCCATGAATGGCATTCGGTGAGAGGAAAATTGAAGCGATACTTGAGCTAAGCATTCATGTCATGCTTCAGTGTTAATTGCCTGAAATCTACACGTCAAAGGAAAACCCAACTGGCACTACGTACGCATGATGCAAAGTTAACCAAAGCATCTTGATCGAGACTCCCCGGAAAAACTCATTTGGTTGCCACGACTTCTTCGAGATTCCAGGAATTCAATAGACTGTTTAACCGTCGTGAAATTCAGTCTCCTTGTTTTCATGGGATAACGACCTCGTTCTCATGGGACAAGGTTTGTGCACAAGACCGTTGGGGAATCAATTTACAGTTTTCTCTTGAGAGTGTGAATACCATGCTCGCCCTCGCTTTGTCGACGCTTCTTGTCTTGTTGACTTACCTCCGCCTCAGGCAAGTCTCCACATTGCTTTGGCGGTTATCATCCATTCTTTTCTAGACGCCCTTCGTCGTTCTTCCGTTCAATTGGCACGGTGACGCTCTTAACAGAAGATGAGATTCATTTATCCATCATGACCATTCTCATGATTGTGGACGGGTACAAATTCGATTTCCTGCCTCAACTGAAAATCACGTGGACTGCAGGTGCTGGTCCCACGGAAACGTTGTGAGCTTGATTCGGAAGCGCATGGCGGAAGATAAATTATTCTTTTGGCGCTTTTGCTCAACTGTGAACTCTGATGGGGAATTCGAAGCCGACGTCAGTTTTGACCCCGCGATGCATATTCACGCCGTGAACTTAGGTCACTTTTCTCACCGTACTTCGTTCTTTGACAAGATGAAATCGTAGACGACAGTATAACGCCATTGGAATTCGCTGAGCAAATGAGCGCGATGCCATTGGATCGAGCACATCCACTTTGGCATTGTTATGTCATATCGCCTCGAGGAAAAGATGCCAACACAACACATTTACTCTGGCGAATACATCACAGCATTGGCGACGGTGGTTTGTATATTCAGAAGTTTCATCAGAGCTTACACTCTTGCAGCATCGGTGAACGCCTTTTTTGTGCGCCTTAGTGACAGCAAAATCCCACCACCAATGGTTCGCGTGCCGCGCTACCAGGCTCCCTCGTTGTTGAAGAGACTCAAGCTTATCATTTGGTCGCTTTGGCTCTATCTTTGCAAATGGTGGCAGTTTATGACACGCCCAGAGCCTTCGACATGTTTGAAACCACCGAATGGAGGTACTAATAAATTGACCCGTGCGATAAATGCACTATGTGGCTAGGGAGAAGGCGCAAGAGACTATTTTATACAACTCACTACAGTGTCAAGGAGACAAAACAACTTGCGAGGCGCTTGGGCATGCAAGCGACTGTCAATGACATCTTTGTATCGTGTATTACTGGTGCCCTACGCACTATGCTGCTCCTCGACGAGCCCGACATGAACTTGAGATCATCTTTTATACTCCGCGCTGGTAATATCCTCCGTTCCATTGATCCCCACTCAAATTAGTTCTCTATCGTAGGCATTCCAGTAGATATGCGCCCACGGAGTGAACCAATTAATACCCCCGAGTAAGTCCCCCCTTCCATCTCAAGTTTTCTCCAACGAAAAATCCATGCAGCAATCAATTTAGCTGTCTGTTGGTTGATTTACCCGTGGGAGAGTCAAGTCCATTGGATCGCACGAAGCGAGTCATTGCGTCAATGAAGCAAGCCAAAGGTGACTCCACGTTCCTCTTTAACCTGTAAGGTCAACATGACTTGTAGGTAGTCTCGAGAGGCAAATGACGTATGCTATCAGCTTAGCCATCGCACAATTACCAAGGTGGCTCTTGCCGCGAGCGATTCGCTTTATAACGTCGCATTCCTCCGTGGCAATCTCAAATGTCCGTGGACCTCCTCATGTTTTACGTTCGTAAATGCCCGTGGAGTTTGAAATTAGACTCGACGTAGATTTTTCTGGCCATGCCCTATTGTCGTTGAATGGCTACGTGCCGCCACCGCCTAATGTTCATTTGGGAGTTGCGATTTACAGCATGGGCGATGCTCTGGGGATTAGTGTTCAAATCGATTCCGGCATCTTTTCACAACCCGAGCGCTTTCTAAAGTGCATCCAAGACGAGTACTTCGCGCTACAGCAACTTGCAAGCCCACCGGCTAACTAGCTCTGAACGAGTGCGATGGAGATATGGTAAACAGAAACATCGAATTCTTGTGTTTTTAACAGCTAGACGACACCTTGAAGTTGTTTTTGAGGTGTTTTCTCCAACTTCTTGGGTGTCTTGGCTTTGAAGAGCGAGAATGGCAGTGAGATCAATGCAGCAATTCCTGCTAGAGGATAAGTAATGAGCCGAGCGAGACTGAGCCAAATTGCACGACGCAGTCGCCACGCTTCGACAATTTTCCTGTACGGCAATCGTTTGGCTCCCGATGGGCCAAACAAATTCTCGCCAATACTTGTCTTGGAAGAGTTTTCCGCAATCAAGAAGATGAGGCGTGCAATGCGTTCGCCGGCGAACGTTGGGCTAGTGTTGAGATGGCTGGCGTAGTCGAACAGAGCTTGGATGTCGGGCTTACGAGCTGCCGTGTAGCGTTCAAACAAATCGGCTTCATCACTGCTGGCCAAGCATTCCGACAAGACAAACGTGTCTTCCATGCCACTATTAATGCCTTCCCCAGTGGGTGGAAGAACGGAATGCGCGGCATCTCCGAGTAAAACAACCCATTCGCCGGAGTGGAAACGATTGCAATGGACAACAGCACCACGGTAAGTCCGTCGCGAAAAGTACTTGGACCATTCTTGCTCAGACACTAGTACTGCAAATGCAGGCGCGATGGAATCGATCCACTTCTTCAGTTTTGCAATGTTGTCGTCAGTGGCTTCACTCTCGTGGACGAGTTGAGACAGACTTGAATCGCTGTCTGCATCGCGAACAGTGGTCGTCAGCGTCCATTGCAATTGCCCACCGTTGTCAATAACAGCAGTGTAGCCGCCCGTGAAAATGTAGTGCAAAGCTGGGTCGATCTCATCGGTAAGTTTTCCCGGCGTACCAAATAGCACACGGTATTCATTGGTCCAAGGCAGAACATCGACGAGAAATCCTGAGTCCGCATCTTGAACGCAGGTGCGGACTGTGGAATGAACACCGTCGGCTGCAATAATGCGTGCGTCTTCAGCATTGACAACAACGGATTGCTTGGCATTTGGGTTCTGAGGATCCATGACTTCAAACGTGAGTGTTTTGGCTTTGAAATCCATCGAGCGGAGGCGATGACGCATGACTAATGTAATTTTGTCCGGGAGTTGTTCGCACGCGTGCCACAAGTGGAGATTCACAGCCCCACGGGATGTTCCATAGACAACTCCAGACGGCTGATGTGCGACACGACGTCGACCAGCGTAGATATCCCAGGCATCAACAAGACGGCCTTCTTCACGGATTTGGGCAGCAACATCAGGTGCGACGGATTCGATTGCATGCAAGCCGCGAGGATTGACTCCAATCGGGTAACTCTGTTCAGGATCGTTGGGGATTTCATGACGTCCTTCATAGATTGTAACGTGATGGCCGTGCTTGGCAAGCTGCAGAGCAGCAAGACAACCGACAGGACCGCCTCCGACGACGACAAACTTGGTCATGAGCTGGAAAATTGACTTATGAAGAGTCATGCACCATGTTGGTGGCGACGCATTTGTAGCGGGAAGACAACTGAAGTCGTGTCAACCTTGTAGAAATTGATAATGTGCTATAGAAAGGCACGAAATATAAATTCTGACGGTATCTCTCTGGGCTTCATAAAAATGATATTTCAATTTGCGTCTTTCTATCACAACTAAACCTCTGCTCTTCGCGACGATCTAGACATCGCTTTATTTGTTAAGATGATGGAATATAAATGGAGAAGGAGGGACCGTTGAGAGCATTTTAATCGCTATTTGGCAGCAAAATTGTTAATGAAACCCGCCGTGGATGGTTGATCAGGCTCTAATGAGGAAGACACCACCGGAAGCAAATCGTTGACGTCTGGAAATTTCATGATTTGCGACGAGATTCATGTGGACTTGAACTGATTGCTTTGTTTCCTTTCAGGAACTGACAATAAGATTGTTTGGTGTTCATTCAGCGGGCAATTTTCATGTCACGACGATAATGCCTGACTGCATTGCATCGCATCAAGCAAATCTTTGCTGAAATGTTATATGACGAGCCATTCAGCATTGTTCTGAATGTATCGAGATAAAGGGATGAGTATGTTTCACCGATGAAAAATGCTTGGGCACGAAATAACTTCACACAATATATCTACATGTTCCCAATGTACTCTTTGTTTGTTCATTGAACGCACGACTTCATTTTGAAGATATGAACTTAACGCCGAGAAAAATACATGAAAATGAGCAATGCCATAGCTCTAAGGCTTTCCAATAAACTTTTCAATGACCACTTCGGTAAAATCCCACAATCGTTTGGCCAAATAAATGTCTTGCCTGAGCACGTTGGATTCGGAGAGTTGCGCAATGGGCGCGAAGTACTTGCCGCGCCAGTCGTTTTTAACAATATCGTTGCTTGTAGCTACATAAATTTGGGTCTTTGCACCATCCTCGGTGCTCAGTTGGAATGGCCGCACGACAAAACGGGCAATGCAATTGGTATGGCGCATCAATTCAGACTGGATAAAACCAGGATGCAACGCATTTACGTATACATTGCGCACACCACGCTCTTCGAGACGACGTGATAGTTCTCGAGCAAACAAGATGTTGGCCAGCTTTGACTGGCCATACCAGGTCCATCGGGAATAAGCTCCTGAGTCATTGATCGTGTCGAAGTTGATGCCAACCGAAGGAGCCCAGGTGTGAGCACTAGAGCTGACGACAACAATGCGAGATGGTGCTGACGCTTCCAAAATGGGAAGAAGGCGTGTGGTCAATGCCATGTGAGCCACGTGGTTCGTTGCAAATTGGGATTCAATGCCGTCGTCAGATAATTCAAAAGGTGGTGCCATAACGCCAGCATTGTTGACGAGAATATGGAGCGGTAAGTTACGAGCCTTGAAAGCCTCCGTGAAGGTTTGGACAGACTTGAGGCTCATGAGGTCGAGCTCCATAAAGTCGAGTTTTGCGTCCGGTGTGGCCGTTTTGATGGTTTCAATCACACGGTCCGTCTTGGCTTTGGAGCGGCATGCAAGAATAACGTGGCATTGCTTCTTGGCCAGTTGATGAGCTGTAACGAAGCCAATGCCAGCGCTAGCGCCAGTCACAAGTGCGACTTTGCCGACCAAGTTAGGGATGTCGTTGAAGGAGAAAGGCATGAAATTCAAAAATGACTTCTTGTGACTTCATGGAATCTTATTGTAACGTTAGATCAACTTTACAATATACTACACAGGAGCATGATCGATGATGGTTCAGGGGTGACATTGTTGTTTATAGTTGACCAATCAAATCAATTTATAATTTATTTTTATCCAATCAGATGCGTGATCGATTGGCGGCGCGATTCGACTGGCGTGATTCGATTGCGCAGGAAGTGGAAATTTGTACCAAATCGACAATATATTATTAAAACAATATAATTGGTTAAAGCTTAGTAAACTTAAGATGATGCTCCAACTGATTCGAAGACAAAAAGTTGGCGGCTGCATCATGGCTTTGCAGGGACATGGCTTTGCCCACGTAGAGATAAAGTAGATACCATTGATTATACTGTATAAACCTTACTGTTCTCTAGTCAAATGAGATGCCTTGTGGTATGATCCTGTACCTGTTTGTTTTTATTTAATTTTGGGGTCAAGTGATCTTGAAAATTCGTTACAATTGTTGCTGTACCTATATTAGAGCGCGTTCGGATGCCAAATTATTTTACAAAATTTCCCAGATTTCACAAAAAAACACGATTTTATGAAATTAGTGTTTTTCTGACGTGTTCGGATGTCATTTTATTTTTACAATATCAGATAGAAATATGTGAAAATCATGAAAATGAAATATAGGTCATGACCTATATTGTCAATTTTGGCCAAATTTGCCGGATTCGGTCGGTTTTCGAGAGATATCCAAACCGTTCGAAAAATCGACGCTGCATTTTCATTGGTGGACCCCCATCAAATTATATATATCTTAAAAATGAATATTTGGAATGAACAATTCATTATCGAATTTAAGAGTTTATCATGCAAACTGGAGCTCAGAGAACCGCACGACGAAAAGCTCTTTGGGCTTATAGTTGTTGGTTCATGGACTGGCGGGGTTTATCACTGCTGGAGTACCTGTTTGGATGGTGTAAGTGAAGTTATGTCTGTCGGTAAACCAGGACGAGAACTGTATTGCTCTGGGGACAAGTGTCTGACGGGAGTTCGAGCACGTCTGGTTGATGGTGAGCAGCTGATCTGCTCGTGCTGCTGTGGGTGCATCGCCACAACGAGGTTGTCAATGCTTTCTTGCTCTCGTCTTCCATGCTCTCTTGCTTGCTCTCGTCTTCCATGCTCTCTTGCTTGCTCTGTCTTCAGTGGTCTTCAAATTTTGGGAAACTTCCAAAACAAATACTCGAATATTATTTTATAGACGTCTGGCGATTGCTCGGTCGAATTTCGACTGATCGACGGTCTATAAATAACATTTTCATGAAATCACACAAGATCGAATTTCATGAAATGAAGTTTTCACGAATACCGCTGGCACCCGAACGCGCTCTTATTTTTATTCAATCTAAAATTGTTCCTACTAATAGTTGTGTTCCCAAGGGGTACAGGAGCAATATAAATAATATGATTTTTTCTGGTTTTGTTCCAATGTTGCTAATTTTATTGCCATTTTGAGCGGAGAATCCGCTTCAACCTTGTGAGCAAGACGATGTATGAATGAAATCATGTGAAATAATAGCCCAGCGCATGTTTCTCAAGCAAACGACATCCAGCTTACAAGGCCACAGCTGTTCAAAGATGTGCGGGAATCTGTCCAACTTGTTGAGAAGAAAGTTCAGCAAATGTGTTTGGATCCCTCCTTCCAATAAAAATTTCGCATCAGGTAGTTCATCAGCAATAATCACGAAGTCACCGCATGCGACAAGGAATCCATCGCCAGCGGCATACTGTTGGCAATCGTGACCAACCAGGCTCTGGATCCCGTCACACATCGAAATAGAAACATCAAAATTACTGTTCTGATCACAGTTGGAAAATTTAATTCGAATAATTCAAGTTTTATAAAAAAGAGGACTCCGGAGTATTATTGAATTATTGTGGTTTTAATAAAAAACTGGAGTCGTGCGGAATAAATTTTGACGCAAGCAAATTGACGCAACAATTGACGCATACAAATTTCAAGTGAAAAGAAATTGAATGTTTCGAACATGTTTTCAAATATTTCAAACGTTTGAAATTACACTATTTAATGGTCAGAATTGAAGAAAATGTTTGTGTAAACTTTAAATAGTGTATGCGTCAATTATTTGAAACATTTTCAAAACACCTCAAATTTCCAGTTTTGGACAAAAACGACAATATTGTTTTGGGAAATTAATTTTGAACATACAGTAAGTATTGTATTAATAGTATGCAGTTTGGTGATCAAAGTCCATCAAGAACAGGTGTACATACCCTGCACACGCGACTTTGCTTTGGTCATGCTTCTCGAACAAGCAGGTATTCATGACGAGAAGATCGCCAGACAGACACGGAGAACGATTCTCCAAAGAGAGCGCCGTGAGCGCGAGAAAAATGAAGTGTATAAGCTCAAGGTACTGGTCGCGCGACTTGAGAACGAACGCCGACAATGGGCCAAGAAATCAAGCCATAAGCACCTTCTCTCTTGGGATCAAGTCGCTATTGCTCTCCACGAAGACACTTACACTGCCTTGAACGACAACTCGCGATTGAGACAACAACGCCAGCGACTACTGAATGTAATTACTGGTATGACCAAGTGGATTGCTTCTGCCAAAGGCATTGCGGTAACTTATCTCTCAGTAGTCTTCGTTGTTTGATCGTACTTTATGTAGCGTGGACCCCACACTTTACCATACAGCGCGTCACATTTAAGTCTCCATCACGTTACGCTTACCGCATCGGATCCACTTTGCAGGCAGCATGGCTTGGACTGGTTGACTCAGCTCTTGTACCACAACACAGAAGCTCTATTGCATCGCTATAACTTCTGGTCCCATGTGTCAACAGAAGCACAATGCGATTTCCACACAGATATGAGCAACATGAACGATATTCAGCTCGTATGGCGATTTCAAGTAGACATACCAGCTGAACTCGAAGCAGTCGTTGATCCAGTCCGCAAATGTGTTGTCAATCGACTCAGATCTATTGATATTTGGGATGGCTCGACAAGTTATATCGACCCAGAGGTAAAGTCTACACAGAGTTGTGCAAACCATTCATTGAAATTTTGCACAGATTGTCAGTCGAGTATCACCGACAATGACTTACATCCGACGGATCGCTCATACTAATGGAGGCTCTCAACCAAGCAACATTTTGTACCGTGAATTCAATGAAGATGCCAACCGAACTGTCTTTGTTGGGCAAAACCTGCACGACGACAAATTTGAAATAAAGCCTGTTCGTAACAAAGGCATGACTTGGTACGAATTCAACGAGAATTCTTGGATGTTAAATATTGTCATAGGGTGGTTGCCACTCGCCTCGGTACATCATGGACACGTGTGTCGATCTTGAGCGTCTCGTCACTGTATTTCAATGACAAAGGATTCCTTCCCCTCACTGAACAAGCCAGCAGGATGGGGCTGGCATTGAGTCCATCTCAGGACAGACACGAAGCATCGTTTGTTCAACAAACGCAAATGGCTTGCAATCAAATTTCTGGAGCGTGGCTCGAGTATTTGAAGGATGCTGTTCGGACTGCCCAGACCAACGCAAAACTATACTGAATGAAACCAATATTGACTCGATCAACTGTCGAGTGCACATGCCAATGGCTCCATTGTAGACAAAGTTATTGACTACGGAGCAAGGTGGTGTTGTTATCACAACTAATTTGTGTCTTGAATGATTCTCATAACCTCCAAAATAAATGGTATGCTTTGTCGTGAAAATCATCCAATGTGTGGATTGCTTGCCACTGATTGCTTGCCACTTCAGACACGGAAGGATCAAGGAGTCATTCCATGTCAGAACGTAACGCACGACGTTGTCCAAGTTGCATGCTCAATGAAACAACGAAAATGCACCAACGCCATTAGGATGGTCGGATAAGAAACGACTATCGGAAAATACTATGAGGCCACGGATAAGGAACCTTCCAAGCACATGCTAGAGGTATGGAATCCACAGTTGCTAAAATCTATTATCTTTGTCATCAAACACAGGAAAATGGACCTTTTGTAATGCAAAATTGATATTGAAACAGTAACGTTATTGCAGTCCCTTCAAAGTGGATGGACTTGTATATCGTGAAAAACAATCGAGTTAGAAAATTTGTTCGCTACTACAACTAACGAAAAAACTCCAAAAACTCTGCACGAAGTTCTACCTTCAAATTCTTCGCACGAATTATTGAATTCGAGTCTTCTTCGGTGCGAAATCCACCGTTCGGTTCCGCACGTTTTCTGAATATTTCTTCGACAACTTCGTCAACTTCATTCCCTGTGCTGGGAAAGAGGGATTTGACAGCCGTTTTGTTGGCCGTGTTGACTGAAATAAAAGGTGAACACGCGGGGTGATACGGTAATGTTCCATGAATTTCATCGTTCTGTTCTCACCTGACGATGAAGCAATTTGGTGGAAATGAGTCGAGATTTGAAACCGAACCACAATTCATGACACCTCGTACTAGAATTGCGTCCGTCAAAAATGAAGGGATTTGACTCATGTTGTCCAGAAACTTCCTTGCTTGACTTGGTTGGAATTTGCCAAATTGCCGTTTCCGCTGGTCAACAACAACCACCACTTGACTAGTCACAGCATGCTCCAAAGCAAAAAAGATGTCAGCCCCTTTTCCTCCTTCGCCATTTAGTGCAATGCAACCAGAAGAGATCCAATCAATAGTTTCCAATGTGTTACCCACTCGGGTAAGTTTATCCCTTGTAGACTGGCCGAACATTTCTCTACACTGAAATACTCTGGAAGGAGTCAATTTCACCTGAATGACACTTGTTACATAGTCCATTGTAGCACCTTGCAACAAGTTTCCGAGAGTAACAGTTGATTGTCCAAGAACCAACAATGCATTGATTCGCAAGGCATAAAAACAAGCACCAAATACCTCCCATGACCGCCATGGAGGAACATCAAATAATTTGAAATCGACTAACTCGGACAAATCCAGGATAGCAAGCGCAAAAACTTGTTCTACATCGGATGGCGAGTTTGGTACCTCAATACTACGAAAGAGAGAATAAGGAACGACAATCTCATATCCACGATCAGAACGTGGAGATAGCAAGCATAAGGAGGAATCTCGAAGCCTTGACCAAGTTAGCTTGCCGTCAAAGAATTCGTCAGGTTGTACGAGTCTTCCCGATAAAGCAAATGCTGCTAACCGGAGGCGCTGTCGGGGATTCAACACACTGAAAGTAGAGGTCACGTATTTTTCAGTAATTGTCCTATAGCAATTTTCAATCATATTCAAAGGTAGGACTTTTTCGGTTGAAACTTGTGGTTGCATGTCTTTAATATCTTTAAGAGCCAGCAAATATTCCACAACCCATCGTGGCACACCACCAAGAAAAACTAAATTGCGGCAAACTTGGGCATATTCGAGAAGATCAACAAATTCTTCAGCTGACTCCACCAATGAAAAAACTTGTTGAATCTTCAAAAGCGGCATGGGAAGTCGCTGCGTCACAAAACTGGAGGAATTTGCAATTGATGAGATCACATGCAAATCGGTCCCAGCAACCATTGGAAGCAAAACAAACTTGGAGGATTGTGTGCAAAGGACATCTCCAATGGTTTCCACAAGTTCACGCAGCAGTGAAGTGTCGGGATCTCTCCGGGGAGCATTAACATTTTCAATCTTTTGGTATTCATCGATGCCAAGAAAGAGGTACAACCTTGGTGGATTTTGCAATCTTTCAGATAGCTTGTATTGAATGACTTGCAATGCTAGCATGAGAGTTAGCTGATCTCCATTGGATGGCAATCGTTTTTCAACCCACTCGTCAAAGGATAACATGCAATTCCCAGCAAGAAAAAATCGGTACAGCAACCGCCATGAGAAAGACGCTTCAATCGACATTGTTTTCTCCACTGGTTTGGGCACGTACCCATTGTAGTATGGAACAATCACGCTGGCAACACAGTCGAATTCATTTTCCTTCAAAATTTTACGTAGGATCAATACGCCTTCTTCCAACATTCGAGTTTTCCCCAAACCTGATATACCAGAGCAAACAGGTATTGGCCGTTGGGTGCGATCAATTGCTGTAGTCTTACTAGATTCAATGATCTTCGTGTAGCACTGCATTGCGGTTGCAATCGCATAGTCACGTCCAGTCAGACGAAATTGTAAACTACCTTCTTGCAAAAGATGGGGGCTTGAAATAATTGTATCCTTTCGAGTCATTTGATTTTCCATAAATGAAATGAGAGCCTTGCAATTATGACCCACCCTTGGACGGTACCACCAACGACATATGGAGTCGATCCACGAGATGACTTGTGAATAATACGACGGAGCTGAGGCTATTTCATCAGGAACCACCACCAACACGTAAACTTCCCCGTCCTTCGGTTCAAAATCTGCTCCAACGTGTTCCTTGTGGGCGATCGTGAGCGTTGGATTCATCTTGTTGTAGCCTTTGATGTCGTCAAGTTTTAATGCTGTAGCGTCATCGCAGCTCAACCCCGCTCCATCCTTCAACGCCAGATAAAGTTGGAGCTTATCAGCCTCGCATTGAATTGTATTTGAATTCTTTTCCTTGATCTTGTCTTTGAGAACGCCAACAGTCTCAGTCAATGCAACGTCCACAGGGAAAGGACTCTCTTCGCCAACAACAACACAGTACAGAATGGGCATTTTCGGAAATGGAGGTGGCTCTACGAAGGGGGCAGTTGCAAATTAGTACCCTTCGTAGAGCCACAGTGCGACTGAAATTAACTGAAACAAGTATTGTTGATTTGATACGAATTTCCAGACCCCGGATGGAATGTCATGGAGTTAGAGGCGAAACATTTTCTGAGGTAAAAGTCATATTTGATTCATTCAGGATGCCGTGATGTTGGTTAGATTGCTCTTAGAGAAGATTTTACACCCGTTCTACTGTGGATTCGCTAGAAATTTCCCAATTTGGATTGGTTTTTTGTATCAATCTCCAATCGCGCCAATACATTGGATGAATGAAAATTAGAACTGTGCGTGCTTTCACCACAGTACTTTCTCTCAAATTTTATTCAGCCAATCAAAATCGCTCAAAATATTTATTAGCCAATGGCGTCGATTGGTGAATCGATCCGCTGGCGTGATTCGATTGAACGAAATACAGCACGACGTTCGGACACGACTGACATTGACAAACCAGTCCTGAGTCTCTTTAAAGCACCGCTGCACGATTCAACCAAGATAGCAGGCACTAGCAGGAATATTATGACGTATATCAGATAGAGTACCTCGTTCGAAGGATCTTGACTGCTTCCAATAGATGTATCGCTGTTTTTTAAACTCAAACCAGCGCAACGACATCTCTTCACAGACTTGGCATTCTTTGACAAGTCCATGGCCATCTCGCACCAACACAATATCTGCCTGTTCCATGGAGGATGTCCGTGCACGTGCGATTCGAGTATAGAGCTGACACGACAATGCAAATTATGCCAGCTGAAGTAATACAGAGCAAGCCATAGATAGCTGACCGTATAGTCGACGCGCAGTAGCCCTCAATGGACTTGTATTCAGGCGGCAGTGTCGTGGCCACGTTGGTCAAATCAATCGATGGTGTGACCAGACGAGCTTGCTCATTGAGGCCATTCGAATTCGCAACAAGATCAACGACTTTCACTTGAGTGTCAGACAGAATAGTAGCAGATTCCTGCGTCGTTTCATGAGCTACATAACGTCAAGATCAAGTGGCGAACTGCAATCGATTCAAACGTACGCTTGACCATTCCTCCCACGAATGTTGAAATTGTCAACGTATCATGTTCCACTCCACCATGACATTCATTGCCAGATGGTTCCAAACAATTATTTATTGTTTGCAATATTTTATACACAATTATTCATTTTGGTGTAAACATTCACTTGACAAAAAAAGATCATGGATTGACCAACAAGGAAATGACCTCGATTCCAAGCAAGATGGGATGTCAAAATCGTGTCTACACATCTCAGGAAGAGATTCGCCACAACTGGATTGAGTTTTGTCAACTCTCTGCTTTTGTTGAAACTACCTCCACCTGGCAACCAATACTTATTGCTGTAACGATGATATATATTTATTGTTGTTGCAAAATATATATTGCACCAAAATATATCCCATCTCAATTGTTTGCATTCTGCAGCCAGAATAACAATTTGCTAGGGTTTCTACACAACAACAGAAAGTTTTTAACATCAGGTTAAGGTAAAGTATCTCATCGAAGCTACGGACAAGATGTCCGAGAAGAAGATGAATATGCAATTTATTTTATGTTAAAAATATATTGCAAGTTTTGTACTGTATTGTTGGAAAAATTCATCCATGGGGGGTATCTTTCACCTCGAAGGAAACGACCTCAATATTCCGGATACGATTCCTTGAGGCTCATCACTCTGCAACATCCTCGGCCGATGGGAGGTGCGTCCTTCAAGTTGTCTGGGGTTTCAATCTGCTCGTAGATGCCGCTGCCGTTGCGCCTGCCTCGGCGTCTGTGGCACAGCTTGAACATCAAATCAAAATTGTAGGCTTGGTGTCGAATGAAGGCGCCAACAGTGAGAAGGATCGATTGATTGTACCATCTATCGATCTGACGAAGGTGGCCTCGACTTTGCCGCCTGAATACGAGTCCATCCGAGGTTATAGAGCGTCAGCTATATGGTCGGCGGTCTATGCGTTACTCTGCGTCGCTTCGGCTGGTATTCTTTGCATTGTCGTGTCGTGGTGGCCTCAGCTCTGCACTCGCATCGCACGTGTACGAACAACGTTGCTTGAAAAGGCCGACGTCGTTTTGGCGGAAGATGGTCATGGTGTTGTCGAGGAATGCAGAGTTCACGAGGAATTGTCTGTAAGCTGGTTTGAATTCAAGAAACAGCGATACATATACTGGAAACAAACGAGATCCTTCGAACGAGGTACGGTATTTTGATCTTTGGCTATCATGATAATTTCACTTAGTACCTGCGGTATTGGTAGAAGCTTGCAGTGGAGCAACCAAGAGGCTTAAGTCGGGTTTGTCGTCGTCAGTTGTGGCTGAACGACGAGCAGTGTTTGGAGTGAATGCCATGGAATTGGAGTCACAATCTTGCCTAAGGTATCATTGCCAACGTTGATTATATGGAGGCATTAAAAATGCCTATAGGATGCTCATGGAGAAGATAGTCCATCCATTCTACTTGTTTCAATTGATTTCAGTCGCATTGTGGCTTTACGAAGTTTATTACACCTATGCCATCTCGATTTTAGTCATGTCGATCTTCTCCATCGTGTATGAAGTATATTCACAAGCTACAAACGCGAAACAAATGCAAGATCTAGTCGCCTGTCGTGTCCTCGTTCAAGTATGGTTCAAGTATGCTGTTTCCCTTTCTAACGTAAATTGTGACCTTGCAGGTTTTGCGAGATGGCGGCACACTTGTGGAAATTCCAGCAGCTTCTCTAGTGGTTGGAGGTATGTTGCGCTTGATAAATGATTTCTCTGACGAGAGGTTGTAGACATTGTCTTGGTTGAGCAACAAGTTGTGGCAGCAGATATGTTGCTGTTGGTTGGCGAATGTATGGCAGATGAGTCCTCACTCACTGGCGAAGGTAAGTAGCTCTAGTTGCATAACGCATATTGATAAAATTGTAGCGATCCCAGTAACAAAACAGCAGGCCATTGATCCAGAAAAATCAGTCCAACGCTGTCACAAGAGTTCGGTTTTGTATTCTGGGTCAACTATTTTACGCACGAAAGGTAGACTATTTTCAGCATCGATGAATGATTCACGCGAACAAAGGCAATGTCTGGGCTGTGGTCATTCGCACAGGCTTCTCGACAAACAAAGGCGAATTGTTTCGGCAAATTTTATATCCCGAGGCTATTCCATTCCAAATGGTTTCAGATAGCTATCGCTACTTGATTGCCCTTTCAATCATTGCAGGGCTTATCGCCATTCAACGTGTTTACGATGCGTAAGAAATCACTTCGAATATGAAGAATCATAACTTTATCTCGTAGAATTGCCGCTGGATCTACTGTGCCAGATATGCTGATATCCGTCTTTGATTTGATTTCGACGACCATACCTGCAGCCCTTCCTGTCATTCTCACTGTTGGTGTTGGGTTCTCTCTTACTCGGCTTCGCAAAGCACGAATATTCTGCATTGACGCACAGAAAATCAACATCGCAGGACATTTGAATTGTTTCTGCTTTGACAAAGTAAAAAACTACAACCGCATTTGTGTTGACAATTGCCTTACCTTGTAGACGGGAACGCTGACAAGTGAACATCTCATTTTCCATGGCGTGGATCCCTGTGACGGATCTGAGATTACATCACAGCCTACATCACAAGACCTTGACTACGGTATAATCATCGTCGCATTTATACCGCTCAGTCATTCTTTAGCTTTGGCGTCCTGTCATGGTCTTAGTGTTGTCGATGGCGTTGTCACCGGATATGCTCTCGAGCGTGATATGTTTGCTTCTACTGAATATATGCTCAATGCATCACATGAAATACTCAAGAACAACCAAGTCGTACTGCGCTACTGCCATCGCTTCCCATTTGACGCTGCACTGCAACGTTCGTCCGTTGTGGTTCAAGCGATCAACGAGACTGGCAACTATCGAGTATTCGTGAAAGGGTCACCTGAAGCGATGACTGAGGTAACTATATTGCTTCAGTGACAAACCATAACGAGTTTAATGTAATTTATAGATCTGTGAGTCTGCATCCCTTCCATCCGACTTTGAGTGCAGAGTTCAGCAATATGCATCGCAGGGATATTATTGCATGGGTCTGGCAACCAAAGTCGTCACGACAGACGCAACGACCACCGATCGAGCTCAGATGGAGAGCAATGTCAAGTTTTCTGGATTTCTTCTTTTTGTGGTTTGTTTGGCTTTAAACTACGTTGTCTGAGAGATTGTTGTAGAATCCGATCAAACCTGAGAGTTCTCAAGTATTCCAAACCTTGGAGTCGGCTGATATAGATGTGCGTATAATAACTGGCGACAATGCCTTGACTGCTATGCACGGTATGCACCACGTTTGAGGGTATGAATGGCTCAAAACTCTTGCTAGTCGCTAGACAAATCTCCATGCGACTTTCAACTTCGATGCTATACGTTGATCTTGTATCTGACGGATCCCTTTCATACCAACTCTTGCCTGTATAGTCATTCCTTCTTTAAAGCTTCACGTGATGCATGTAGTCGTCAACTTCGTGGCTACCAGCGGGCGACCTGTCGAAATTGTTGGCTATGGACTATGATTTGACTGTAGCATACTCTTCTTGTTCGCAGGCATGATAGCAATTTCTTTTTGTAGATATCTGGATCGGCATTGGAGTTTGTCAAGCAATCAAGCTCGGCGGACTTAACAAACAAGCTCGTGCTAAAGACAAAAATCTTCGCGCGTATCAAACCACAGTTAAAAACGTGGATTGTTCAGACACTGATGGACTCTGGGTGATTCTTCCTCTTGATTGTTCTCTTATTTGATATTTAGATTATGCGTTGGGATGACTGGCGACGGCACAAATGACTGCGGGGCCTTAAAAGCGGCTCATGTTGGATTAGCCCTCTCAGATGCTGAAGCTTCCATCGGTACAAACAAGCAACTCAATCTTAATTTTAAAATTTGTGAGTATTCCAGTGGCTCCATTTACAAGTCGTGACAAAGCGATCCAAGATGTCGTCACGCTTATCCGTGAGGGGCGATGCGCCTTGGCGACATCGCTGCTCTCGTTCAAATTTATGGTCATGTATCCCATAATCGAAACAACGGGCGTGGCTGTGCTGAACCATATTCAGGCAACATTTTCGAACAACCAGGTACTTGCAGACGGGTGGTCGTTGCTGCAGTTTGATCCTCTTGTAGTATTTGTTCGACGATATGTTTGTCGTCTTGGGCATTTCTGTCCTCATGCTGCAAACGCCGCCGTCAAAGACACTCACAAAAGCGCGCCCGCCGCAGTCTCTCTTCGTACGTCCATACATCTTTGCATCAGAGCGAGAAATGTCTAGGCACCTCGAATCTTGTGGAGCATCGCTTGTCAATCGATTTGTTTTGGGCTCTTCTTTGCCGCGACACTAATCGCAGCGGAACGTCAGCCATGGTTTTGTTCGTTGACGGATGTGGCTGCAGGTCGAAAGCACTGCTACGAGTATCACGCTAGTGAGTCTGGGGATATGACATTTCACTCTTACGAAGTCTCGATCGTGTGGCTCGTTGGTCAGTTGAAAGGCGAAGTCCTTTGACATCACTCTTGCGCTTAGGACACTGGCAGTACTTCGTCTTGGCAGTTGCGCTGAATCAAAAGGATCCATTCCGCGAGTCAGCGTGGCGGAATATTCCATTTGTGCTCTACACAGCCGCCGTAGGAGCGGTCATGGTACTTTTGCTCCTCTGGCCTGGTAAAATCCAGCTGTCGCGTCAAAGGCATAACAAAATGCGAGTGTAGGGAAAACGATTGCCGTCGAATGGTTTGATCTCGAGACCCCTCTTCCCTTTGGATTTTGCTGGGTCGTTGGCGTATCCTTCTTGATAAACCTTGTCCTTGCCATGCTCTTGGAAGCGTGTATTCAGCGCAGGGCCGACTAGACTTTGGGCTCTCTTCAAGGGGGAATTTACATCAGAAAATTAAGATAAAAATTCACACAAGCAAGACAATGGTTTGACATCGGTAGCCCTAACAAGAGCTTCGCCTCCATTTCACATCCCTCCATTCACCTGATAAATCTAGCCTCCCTCGTCATCACGTTCAGTTTCCCCAGCATATGTCGCCCGCCATCCATTACATGGGACGAAAAGTTGCGGATGTGTGTGGACTAATAACGACAAATCCACCATTTGACTGTATTTTTCCGATTTGTAAACCCCAAAGTGGACTTGAATTGTGCCTGTGGGGGACTGTTCCTCTTGCAAACATGGTTGGATCGACTTGCAACAGTAGAGAAGAGGCCAAGCGTGCTCGCGCGGCACGGCAAGTCGCCTCCAATCTTTTGGGTGTCCACGGCATCGCATCACGACAGCACTAGCTGATGCAGATGGACTGGACTGGTGGATTGATTATTCCTGCCAAGATGTAATGACCACCCGTGGGTCATACACAATGGGTGAGTCTCGCGCTTGATTTCGAGTCGTTTCTGTCCCCGTGTGCGGCTGAATGTCTCGCAAAGATGGTCGCAGGAGTGTAACAACCTGTGCACGTATCAGGCATTTCATAATTCTCTGGCAGAAACGAGCCAGCACAGAAAGGTTTGCATTTCAAGACGGGGGGAAGTAATACATCGTGGAGCGCGCCCTGTGTGGCCCAACTACATTGAGACTGCATGCCAAGGGCGAATTCTCTTTTTTATGGAAGCCAAAACTGATCCACGACGAGTCTGTCCAAGACGTCTTGGGATCATGTACTCATCAGAACAAAAGCTGGCATGGCATTTGGTTGGAAAGAGAAGATTTGACTCGACGGGTGTGACCGCACCACCACCAACGTGGTCAACTGAGTTCAAGATTACAGAAAGTTTGTGGAAATGCGAAAAGACGTAATGTAGGATGAGCCCATGTGTAATCAAAATCTGTCGCGATTACAACAAAATGAATTTCATCATCGTGGCGAGCCCGTAGCAATTCAGCGAGTTCTCTCTCTGTGTGCTTCTCCACTGATGCTGCAATGCATTTTAAGCGATTTCTCGAGTTAAACTCTACCAGCAGCGAAGATCAAGGGGGCGACGGCGGCGTTGACAAAGGCTATTCGCTCTCATTTACACAGTCCAGCAAGATACGCTGGGGATCGTTTCCGTCGTTTGGTCTTGTCGCGAGTCAAAGTGGGAGTGTTGCCACTGGTGTGTGTTGGTTCTTAATGAGTTCCAATCTGAAATTCCATCCAGTTCATCTCGATTCTTTCCCCGTGGCATGCAAAAAAGGGTTTTCTGCGCTTCGTCTCTTGCGCAAACATGCATCTTTCGTGATTGTTTGTTACCTTCCGAAAGAATGCGCCAAGTCACTCGACAGAGGGCGCGCATTTCGTCTTTTGTTTCTGGTTGTGTTCGTCCCATACTGGATGCGAATCTCCTAGCTCGAGTAGACCATCTCAGTACAGTATCTATCATTACGAGACGGCGAACTGCGTCGATTGATAACCTTGTCGGCAAAGGGCGGCTGTGGAAAAGCACCACGAGTACACACACCTGGTCGCATGGAGAGGCGATGCTGTAACGTAAATCATCATGAGTGAGCACAAGTTTGGAACCGAAAAGTTCCAGCGCAAGTATTTCAATAAGTTTTGCGAGTTTTTTTCTAGTTCAAGTCGCAAACGAAAGATTGAATTTGGAATTCAAAGAACAGACAAAAAGTAAGCGATTTTAGTCTCCATTACGACTCCTTAATGATGTCCAAAGTTTCATTTTGCTTACTTTTTGGGAATTGTGAGTGAGTACACAATTTAATCTTGAATAATGTATCATAATCAAGGTGAGTTCTTAAGGTTTAGGGTATAAATATTCAAAGGAAGCATTAAATTTGAGAGATATAAGTTTTGCGGATAAGACAAGCAACAGTTCAGATTTTCGTTTTCAGTCTGCTGCATTCAAGATGAAGAACCGGTAAGACAGACAAGGAAGACAAGCACGTGGTATGTATTCCTACGTTATCGCTACTGTTTTACAATTCAATGACCTCATAGTCGTCGTTCCAAAGCTCGTGAAGTTCAGCTGCGTTGTTGCCGGCTTCCGAATAAATAAAAACTTTGAAATATGGAGGTTCTTCTCCTTAATTTCTACTGGTGCTCACTCACGATGCCATGCTCACTCACGATGATTTACGTTAGTCTCTCCACTTGCCGATAGAAAATCGATCCATGAGGGTCCACAATTCTCAACACAGCCGCTGCATTCGGACAACGCCAACTGCTCATCCTTTCCAGACGACATATCGACATAAATTCTACCTGAAAGCTTCTAGCTGCACCTCGAGGCCTTGCTCTTCTATCGACGTGGTGCATTTGGAGTAGTATTTGTTTAAGGAGACAGTATGAAGTTGACTGGAGTTGTGGCGACTTCGACACCCAATAGTGGGTCTCACGGTTGCTGTTGCGGCTGCTGCTGAAAGCAGAATTCATCCAATCAAAATCGCGCTGGTGGAGCAAACCGTGAGAACAGCACGCACTGATATCTGGCTGTTAGCAAAAGCCAGTTTTGAATCAATCGCTTGTTCAGGTTGCATGAAGAGACGACCAGAGAAGACTTACTCCGCGAGTTGGAACCGTTCTTGGCCCTCTATCACTCCTCACCAGTCTTCAGGAGAATCTATCGCTTTCTCCCTCATCTCTATTCTCTTATAAAAAGCCGTCGATACCTTGCTGCGAGATCCACTGTGAGTAAAATCGGTCGATGGACCGCCGCACATCTATCGTCATTGGATACTGTACGAGCCACACGCGATGTTCGAATGTTCATGGAAACTTTTCATCAAGTCGTGGCTATCTTGCGCAGCACCAACTTATTCCAATACAAAAATGGGCCGTCTCAAGCCCCTATCGAACTACAGCTCCAAGTATTTGTTTATTACATGGCTACGAGTGGTGTCGGTGGCTCTTACCATAACATTGCACAACACTTTGGAATTGGTGAAGGTACAGTAAGAAAGTTTGCTATCCGCGTAACGACAGCATTGTACAGTTGCCTGGCTGAGTACGTCTCATGGCCATCCTCTGCCGAGAGAAAAAAGATATCAGCAGCAATCACATCGACGTCGGGGTTACGGGGGGCAGTTGGCATGATAGATGGCACGGCGTTTGAGTTGAAATACAAGCCTCAAGAGGAGCACGAAGTGTTTTTCAATCGAAAATCGCGATATGCACTGGGTGGACAAATCGTTTGCGACCATGAACGAAGAGTACGAGTTGCATTGATTGGATTTCCCAGCAGCGTCCACTACAGTCGACAACATAAGTCCATGGGAATAGCCATTCAACCGAGTGAGTTCTTTTCCGATGGCGAATTTCTCCTTGGCGACTCAGCTTACGCATTGCAAAGCCACTTGATGCGTCCCTACAAGAACCCAAAAGCCAAGATTCGAGAAAACAAGCGATTCAACTTCCACTTTTCCTCAATGCGTATGACCATTCAGCATTGCATAGGGATGTTGAAAGCTCGTTTTTCTCGACTTCGGGATGGATTCTTCAATATCCTGCGTGATGAAGAGTGTCAAGACTCGGTGGTCCGTATGATTTTCGCATGCGTGATTATTCATAACATTTTCATCACTGCTGACGATGAGAGAAATGCTGAATACGCAGACGACGACACCATCCAAGCACGACAAGACCAAGACGACGATAGTGAAGAAGCTGATGATTGTGAGGACGGCGGAATCTGGACTCCGGCCTCAGAGTTTATGTTACAGATTCAAAAACACTTAGTGCTGCGCCACGTTGGCTTCACATAACCTTGTAATGAAGTTTAAATGGACTTAATTTGTACCACCAAGCTTTCGAATCTTTGCATCTAAAGTCATCTTGTCGAGATCGTACTGCGCTTTCGCCGTTTGATGCATCATTTCAAATTCGCGTCGGCGTTGCTCCATTTCTTCACGGCGCGTGAGAATTTCAAACTCAAATTGTCGCTGCTTCAATTCGAGTCGCCCACGCTCAAGCTCAAGGTTTCTCTCCCCCAAGCTCAAGAGAACTTCTGTGATGGACTCGGCTGCTTTCCGTTTGTTGGAGTTGCTGTTGACAGTTTTGCCATCGGCCACTGAGCTATTTGCATTGGTAGCACTGAGCTCTGGCCTGTTCAAAGTTGTCACCGCAGGGGAGGCAATACTCTCTACTCCCACTTCGTCATTCTCTTGTTCATTGAAAGTACTTGGCCGAGTTGTGTCGACAAGGGCTTGCGTACGAATTTGAGCAGACAAGCCGAGGATTTCATCCAGCTCGTAATACCACTTCAGCTCCTTCGTGATGGTCGCTCTGAGCGTGGGCGGATCGTTGTCCCGTACACCAAAACCCGAGGCATTCATTTTTTTCCTTGATGGCAACATACTTCCGCTCGAGGTGTTCACATCGATTCTTCACAGACTTGGCGCTTTTCGTTCCAATTGTATGAGCTGCCGCTTCATAGAAGGGTGTCTTCAACCGTTTATATCCCTCAAAGTGATCCTCCCAGTATGCAATGAGACTACTGGTCTCCTCGTCGCTCCATTTCTCTTTCGCCATGGTGTCCAGGTGGATGAATGGTTCGTCACTCGCTAACAGCGATGAAAGAGTTCACTTCAGCAAACCAATCTAATCTCGTGGTGTGTTCTATTTCAACGAATCAAGTCATTTCAGCGTCGTTGCTTTCGAAAAGCAAAAATGTTATGCTTTTTCCGCTGACAGTACATCAGCGTTACAACTTGTAATCTGATTGGCAGCTGACAGTGCTGATAGAACCGTGAGAAGCACTAATGTCTCAAAGAATGTGCTCCGCTTGAATTGCCTCAAACCAGTTGCCCACCCAGCTTGAAAGTCACACGTATCCCGAAAGCAATGGGAGAAGTTCGGCAGCGCTGACGCCCAGAAACTTCTAAGGTGGGATCCAACATCTAGTCTTGCCCGTCTTTATTGCGGGAGAGGGTCGGAGGCACTTCATATACTAAAGTTCACTCTGTTGACATGTCCATCGCCATCACAATTTTTCTATCGTCTGCATCAGTTCTATACTTTAATTCATATAAAAATTACTTGATTCGATTTTACAGGAAAGGATTGGGCACGTATTCCCGACACTTGAAATTTGTATACTGGACTCGAAAAACATTGATTTCTCGCGTTCAATTAATCAAAATTTATCCGGAAGCGACCGGATGCTGTACAACTTATACGGAAATTTGTATGGACTTTTGTGTCGCACATGATGGAGAGAGCCGTCGGATGCGATTCCTTCCTCCTTCTTTATTGGCAATGCAAACCTCCTCGCCACATGGTCATTGTTATCGTCCTCTGTGACATGAAGAATGAAGGCCGTCGCAGGCCCACAATTTGACCAGCTCCAAGAGTGAGCAATGGCCACGACTGCAGCAGACACCAGATCGATCATCGACAAACAGCTCGCGAGGAGGCTCAAACGCCGCGCGTATAATCTTCAGAAGCAACTCCAGTACAAAGCACAACACAAAGCTGAAGTCGAAGCGCTCAAAATCACAGTCCACTCGCTCGAAGCGCATCTATCCCAGTTGACGAAAGTACCACAGAGCAAGCACTTGTTGCCGTGGCATCAAGTCGCACAGTCGATGCTTGATGCCGTCGACGATGCTTCCAAAGAGAATGCATCATTGCGCCAAATGAATAACCGCGTACGCGCACTCGTCTTAGGTCTGTCAAAGATGACAGCGTCGGTCAGACCGTTGCAGAGTGTAAGTGTTACTATCCCTCGGTCACTCACGATTGACTTCGACTGCTTAGCCCGACCAAACTTTCCCAATCCACACGGTTCGCCTCGGTGTCGAGCTTGAAAGCCGACGCGAAGGATACAAGTGGCTTTCGCAGGCGTTATATCACAACACAGATGCGTTCCTGAACGCTTACGGTTTGCCTCCATGCCCAAGGCTCGGTGAAGTTGTGTCAGACACTGTTGTGGATTCTTCCAACTTCGACAACATGAAATTTGCCAGTGTCTTCCGTGTCGATGTCGCCGTGCCGATGGAATGTTTGATCCAGCCGATGCGAGACCACATCATCCGAGCGATTGTCGGAGACGACTGCATCAATATCCTGGACAAAAAGGCCCCTCAAATGTCCATCTACAACATGGATCCTGAGGTATATCTTGCCCGTCAGAGACACGTCTCACTCTGCTTGTCTAGCTTGAGAAGGATGAAGGAAACATGCGATACATTCGCCGTGTAGTACACACTCCTGATGCCCCCGACGATATTGTCTCTGACCGCGCCAACCTATACCGAGAGTTTCACGAACCAAACCGAGTCGTCCTGGTCGCTCAAAACATTCCCCTCGATGAAGTCTTCACTATGACGGGGGCCCTCTGCAAAAACATGGCATGGTATAGCCCCCCCCCCCCTCGAGGATGAATCTCTGACAAGGTTTCATTAGGGTTGTGCTTGATCGCCTGGGAGAATCAATGACAAGTCTTCGCATCATTCGCCGCAATACCCATTGCTTTACTCGTGACGGCACAAACATCTCATTTGATGATGAAATTCGTCTTATGGGCGTCGAATGCGATGAGGGAACCGACGAATTCAAGCTCAAACAACTCCAACATACTGATCGCTACGAATTTTGGATGCGCAATGTCCAAGCATGGCGGGGGGCCATCGAACGAACTGTCCGCGACGCTATTATCCAAGTCTAATGTGAAAACTTTATTAATATGAAACCCAATACCCGTCTGTGACTACCGGTATGTTTACATGAAACCTGAGTTCAAGGTGCACGTGGATCTTGCACTTCTGGGCTGTTGCATGTTGAAATCTTCACCCTAGTTGTTGCTAGAATCGTAAGGAATGCGAGTGGAGTCGTCCGAGCAACGAGGTGACTCCGTGGCATTGACGTTACTGTACAAAAACGAAGTGTGTACATGTATACGCAACTGTTACACTTGTTTTGAGGTTAGCTCATTTTATGCATACGAGTAACTTCAAACTGACCATCCGCAGCAGGGCGAGCCAAGAGATAAACCAGCGTTAGACGCTCCGATACAATGGTTCGACGACTCCACTAGTGAGTGCTCATAGTCGTTCATGTATCTATCGCTGATGAGGACATTCAACACGAAGACTACTACCAAAATGAAAAGTGTCAAATCCGAGGATTTCGACTTGCATTTGTCCTTGTAGTAATCAAGTTAAGAACGATCGCTTCGTATATATCTTTTCAAGAGCGACACAAAGATCGAGCTCGTTTGGGCTATTCCTTTTGGCTGTAAGCTTCATCTGAGCTCTCAAGGAATAGATAGGCAGAAAGCGAGGCTTGGACGACTGAGCGTGCCTGTTAAAATTAATATATTTCTTTTCGGAGGAAATTCGTGGATAATTTAATCAAAATTCAAAATTTATTGTTGATTTGATACGAATTTCCAGACCCCGTTCAATCGAATCACACCGGTGGATCGATTCACCAATCAACGCCATTGGCTAATAAATATTTTGGGCGATTGTGATTGGCTGAATAAAATTTTAAAGAATGTACTATCCCCATGAGAGAAAGTACTGTTCTAATTTTCATTCATCCAATGTATTGGCGCGATTGGAGGTTGATACAAAAAACGAATCCAAATTCGGAAATTTCTAGCGAATCCACAATACGCAATTACTTATTTTTTCTCACTTTGGAAGCTGACCTTATCTTCCACTGGGAAAGTACCAGTTCTGTGGCGAGGACAAGGAAACCATGGAGCAGTTCTACGCAGGAAAGGGACTCTTTGTCACGGGCGGCACGGGCTTCATAGGAAAGGTACGCCACAATGAAGAAACTTGATATCTCATCGTTGTGTAGACGCTCATTGAAAAGCTCTTGCGCTCGACGCCTGACATTGGCAAGATCTATGTGATGGTTCGGCCCAAGAAAGGACGGTCGGCTCTCGATCGTCTTGAATCAGACATTATTTCAAGGTGCATTTGTGACCACCGTCATACAACGAATATTCATTGCATTTGTAGCGCAATTTTCAATCGATTGCGTTCCGAACGACCCGACTTCGAGACGTTCATCCGATCAAAACTTGTTGCCGTCGGCGGGGACATCAATTCAGCGAGCTTGGGGTTTTCCAACGCGGACGCACAATTGTTGATTGACAATGTCAACATCGTCGTCCACTCTGCAGCAAGTGTGAGCTTTAACGAACCTCTCGATGTAGCTGTCGAAGTATGGCGACTTTTGGATTAGTGAAGTTGGTGCTCATACTTCTGTCTGTAGATGAATACGCTGGGCGCCATGTACATGATCAATTTCGCCAAGCAGATCAAATCGCTTATCGCTTACGTTCATGTCTCGACTGCTTATGTCAATAGCAACCGTCGCAATTGCACGTTGCTCGAACAGGTATTGAAATCAGCTTTACGATTTTTAAATGTTATGTATAGCTTTATCCGTTAGATTTTGACGTCGAAGCTGCTATTGACGCCGTCACACAGGCACCTTTGCATTCAAAATGAGCTAACCGTCTTGTAGGCAAATTCGACCGAGGACATTGAAAAATTGCATTTGAATCTCATTGGGACGTACCCCAACACGTACACTTTGACCAAATCGATGGCAGAGCACATGCTTACGAAATACCACGATCATGTGCCACTCGTCCTTCTTCGACCGACTATCGTTGGTGCATCGTGGAAAGAACCTGTTCCTGGATGGGTTGATCAATTGGCAGCAGCTGGTGCCATCTTCATGGCCGGTGGTATGGGCATTTTGACAATCCTTCCTGGAGACCCACGCAGTGTCGCCGATATTGTTCCGGTGTGTTTGATCTTTTGTGTACTTGTCTTAACTTTCAGTTGCGTAGGTGGATTTTTGTGTCAACACCATTTTACTGAGTGTTTTTGCCAAAGCGCAAGAATCTATGGGCTCTCCACCGATGATTGTGCATTCTGGAACGTCTGATCCACGAGAGCATCCACTTCGTTGGCGTGTACCGATTGGCACGGTGTCCACGTATTTCCAGCAAAATCCGCCAGAGAAAGGCATCTCCAAACCATCGTTCACGATGTTTACTAGCCATCAATTGTTTCAAATTCACTGGTACGATTTCAAAATACCAGAATTTGCTATAGTATTTTGGATAGGTTTTTGCGCTATACTTTGCCATCATCAGCTTATTCTACAATTGCAAATGCAACGGGAAATCAACACCACATGAAGCAAGCGTCTCGTTTGTGGAAACTCACTTGGCGTGCTCGTCAGCTTGTTGAATTGTTCAAGCCCTTTACGGAGAACCAATGGGTATTTAGCGCAGATGGCTTGCAAAGATTGCGTTCGATGCCCGAATACAACTCGGCTATTTGGTAAATGAACAAAGCAAAATTGTTAATTGCAACGTGATTGTGTAGGTGCTGTGATGCAAACGAAATCATGTGGGAACGATACTTTTTGAATTATTGCGTTGGCCTGAAGAAGTGGATCTTAAGCGAAGACGTGATTGATGTTGATATCGAAGGCGTCCAACACACTGAGGTAACATGACTTAGTATACAGTCTCGGAAATGAAACGCATAGATGGCTCTAAACACTGAACGCATGCTGGCTTGGGACCCAGATCATCACGCAATTTCGTTTCCTGGGCTCTTGCCAGATTTATCGTGGGCATTTACATCCAGTCGCAAGCCAGGATATACAAAATCTGGTATTTGGGGTCGATTCATGGGCGCCACTGGTATGTGAATAATTCTTTGAAGTTATTCAATTCGTTTTAGGTTGGAAAGAAGGTGTTAATCACGAGGCTACGTATGTGCCACGCCTTCCTCGTGACTCATTGTCGACCATTCGCGAACAAGTTATTGGATCAAAAGCTGTTCAAGATGCAATCAATGCACAACTTAAAGCGACAAAGCTTGATCGCACTGCTTTGGAGCAACAAGTGAACGAAATCTTCACGAAAATGGCTTCTACTATTGATTACAAAACGGTTCGTATGGCAGGATGGCTCTTGAGGAAGGTTAGTGACCCTGATTTAGCGTTATTGTCACTAATTTGTTTTCTAGGTGTGGCGTCAAATGTACGAAAAAATCATCGTGGATGAAGCCGGCTTGGAAGAAATTCGAAATCTTGTCAAAGCTCGCCAAGGTCCAGTTGTGTTGATCCCGACCCATCGATCTTACATTGACTTTTTGATGATGACGTACCTCTTCTTTGCATATAACATTCCCATCCCACATATTTTTGCTGGGGAAGATTTTCTGAACATGGGGTTCGATGAACATTTTTGAACATTTGTAAACTCATCTCACTGTAGTCGTTTGACTCAAGTCTTACGTGAAGGTGGAGCTTTCTTTGTCCGCCGCTCATTCAAGGATGACCCCCTCTACACTGCTGTCTTCTCTGAATACACCCAGGTAGAGGATAGCACTGCATCTCTGTAGTGAAAGGCTTCCTGCCATAGTATTTGTTGTCCAAGGGACATACGATCGAATTCTTCTTGGAAGGAACTCGCAGTCGCAGTGGAAAACAGTTGCCACCTCAATTTGGCATGTTGTCAACCGTCGTGAAATGCTTTGAAGCGGGTCGTGTGGACAATGTAAGTTTATCCACAAAAAACTAATCACAAATGCCTCTTTAGATTCACATTGTGCCTGTCACAATCGATTACGACAAGCCAGTCGAATTGTCTGTTCACCAAAAGGAACTGTTGGGAGAAGGCAAAGTCAAAGAAGTAAGAGTTTTCCAACCATTGAATATGTCTAAATATTATTCTATAGTCTGTTGGAGCACTTCTGCGATCGTATCGCGTGCTCCGCCAGGACTTTGGTTCTGTCTCGGTACGATGTGGTGCTCCAATCCACTTAAGGCAATTCATTCAACAACACAATGTGTCTCCACCACTTGATGCAAAGACCAACCAACCCGTGCCTCTTTTGACTGACCTTGCATACACCATCACGGAAACAATGGTGCG
The DNA here is from genome assembly GCA_019828595.1 of Aphanomyces cochlioides. Lineage (NCBI taxonomy): Eukaryota > Oomycota > Saprolegniomycetes > Saprolegniales > Verrucalvaceae > Aphanomyces > Aphanomyces cochlioides. The sequence goes on along the minus strand of JAHQRK010000014.1, from coordinate 984,702 downwards.
TCGTGCCACATGTACACCTTGCCACTTGGTCGCAACGATCTTGCTCATGTACCGTAATGGTATTTCCAAGTAAGCCCTCGATAAAGAAGTAAATGAGCTGACTTTGCTGATCAGGGATCAGTTGGTTGCTCAAACTGAATGGCTTCGGTCGGAAATTGTGGCTCGAGGAGGCCGCGTCTTGAGTTCACAAGGCCGTACCCCAGCAGCCATGACTGAACGGTAAAATATTTTACTCAACAGCTCTCAATATTTCATCAGTGCACTCTCTCTGTTGGGCGATTTCATTATTTGGCGTCGCTCGAATTTGATTGAACCAGCTATCACCAATGTACATAGAGCAAATCTGTGAGGTCGTATAACCTTTGTGAATAGCGTGATCAATATTCCAACATGATCGGTCTCGGGCATTACCGAAACAAGATATTGCATTGGTTCTACAAGGAAGGAGTGCTAGCTTGCACATATCATGCGCTCTGTTTGGCCAACCAATCATCTGAACAAACGGTGGGTCCCCTCGGAAATTGCAGCAAACTAATTTTGAATCAGGCGATTGGATGCAGCAAGGACCGACTGATCCAATCGTCATTGTTCCTTCACGATATGCTTGCCGTCGAATTCGTGCGCAAGGAATACCTGAACAGTTTGGCTGAATTGGAAGAGTCGTTGACTTTCATGAAGCAACGTAATGTCCTCGCTGAAGACAGGTAGGCGGAAAGGCTGTGATCATGCGTTTGACAAATTGACAGTGCCACCTCAAATTTGGTATTGACGGATGGCAGTCAGCCTACTTTATCCCTGTTGTGCGCTGTGCTGTGGCCATTCATTGATAGCTACTGGGTCGCTGTAACGAGTTTGTTTGCTCTTAAGTCGGGCGAAGGGGTCCCTCTGAAAGACCTCGTTAAACGTATGCAATGGCTCGCTGAAATGGTACATTTTCAGTTCTGAACCCAAACCTGACTTGTCTAGATGTACCACGACCGCGTAATTGCTCATTACGAGTCGTGCTCGATGGAAACGCTCAATAATGCGTTAACCATCTTGACTGCTTGGGGAGTTATCACTCTTGTCGACGACAAGCAAGCTATGAAGAAGACCACAGTCCAAAAGGTGCACATTTTGTCAAATTGTTTAGCATCATTTCATTTCTTGTAGGTGTACCTCACTGAGCCCTACCGAACGGTATATAATTACCTTAAAAGCTTTAGCTCATCGTTTTGTAGACGAAAGCTCTGGATGAGCTTGCGTCGAAGATTGCAGCCTTCCGGAAATTGCCTCTTGCTGGCCCCAAGTCGATGGACCTCGCTGAATTAGTCACTCAATTCCCCACTTTGTCCAAGCTTTGATAGAGATTTAAATAGCCCAATGAACATGACATTCATATTTCTACACACCCCAAGGGGGAGGAGGCGAAGAAATTGCCAGCCGAGTGAGTGTTTCAATTGCGACAATCGGGCAACAGTTTCAAATGTCCTTCGTAAATTTTTTGACAACTATTTTGTCCAAAAGTACTTGTTCATGACAAGCATTGCCATGGCGGACAACTTGCACCAAGAAGACGGCCGTTCACATCTTCGGACCTTGACGATGGGGAATCCAATGGTCGACTTGATTCTCCACGTATCAAAAGAGGTACGATGTTATTGCTATGAATGGACGCCTGAATCTTCTTGCTAGTTTATCGAAGAGCAAGGACTCATTCATGGTGAATCGGTCAGAGCTTCAGATGCAATCCTATACGAAGCTTCTATGTATAGGTTCACGGCCACGTTTCAACCGAGACACGTCAAGAGCTGTTTGATTTGGTTCTTGCCTCTCCTCATGCTATTCGAACCATGGGAGGCTCGGCTCTCAATTCAGCTCGAACTATTCAAGTCAGGACTCGTGACATACCAAGAGTAAACTGTCGCTTGAGTAGATTTTCCTCCCGCCGTTGGCGTCCATCTTTGTTGGAGCAATTGGCGACGATTCTAATGGTCGTTTTCTCCAACAAACTGCGTTCGAACAAGGTTTGAAGCCACAATCAACAATTTATCACAACCATCTACTGAGTAGGAGTCGACATGAAAGTCCAAATTCTTCCAGAATTTTCGACCTCGACTTGCCTCTGCTTTATCACACCTGACTGTGAACGCACATTGGTGGTGCAGCGCTCAGCTCATTCACAATATTCACCTGATTCGACGTTCCAAGCTGTGGTGGGGCAAGTCGACATTGTCTATATTGTTTCTTTTGCCCTCTCGACACTTTCGCGTTTTGCCTGCGCACAGTTTGCAGCGACTCAACGACGATCTCATCAAGTTATGTGCTTGAATCTGTCATCTGCCAATGTCTTCGCGGTACTTTGTTTTTTCTATAAGCTTGACAATTCGCGTAGAATTCGGACATTACTGGTCGACTTGTATCTCTTTTCCCAAGTTGCCAGTTGCTTTTTGGAAATGCTACTGAATATGAGGCTTTGGCAAATGCCCTGAGCGTCTCGATGGATGTGCCAGCATTCGCTAAATGGCTGATAGAAACTCATCTCCAGCCACAAGCTGTGGTCGTTATAACTTCTGGTAATGCGCCAACGCTAGTTATTCAAGCAAAGTCATGGTCAGTTTGGTTAAATCTTGCTCGAGTCGACATCATGAGTTTGTAGTTCATCCTTTCCAGTGTCAATTCCGGACAATTTTCTCGTACAAGATACAAATGGGGCGGGTGATGCAATTGTTGGGGGATTTCTTGCAGCGATGTAGGAAGCAGCGGTGCCGTTGAGCTGAATTACGTGATCGTAGGATGCGATTTTGTTGTCTTGAAAGCTGTGTTGAGCTGGCCCATTTATGCGCCGTTCAATGCGTGCAAGAGGTTGGCGCTCATGTCCATCTGAACGACAATTTGATGAACAAAGCCCACGCGATCTTGAGTACATCCAAGCGGGAAACATCTCTTTATTTGGCGTTGATTAAACAATCTTAAAGAGCATTTTAGTCGTCAGGGAATTCCAAATAGTATAGACATTTCAACTGTGTGAGAATTAATCCCGTCGTCAAGATTGAGCGTAAACTATTTAATTTATCCAAAATAAATATATTTCAATACAATTATTGTATTGGATATATTGTCTTTTTCACTGAAATTTGTATTTTTGACTAAAAATTGAAATATTCTCAAATACTATTAAGGTATAGTGAGTTCAAGTGTAATATGGAAGTTCATTCAATAAAGTAAAGTTTTGAATGTGTGTTTTGTGTGTGTTTTTGTGAAGAAGGCAAATACTCGATTCTGATTGGCTATAGATTTCAAAAAATAGATACATTTTTCACCCCGTTCACAATTTAGAGTGTATATAACAATATAGTCTTGCAAATTAGTGTAAGTGACAACCTGGCATACCGACGTCCCCAATATCAGAGACCATGGCGCTCCACGCTGAAGAAATGCCAAAGGAAGACGCAAAACACGTGCTAGACGACATTCAAGATGATGGAGACTCAGATATAGGATCTGTGGACGTTGGAGAAAGATTATGCCGTTGGCTGGAGGCAAACGGCGCTGAACTATCCAAACTCCGCATCGAGACGTATGCACCGGAAGTACGAGGAGTTCATGCAAAGGACACATTTTCAGCAAAGGAGCGAGTCATGTTGATTCCTTTGAATTGCCTCATCACGGTTGAAATGGGTAAAGAGACTGAAATTGGGCAGAAGCTCTTGCATCTTGATTTTGCCGCCCCCAAGCATATATTCCTCATGATGTACCTCCTCACAGACATGGAACTTGGCAATGAATCGTTCTTCAAATGCTACTACGACTCCTTACCTGCTACGTTGACAAACATGCCGATCTTTTGGACAGACGAAGAACTTGCATGGCTCGAAGGATCCCATATTCTCCAGCAAATTGCAGATAGAAAAGCAGCCATCGCCCGCGACTACAACACGATATGCCACGTGGATCCATCATTTGGTGAACGTTTTTCGCTTGATCGCTTTGCGTGGGCACGTATGATCGTATGCAGGTACATTTCTCCTTCAAAACAAAAGTCTCTAATGAATATCACAGCCGAAACTTTGGTATTACGATTAACGGTGTGAAAACTGCTGCTCTTGTGCCTTATGCTGATATGCTAAACCATCATCGACCGCGGGAAACTAGGTAAGATAAGCCCGTGTCGTATGGTTGAGTGTATTGCTGTTGGTGTAGCTGGACGTTTGATCAAGAGGCCAATGGATTCACAATCACAGCGCTCCGATCTATTGAAAGTGGGGCTCAAGTGTACGATTCGTACGGCAAGAAATGCAATCACCGGTTCATTAGTCCTCAAAATGACGATCTTGATGGAGAATTGTGTTAGATTCCTCCTCAATTATGGCTTTGCAGTACGAGATAATATTGAAGAAGATGGAAGAAACCCCAACGAAGTTTGGATGCCGCTTGATTTCATGCAGAATGAATCACCGTCGTTGGCAACACGGAAACGACGGTACGATATCCCAAACTGTGCTGAGAACATTAATCTGTGATGTAGATATCTGCATGATAGTGGCGTCTACTCGATGGACACCCGCTTCAGTACATGCCATTCAGATGCAAGCACTCGCGAAGGTAGAGCTTTGTCACCATGGTTCCTTGCCTGTGATTGACATTAGGTTTGAGCTTCCTTCGTGTTATTGTAGCATCAGAGCCCGAATTTGATATCATGGAGAGGAAGACACCAGCGCATGCAGTTCCTCCTATTTCTTTGGACAACGAGCGGCGTGCAATTCAGCACTTAGGTGCACTCATGACAGTTCAAGTAAGAGCCCGCGCAAAGAAATGAGGAGTTTACCCATCGAACCTAGCTTTATCGATACCAAACGACGCTTGAACAAGATGAAAAAATGCTCGAGACGATTCAAGATCCATATTCAAACAGAGCACATGCGCTGTATTTCATGCGTGGGGAAAAACAAGTTTGTGTCTTCTACCAACAAGCAGCCCATAAAATCGGTCGACTATTCAACCAGAAGCCTCAAGTGGTACTCGCCACCGTTCGAGAGGAATACGAGCCCAATGACGACGTCTTGAGCTGCTACATCCAAGATGTTGTCGGCTTTCTTCTCCCAGACCCTGAACCATTTGATCAAACCGAGCAAGTTGGTCCCATCATGGTTGATTAATCATAATGATGCTTTCTACCTCAAGGAGCAACATCCTTGGTCGTATTTCATTTACGAAACTTTGACTACATTTGCTTTGGGCTGCTTCTTCGAATCCGCTCAAGTTTTGACTTGTTCATTCGTGCTCTAGAGTCATCCATCACCACGCTTCCTCTCAAGTTGTCTTATTGTGTTCCGAACAATCAACAATTGTCCAGCCAAGGTGACACCCCCAACACTGCAGAAATCCTTCTTCAATCAGAGCAAGATAAGAGTCCATTAATCATCCTCTTGTCTAGCAATCTCCAGCGAATAAAGATCTCTCTCATTGACAGGCTTGAACAACGTGGAAGTCCTTCGGCATGGAATTTCGCTTGAGAGAAAGAGTGTGACCTTTCAAGATCGTTTGCATCAATTTCGCGATTTCCGGATAATGAAAGTCATATCCGAAAGATCTGTCGATGCGACCGCGGCCAACATCGTACCGCCGTCTTTCTCAAGCGGAAGGGGACGAAGAAAAGAGATCTGTAGAAGAAAATGTCGAAAATGAGATTGAAGAGCTCAAGAAACGCATGCAAGAGAAAGCTGTGAGCCGAGCAGAATGGGTGAGCACGAAAATCCACGCTTTCCTCTGGATCGTTGGGGCCGCCAGCCTCGCGTACTTTCTCGACGTGTTTCGAGTAGCATTTCGCGATGCACGAGTCCATCGGTACGATATTTGATGCATCCAACGCTGTTTTGATCGATTACTCTTGAAGGATCTACTTTAATATCGGACTCGTTTGCTTTGGAATCAATTGCTGCATCACGATGTACCTTGCGGTTTGGCTGCCATACGTCAAGAAGATCGATCTGGAGTGGAGTGTCTACTGTCCGCGTATGATACCAACAGCCACAGTCGTTGGTCTTCTCTGTGCTCTCATGTACAAACTTCATCTTGACGAAATCCCCTCAGCTTCGTTTAGGTTTACCATTGGGCTTTGGCCAGTCTGGGGATTCTTCACCCCAGGCATCTTGTTTGTCCTCTTCCTTGGCGCACTCATGACAGCCCACTTCCTTCCATCAATCTAGATAACCAAGCCAGCTGAGAAGCCGCCAGCACGGTCTCCAAATGCCTCCAAATGTCCGCCGCCATCTGCAGAATCGATACACCACGTGACGCAAGTCCGAGTCAGTATGCCACATGTAGAATGTGTAAAATCCCAATGACGTCTTCCACGTCCACGCTTTGTGCCCGCATCTTTCCTTGAGAGTGCAATTACCACACAAAGCTGCCTAGCAGCTGCAGAAAGCCATTGAAGGCTTGCCAAGCCATCAGCCCCAAGCTTCCAAATCACAAGTCCGCGGGGAATCTTTGGGAAACTTTTCGCCATGAGAGGAAGGCTATCCAAGTACTGTAGTGGATTTGACCATCGAAACTGCTAAAAATTGAGCCAAACGTGATGGATTTCGATGCTTCAAGACGAGTTCTTTCGTCCAGCTGGGAGCTTTGAGTGATCTCTTCGTCGAGTTACGAGTGAACCACTCATTGCATCGTCTTTCCATGGCGTCGTTTGCTCCATACCTTAATGTGCTCCAGTTTACTACTGCAATATGAAGTTTACATGAGAAAAATCAAAGGTAAATGATGTCATTAAGATGGAGCAGACGGAGTTGCGTGTGGCAAGTTCCCTCCAGAGTCATTTTGCTGTGTCGGCAAAGAGCTTCGTTCTAACGATGGACTGCCAGCTGGCTATGGCAATCTTTCGAGGCTTTGTTGGCAGCGCATCTACTGTTGATTTTTCCATGTTGGCATGTTGAATGTTGTCTTGCTTGTTCCATATCTCGTAGAGGAGTGGCTCTTTATCCAGTCCAAGCACGAGGTTTCATATGTCCTGTGCAAACCACGCATCGAGAGTCATTTTCAAAGATGCAACTGAGTGCCGTCGTCTTGACCGTTGCTACCATCCTGTCGACCGCCCGTGGCTATGGAAACGACATGGAGGCGAGATGGAAGGAATATCTTGCGTTCCCCAATATTACATCCATGTAAGTCATTGCAATTCCAGCTTGAATGACACTTCTTGCGTAGCGAAACCCCGTTGACGACTGGGAGTGAACGCTACTTGAATGTGCGCTACAACGGCGAGGCGAGCATCAAGTACGAGAGTGCTCCCATGAGCGAGGTTTTGACGCGCTGGTCGTAGGACGTTCATCATCAATGCTGACTTGACACTGGATGGACTTGTCTTGCCAGAGAGCATTGTCAAGTTTTCCCTCAATCGCGTTCAATTAGCGTCCATCCCAAGTGGATTCAAGTGGCCCAAGTCGCTGGAAACAATGTACATTTCTCGATCTTCCCCCGTCTTATATGACGCCCTTATTAGAGATCTCTCCTCCAACAGTTTGACAGCTTTCCCGACTGGAGCAGCATTGCCCCAAGGACTCAAGTCATTGTACGTTCGCCGACTGTGTGTCTGCTTGAATCTCTTCCAGGAGCCTCTCTAGCAACAAACTCAGCACATGTATCTCTGGATTGCCAAGCTCGCTGACAGATTTGTACATTTCGTCTCGTGAACGCTCTAACTTGCGTCGACAGGGATGTGAGCAACAACAAGTTGACCTCTGTGCTACAGTTTCAATGGCCTTCATCCCTCGCAAAGCTCAGTTTGTCGGGAAATCCATTAAAGGCGCTGTCCAAGGGCCAAAAATGGCCTGCCAAACTCGTTGAACTGTATGATTGTGATAACATCCTTGTTTGATCGACCCTTCCAGGCATTTGGACTCGACGCAGCTCAAGACGGTGCCGTCGATGCTTCCCGACTGTCTCGAAGAATTGTACGTCGCTCTGCCTCGTTTAGCAGATAATTCATCGCTGTAGGACTCTTGAATCCAACCAAATCGCCTCCTTCCCCATGGTGCTGCCAAAATCTCTTCGTTCTCTGTACGACCAATGCTGCCGATTCATGCTCAAGTTGTCTGGTAGATCCTTGTCCAACAACCAAATTGCAGCGCTTCCCCGTGCGTTGGACAAATTCTCGTCGCTGAGTGTCTTGTACGCATCATGATCCTTTGGCAAATGGTTGACAAGTGTTCATAGACAACTCGAAAAGAATAGCATTAGCTCAATTCCTGAAAACGTCGCGCTCCCTCAAGGCTTTCGCATGCTGTAAATCTCTCCCGTCCTTGGTCTAGCTCACGCGATCGTAGCTTTCTCTCCAACAACAAACTGACCAAGTTGCCATCGTCGACTGAATGGCTCACGAAGATTGAATCGACGCTCATCCTCGATAGAAATCAACTCTCCTTTCTCCCCAATGGCGCGACGTTTCCTCCTGAAACTAGTTGTGCCCAAAACAAGATCACTGTGTTGGTCAACATTACATTGCCGGCTCGTTTCAACGTGGATGGCAATCCGCTGACCAAAGTTGCCCACGTGACGATTCCCCAAGCCTGCATCTTGCAAACTGGAGCAGTCACGCTCAAAGAACTCACTCTCGACCAAGATTCATTCGACAATCTCCAGACCATGATGAACGGCTACAGCTTCACGAATTTACAGTGGAGTGTCGACAAAAACAGCGTTTCTTCAGCTTGTCAAGCCCAAAATGGTCATCTCAAGGCGATCAACGACATCCAAGTGTGCGTTGTAGGTGGTTACTGAATATAACAAGTAAGAGTTGATGCGTGGGAATCCAATTGCGTTGTCACCATCTCGCTTGAGACCGATTGCAAGCTCTCCGATGACACAAGAGAGCTACATCTGTCTCCGATCTAGAGCTCTCGCCATCAACATGAGAGTATTCATGAACCCGCACAAGGCCAAATACACTCTACAGGGCCAAGAGATCATCTCGACGGCGATTTCCGGTAGAATGAGGAATTACAGCATTCATCGGCGATCTGTAGCACCACCATGAACTACTCCGTCGTGTTCGTGGAGCATGTCTCGCCAAGTTTAAACTCTACGAGACAGGCATCTGCGGAGAAATCCTTGTGCATCAACAGACTCTTGGCTCAAGCTCACTTTCCAATATCTCTACCTGTGTATCTACCAAGTCTCCGCTCAAGTCTCAACAAGATGTCGATATTTGTCCTAGTGGCACTGGCTGCCCTTCTTCTTTGGTGTTTCCTCTCCACTCCAATGGACAGCTTTACAGAAGACCCTCCAATCTACAACAGCGACGCTTGTGTGGCCTGTGGACTGCTCAAGCACACGACGTCAAGCAGTTCGATAACCCTGAAAATGGCTGCCCTTCCTCTCTTTTTCCAACAAATCCATGTCCGTCTGCAAACATGTTGTTGCCCCAGTTTGATGCACCGCCGTAGCTCGCTCTACGTTTTGACTTGTTCGCTTGAAAGGATGACGATATGCGCATGCAACTAAGACAGAAAACGCTTTTACACCGTTGTGGACGCCACTACGTTCTACGCTTTCGTCCTGTGTGGCTAACTTGTCCTTCTGATGATTGTCTTGTGCATTTCGGGCTGCTGGGTGCAGGCGAAAATCGACAGAATGAAGAAATTGACTCGCATATCGCAAGGAAGCAGAGCGGCGTTGACTAAAGTTCGAATCGACTTAGATGCCATTTCAACAATTTGCAATATCGTAACGCTACACCGGAGTGTTCGTGGAGCCTGTCTCGTGACGCTACCAACTCTACGAGACACAGACATACGCCCGCGGAGATATTTTTGTGCATCAACAATCTCTCCCGTTGCTAGTGAATCTTCCATGGCAACACCAGTGCCGTCAAACGATGCCGACGCTGCCATCACCGCGTACTTTCGGTCCAGTCGCAACAAGATGATCATATTTGTCCTCGTGGCGCTGTCTGCGATTCTTTTTTGGTATTTCATCATCACTCCACCGTTCAGCTTTACAGAAGATCCTCCCATCTACAACAGCGACTCTTGTTTCGCTTGTGGTGTGCTAGATCATACGACGTCAAGCGGATCAAATGCGACTTGCAATGGCCGTGGAAAGTGCTGTCCTTCCTCTCTTTTTCCAACAAGTCCGCCCATGTCCGTCTGCGCGAATACACCAACGTGCTGTTGCCCCCAAACGAGCAAGCGTCGTGGTTCGATCTACTATCTGACTTGTCCATTTGGAGCGACGACGGAATGCACATGCAACTACGTCAACTCGCTCAGTGAATCCGCTCATCTCGGCCAACTGATCTACATTTTAATCCTGTGCGGATGTGGTGCGCTTCTGTTTGTTGTCATGCTCATGTGGAGTTGCTGCGTGACAATAAAGATCCACAGAATGGAGAAATTGGCCCGAGTGCGTCCAGGAAGCGCTGCAGCATTGTATCAACTACCAAAGCAGAACCATACTCTAACTAATTTTCACTCGACAAATTTGACACCTACTGAATGTGGGTGGTGTGTCCAGGAGATGTTGGACATGGCTGCTTGGCTCATTCATCGTTTTTCCACCATGACCCCAACATCATCTGATGCGTCATATTCACACCGAGTACCATCTTCGACTCAGGATTCGACTGACCCCGCGGAGAAGATTGCAAATGTCAATTTCTGGAACGCTATCTCCATCTTCCTAATCCTTTCTTGCGTCATTGCTACCCTGGTCATCGTGAACGATCAAGTATTTCCAGTCTCGCATTTTAGCGAACCCCCACCCAGCTACTTCCTCTGTTCCACATTACTGTGTACAAATCACTTTACATCGACCCCAAAAATTTATTTCTTTTCTAAATTCGATAGCGGATATCATTTTTTAAAGACCATAAAAAACTGCAGGAAATTGCTTTTGGCTGGAAAGTGAGTTTTCGTGGTCAAAATCGGCGGCGAGTAGCCAGGCTAAGGATTTATGACCAATGAAATCTAATAAAAGATATTTCGAGCCAATCATAACTTAAGGATTTATGACCAATGAAAGAAATCACAAGGATTTATGACCAATGAAATCTAATAAAAAATATTTCGAGCTAATCATAACAATTTGTACATAGGTTGTGGAAAAAGTGTGTTTTCGATTTGTACACAGTAATGTGGAACAGAGGAAGTATTCAACTGCAGCGTGTGATGCTGATGCCTGCGGCTTGCTCAACAGAACAAAGACGAATTATTCCAATGAATGCGGAGGGTGCGAACCTTGCTGTCCCGCGACTCTTTTCCCCACGGGTCCCGTCATGATTGCGTGCGTGACTGTTCAATCGTGTTGTTGTCCCCGTACTGTCAAGCGACGAGGGGAGACGTACAATTTGGTCTGTCCGAGCGCCCAGTCGACTGAATGCAGTTGCCAGTATTGGTCCGACGCAGGAGATAGCTTTGCAACCAAGCAAATGGGCAATGTGCTGACCGCCATCGGTATATTTGCCATTGCTGTCTTGATAAGCTGCTTTTGGTGCTGCCTTTGGTCTTGCAAGATCAAAAAGATGAAACAAGCTATGGAATGTCAACAAGGCAATCCTCATTCTGTATAGTCCATCATAAATAACTTCATAAATCATTGCATCTTTGCAGTCTTTCATCCTTTTAAGAAATCATCCAAGAATTGTGTGTGGCAAAAATGAATTACAACTTGAACTGTCTAGAAGCCAGCTTACGCATACAGTGGTGATGGGATTTGCTCATGTCATTATTTGGATAACTTAACTCTTGGCCACTGCCAAGGCAAGAAATACAATCATACTTGCCCAAAGTGACTCCTGTCAGCTCATTGCTTGCGCCTACGCTTACGCAGGACCTATTGCATCAAAGACTTCTCTGAGCTAAGACGAGAATATCCTGTCGTGTGGAGGACAAATGAAGGCCCGGCATTCAAAAAATGGCTTATCGACCATCGTGCAACGTTTGAGTTAGATATTGCACGCTGAAATAGACTCCTTTTGGAACATTTTGACATCTCCAGTACTTGTAGAAGTGGCGCGAAGCAAAAGTTATGGGGGTTAGAAGTCGGCTGATGGGCCATGTCGGCCAAAAAATGCATTTTTAGATATCGGTATGTTCTAAAAGTACTTTTCACGCTGAATCGAATAGAACTGTTGGTTTCATTCAAAACTGCCTTTAACCAAAACAAAAGAAAAAAACAATTCCTTGATGTTCTTAACAACATGAATAAAACACTTTGGTCAATACAGTAAGGCCATTCAAGTGTGCAAACGAGAGAAGCCTATATCAACAGCTTACTCCTACTTCTTCCCAGGCATTCTCCAAATCTCGAATGATCAATCATATCTTATACCTGTGTTGTCTTATAATTTGACCATATTGACGATATTAAATTGCAAAGGAAAACTGTTTTTTTCGATTTTCTCCAAACAAGAATTTTGATCAATGGAAGCACGCCTCATCTTTAAGGGCTGTTTTCTCAAAAACATCAAATGGTTGATAAGCCATTTTTTGAATGCCGGGCCTTCATCAGTGCGAACAATCACGATGGCATACAACTCAAGACGATACCCCAGTGATAGAATCCAAGATACGTATGAACTACATTGTAAATTCTTCAAAGTGGTTTGTCTATCCTCCATTTCCTTCAACAGCGAGCGCACTCTGCAATAACTTTGGTGCAAATGGCCAAACTGTAGATGGTTACTGCATTATCCGGATAACAAGTTTCACCGCGACACCAACACTTTGCCTTGAACTTTTAAGAATGCACGTCGATTGGCCATGTCCAACATGGACTGGACAAAGGATTGCCTCGAAAATTCTGCGTCCATGACACCACAATCAACCCAAGCAGCCTATTCCCAACAAAATATGCCATCTACGCCCCAAGGAACGGTTGACCTCCGAGCTGAAGTCTCGAAATTCCATCGAAAGAATATTCTCTACCTCGTCCTCTTCCTCGTTTGCTCGACTACTTGCTTGCTGCTGGTGAATTTTCTCGTTCTCCCCGTGTCGAATTTCAAGGAAGCGCCACCAAGCTATTCAACTGCAGCGTGTGATGCATGCGGATTGCTCAACACGACAAAGAAAGTGTACTCGTCACAATGTGAACGTAATGAACCGTGTTGCCCCACGACGCTTTTCCCCACGGGTCCTATTATGACAGCATGCACTGCTGTTCCGTCATGCTGTTGTCCCCACACTGTCTCACGACGAGGTCAAGATTACAGTTTGGTATGCCCAACAGCCAAGTCGTTTCCGCTCAATGCGACGGCGAGAGAATGCACTTGCGAGTATTGGAATGCCAAGGGCGACAGTTTTGGTGTCGAGCGAGCCATCAACTTTCTCCTCATCTTAGTGGGCTTCGGTTTGGTTCTCATCATAAGCTGTATTTGGGGCTGTGTGTGGGCATGTCAAACCAGCAAGATGAACAAAGCCATAGAAAGAGAGCAGGGCAACCGTCATATTGTATAATGATTATATATCTAAATGCAAGATAATGTCGTCCAAATCAAGTCGTCGATCATGATATCACAGGTCGCCTTGCATTATTGCGTTGCGTCGATCTTGATGGCGCCACCAAATTGGTCATTACTACGTAGTATATTTTTTCCACGGAGCATAACTACCTAACTTATGTTCATCCTCGATGACTTATTCATATCCAAGCGCCTCATCAAACACTGTTGCAATCGTTCTGCAGTATGATCAAGATCGACAATCTCGATCATCAAGACTGCCAAGCATCGAATGACACTTGGAGAACTGTAGTTTTCGTAATACAAAACAAGACTCTAACGTTGAGGGTCAAGCAAACTCTGCGACTTTAGTATATTGTTGCAACGCAGAGGTCGACTTGTCAGCTCGTGCATAGAACAATTTGGCGACACAATGAACGATAACTTGTTTTCCGTTTTGTTTGTAACGCATTGCTTAAATTTTGTCACCAACAGTATTGGGTTAGGGTAAAATGAGCCGGATAATATATCCGGACTAAGTCAATTGCTTAAGAGTTATCACCTCTCATGGTCATAAAACATATCTCCTTATCGCTGCAGTCTTCTCCACAAAGTACAAAATACGACTTGTGCTTTAAAAATATAGCCTCGTTGTGTGTGGGGCGAAGACTGTCAATCACTACACTTAGGTTTATCCGGATGACAAAATGAAATTTATTAAAATTTAAAAATTTTAATAAATTTTAATAGCATTCATTCTGCATGAGTGATGAACACGTCTCGAGGAGATGGACATGACAACGCATATCAACTCCATCCCTGCTCATTTGACATCTTTTCTCCATGACACTACACTCAAACGAAGCAGCATATTCTCAAGATATGTCCCCTGATAGCCCCGAGCAAAGAAATTCCCAAGCAAAAATCGCCAAAGTCAATCGAATGAATTGCATCGCCCTCGTGGTATTCCTCGCAGCTGCTGTCCTGACCTTGGCACTCGTTGGCGCTCTGGCATTCCCAGTCGAGAAGTTTGAAGACTCTCCACCAAGTTACTCGGCAACAGCATGCGATGCTTGCGGCTTGCTAAATCGAACGAAGAGAGAATATTCACCAGGATGTAATGGGCCAGAGCCCTGCTGCCCGACAACGCTGTTCCCCACCAGCCCCGTCTTGTCGGCATGTCCTGCTATTCCATCATGCTGTTGCCCCAACTCGGTCAAGCGACGAGGCCAATTATACTACTTGAAATGCCCAACGACGTCAAACGAATGCAAATGCGCATACGTGAACACTGCTGGCGACAGCTTCTACCTAGAGAAGCTGGCCCACGCTCTTGTCATAGGAGGCGTAGCTGGCGTCGTCCTGGTCGTCAGTTGTATTTGGTGTTATCTTTGGGCATGCTATGTCGGCAAGATGAAGCGAGAGATCCAAGGTCCGCTAGGCAATCAGCCGATGTCATAATTGATTGAAATAGACTCAGTTGCAACGTGATCCTTGCGATTGCTTGAGATTAGCTCACGTTGAGCAACGCATGGCAGCTGCCCCCTGGAGGAGCTGTCAACTCCAGACAGCTATGTAGCCCCTTGAGGGTCAACCTGCAGGGAGCGCGTTACTGAGATGATTTAAAGCAACACTGGATTCCCAGGGCACAGAGGAGCTTGGATCGTATTTCTCACATTCACGGTTAAATGAACCTTCCTCGGCGGCAATTGAAAGGAAAGCTCTCTTATGTGCACTTCAATTCGAGCACGTACGAGCGCTTTCCTTTCGATTGTATTTGGAGCTAGCGCTGCGGCATTTTCACTCACAACCTCTGTACTGCAGCAGAGAGAAGATTTCTCCTGCGGTAGATGTGGATAGTCCAGAAGAGAAAGCCATGACACCAATTCAAATCACGAATGTAACGCTCGTCAGTTTCACGACACCACGCCAACCACGACATCTCAGCAGAGCCCTCGATGATGCCACCTCGTTCAAACCAAGCCACGCATGTGCAAGAAACGACATCTCAAAGTCCTGTGGCAAAACATCCTCGAGAAAAAATCTCAAAAGTCAACCGCAACAATCGCATCGCCCTTGTGGTGTTTCTAGCAACTGCGATCGTCGCATTGGTACTCGTGGGCTGTCTTGTGTTTCCCGTCGCGAAATTTAAAGAGGCGCCGTCGAGCTATCCCACCGCGGCTTGCGATGCATGCGGATTGCTCAACAGGTCAGAGATAGAATACTTGGCAGGATGCGAAATGCACGAGCCATGTTGCCCACTGACGCTATTCCCCACTGGTCCCCTCATGTCTGCCTGCGTTGGTATACCGTCGTGTTGTTGTCCCAATTCTGTCAGTCGACGCGATCAAAAGTATTTTTTGCAATGCCCAACGTCTGGTGAATGCCAATGCGAGTATGTGAACACTCAAGGCGACTCTTTCCCCCTCACTGAGCTCATCCATGGTCTCATCCTTGTCAGTGCATCCGGAGTCGTCCTCGTCATGAGCTGTGTTTGGTGTTGCCTATGGTCTCGGCACGTCGACAAGATCAAACGCGCTATTGAAACCGAGCATGGAGCTCGTCTAGTGTAATTCAAACCGCATTTTGCTCCTATCTACTGAAGAACTGCTACGACGTGATGCACCAGTGGGGGGGCAGCTCATTCCACGTTTCCTTGAGATCGTCAAAACTTCCTTGGTAAATTAGCGGCAGAGACCATGGCAGCAAAGATTTCAGCTGAGCCCGAGTGTGGCGCAATCCGCTTGGTCGTACTTGCAGAGAGCATTGTAGCAGCCCCAGTCGCACCGATTGTCACCGAGTGAGGAGCTCAAACAGAGCCGAGAACATTTCGAGCTGCAGGAGGATGCTGCGTTTGCAGTTGCGCAGTACGGAGTGTCGTCCAAGACAATCCGTCGGGAGGCAACTAACGGGGCAACGGAGGCAGGGACACTTGAGATGGGATTTGAGCTCAGTTCCATGAGCGTCGTGGTTGATGCTAGCGCCCACGAGGCGTCTTGCAGTGCGTTTGCACTCAGGTCGAGCACTTTGAGCCCTTTCAGAGAGCCATCGTCAGGAACGACAAACTTTGAAATATTGTTTCCACGCAATTGCAGAGTCTTCAAAGTGGAAAGGCGACTAAACCGTCGGGGACTGCGCTCAAGTTGAGCGATACCAGCGTCAGCAGCGAGACCTTCGTCTACATGTTGATACACGACGGGGGAATGTAGGAAAGCGCTGCAGTGCCTTCGAGTCGTAGCGTCACAAGGTTTCGAGGCACGCGATCCCCGCACACAATTTCAGGAACTTGAGTTAAGTTGGAGTACCGAATCGAGATGACAAAGTGTCTGGGAGGTTGAAAGCGTCGTCTGGTGGCCATTGCGTCATGTTTGAAAAGAAAATCGAAATCGAAAAGAGCTGCGGGAACGACGCGAGGAGTCTCACTGGAATTCCACTGCGGAGAGGACAGCGAGAGACGATCAGAATGAACAGAGAAGTCCCGATGCGATCTGGTCTCAAATGGTTTTCCATCGTCGAGTTGATCTCCGCTCGCAGGTTTACACAGTTGACGTCCACCTAGATACAACGACACGAGTGATCCAACCATGGCGCGGTCGTCAGGACGCAATGGGATGGACAAGGCTGTCGGTTCCACATGGCGGAGCCTGCGCAGCTAAGGATGGCGATGCCCCATAAGAGATTCGCCACGAGATAGAGAATCAGCCGTCGGATGTTTGTAAATTGCAGCTCAAAGGAGTCACAGAGATGGACTTTGGAGCTCGGTGTCGATACAATGCCTGAACGTCTCCTCGAGACAAGTTTGCAAGGCGGTAGACAGCGATAAAGCTGGAGAGCTGGAGCGCAACTTTGGTCAGGAAGTCCATGGGGGAAGTCACGAGGAGATAGCGGCCAAGAAGGATCAGTGTCGTTGCAAAAGTAGCGTCTTGGGCAAGCTTGGCTTCAATAAACAAGTACTGGACGACGCGGGCGATGAACAATCCAAGGGGAAACCCCGTCGCCAAGACAAAGCTCATGAGGCTCGCAAGGAAGAAGACGAGCGACTTGCGAACAAACCTGTGGCTCGCAAAAAGGCACCATGGAATGACCAAGCAGGATAAACTCGTCACGACGACAAAGCTAAAGGCTGCTGCATGGTCGACCAAGTAAAACGACATGCGATACGCTTGGTACGACTGACACGCGACGTCGATGAAGTGGAAGAGCGGGAGTTGCTTCGATTCAGAGAGCCATCTGCCGAGTAATTGCCCCCCGCGTCAACTTCTGCAGCATTTGACTCCCAGTTCCCTCTGTTCGGACTCGGCGATGCCGCCGAAATGTGCGCACAAAGCCAAAGATGTGGAGGAAGCCGAGGCATCCCATGACGACACCCACGAGAGCAGGTTGATAAGCCTGGACCACTGCGAGATCGCTTGGAGTTGTGACGGCATATAGAAAACAGTAGAGCGCAAAGTAAAGGCCGCAGACGAAATGCTTGACGCGGGCGAGGACGAGCGTTGGAGTCAAGAAGAGTTGGTTCAACTGAAGTGTTCGAAAGCTGTGTTGTTGAGAGCCCAGCGACCGCGCCGTCGGCGCTGGTTCCCGATGGGCAGTCATGGAAAAAAGCTATTTTGAGGTCGAGCGGTGGTCCTCGTGGACGTTTCCAACGGAACATCGGCATGTGCCATATTCGATGATGGCTTGGTTGCCCTCGGGCATCGAGATAGAAGTTTGTAAAATGAGATTCCAGGAATTCAGTGATGTTCGATGGATTGAGTGTCGTGAGCTTGGCCTCGTGTGCGGTATCGACTGTGCTTTCGCCAAAGACGATGCATGCTGACTAAATTTCGCCGGTGTAGACTCCCATCCACGGTTACACCACAACTTTGGTGCCCAGAAGCACCGTGATAGAAGTTTGTAAAATGAGATTCATGGATATTTGTGATATTGGATGGATTGACCAACGTGATCTTGGGGCTCATGTATTCCTTACACGTGGCGTCAACAGTGCTCGGATTGCCAACGATGAAATCTTTACTCAAAATCACCCGCGTTGACTCCCGACTACGGTTCCGCTAATGTCGAAAGAGATCAAATGAAGGGGGAAGTCATTGGGGATGTGGAAACCAGTTGAAGGATTGGAGCCTCAAGCTCCAAGCTGCTCCTGAACATAGGCAAACAAGGGGGGGGGGCATTGTCTCTAGTCTTTAAAGTCATGAATGCATGCAAACAATCTTGACAGAGTTTCAACAAGCGGTGCATTCGCCTTGGTGTAGAGCCCACGTGCTTTCGCGTAGGAAAAGCACATGAGTGGGCAAACTCTAGTCAGCGTGCTTGACGGAGCGCATTTCAAGTATTATGAACATTGTGGAAGGCAATTTTCAAGCATGTATTGCTGGTATAGATTGATAAGGTTTGGCTGCTCGACACGGCTGAAAGAGCGCATGAGCTCCTCGAACACGTAAAGTCGTCTCGAGAGGGTCGTCGCCGTCAGCAGTCGAAGATATCATGCCCGAAGACGACCGCCCAGGAATGGCTCACTGGCAAGCCTCGTGAGACGAGCACATTCATCGCGACACCTTCATGAGAGATGTGGCTATCGCTCTCCTTGTTGGATAAAACTTGTCCGCGATCCCATCACAATTTACGACAAAATCTATGCCACCTCCTCTTTCCTCCAGCTCAGGGGATGCATTCGGCTTGAAACCTCTCGCCCCTTGCTCAACACGGCGGAGATAGCAATGCGAGGAACAACAGAGCGTCCAAGTTACACGCAATCCATTACATGGACAAAGATGTGGAAAGATTGGGATGGGGTTGTGAACAATCCACGACGCTTTGGACTTCTCCAGCCGACGGTGTGTGTAGGATTTATGCGCAAGTTCCAGTCGTCGACGGGTGGATAGGGGCAAGCCGCGCTGGCTTGTCGACGGGAGTTGCGGCGGCTGCTTCCTTGATGGCTGATGCCTTTTTTTGGAGTTGGTGGATGACATGTCGAATCGCAGCCGTCCACGCGAGCATGTCTGCTTCCGTGTCCGCTGCAAAGAACCACCGCCTCGTGGGTGTATCGATGGCAAAGCGCCACTCGCTGGCTTTGGTCTTTTTTGCGCAATCACGGGCAAGAACTTGAACCGCTGCGTCGTCTTTACAAGACGACAAGTCGATTGTTCCCTTGAGCGTACCGGAATTGTAGTCGTAGTAGTAGAGCGCGTCATGGGTGAGTTTGAAGCATCGGGGCTTCCAATTCTGTCGTTGAAAGAGTCCAGGTCCCCCCGCTCCCTTCTTGTACAAGTTGCCCGTCTTGACGAGCATCTCCACGTCTCGAACGGAGCTGTTTATAGCACACCCCACTGTTGTCCATGAAACCGCTCCTTACTGCACCTCCGTCGCCTCGATTGCGATCGTTCGTCGCTCTCCAGCTATTGATGTAGTAGTTGATCTCTCCCGACGAGAGAGGCGGCGTGTAGCTTCCATGCAAGTCCGACGTGCGTGGCCAAATAATCCATCCGCAGATCAGATATAAATCACCGCCGCGAGCAGGCAATGGCAGCGATGCTCGTCAACAGTGCGTCGTCACTTTCTTCCATGAGCTACTTCGAGTAGTCGTCGACTGGCCACACAAGTCAAGACTCTGCAGAGGCATCCAACCACGCGAGAAATGTCCAAAGTGTCGCAATGGCAGCAGCGATCTCCATCTGCTCGCGACCACATTCTTTCGCGACAAAGATATGAATTCATCCTGACGCTGTAGCTCCACGATTCCCGACAGCAGGAGGAGGAGCTTCAACGTGGATTACTAAGCACAAATGGACGACGACGGCAAAGGTCGCGCGATGGCCCACCATGCGATCACAACCTCTGAAAACTCTATTCTCAAAAAATATATTTAAATAGTTTGCGAAAATATATTTATTTCGACGACACTGGAATATTTATTTCTCCAGGTCATGATTTCTTGCAACCATCTCCACAAGAACACATTTTCAGGCGGAATGGTTCCGATATGTACAAATATGAAGCTACGAAAAGGGGTTTAATAAAGGTTTATACTGCTTGATGAACGACCATGGGGATAGAATAAAACTTGAAAAACGAGAAATAAATATAAATTTTGCGGTCATGACCCTGGTCATGACCAAGAAAATAAATATCAGAGATATATTTTTCAAATTGGCTGTTTCTGAATAAATATTCGAGATATATTTAACTCTGGTCATCATACTAATTTTAAGCTAATACAAACACTCGTTGTCATCACTCCTGCCAAGGTCAAGACTATCATGCTCCATGATGAGAGCCATCTCGATTGCTAGAGCAGTCATTACAAAGTTTACATGTCTTGTGATGCCTGATTTAAGCTTGAAAACAAGATTTTCGGTGTCCTATTGTGAAAGAAAAATGAAAAAACAGAATATTTTATCCTGGTCATAAAACGACCAAAAATGAACTATGACCGCAGTCATGACCGAGAAAACTCCATATAGTTCCGAAAAATATATCTGCAAAATATAGATTTTTTGGTCCTATAGAAATGCTAAATGTCCAAGGACCAGAGGACCGGACCAATCAAATGTTATTTGAAATATTAAATGAAAAATATCCGCACATCAAACAATATCAAAAATACCAATTATTCTGGTACACTAAAGGTTTCGACCAATCACCAAATTGATAGAACGCCTTTATTTGTCATTTTCCAAAATGCCGAAAGAGAAGAACACGCTCAATTTCCTGGCGATCTATCGCCAAGAAGTCATTGCTGACTGGCATGCTGCTCGTCTACTCAACAGCAAACTCAGTACAGATGAGCTTGCCAAAAGTCTAGACATGAAAGGAAGAACGCTGCGCAATTGGATCAAGGCATCAAGCGAACCATATCAGCCAAAGAAGCTTGAGATAAAGAAACACGTCAGCAAGCACTGCAGTCCCGTGACTGAAGCATGGCTTGAGAGACAACTTCAATCGGCTGATGTTCCCATTATCGCCATTCAAAACTATATTGAGAAGCACGACCCAGCAGTTTTTTGTCAATGTCACGTACAAGATCAAGCGAAACATTTACGACCGATTGAAGACAAAAGTGAAAAATGCAATGCAGGGCTATCACAAACACGCGTGCGATATACACAAGACGAGTGTCGAGTACTCCATGCCGTTGCAAATCTATATGTGGCGAAAAATTCTCGAACCGTTTGGAGAAGATTGAGTGTCTCGATTCCACTTGCGCCGTGAAACCCCAATTCTGCCGCAATCGACCCATTCAACGCGAAATCATTGAAACAAGATCTTGTAATGGCGAGTATGGGATATATGCAACCAAACGAATCGAAAAGGGAACGTTTTTGATCGAATATGTCGGCGAAGTCATTACCAAGCAAGAATTGGATGCTAGAGCTCAAGCGCACCGTGACTTGTACGTCGTGACTGTCAACAAGAATACTTGGATTGATGCATATTCGGTCGGAAATGACTCGCGATTTGTCAATCACTCTTGTACGACAAATGCTCAGATTGAAGAATGGTCCCTCTCGGGCTTGATTCGAATTGGAATCTTTGCAATCGAAGTGATTCGACGCGGGGAGCAAGTGACCTTCGACTACGGTGTCACGTATGGTTTCAAGAAATGCTTGTGTGAATCATGTCAAGCTGTCCGGAATAGCTGCATTACAGAGGGATAACAGATTTCAATACAATTTCATTTGATTTCAGTATACTCCTCAAATGTGCCAAATCAAACAAGTGAACAATGACTGAGTTTACTGTGTTTGTTTGATTAGTTGAATAGACTTGATTTCAGTATATTCATCAAATGTGCCAGATCAATATAAAATGAAGTGAGAGACACAAAAGATCGAGATCAATGAGATCGTCGGTGCAGGAGGCCATGTATTAACAAAAGGATTATACAACTGGGTCACACGATATATCCAAAATGCTCTTCAAAGTCGTTCCACTTGAAGAAACTGCGTTGATTTTGCATTTGATGAAGTCGCAGTAGCCGCGCATATGCTTGACTTGCTTGCTTCGCTTGAGATTATTTAACAACTCCTCCAACAGCGATACGGCGCAAGCCTCCTCCATACCTTCAGCCATTAGTTGTTCGATTGCTGTATACAATGGTTTTCTTCGTTGAAAGAACTTGCGCTCTACGTCAGTAGAGCGCCATTTTGCACCATGTTGCAGTTCGAGATCCTTCAGAGCAGGGGCTCCATTGAGGCCAACTTGATATTCCTTCCAAGCAAGACGAACAGTATCGATTGACCTGGACATGGTTAGACCACACACGATGCTTTTAGGTGAGGGTGCTACAAGACTGAGTTATGACAGCCGAGCAGTCATTTGTGAATTGTTGATTGGTAGGCGCCGCTGCCTATCCATCAATTGCTTGCTGAAGTGCCCCCACAACTTGCTGTCGAACGAGGTTGGTGTTGTCGCAACATTTTCTGGCCATGTTTTCTACGACTTCTTGAACCTTGCGCAGACCCAATGTGACCTGGGACAATTCACGATGAATGGGAGCTGTGTCTTGGCGCACATTTTGGAGCGAATCTGCATCTAGTGGCATGGCTTTCTCAATAGCCATGACCTCTGGTGCTACCGCTGTTTCAACCGCCATTATCAATTGCTGTTGGAATGAAATAAATGCGCTGTTTGTGAATATTGGCATTTGATAGACGGGGTGCTGGTTGTATCCAGGGATTCGAATGAGAAGTGCTGCGTCTTGGAGTATCACGACACGCATGTACTCCATCAGACGCAAAAAACTTTCACCAGCTATGTCTCTTCGCTTGAGATTCATCGCTACACGCGCGGATTTAATCCATGGGAACACCATACATTGTAGGTCTTTGGGTACTGCCACCATGGCTCTTTCAACATACTATCGACCTTTTTCGGGTCCGAAACCGGCTAGCGTTCGAACTGTTTCCCATGGCACCACGTGATTTGCGTAGGAGCCGTCTCGGGTTCGAGTGGCCCAGTGTCCGTGCTTATCAACCAAATGTCCCCTTGCACCTTCATCTTCTGCTGTAACAGCAGCAGATTTTCTTCCTGCTTTCGTTTTGGAGGTTGACTGAAGCCCGAGAGATTCGTGCTGTTTCTTTATCGCTTGATACGGGTGCGAATACTTCATTGGTGTCTTGGGACTCGCACCCTTTAATGCATAGATATCGTACCACAATTCTGGATCAGAAAGATCTGGACAAGGCTCGCCACCAATACGCCAGCGAAAGAATAAATACAAACCAAGTGCACCAAAAGGGCAACGGGTCACATCTTTATGACGCATAAATGTTGACTCCTCAACGTTGCCGAACTGGGTTTTTTTCGACCTTCGCCACACACATCTGAATAAATTGGCCCCAGCGACGCCTTCGTTTTCAAAAACTATGAAACCAATGTTGGAAAGTTTGAGGCGGCGAATATTATCGCCACGAGTGTCCAGAGCATAAGTCATGAGATTGTCAGCGCGATGTTTGAGCCCGACCTCCGTCATTTCAGAAAAGAACTTGTCTGCCACTTCTCGAAGCGACGTCTGGTCCACTGAATCAACCATTGTACCGATTCCGCGGTCTTTGAATGTAGAGTTCTCTTCGTCTACCATGACCATCTGCTTCAACTTCAATAATTCCTTCATAGCTGCGGGGCGAATGGGGACTCTGTCAGTCTGATCTAGCTCGTACTGGACTTTCCACAAGTCCATGAGAGCATTCACATACGCTGCGAGTGTTGGATAACCAATGGACTGTGCATCCGGGGTGTTAGTTTGACGCAATGTGGTTTCGGCTGTAGCGTTCTGCATTTCGTGTGTTTCATCGACCTTCCGCTTTCGTCCAGTAGGGCCTTTCTTGCATCTCAGTCAGAAACAAAACCACTCGTCCCGGTGTGACGGTATCATTCTGGTAGTTCTTGCCAAAACACCATTCAATGTATTCCTTCTGTCGTGGAGCGTATTGTTTTTTGCGTTGACTGGACGAACGTCATTTCTGCGGGTGCGAACTCGCAGTAGGGCTTCTTGTTCGCGTAGATGTTGCTGCAAAACTAATTCTGTGTGGGCTTCCATTTCATCGACCGCACTACGTAATGAGTGTGCACCCTGTGCTCTCGGCGACCGTACATTCCGCATGGCTGAATCTCCACAATAGGTCAGAAGCCACGGAGCAAAAAGCACGTTGTGATTGGCTTATACTTTATAAATGAGATATTTTCACTTGGTCCTAAACCAAAAAAATGTTGAGTTATTTGTATACGGACCTCCAGTCCTGACCGGACAATTTAATTGAACCACGAATATTGAGAATATATATTTTGCATATATCGTCAAATATATATTTATTTCTACCGACTTGGAAGATGAATATATTTATTTTTCATTTTTGAAAAATTGAATAAATAACTATTTTCGGAGCCACTCTGCGATGATTTGTTGCTGGACTCTTGACTGCAAAGCCCACTCGAGGACTCAACAAATCGCAGGAACGACGCTGTGACAAGACGACATCATCGCACGCGTTGCCATTCGCTGCCGAGAACGTTGCGCTTCCGTTGAAGTTTCCGCCATCGATGGCCGTCTGGCCGGCGCATCTTTCCTCCATCTTGGTCGACAAAGCCACGAGAAAGATTACAACATGTTCGAATTATTACAATTACAGATCGCCACAGCCAGAGAGTAAGATCGGATCAAAGAGATCGAGCATGAGCGCGACTTCGGTCGAACAGCCTTGGTCGTCCCATGAACTGTTTTCCAGCAGCGCCCAGAGCGCCGATTCGTCTGTCGATATGGCCGAGGTCGTTGTCGTCGTTGTGGGCTCGGCAGGATGGGCGGCGGCGGCTTGTCGCTGTTCGATTTGAAAGTGAAAGCTGCACAAGCCATTGTGTTGCCCTCTCGAGAAGCATCCTTCTCGTTTGCAGAACCGACCGCCGCCATGGTGCGTACACTTGCCGCTCGCTTGTGCTAATTTATCGCAGCCGACTTCGGAGCATCGCGGTCGACTGGCGGTCGGGCCATGGCGGATGCAATATTCGCCGACGCGGCATTTCGACTGACACCGATCGACTTTGCATTTCGCTTTGCCGCCGTGACGGACACACATGCTCCGTGCATATGCTTGATTCGGACACGCGTCGACTTTGCATTTCGCGCGGTACCGATGATTCGCGCACTTGAACACGCCTTGGACATTCGTCGCGGGGAGCGGACAGTGGTTGAAAAAGCACTGCGTTGTCATTTTCAAAAATGGCACCAACACAGCGTCAACTCTGCTCCCGTCGTCGTCGTCTGGCTTCTGCCTCTCCAACGTTTGTTGAACGTTCAGAGAGTGGACCTGACCTTCCCAGATTCAAGAAAGAGAAGGAGGCGGCGGCGGCGAGCAGAGTCGTGTTGGAGTGACGCTAGACGATTACGCAGCCAATCAAGGACACCAACGGACATGGGTCAGGCCAGCTGCCGCCTCCATGTGGAGATGGGTGCGACTCTCGCAGTGGAACTACCGAGTACAGTGCACGATCAGCTCTTTGTCGCTCTCCTTGCCGATGTTTCTCCTTCTCTCTGATCAGGGTCAGAGTTGACGAGCACGATACGTTCGTTGGAAAAAAAAAGGTTGAAGCGTGTTTTCGCGATCGGAACAGTCGTCGACGCGACGCTCGATTGCCGCTGCGAGACGCTTTGGTGGCCGCCACAGACGCATGGAATAGAGTTGCAAGGGATTGTAAGTAGCACATGCATTCATGCAAGTGGAACAATCAATCCATTGTGGTCGCACCCGCGGCGATAAAAGATGCATTTGGAAGCCTCGCCGCGACGCTGGAACGACATCGCGGCGTTGACGAGCTCGTGTCATTTCATGAAACAAGTTGGAGCTTCACGCTCTGATTTGCCAACGCGGCATGACGTGATATGATTACAAGAAGGAGCGGTCACTCGCCACATCAACGAATTTCATCCATCGATTGCGCATCTCCTCCGCTGTCGAGATAGTCAGAGGCTTCTTGAATTCGAGAGGGGCCTGGCGGCGATGCGCGCGTCTGCTGGCACGGCGCGCCGCCTGTCTGCCCAAAGTCCTTTTTATCGCCATGTGTGTAATGCCAACCCCGTACTACTCTGGATTTTAATATAAGCAAGGTTTGTCGTCGGATCGTGGAACAAAATATAAGCAGGTTTCAAACGTCAATTATATAGAAGTTTGTATTCCTTTTCAGTGAAATGTGGACTTGGCAGGTCATTGGCCAAATCGCATAGCAATCTACTATGCTAAATTTAATATGCAATATTGTATAGTATACAAAGTTAAGTACAATTTCTTCCTAGCAATGGTACCTACATCCCAGAATACCGTCATGCATGATTTCTACGCCCAATACAACCTCGCTATGAAGCGTCAAGACGCCGCGCGTATCTTCCGCGAGTCAGCGTCCATCATGGCCTTTCCCCACGGCCTTTCCCAAGTGATATAATTAAAGTGATTTGATTGGTCAAAATATTGAAATACTGATACATGATTGGCCAGTCGATTGCTAGTCGATTCTGGCAAGTCGATTCGATTCGATAGCCCAGTCCAATAGAATGCATAATATGAGACCCCGGCAAACAAAATGATAGTTAGGCCATTTTTCGACTTTTGAGAAAATCAACTTTGAAGCCGGAGTACCACTCTGTTATCATCATCCACTTCTTTTGAGAAAATGGCCTTGGAAAGAAATTGACATTAACTACAGAAATCATTATATTCCAGGCAATAGAACAACACGAGTGATCAAGGTGGCAATGGGTTGGCCTGGTGTGCTGAAGACTCGGACAAGAGTGAATATTGGAATGACTCAACAGCTCAAGCGAAGACAATTTCATCCAAAATTTCGTCAAAATATTTTCCGGATAATCCGGTTAAAAATCTATTTTCTGTGTTTTGAGCATCTTCCAGTGCGTTTCAAGCCAATCGGATGCCAGTATTCAATAGACCATGCCAAATATTATCCAATGGTGTAAAGAAATTTTTTTCGACAAAATTGAAAATTGCGGTATGCCAATCTCGCCGAAGGCGATATCTTCGTAACCACTACGACTTCTGGAGGTCTTAGACCATCGAAATGTAGCTGAAACAATGCTCTATCGCACTTCGTAGTTAACTCGAACTTCATCAAAACCCATAAGCATCATTTTGTCTGCCGGGGTCTCATATATGACTGCCTGATTACTGTGCCCCAGATGTTTTTAGTAGTATCTACTTGTTCAGAATAGTATCTACTAAAGAATGGATAATACAAATTTTATATAAAAATAGTAGTACTATATCCATGAAACTGTTGGACAATCCAAATCACTACTGTGAATCACTTGAAAATTGTATGTGAAAGTGGTTTTCAATTTCTCATCATCCATTGGACAAAAGGCGTTGATTTCGCGAGAACCATTACAACCTTCACGATGTGATTTGTCGAAAAATACCCAATACTAGTACAAAGCAATTTGAGTTCACTTTATAAAATTATACACCTCAGATGGAAAACCGGCTTATATTAAAATCCAGAGTAGTAGTCTTCTTGACCATGGCGGCGGTTGCTTCCTACCTTGTTACACCAGGCGAGACGGAGCAGGCGCCATATCTCCCCCCTCGTCCTCCGTGTTTATACAGTTCATAAGGACGTTCTTGGCTCGCGCTTCCATTGCGACGAGAACTAGCGACTCACGCTGCTCCAGGTTGCGCCGACGAACGTGTCCAACCACTGTCGTCGGGACATAGCATCTCTTGGTGTTACAACGTGATATATCCACACGCATGCGAGACAATGCGATCGGAAAGGCGAGTGGAGTGTCAATTCCGACGCATGAGAGCCGCCTCGTGACGGCGTTGGCTGCTAGCGGCATCCTTGCGGACGTCTGCAGTTATCAATGGCGTGTGGATCTTCTCCCTGCGCTCCCAGTTGAAACTGTCGGGTGTCCAAAAAAAGTTTTCAAGCCAGTGATGATCGTGCCAGGACCTCCTCCGGCGTCGGCCAACCGAGGGCGAAAGTCCGCCAAGGACAGCTCCCTCGTGCCGCGCATCAACTTTTCAAAGCCGACGCTCTTCCTCGCGCGATTCAAACAAGTCTTTTGCGCCATCGACTTCACTTTGTATTGCATGCTCTACATGGTTTCGACTCCGAGAGATCTCCAAGCCGTCCAGGCATATTAACCCAAGCTCGTTGGAGTTCTCATGGGCTTCATTGGTCTTCTTCATGCGTATGGGCTCGTGCGCACGTTTCGCCGACGACGCAGAGGCTCCCCTGCCGCCGGGGGACCGTGGGCGAGCGTCCTCTGCGTGCAGACGTTTGCGAAATGGCTGACTGAATCCAAGCAGCTTCCGCTCTTCCACTCGTTCGAAGTCGTGTGTCATTCGTACCAAGCTTATCGCATGTCCTTCTACTTGGTCGACCACATGGCCGCCTTTAGCTTTGCCGCCGTGACGAGCTTGTACTGCTTGGTCATCCCATGGTGCCTCTTTGCGAGCGACACGTTCGTGCGCAAGTCGCTCGTCTCCTTCATCGCGAGCGCGCTCAGCTTTGTCCTCGCCACGGCATTCCCCATCGGGTTGTACTTGTCAAGGGCATTCCAGTACGTCTTTGTGGACCCTCAGCTCCGCCTCGACTCGGCATTCATCACGACGATCATGCTCCTTGGCCGCTACCTCGTTGTCTCCTCTCCGCTCGATCTCATGACCAAGGTGACGCAGCAGCTCTCAAGCTTTCTCGCTGTATGCCGCCTCGCCGACCTGTTGCGGCCACCACGGACGTCCACAACGACGACAACGTCCGCCATCGAGTCAAAAGCACGGTTGAATGATTCATTTGGACTGCAGTTTAACAACTGCAGGCTGTTGATTCTCTACTTGGTGGTGAACCTCATCTGGGGCGCTGTCATCCTCCTCTGCGCTGGCTTGGCCATGTGGAAGAGAGAGATTTGTCCAACGACGTGCGTCTTGAGCGTCGCGCCGTGGTTTGACGTCCAGTGCAACTGCGTCTACTCGTTCGTCAACTGCGCGACGCAAGCCACGGACGCGAATTTCACGATGGACAACGTTTTCAACCCCGACTTGATGGGAACGTCGCTGTTGAACATTTTGATCGCGCGTTGTCCCGTTCGAGATGGCATTCCCGTCGAGCTCCTGGCTCCGTTCAAGGACTTGAACTCGATCCTCTTCTCCAACATGAAGCAATGGCCAGCACCTGGCACTTCCAAGCTGCCCGACAGCCTCAGCATGCTCTCGATTCGCTACTCCAACCTGACGACCATCCCTGACGTTGTCTGTGGCAGCCATGTGCCTTCATACCTCGACACTCTGCGTATCGAAGGAGCTCCTGGGTTATCGTCGGTTCCTCTCTCGTGCATTAATGCGTGGACGAGCTTGTCCATCTTGGCTCTCCCAACGCTCAACTTGACAGAGATCCCCGACGCCATCGTCGCGCTGCCAAATTTGCAAACTCTTGAATTTCGCGGCAACAACCTGACCAGATTTCCTCTTGTGCCAGAAGGTTCTCTCAAGAAACTCAAGCAGCTAGACCTAAGTGCCAATGCGTTACAAGATGCGCCGTGGTCGCTCGCGTCAACCTTGACAACCATCGAGCTGAGTTCGAATCCAATTTTTGCCGTCCCGTCCAGTATTGCCTCTTTGGTTGCCTCTAGAAAAGTCATTTTGGACGACACGCCGTACTGTCAAAGTCTCAACAGCGCTTGCTACGCCAAATGTGCACGGCTGTGCCTGAGCTCTTTCGTCGGCGACAAACGATGCGATTGGGAATGCTACAATGCGGCTTGTCAATTCGACCGTAACGATTGTGCCAAGTTTGGATTTTTCGACTCGACTCCGTGAAGAAACTGGGGATGTATTTGTGGTTCAAGGACTGTTGAGATAGCGAGTCCAAGACAGCAATCAGTAGGAAATCGTAGAGTTGAAGGGCGTGATGAACTCCAGTCACGAGCGCGATGAACGTCGCGACAGGCCTGTTCCTCCATGTTCAACAGCAACGATGAACTGCGACGAACATGTTGGCGCGAAAAATCAAAGTCTCACTCGATTTTGTCTCTGTTAAATCTTTAATTTGATTCAGCCAATCAGATTCAATACATTGAAATTAAATCGAATCGCGCCAATCAAATCATCCCATTATATTATGTTATGGATACAATGCAATCTGCAGAGCGAACAAATCGAGCAGATTCAACAAATGCTCGCGCAGCACTAGCATTGCCATAGGAATCGCGATGCCGTCGAGCTGTACATC
The DNA here is from genome assembly GCA_019828595.1 of Aphanomyces cochlioides. Taxonomy (NCBI): domain Eukaryota; phylum Oomycota; class Saprolegniomycetes; order Saprolegniales; family Verrucalvaceae; genus Aphanomyces; species Aphanomyces cochlioides. The sequence goes on along the minus strand of JAHQRK010000014.1, from coordinate 954,056 downwards.
AAGAGAGAACATCAAGAAAGCCCCGTACCTTTCAAGAGGATGAATATGCTAAGATCTGTTCACATTGAGAAGTACAACACAACACGGAAGAAGAAAGCGCACAATATACCATGGCTCGACTGTCACTGCCCACGTCGTCTGGACGTCACAACTGAATTTCATTGTTCTCTTCATGTCGAATAACCTGGATTGGGCCTTTATAATCACAACAAGCAAACCGTTGAAACTTGCGATGGCATTTCCACGCTGCAAGCATGGATCGTTGGTTGTGGGTCTGAATTTTTTTTTAACATAGGGCAGTATCGCTCGAATAATTCCATCTGGATAATTGTCCCATCTCCATAAATTCGCTCAAAATAATTCAATGAAACCCCATTAATTATGACTAAAAAACCAAGACAAATTTAATTCAATAGTAATTTCAAGATAAAATGAGTATTTAAAAGAAAATCTTCGTGTCACGAAATAGCGCAGTCTTTTTTGTGTATTAATTCAAATAAACGAGATGGCATGGAGCTAACGTGGAGAACAATCATCGAAAATGACCACGAGGACCATCGATCAAAGAAGAATCCCAAGTCGATTGTAAGCTCAGTGAGTAATAGATCGACTGCATAAGATCCAACAGCTTGAGCTTGGCTGCGAGAAGGCTCCTAAATACGTAGCCGTCATCGGGGATTGTGTTTCGTCAGAGATGGCAAATTGAACCCATCCATATTCATTTCGAACGGCAGGTTGAGAGAGCATGGCTGCGTACCCACGAGCGAAGCTTCCCCTTCCACTCGACTACTTTAGATGTCCGCCGATTTCTCCAGTCGTCCAGTCCACGCTCATTCAACAGGGTTTCCAAGCGATCAAAGATGTGCTCATGGATTGCCAGCTCGATGGTGGCAGCCCCACCAAATGGACACTCGACTCGACGTCGAATGGAGTAAGCACATACCTCGGCTCGGCGAATCCACTCTTTCCAAAAGCGACGGCCATCCTCACGAGCACAACTGTCAAAGCGACGCTTGCTCAAGCAGCCGCCACTTTCAAAATGGACACGCGGGAGGACTATGCGACTCACTGCGCTACATTCTACCCTGAAATCATCGACGCCGCTTCCCTGTACACATTGGCTGCACCCACCCCAGAGCACCCTCGAAATTACATCGGTGTCAAGTGGATGGCAGTCGAATCTCCGTCGAGCTTGATGAAACCTCGTGACTTTTGCTTACTGGAGGTAATGCTCACTGGCTTGGTCCATCGTCATTATCTCTGGCTTTAGTTCCATGACGACTTTACTGTGAAAGGCGCTCCCGGCTGGGCTCGTGTCTATCAGTCAGCTTTCCTGCCAAATGCATGCCCAGAACTCAACGAAGCATGTGATCTTGTGCGAGGTCGCATCCTCCGCGCCGGGTTTGTCTTTGTCGAGATCCCCCATCGGCCAGGATTTCTCCAATTCATGCACGTGTTGCACATCGACTTTTGCGGCAGTAGCCCCCAATGGCTTGTCAAGAAGGGCTTGAAACGCAGGGCAAACATCACAGCCAGAATTAGAGATTTCCTCCAACGGAATTACATGCAGATGCAGCCTCTGTGGTCACCAGAACGGGAGGAACCAGAGCTAATTGTTCATTTGGGCACAACTCGATCCCTCTACACAACTCGATCTGTCAACACAGTCAAGAACGCGCCGCCGCCAGCACAGATCGCACAAGACTCGACATCAAGCGGTACTGTGATCAACGTCTTGCTCATGACTGAGATAATCCCCGTAGAAGCATCAGACGAGGAAGACGAAAGCTATCATCGAGCAGTCGCAAGGAGTCGAAGCTTGCGGGATACATTTACTCGGATCAAGAGCCCTGTGAATGAACCAGTGCGGCGAAGAAGTGGTCCTCGTCCTGTGAACTGGGAAGACATTGAGAACGTGACGTGTCGAGCATCCAAAGAGCAACTACGGAATCTCTACAAGAAACTCAAAGCCATGCGTTTGGACGAAAGCTTCACGTCGACAACGCTCAGTGTCGAAGTCGCGTCGAATTGTGCGACTGCAGGTCGTGACGTCTAAAATAATCAATCTATGAAATCCAAACCCTATGGCGATCAACGAAGTCCCTCGACGCTCTTGCCACAAAATTGTAGATGTTCGCAATCCTCATGCGCAGGTCAAGTGTGACCAACTCCCCGAAGGATCGAATCTGCATTGCATGGGGTTGTGATGTTCGGACTTTGCGCCAAATTCGTGGTTGTTCATGAGACTCGAGCAGACACAATCGCCTTGTGTAATAAGTTCCATGGGCGATCTTCTCTCAACTTTTCGCTCTTCTGTTGCCATCAAATCGTCAGGAGATGTGTCTCCATGCTTGTGTCGATGATATCAATCTGTACAAGCCAAGACGACGTGAAATGTCCAAAGAAGATTGAATCGTTTCCACGAGCGGTCGTCTGCATGTCAGCTTTCCTGTCACGTTGTTCGATGCGCATCTTTCATTCTGGAGTGCTTTAAGGAAGATCGGCGACGATTTCATCCACTTATTACTCACAGCTTGCTTGTGTTTGCTGCTTTCTGATGTCCATCCACGTATCAACAACAAACAGACAGTCCATCTCAACCTTACAGTGTTCCAATCTCCAGCTTGATCTTGATTGACTCGAAAACCTGGGAGAGAGGATCAATCAACAACGCTCGTCTTATTGCAATCCCATCCTGCCGCCGTCGACCATGCACTGCGTTCTTTATCACACACTCGTCCAGATGTCAACCACTTGATCGTTCGCTCCGCATACTTTCTTGGTCAGTCGCGCCACAGCAGCACAGTTGTACTTCACTCTGACTCACGGAAAATCTGCATATTATGCAGAGTGATGTACTAATCGCCGCCTCTGCAGTTGCCTCGGCTCGCTGGGAGCGAGTCGTCCGCCATTCTTCGCTCCATCACGCTGTGAGACGTGAGAGTTGAATCTGCGTTCCGTCCTTCGGTCAACCATGACCATGTGGTTGATCAACCTTATCCAGTTGACCGCTGAACTTGTATCCGGATCCGGATAGCTATGTTGGAGTGATGTGATACATGTCCCTGTGTTGAATGTACCATATTTTTAAAACATTTGATTTGGTATTTGTATAAAATTTAATAAAATGGAATTTTGGCAGCTTCTTGTTCTGATGACCATTTCGGCATCATGCACCACCGGAAGCTCAAGATTCCAGTCCCGCCGGGGTTCTTTCAATGCCCACCGCTGAGTGAAGAGGAAGAAGCAGTCTTTATCCAGCAGGCCTTGACCTCCTTTACGACGTTGCTCCGCTTGACGCGTATGAAAGGTGGCGCTGTCGACTGGACGCTCGTTGAGGAAATTGACGCGGTGAAAATCTACCAAGGGGTCCCACCGCAATCGTACAATGACAATGGATCGCTCTATATGAGCTCTACAGAAATTCAAGCCACCTTGGAAGAAGCTGCTGCTGTCATGGATATGTCGACAGACGCCAAGCACAAGGATTTCTGTGAAAATTTTTCCAAAGACGTGGTTGACTCGGCCTCGCTCTACGACTTGGCCCTTCCCACACCAGAGCATCCCCGTAATTTCATTGGCATCAAGTGGGTCGTGTACGATATTCCATCGCCCCTTACGAAGAATCGTGATATGTGTCTTCTCGAGGTAAGTTGTCACAGTTCCGACGCCAACTATACCATCGTACTCATAGTGCTGCGACGATTTTGTCATCAATAGACGTCGAGGTTGGGCTCGCTCGTTCAATTCAGTGCGCCTTGGTGCTTGTCCTGATTTCCAAATGATTCTCGATCTTGTGCGAATGGAAGTCCTGATCGGAGGGTTTATCTTTCTCGAGACTGACCGACCGGGGTATTTGGAAGCGGTGCAGCTCACTTACGTCGACCTCCGTGGAAAAATTCCCATGTGGCTTCGCAATCTTGGCGTGAAGAACCGCGTCAAGCAAGTCAAAACCATGGAAGCATTTTTCCGACGGAAACGATTGACACAAGTCCGGTTCCTCTCGCCACAAGAACTCGTACCAACGACCATTCGCAAGAAATGCGTACTCTGTCAATCCATCTTTCTTCCTTTCCAGCCCAAGAAGAACTGCCGCAAGTGCGGTGAAGTCGTGTGCAGGAAATGCAGCAAGCACTGGAACGTTGCTGCAATTGGAGAACACCGCCGAGTATATCGTATATGCCACAAGTGCTCATCCGAAATTGAACCTGGACAGTGGAATCCCCTGCCAGACCAGAGCTCATTTGGTGGTGTGTCCCGAACTGAATCGCAGTCGGAGCAAGAAGCACAGCAAACTCTCAGCTACAATTCAACACGTGAAGATGAGAGCTTTGCAGCATATCCACCGTCGGATGGCCACGCTGAAGATTACTTCGAGGATGATAGCAAGTCGGCCATTTTCTCAACAGGTTCAACTTCATCTTGCAATTGGTCTAGTTACACTTTCTTCTAGGCCGATCTATCCACGATAGTGCTCGTCATGCGCCTGAAGAGACATGGTATCCTCCTCCACCGCAAAGACGACCAACAAATCCAGGGCCGTCTGTGTATCTCTACTCGGATTATGATCAACCCCATGTTCCCCAGAACTACTACCAAGGCCAACCCCAACACTACCACCACCAAGAGCCTCATTATCCTTACCCGTCACCGTACGGACAACCTTATCCTTACCCTCAAGACGATCTTGACTACGATCAAGACTATTCGACAGTGCATCCGCCGCACTACCCAAGGGACCAGCGCCATTACGATGACTTTGTCGACAAACCACCGCCGGCGGTTGCAGCTACTGAACTACTCAACGTTGACCGCCTCAAAGACACGGCCACCCCTGAACAACTCTTGCAGCTGTATCGTCAACTCAAAGCAATGAATCTGGAGCAAGCTGTGAGCGACACTGCGTGAGTATAAGCAGTTGACGATAGTCGAAAATTCAGTGTGTTTGTGTGTCAAAGGACATCTTTTGTCGAATACAACGAAGTGGTGATAGGAGAAATTGCCACGTAATCCATGTGGCATGCTGATTTCCCATGCACACCATACGATTGATGCGATTCCGACCTGCGTGACGAAACAGACAATCGACAAATGTTCGCACTACATACATTAGCATTATGACCAAGTCAAATCTTGAAATTGAACCCTCAAGATGGCATCTTGAGCTATCAATCTGCATCTTGAAGATGCAGATTGTGCAAATGAGATGCGTGGTGTCTTCCTGAACGTTATTGTCATTTTCACCCAAATTTGTATTTTTTACCAAAATCGAATTCTATTCCAAATCGATTCGATCATACTGAAGTCAAGTATAAATGGAAAGTATGGCAAACGTCCCAAATTAATCACACGTGTGTGTGGGTGTGTTTTGCGTGAATTAGGTAAATACTCGATTCTGATTGGCTGAGCGATTTGCAGATCGATATGAAAAATCGATACATCTGCTGCAACTATGATAGAAAAACATGATCATTTTGTATTGGAGTGTGATAGGAAATCTATCCTGAAATCCGTTTTCAATAAATGTTTTTGACTTGATTTCAGTAAACAAATCTGAAATGTGCAAAATTCTGAGCAACTGTGATGGAGATTCTATCACAGTTGCTCAACAAACGAATATTGGCAGATATCAAGCATCATGCACTCGCATGCTTAACGTCTAGCCGACAAATAAAGAAGCCCTGAATCTTTGTTGAACGTCTAGCACAATATAAGCTATACTAGCTACAACACAACAGCACGATTGTTCGCGTGTTGCGCGCGCCCACTCGCTTAATTATACTGGAAGCATATTCAAATGGCTAAAGCACAAAACACAAAACACTGTAGATTTCATGAATTTCATACGATTCATGAATTAAAGCACAAGCAAGAGTCAAAAGTATTGATGACGGATTTGATCTCCACACCTTCGCCTCACAACTCATTATCCTATCAAGTTTTGATGTTGCAACGTCAAAGTTTGAATGATTCATGAACCTTGTGGATTCATGTTGCATATTGAGTGTGGGATAATTTAATTGATTATTGCTCTACTGCCTACTGCTCATGAGGTAGTGGAGAACTGCGAGAACTATCACTATTCGTGTGTGTAAAATGTAATTAGACTGCAGTGCAGGTATTCAAAGTGTCGATTTGACATTTGAATAGCCCGGGTTGGGGAACGACGAGCAACGCATACCGAGTACCTCGACGTGTTGAGTGTAATCAAAGGTTTCCTTTTCTGTCTTTCTTGTTAAACTTATCTGTCAATGCTCCACGAGGTTCATGGTCTGTTTTCGTCTACCAAGTCAATTCATCAGATTTATTGCGTTATATGGTGTGATAGGATTCCTATCACAGTTGCTGTCATTATATACATTTCGCACCCCCCTCACAATTTCGAATGAAATTGACAATACCAGGTCGGGACGTTATCCGGAAATTTTTTGTAGTTTTTTTGAAAAATATCAAAAAATATTTTTTCGGGCACTCTTAGGGCGTGTTCGGTTTTGAGATTAATCCGGATTTTTGAGGATTCTGACTTTTATATTCCCAAAAATCGTGTTCGGTGTGTTTATAAATCCAGGTCGAAAATCCTCGAAAATCCAGATTTTAGAATCCATGGTGGAGGATGGATTTTAAGGGGCTGGAAGTGGATTCATTTCATCACATTTGACAGTTTTCATGGCTGACGACCTGGTGGTCATCGCGAACGCTATGGCTGTCGCTGATGCTGCGATCTATTCACACTTCAGCTACCTTGATGAAACGAAGCCTAATCGAGTCCCAAAGGTGCGCTTTGCACGACCAGGTACTCCGTACGTTTGTTATTTGAGTGAGCAATACAGTGTTCTGTGTGATCATGGTGACCGCATCATCAATGACACATTTCGTATGGATAGTGCGAGTCTAGATGCTCTGATTGAGGTTTCAACACCATATATCCCGAAACGACTCTGCCCTCGCGAGGTAGTGTGTGTTGTTGTGCATTGGCTTGCAACAGGCGCTGCAGTACGCGCACATGAGCAATTCTTCTTGAACAAGGGATATTCAACTTTACATCATTACCGTATCGTTGGAGTTAAAGCTGTGCTGCGTGGTCTCGTATCGTCTGGCTTTTATGGTGGAGACATCAATGATCCCGACAGGCTTGCTGCATCCAAAGCCGCGTTTTGTGCAATCGACCCGATGTTTAGTGCATGTTTTGGCGCAATCGACGGAACTCATATTCCTGTCGTCGTCCCAAAGCATTTGAGTGAACGTTATCTTAATCGGTTTGAGTTATGCAATGTTTTTATATCTAACGATGTATTTGCATAGCAAATCATACACCAGCGTCAATGTTCTTGGTGTAGTTGATCATGATGGTCGCTTTCTTGCAGCCTACCCCGGTGTTGAAGGGTGTGCAATCGACGGATATGTTTTCCGGGCGTGTCGTGAGTTTTCAACACGTATTCCACATGGCCATTTCTACTTGGGAGATGCTGGGTATGCCTTTAGCAAGACGGTTCTCACACCGTATCGATCTACACGTTATCATCTTCGCGAGTGGGTGCCCGATTCAGACGGGCGCCCTTGCGATCCTAAAGAACTTTATAATTACCGGCACTCGAAAGCTCGAATTATTGTGGAACAAGCGTTTGGATTACTGAAACGCAAGTGGCGTATTCTTGACAAACCCCTCGAAGTCGAGCTTGGGCTTACAAACTCAATTGTGCATCTCTGTTCTGCTTAGCTGTGCGGCATGGAGGTTATGACATTGCTGAGTCTACTGAAAATGTTGATGATGTGGATTGTGATGACTGCAATGACTCGAACGATATGAATCCTACCTTGACACTCAAACAGCTCATTGATCATTCTACAACCCAAGAAATTCAAGCTTGGCGAGATAGTATTGCCCACAAAATGTGGGAATCTTACCAGTTATATCGCCAAGAGCCTGAAGAATAATGCAGATACAGAGGTTGCTATATGAATAATCTATATCTCTACATTTCACTACGACTCTTTTCTACATACGCTTCAACGAGTCGATTCAAAGCTTGATGTATGCCTTGAATAGCATCAACCGCATCTCTTCTCGCTTGCTTGATTTCATTGTCCTCTTGAGTGTTCTTTCGTTTACGATTTTTCTTCAACTCGTGTAAAATTTTCGCGCGCTTCTGCGCTCTTGAGAGATCGTCAATTGGTTTATCCGCTTCCAAGGAAGTGTTCAAAATGGTTTCATCATCGTCATCGTTCATTTCTTTGTCATCTCATCAATAGTTTGTATATAGTCAATGCTTCTCTCAATATGTCATACCTGTTGCCTCGAGCACGTCGCTGAGCGTGCTGAGGCCTTCCCTTGTTGCCATTGTGTCCCCCAAGGTCATGGCCATAATGTCGTAATGTATATACGGGTCGTTACGGAAACGAGAAAGTCGACTTGTCGCTAAGGAGAAGATAGTACAATGGTAAATGATGGACAGCATACCATTTCGACAAGCGTCTAGCTCCTGCCATTTTGCGCCATCGAAACCTGCACCAAATCCAAAGAGACCCACAAGAAAGTGGTAGTCTGCGTAATCTGCCTTCAGCCGCTTCCACTTCGATTTCAGCTGCTCAACCGTTTTGATAGATGCCTCCTTTTGAACCATCTTTGCGAGGACACTCTGCCATCCAGCAGCACGTAGGTTCTTCCCTGTCGATGCAACAAAACGTGGGTTTTTTGTTGCATCGCACAGCGCAGATATGAACTCGACTTCTAGGCCACGTGTCCAGGCTGCAGACAGTGTCATCCTTCTTTGTGGTCATGGGGAATATAAGTTTGTACAGTGTTATCAAAATCGTGTTCGGTGTGCAAATCGCTTGGTTTCCATTCAAGTCTCCTTAGATTAATCCAGATTAATATATTCTGGATTTTTGAGTCCCAGTCCTGTTACGGACCGAACACGCCCTTAAGGGAACCCCCGGGACTGTTTTAAACCCTGATACAAATTCTTAGTCTAGACGTGTTCAAAACATTCGTTACAATTTCCTAGTATAACGAAGGAATGCTCTGCTGCTGACTCCAAGGAGCGCTTTCACCGCTTTTATAGCTTATTATGATTTACAAGGAAAATGAAAGAGGCCTGACCCCAAACCACCTTGAACCCCGCGCGCTGCGCGCGCAACCCTGTGGCTTACCTTAGGTCTTCCGGATATACTTCGCCAAATTTCAAAGTCACTGTGAATTTAAAATAATTTTCTAAATTTAAAAAGTCTAGGAAAAAATTATGGGGGTTCGATTAGAGTTGTGTCAACATTTGAACACGTCTAGACTAAGAATTTGTATCAGGGTTTAAAACAGTCCCGGGGGTTCCCTTAAAAGAGTGCCTTTTTTCGTTTTTCTTGAAAATGTGTCTGACAATGTGAAGCAGGATGTTCAGCCAGACATGGATCGTTCCTGCCTGAGTTTATCCGAAATGCATGAACGACCCCATTATCCGGAAATTTATGGGATTGACCAATCAGAAGCCTGAATCCGTCCCTGAAGCATGGATGGAATGTTCGGCGACCAGACCCCATTAGACCCAATATTCAAAAGCAGATATTTCTCGAATGTCGAAAGAATACGTCAAAGACAAAGTTTTTATCGTATTCACACATTATATGGAAAAAATCACTTCATATTTTTGACATCACTTCATTCTTTCAAAACCTGTATTTTTGAGAAATAAATTATGTTAATGTGAGAAGCACATCGAATTGCGAATGAGTAAACCTATTTGTAGATATCAGTCGTTTTTGTGATACACCTGCTCAAAATTTTGAGATGGGGAGGTTCAACTATTTTGACATATGGTACCTAGAACCGTCAGTTGGATGACAAGGATTGGCTGTCGTTTCACAGAATATGCATCGACTCCCACTTGAGCGCACGAAGAGATGATGCAGTGAATTCACACTGGCGCTGGAATCGACACCACCGAAACAGCATGAATCGTGTTGAATCTTCTGTACGACGTTAACATTAGTAGTTCTGGTGAAGCAATACAGCGAAGGCTACACTAACCTTAGAGCCACCACGAGTTACAACTATTTCCATGCGCAAAATGGTTAGCTCCATGATGAAATCATTCAGCTAACCACCGAGATCAAATTTTGATCTAAGTTATCCTATATTTTTCTCTGTGTCATCGAACAGTGGTGTGGATATATGAGGACACAGAAAACAAAAAGTGGCTAATCAACCATCGTGTAACGTTTGAGTTAGCTATTGCATCACAAAGCAGAGTCTTCGAGCTACATTTTGACACCTTAACATCTCGTAAATGACGCTCGAGTCCAAAGTTATGAAGGCTTGAAGACGATGGATCCCAATTTTCGACCAAAAATGTCATTTTGAGATTATGTATTTCCAAAAAGAGAATTTCGTTTGATACTGTATTGATCAATGAATTCATACTCAACGACATAGAAAAACAGAATCGAAAAGTGCGTTGATGTTTTTTTCAACAGTTTAAAACAATGTTTTGGCAATAAGACTGTTTTTGATTTCGAGCAAGTCAATTAGACTGAAATTGATTTCTATGGTGGCATTAAGACTGATTTTGATTTCTATCGTGTCAATAAGACTGGTTTTGATTTCTCTGAAGTGGTTTCTATCGTGTCCATAAGCCTGAATTTGATTTCTCTGGCGCCTTTTCCGCGTTTTCTTTTACCATCGATATTGGCATCCATGGCTTGGCACATTGCAACCGTACTACGTTCGTCGTGGTGTCTTGGTGTCCCTATGGACTTGTGCGATCGACGACTCCAGAATCTTGAGCACGGTTTCCTTCTTCGTCTTCATTGTGTACGATTGCTTCGCTGTCGTGGGGGGTGTCGCCATTGATTCAAAGTTCGAAACGCTCGTTTTTAATTTCAATTTCTGGCGCGAATAAAAATTTAGCCAATCATAGACGACTAATTTTTAAAATGTTTTCATTGGCTGAATCTCCATTATTATCTTCGAGGGCGTACCATTCCGTCTTTCACTGTATACAAGCAGGCGCTGAGTTGTGCCTTGTTGAAGGACCGCAAGGACTCCAAGAAATGTAAGATGTGCTGCTCTTTGTCTATCAAACAGCTTCGGTGACAACATGTTGTCGCCGCAAGGGCCGACGCTCTTTCAGCTGCAGTTTCAACGAGTGCTGGACTCGTGGGAAAAGCATCAGTGGGCTCACCAGACTCCATCAGATTGCAACAGATCACTGTTTTTTATTCAAACTGTTTTTTTCGATTTTCGTCAAACGGAAAAATCACCACTGAAAATCATGCATCGACTTTGAAGGCCATTTTGTCGAAAAATGCAAAAGGTGGCTAAGGTACTTTTTGTTTTCCGTGTCCTCATATACGAGACACAAGCATTGTCGAAAAATGTCGTTGATACATTCCATTTTGGTCGACTTTATTTCAAAAATCGACACCTACGATCTATCAACTTCATTATGAGATAACTTGGTTTTTGCTCACAAACACCGATTTTGTTACACAGATCAGTTTTTCAATGAAAATTTGGTTGTAACCGAGACAGTGGATATGTCTCACCTATAACTCTTTCTTTGAATGAAAAACTCGTTTTTGTTTATTGGGTCTATTACCATCTGAGCTGCCCCCCCCCACAAACTCATCGAAGTCGCAAAAGCCCAAAGACTTGTCGATACTACGCAGGAGAGCTCAAAGAACAATGCATTAAGGGGACATTTCCAAGGGGAAATGCTTTGTCATGGCTGAGAGAGGCTCCCAAGGAATTGTGAAACTGTGGGAGGCGATAAATTCGTTACAGGGAACGACGGAAAGTAATCCTAAGTGGTACTTTTGATCAAAGTCGAATATTTTATCCAATGAAATATAGTACTTAGCATTCGACAAATTTGATTGGTGGATAATATTTTCGCGGGGAAAGTGATTTGAAAGACTCAATTTTAAAAAATTAATCACCAAGTGACTGTACTGTATTTCATTTTGCGATGCAAGCGATGGTTCACCGACACCAGCACACAATAATTGAGAAGAAGACTGCAATCGGCCGAGTACAGGCTGGCGAAACACTGCGATCTGTTGCCGAGGCCATGTGCATCAAACGCAATACGCTGCAGAAATGGATTGCGCATCCTGAGCGCATACTTGGCTATAAAGGATCACAGAAACGAAAGAAGACCGGAAATATCGGTCGAAAGGAGATCATTCCATGTGTCGCGGAGCTCGTTGAGCACATGACAATCTTGCGCTCCGAAGAGAAGCCACTATCAGCAAGCCACATGATTCAATTTCTCAAGCAACACGTACCTGAATGGTATGCCGCTTACATTGAAAGCAAGCAAGCCAACAAGACAGCGTACAAGTCTCTTCTTCGGCTCCTTGAAAGATTCTCCCATCGACATGGATTCAGTCGTCAGATCAGCACGTTCACCAAAATGCCGCAAGCTGACTTGGATGCTCTTCGTGCTGAGTTTGGCGCTGCCTTCCACCGGGAATATCTTGGATTTGACGATGACTCCATCTACAACGTGGATGAAACCGGAATGTACTATGATATGTCACCGAAGATCATATGGGCCATTCGCGGGGGATCATCGAAGACATCGACTGGAGACAAACATGCATACCGCATGACGGCGGTGCTAACTGTTCGAGCCGATGGTGTGAAGCTGCCAATTCTGTTTGTCATCAAGGGGGCTCCTGGAGGTACAATTGATATGAAGGAGCTTGATCGGTATCCTAGAGGACACTATTACGCTGTCCAGGAACGAGGCTGGATGAACCGAAAGGTGTGGGAAATGTACCTTTGGAATGTGTTTGCACCCGCGGTGAATGGTCCGTCCGTCCTACTCGTGGATAACTTTGACAGCCATGTCAGTGATGCATCATACCGAATTGTACAAGAAGAGATGGGATGCCATCTTGCTGCTCTCCCCCCGAACAGTACAAGCCACTGTCAGCCCTTGGACGTTTCAATCATGGGACCGTTTAAGCAGCACCTGCGTGATCTATTCTTAGCTGAATCGGAGGTGTGTCTTACCTGTGCTGACAAGCGCCTTGTGATGATAAATCGAGCCATCATGGCATGGGAACTTATAACCGAGAGCGAGGTGCGCGCAAGTTTCACCAAGGCGTTGCCAAAGCCAGTCGGTGTTGATATGAGTTGAAAAATATTATTAAAAAATATTTTCAGTGATTGAATAAATGTATGCAATTTATTACAATATTTATAGTATAATTGAATTAAAAAATGGAAAAAGTTTGACGCTGCCCGGGTCTCGAACCCGGGCCCCTTCCTCAATCATCATGGATGCCGTCGCACATAACCGCTGCGCCACCGCGTCAAACGCTTATCATTCTACTGTCTCCATCATACCGGTCAATACAATTTGAAATACATCTTCGATTGGACATTTCTGAAATTGCATACATTGCAGCATTTTGTAAGCATATCGAGTCAAGTTGTGTTTCCTGCCACTCCATATTAAAATACACTTGATAATATAATAAAAATATGAATATTATTATCGCCTGCGTTGATTTGATTGGACGACATTTTTTCTAAAACTATCCAATTAGAAACGATGAATCGTTGTATTTTGGAGTACCACTTAGGATTACTTTCCGTCGTTCCCTGTATGTGATGCTACATGGTAAAATCGTTTGCTCGGCAAAACGTTATTGTCCTCACCGTGAGCTGCATTCATATTGAGGATGCTGTGAAATGAGTGACTGATACAGAAGAGTACAAGGCCAAACGTAAATCATCATGAGTGAGCATGGCATCGTGAGTGAGCACCAGTAGAAATTAAGGAGAAGAACCTCCATATTTCAAAGTTTTTATTTATTCGGAAGCCGGCAACAACGCAGCTGAACTTCACGAGCTTTGGAACGACGACTATGAGGTCATTGAATTGTAAAACAGTAGCGATAACGTAGGAATACATACCACGTGCTTGTCTTCCTTGTCTGTCTTACCGGTTCTTCATCTTGAATGCAGCAGACTGAAAACGAAAATCTGAACTGTTGCTTGTCTTATCCGCAAAACTTATATCTCTCAAATTTAATGCTTCCTTTGAATATTTATACCCTAAACCTTAAGAACTCACCTTGATTATGATACATTATTCAAGATTAAATTGTGTGCTCACTCACAATTCCCAAAAAGTAAGCAAAATGAAACTTTGGACATCATTAAGGAGTCGTAATGGAGACTAAAATCGCTTACTTTTTGTCTGTTCTTTGAATTCCAAATTCAATCTTTCGTTTGCGACTTGAACTAGAAAAAAACTCGCAAAACTTATTGAAATACTTGCGCTGGAACTTTTCGGTTCCAAACTTGTGCTCACTCATGATGATTTACGTTATTTGGAGCTCAAAAATGTATCAAATCTTCTCGTCAACCCAAGGTTGTGACAGCAGCATTTGCGCTCGTCTCTGCTGGTGATCTTCCTGTCTTGAGCTCGAGGATCTGCGTCTCACGACAGTTCCATGTTCACAATGCGGATGCAGGGCAGTCAGCAAAGGGTGCACGATGTGCAACACAAGACCAAGGCGTGTCCCAATCAGTCGAATTACTATTGTAGGGGCGAATTGAGATCGGGCACGAGGTTTGGTGCCCATATCTCGAGAACCACATGTCCGATTTAAATGATTCGAGAAAATAATAAAAATTGAAACAATTTAGAAGATGAAAAAATGCATGGCATCTCTACTTTTGTATGGCATGTGCATTAAAATACAGGTTAATTTTTTGGGATATTTTTCAACTTCCTCTAGTAGCGATTAGGGTATAATCCTAGTAATTCCATTGGTTGAAATGTTTTGTGTGATACGAGAAAAACGCGTTTTAATCCTCATATTGATTTACCACACTTATTTAACCTAGAGTATTATTATTGGTCGCGTGACATTCACCTGGGTGACAGTGGAACGATCGATACATTTGATAGCGGCGATGCTGCCCGACACCGTGCTTTAACTGTGGCAATTCTTCAAAGAAACATCTTATTCATTGAAAGCCTTTGCTAAACATAGATGAAATTATGTTCTATGATATCTCCGAATTTCACGCTCGAAAGTGTTCAAAATGACAATTTAATGTTGGATTTTCTGTCAGCTGCCCGATGTCAATTTGCCCCTACAATAGTAAAAAACACAAGCAACGTCGAGGTAGCTTGCACTGCCTACAATAATTCTCCTGCCTCGCTGCTCGTCAATCTTTCGTCAGAGTTCAGAGTGCCTACGACATCCATTGCGAATCGAATCTAGAGCCCCCGTGACTTGTTACAACAACGAAACAACCCCCTTCTGGATGATGCTAGCCCGAGAGGAAAGATTGACAACATGCAATGCACACCCAGCAGCGCTGTCGATCGTCCAGCAGGCTTAAAGATACAAAAAGTAAGCAAACTTAACCACAATTGAAGCTATAAATGCCAAATTGAGTACTTTGGATCCTATTTAGACTTGAAAGTTGTATACTCTAGGAGTGCTCGTTGTTGACCGCCTGAACACAATTTGCAGTCGTGAAAATGCAGCGTCGCTCAAAGAAGCTATCGCTGCCTCTGCCTCCCCAGTACTTTGAATGCCCGCCCTTGTCTTCAGATGAAAGTCACAGCTTCCTGCAGGCAGCCCAAACCCAGCTCACGGACTTTCACAGCATTGCCAACTTGAAATCCCCAGATGTAACGATGCACTGGTCGCTGGAGAAATCAACCGACGGCTTGCACATTTACACTGGCCATGATTTCGCCGCACCGTCAGGAACAGTCTCGCTCATGGCCGTCACACAGCTTTTTGCTAGCTTGGATGAAGTCCAAGATATGTTTCACATGACAGACGACGATGACTACAAGGCTTTCTGTGCAGCATTTGCCCCAGGCGTTGTGGACTACGCGTCAATCTACTCGCTTGGACGAGCACAGCTTGATCACTACGTTGGCATCAAGTGGCACGCACTACAGAGACTCACTCCACTGTCCAAGCTACGCGATGCCTGTACGTTGGAGGTATGTGGCCGCCCCCCTGCTAGGTACTCTACTCATCACTGAAGTAGTGCCACCGACGTTTCTCTTTTGCCACTGGTGGTCGTGGCTGGGCATATACTATGCGCTCCATTGACCTGCCCACTGTGTGTCCAGACATGCAAAACGTGCTCGATGTTGTGCGCATGCAAGTCTCGATGTTGGGCTGCACCTTCCGTGAAATCGCTGACCGTCCTGGGTGGCTCCACGTAACTGTGTTGGTTCAAGCACATCCAAGAGGAGCCTTGCCACAATGGGCTTTCAAGCAAGCTGTGAAACGACGACTCCTGTCGATTGCGCAATGGGACGGTCGATTTCGCCACCGTCGACTTGCCAAACATGCCCAGCTCCTTCCTAGAGCCGCCCTTGTGCCTGCCACAGCTCGTCGAGTCTGCTATCTCTGTCGACAACGCTTTTCAACATTTCGATCCAAGTGTAATTGCAGGGTCTGTGGCCAAGTTGTCTGTCGGACATGCCAGCATACTTGGCGGCTACATGATATTGACGTCTCGGTATGCGCAGCTTGCTCGCACAACCCCCTCGCACAAACTCCGTCATCCCCCGAAGCGCCCCCGCCGCGCACCAGCACATTGCATGAATCGATGCTGCCTTCGGGTGACATGGGTGCGTTCTTTGGTTGGTCAAGTCGCCTGATACTTCAGAGCTTACTCGTGACTTCTAGTGCCGTCTACCTTATCGTCACGGTCTCCAAGGTCAATGCAGCCCTCAATTTCATTCATGAATGTCGGGTCGTCGCGTCCGAGATTTTCTCTCAACTTGACTCAAATGTCTCGGTCGCCCCTTGGAAGCTCACAATGCAGAGCAATCTACGAGCACGCGGACGAACTCCTCCGACAGCAGGACATGTCGTCGAACGACGCTTTCAAACCCCCCTTGGCTTTAAGTCAGCGGTCAAAGTCATTGGAATTGGAGAGGGATTCCGAATGGGATGCCATTTCAACGACTGCGATCGTCATGTAATCCCCTCTTGTCGTTCTTGCTGTCGTCGCATAGCTAGAAATGTAATTTAAAGTCATCATTGATCTATCCTAAGCGTGTGGAATGTGTGGCTATGCGAGGGAGTACTTGCAAGTACCAATGAGTACTTGGAGTACCGAATAGTACTTACTGTACGAGTACTGAATTCCACATTTAGTGTACTCAATGGACATCAACGGGATTACGATTGATCTATGTGTTTCGCCTCCACTTTGGACAGAACTGCGTCGTCAAAGTCGAGAGCTTTCAGTTGATCAAAGAGCTGCTGGACACGGTCAGTGGCTGGTTTTCGAGGCTCAGGAGGCGGTGTGTACAGGTGAATGAGGGGAGGTTCGGAGGAAGACACTGGGCGAAGGGGGGCTGGGGACACAGATGGAACAGGCGCGGAGTCACGTCGGGGAAGCGATCGCACTGCTTCATAGTTGTCCAGAGCGTCATCCTCCATTGTCATTGAAGATGTAGTGCCTGACTTGGATGTAGACGTCCGGCTGGTCGGCAGCGCTGAACATAAATTACACACTCGGATCTTGCGTCCCCTTTCAAGGAGAACCTTTTGGCAGTGAGAGCATGTGACCTACGGGACGAATCACTTGAGCGTTTGAGGAAGACAAACAAGCCTACCTCCCCACATGCAGAGCAGCTGACACGCTCTTGAAGCCGTGGAAGTTTCGTGCAACAGAGCGTGCAGATATCTGGGTTGGTCAGCGACAGGTCATTTCTTCCAGGTCGAAGATTCATGCGACCAACTCGGCGCTGTCGAAAGAAGGTTTCGAATGCAGTGATGCATTTCACGCGGTTGCGCACGGCAATTTTGACAAGCCAAGCTGGTACCATCCCTGTCGAGTCGGCCGTGACGAGGTACATGACTTGGAGCTCGCCGCGGCGGAGCGTTTCTCGAAAGATGTAGCCGCTCAAACTAGTCTCCATTCGAGCGAGTCCAAGCGTCTCGCTCAGGTCAGGGCAGCACGCGACTTCGACAGACTGAAAGCTGCGAGCTATGCCTGAGATTCCAAGCTGGGTGAACGGACGAAAGCACTACACACGAAGTATGAGTCAACGTGAGCGCAACCGATGGAGTACCTCAACACCGACAGCGTCCCGGGGTTTTACGATGCCTGGAATTGGACTAGGGACGGCGTCCCACTTGATTCCCACGTACTCGGTACGCGACGACGCGAGCGTGTAGAGCGAGGCGCAGTCGAGGAGGTCGGCGTGCATGTGGGAATTGTACGCGAGGTACTTGGCATGGGTGTCAAAGCGCATGTGGACTGCCACTTCGTCGAGCGTCGCATGGATGGTCGTGACGCCCAGCATGGCCATCCCATTCACGGAGGCGTACGTTTGAAGCTTGTTTCCGTCGTCGGTGTCAATTCTCCACTCGCTCCGATCGAGCTGGCCGCGGGTCACAAGATCTTCCACCCCTCGTCGCGCTTGTTCCACGAGGACATTCGATGCAATCGGGTCGAGCGGTGGGCAGACAAAGAAGCCATTTGGGAGGGGCAGCGAGAGCCGCTTCGCCATACCTTGTTGATCGTGAAAAACTCAAGTGGTCTAGGGAGCAACGTGACCCTTCTGTCCATGTCACGACCATCTGGGCCATGATTCCTATGGAGGTTCGTATACCATACGCACGTCAAGATGTCAGCCGAGGCGGTCGACGGGTGTCGGGATTCTTTGATTGGTTTTGATCACACACATGTCGAGGAACTCTGATCGGTCTGGCTGCGTGCAATGGGAGAGATGGTGTTACACCGCAGTGGCACGCAAGTGTCTTTTCAGGATCGCCGCATGGATTAGCACCAACGAGCACATCACCATGCGCCGGCTCTGCCTTGCAGCCGTCGAGGCATCCAAACCGATCATCGACAGGCTACAAGAGTCCAGAAAGCTTCACACACATCATTCCCATCCTCGCATCATCTCTCACCGTCCCAGCCTGTGCATCGCTGAGGAAGAGAAAAATGTCAATGGGAATCCTACTCGTCCATGATATTGACACTCAGGAAGAACAGCGAATTCGCCATAGTATGACCAGCGTCTCTACGATGATACAAGTCGATGAATTCTTTGCATTGACGATCAAAGTCGACCACAGAGGAACACTAGACATGATGCTAATGCCGACTTTGTTCAGTGAACATTGCCATGGAGATGGATGCCATGTCGTCCATGTTACATGGGAGGTATTCAGGGTGCACTTTTGCTCACCTACCACCCCTCGCATGGTTGTCCAAGGGAGCAATCCTGTCCATGTCCCAACCTGACCATCGCATGGGAGAGAGTGAGTTGGGACGGCTGCGGTTGTGTGTGGTGGAGGAGGAGGTTGACCAAGCAGCAAATGTTGTTGAGTGGTAGTTTCATGAAAACAGTTACAAGTGTCGATACATAATAATTCGGTTACGTGTGTTGATCCAACTGGAGTGCTTTGAGTTTGTTGTAGAGATCGAGGAGCGTATGCGATGCAGCGGCATTTAAATCGAGCTTGCCGTCCTTCTGTAGACTCTTCATCAAGGCGGCGAGGTCTGCAGCGAGCTGCTCGGTTTCGTTGGCTTTGGGCTGGTTGTCACCTGGTGGGAGCTCCATGAATCGAGGAGCCACGTCTTCTTCATCGTCGCCACGCAGAGACGGCGCGGCTTTGATCGAGTCGAGCCATTCCGGCCCGCCTTCGAAATGCGGTGACGACAGCATGGCCGACTTGGTTTCCATTGGCGGGGGAAGATGAGCGCGGGCAATGTCGGTGTCGCAAATGCTAAATGCATGGCTTCGCGCGCTAGGAGCGATGTCGCTCGGTTCATACTTGGATTCTTGAATGGCTTGACTCGGCGGAGCTTTGGGGTGGGCAATGTCCGTGTCACAAATACTAAATGCATGGCTCGGTGCGACTTCGCTCGGCTCGTAGATCGATGGTTCCTTCAGGATAGCAGTGTCTCGCATCCCGTCGTAGATTGATGGTTCCTTCATGATGGTTGAGTCCCGCATGGGAAAGTGAAGTTCTTGCATGCGCTGCAATTGTATTCGTTGACGAGCCATCATGCCATGAATGGAGTACTTGGACAAATCCTCCTCCTCCTCCATCATCATCGGAGGCGGCGCAGACGCGTGGCGACTTGATGGCTTGGGTTCTTCGAGGGGTACTTCCCACGGGCGAGGAGGCGTAGCATGGTGTGATGGAGACGCCGACCCCGTGGATTGGACACGGCTCTCCGTTCGATGGAGCTCCGAGGAGGACAAGCGAATATGAGCCCACATGGGATTTCTGGACGAGGCTCGTTCACCTCTCGACGGAGTAGGTTCACTCTGTCTTGAATTGCTGCTGCTTGTATGTTGGTCTGCGGCACTTCGTCGGTCACTTCGCTGGTCAGTGGAACTTCGCCGGTCAGTGGAACTTCGACGGTCAGTGGAACTTCGACGGTCGACGGCACTTCGTCGAGGCGTGCGGGGCTGCTCAAGGTGTTCACGAGGCGCATAAATGCTTTGCGCAACGTCATCGTCTTTGTACTTGGCTTTGGATTTGCTTCTCGGTGTCTTTTTGAAGTTTCCTCCAAAGTGAATTTCATCTTCATCGAAATTGTCGGCAATATTGCGCTGTGACTTGGAGCGCAATGGGTTGGGAAACTGGTTTGGCAACATGACATGCAACACACAGGACGAGCAGATGCGCAAGCGGATCGGCCCAACTAGTTCGTCAAACTCGACGTGGCTGCTGCAATTGAGGCACACAACGTCGCCGCACTTGCGACACCGTCGGCGCCGTTGAAAGGTTCCAAAGGCGACTTTGCACACTTGACAAGCTCGTCGGGCGTGCTTGGGGACGAGCTCAACTTCAGTGAGGAAAGGCGTTTCCCTCAAGCGAAGCTGAAGAATGAGCGATTCCACAAGTGCCATGGACTTGATATGGCGGCGCATGCCAGAAATCTGCATCGCCTTTGGAACTTGGCCCTTGAAGTCAGTCTGGACGAAATAGGTAACCTCGAGACGCCCCTCAAGCTCCATCTCAACGAAGATACACCCTGTGCGGTACATGGAGCCGCGAACCATACCAGAGGAGCTATCAAGCTCAGGGCACATTTCAGTCCTGATCGAGGTGAGCGATCTCGCCCAGCCTCGTCGCCCTGAACCGTCCGTAAAGTCGTCTTGGCACTAGGTTCAACATTGTCAATGCCATAACTGAAGGCATCTTATACCTCCAAGACACAAAAGTCTCGATGCTTCATGAGAGACGATGGTGCTTCAAAGGCCATCCACTGCACGCCGATATAATGTCGCGGTGCCCGAGCGGATGGTAAATTGAGTGCATATATCGTTTGCGCGTCCAAGAGGTCGGGAAACACACGTCGTAGGTTCGCATACGGCTCGTCGTCCGGGTAAAACAAACTCGCGACTTCGTCGATCGTTCCTCGGACTTCCATCTTGGCGCAGACATACGTGAGCTGCGTTGGCGTGAGATCATCGCCTTGAAACATCGCAATGCGGTCGACGTCGCCCGTGGATTTCCATCGAATCGTCGGATCCACAAACGAGTTGAACACGATCAAATCCTTCATGGACGCGCGTGCTAACTCTCTAAAGTACTCTTCTTCATCGTACGACAGGCGCGGGAAGCTGAAGAAGCCTCGCGGCAGCGGCTCCCACGACCTCGACATGAAGACGGCAAGTGCGACACGATTTACAACACAAGCAATTGCCCAATCAGAACAAAGCATCGGGTATCCGGATAAGAGAAGTTTTATCCGGAGAACCGTTCTTTCAGTCCGATACCGCCATTGGGACCGCCCCAACGACGCGGAAATGCCTGCCTCTGCTTATCTCAATAAAGCCCATGACGCTCGACGATGTGGACATTCTCAATCGTGAAAGCCAGCGACGCTGGGCTGTCGTTCGAATGTGACAACGACAACGTTGTGAAGGAGTGCATGACACAGATGCGTTACATTGGTCAAGGTGTGAAACTGTTGCAAACTGGTCAAAAAAAACTAAAGTGTAGGTTCGCCTTTTGTGAGCGAACAAGCCGTCCAGGACTCAAACGCATTGCATTTTTCAAGGTGGTTGCAAGTATGTTTGGAGGAGCGCGCGAGGACTGCGCTCATTTGTAGACCACGCTGGAGACACTGACGTTGCGGGCGAAAATGCAACGAAAGTTCGCTGCAATTTGCAAATGGAATTGTAGAATCAAATGGTGGAATCCAAATTCGAATTCTCGCATTTGGTATGTGCTCTGGCCTTGTCGATGCATATTGATGCTAAAGGATTGATGCTAGCATAGCTCCAGCCGAGATACGAAAGGAAAAAACTCGAGTTTTGACTTGGTCACCGTCGCAAAGTTCCCTTTGAAGGCGAACATGAACAGAAATGTTAAATTTTAGCCAATCAAAGTTTAAATTTGCAATGGTGGAACCCATAACGAGCAAAATGTACGATCACCCCTTACAAGAAACCCACGACTGCAATCGTCTGTCGGTGGATGCACCGACGAGCGAAGTCCATCTGCAGCGAGTATGGAACATTTTCCGTCATTCAACCGGTGCATAAGCTGCTGGGCTGCAGAGGCTTTATCGCAATTGTCGACGTCAAGTTGAAGTCGATTTCTATTGGCTGAAATTTAAATTTTAAAGGTTAACCACACCAAGGATAACGCTAAGTCTAAAATCTTGATAGCACAACTTTAAACTCCAGGGTACGTTTTGTTAAAGCTAAAAAAGAGCGAACAGGGGTGAACACTAGCAGCTGAGAGCTTGCTTGAAAAAAAAAAGCTCTTTCTTTGTAGAGCACGACTGAGTTTGGCATAGTCTCCAGGAGAGATGGTTTTCGTAACGTTTGTACAACAAGAACACTGTGGATTCTCCTCAGTGGAGTCGATGGCCTGTAATTCTTTCGGCTTTCACACCACTCGATTCGATTCCTTGCAAACCTCTCTCTCTCTCTTGCATCTTTTTGTCGGATTGCCATAATATGGCTCGTGACAGCTCGAGAGATTCCTCTCATCCATTCCCAGCAGCATTGTACTGCAGAATAAACCCACTTTGGCTGCAAAGCGCAAGAAGAGACAGTCTCAACTCAGACGATCCTTCTTCGCGATCGTGCCGCGGAAACTTCGCTCTTCATCTGCCTCCCAAAGTCTTATCACATGGTCATTACATTGGCAGTGTTGTTCATTCGCAAAGTCTAATTTTAATAGTACTAAGAAGTATAAATACAATAGTATAAGCATAATTTACAATATTTTTAAATATAAAATGCAGTAAACACAATATGTATACAATATGTAAATCAAATATATGCGAATTTTCAGACGAGATAGTGAGGGATGACCGCTGCGATTTCCATTACTGTACCATTTCGACTTTGGTTCAGAGGAAGCTGGTCGGTGTGTGCATACCATGGGGCGAAAGCATCGGCCGTCAGGACACAAGCATCCATTGCCGGTAGATTTCTTTGTATGCCCGCAAACGACGCCGCAAGAAGAGTCGGCCTTGATCCAGACAGGTCTTACTGCACTCACCAATTTGGTGCGCGACACGCAGCTTGAGAACGGACCGATCGCGTGGAAACCATACTATGACAGTGGCGGGCTTCAAATTTACTTGGCCTCTGAACTGGGCAGCTCGGAGAATATTATATTTATGAGCGTGACGGAAGTTGAAGGCACGCTCGAAGAAGCAGCGGCGTTGCATACAGCCGACACGACGGAAGAGTATCGAAAGTTTTCCGAGCGATACAGCAAGGATTTGATCGACTGTGCTGTGCTCAAGACGCTCGCAGCGCCAACGAGAGAACACCCGCATAATTATATCGGGCTCAAGTGGGTTACACTGGAAGGTCCACCGACAATCCGCAACCGTGACTACTGCTTTATCGAGGTAAGCCATCGTTTGATTCGCTGGTCCTCATAGTTTGTACGCAGTGCCGCGACGAATTTTCAATCAACGATGTCAATGGATGGGCTCGCGTTTTGCATTCCGTTGACCTTCCATGGGTGCCAGATCTTCGTGAATCCATGGGAATCGTCCGAGCTGTTTACGAAAACTCTGGCATTGTCTTCAAAGAATCGGCGAAGCCTGGTTTTCTCCAAATCCATCAACTCTACAATACCAACTTGCGTGGCACAGTGCCTCTGTGGGTCCAACGCTTTGGTATTAAACGCCGTGCACGATCGCTGCTCGCGTATGACTCTTACTTTCGCGCAATGCGCCTTGGTCATGTCCCCCTTCTCCGTGAAAACGAACTGGTGCCAGCATCGAGTCGCCGAAAATGTTTCCTCTGCCAAACGTCTTTTGGTCCATTTGCGAAACGATACAATTGCCGTCGATGCGGCGAGGTAATGCGTGCTCTTCCAACGATTGCTTGACGATTCGGACGCGTAGGTTGTATGTCGCCAGTGCAATAAAAAGTGGGAAATCACCGACGACCGTCAAATCACTCGCTTTGTTCGCATTTGTTTCAAGTGCTCGTCTGGCCCACCGAAAGCATTTTTTGATGACTCGGAAGACGGGGACAGCTCACTCGATGGAGGGTCTCGTGCCATGTCAGAGCCAAATATTCCTCATGGCCATTATCGAAACTCGACCAAGCAAGGTCCAAATCGTCCCCAAGCTGCTTTAGATGACGTCGATCGCCCACGACAAACGATGCGTCTTAGCAGTGGACAACCAGCGCAGCAAAAGAAAAAAGATCATCGTCCGCACATACCTCAACGGCATTCAATTCAGCGAACTAGTCGAAGCGGATACGAAGACAACACCATGTCCAGAGAAGAGCTCGTAGGATTGTATCGCCAGCTCAAACAAATGAAGGTCGAAGGTGACGTCGCCGCGGCATGAATTATGTCCATTACATTTGTGGAGTTGCTTGTTGGAATGTTAAGTTGGCATAAAAGTAATTCTTTGCTCATCTCTCCTTGAAACAGCACTTAATTTAAGCTTACCGAGCTTCCTTCGCAAGCAAGGCCTTATCAATTCGCTTGTCCATAGTGGTTTCCATCAAAAGGTTTTGCGTCGGACCTTGTGAATCTCATCTCGTAACAATTACTCGACTAAATCTCGACCGAAACTTTTTTGTATCCTGTAACGCAAGGCAGCATTTGAACCTTCGCGCTAGGCCTGACAAATCTTCGCAATCGAGATCCACCAGGAGAAATACAGCAACCAAGAGAAGCAAGAAACAAAAGTGGACTGTTTAGAGTGAAACATTAAGCCAAGATGGTCATTGAACCGACATTTCGGATCGACACGACGGGATACAAACACAAGGAAGGATCGATTGTGAATGCGACGCCAAGATCTTCACCATTTCGTTCAAAGCGAATGTGTTCGGAGCGTCGAGCTGTCAAAATGTCGCCCTCTTGAATTCGGCCGCGGGAGCAGTACGGCTTGGTGTAATAGCCAGCAACATTGCAGAGGAAGCCATTGCGGAGGCCAATGTAATAGCCCTTGTTCGGGGCTTTTGGGTCAAATCCATCTTTACTCGCAAAGCCCACAAACGACTCGCCAGAGAGATCTTCTAGCTTTAAGGAAAACGCCTTGACGGGTTCATTGCCAAGAACAGAGTGAAGATTGAGCAGTCCAGCCGCCTTGACAGTGCGTCCTTGATTCATCAAGATGACGTTTTGTGACTTATATTCTCTGTTCCAAGCCCATGGTGGATTTTCAACGATGTAGATTGGCGGATTTGTGAGATCGATGACTTCTTCAGGTTGTGCGTTCCTTGGCTTGGAAGGACTGCTGACTAAACAAGTCATGCTGGGAGAAATAGCCTCAGTTGAAGGAATGACAGTCGCTTCTGCAGCATCCGAAGCCACGACATTCGAAGGCCATGATGGAGATGACAGTGGAATATTGAGGTATTGGAGCGTGGTGTCCAGTTGGTGGAGGTCCCAATCGCTCAAATCTCCGAGGAAGAGCTCGTCCGACCGGAGAAAGCCCAAGACACGGTCAAAAGTTCGGGGATCAAGGTCCAGAAAGTACGGGCCCTCTTTCGGCCATCGACCTGAACCGAGTAATACGTGGAAGTAGCTGTTTTTCACCCGCAACAAGGTTGTTTTCGACGTCGTGAACATTATGCCACCAACGTTGAGGGTCAAGATCGCCGGAGCTGCATCAATATTGGCCCGAATTGCATCGTCCTTAGCCTTTTCTTCGACTTCTCTTTGTTTCAATCCATCCAAGAGCTCTAATGTGGCTTGGGTTGCCTCTAAATGGAGCTTGGAGAGGTTGTGGACGTCTCCCCGACTGGATCGCTCATCCTAAACCACATGACCGTGGAATTTGTCACATCCACGATGGATAAAATTGCCTTTTTTCAAATCCTGATGTAAAAACAGGACTTTCTCATGTATTCAACTCCCTGAGAACTTCTGGAGGATAACTTTGACCCATTTATTCCTACTTGTCCATAAAAGTACGCTGCGATTCTAATTGCAATATTCTACCTGGACTCTATAGGTCTGCTAGCTTCATCTCCAATGATCAAGCTTCCTCTCTTCTATGAAAGATATGATCCCCCGTCTAATTTACCAAGACGAATTACAGAGACGAAACAACGAGTACAGCTGTAATATATTTTTGTCTCGAAAATTCGAGCAAGCGGATACTATTATATGATTGGCTAGGACATGTCATACATGTTAATTGATTGGTTGTTTTAAATCTATTCTATCCAATCATAAAATAGTACATATATCCTCAGTCTATGGAGAACATTCTTGGAAGGTCAAGAGAAGGAATCGATTGAAACTTCATGGCAACGACAAGTTTACTTGGAGTATTTCAGCATGGCAGGCTTGTCAAAATATTCATTTGAATGCACTGGCGCTGACGAACATTTATGTGTTGCAACGTCAACTGACTACCCATACCGCCTAGCCCATGACTTTCAAGTCAAGATGATTTACAGCTTTGTTTTTCTTATGACGAGGGTGTCATTCGAGGATGGTCAGTTGAGCTTGGCCCTTGATAAAGGCTACAGGAACCAATTCCACAGCAATGTTGATTTCAAAGGCTGGACCGAGTTTATGCTCGTTCCGTTCGAAGTGGATATGGTTCCCAGTGCGTCGGACAGTTAAAATATCTCCGTTGATGAAGGGCCCTTTTGTATCGTATTCGTGGAGCTTTTCCCCCGGAGCATTGGAGAGCCATCCATTCTTCAGGTCGATCAAGAGCTCGAATTGCTCGTCTTCATTGGCCATGTCTTCCATTGATGCAAAACCAACGACAACGTCACCAGCAGCATCGTTCAGACAAACTCTAAAGTGCATCACTTGCTAGTCACCCATAGCAATTTGCCACGTCTTGTTACAATCAGCAGTAGTTATTGTCAGCTTGTCATGGGATAGTTTTGCTTTGGACTTCTCGGCCCATAACAACTGGGGTTGTTTTGCAAATGGAGGTGGCGACATCGTCATACCATCTACGGCGGGCGACGTTGTTGGGCTGTTGGTAGAGCTCACACTAACTCTTGCTGAGATGAAAGTCGGCTCTTCAACAGTTAATCGTGCTGCTCTCATTGTTCGTGCTGGAGTCTTTAGCGGTGTTGGCTGAGGAAGGCTAATGCGGAGACGGCTCAGAGTATGACGCAGTTGGTGTAGACCCCATTCAGTGAGACCGACGAGGTAGAGTTCGTTCGATCGGAGGTAGCCCAAGACTCTGTCAAAAGTGCTGCCATCAACGTCCAGAAAAAGAGTCTCCTTTCCATTCCACTTGTCTTGGGCAAGTAGATCATGGAAAGTGCTGCCTTCCATGCGCAGTAGCGTTGATTTCGTAGTCGTGAACAGTTTGCCACCAACATTGAGCGTGACCAAGTTAGCTGACGCAGCAATATCGCCATCGATTTGCCGATCCAAATCCTTCCATTGCTCCGCTCGACGGTCCCATTCTTGCACTTTGCTCAATGTGCTTTCGCACTCGTCAATGTATTGCCTCGAGAGACGCTTGAGATCTTTTAAAGCTTGCGGTAGAGCTGGTCTGGCGCGTTTCATCGTTGACACGATGTCGACTTTGCTTTTCCGGCCAACTGGTCGCAAAATGTATTGTCTTCAGAATTTACAGTGTGGATTGTACCCGGCATTTCTATTTTGTCCAATCCAAATTTAAAGTAGTTTCAATTGGCTATATATGGTGGCGTACATGAATGTTGTGCGAGTTGTCCGAGTTCCCTCATCTCACGCTCATGCTTGTCGAGCTACAACGAATTCTTGCACGCCTGTGCTAGCAATAATGATGATAACTGACCAAATAAATTACGATGAATTTACTCCTATTTCTCTGAGTTTAACCAACAACGGAGCGATTAGGGATGGACGAAGGGCGCAAAAGCTATGCCATCACATACGGCCTCGTGATACTCCGTAGTGTTTCAAACCCCGTAGAGAACATAAATCACACATTTAAGGAGACAAGTTGATTGTTGGTTCCTTTGTGTCAGTCCTTTATTCGAGATTGTGTTGCTACACTAATACAAGTTACATGACCAGCACCAACTCTTCTACATGTATTGTGTCAGTTAAAATGCTGAAAGATATTGTAGACATCTTTCTATATAGCTAGCAATCAACGTGTTGAGTTGTAGACTACATATCGTCCCTCGACATGCAACGAGTTTACATGTGTGAGGTTTTTTATTCAACCTGTAAAGCAGTTGAATGTGACTTTCGGGCACTACCGGAGTAGAGCCCCACCTAACACTAAATAGTGTACCCAAACCAAACACTAAATAGTGAGACATTAATTAATGTAATAAACATGATGATATTTTAACACTATTTTAAAAGCGCTTCATGTAGTGAGTTCGCGCGAAAACGAGTGGACTTGGGCAAAACAGAAGCAACACCCCACATTTAGGCGCCAAACAAAGAACTTGAAGAAAACAACATATAGATAAGCCTAATCAAAAACGCAGATCCCCACACTTTTTAGTCATTTCCACTTTAAATTGGTCCTACAAAGTCATGTACGACGTCAGCGATCTCACCGACTACTCCTACGAGGTGGTGATGAAAGCAACATGCGATGAGAGGCAATGCATTGAGTGGGCCATGAAAGTTGGCCTGCTAAAATCAACAATGCTTTGTCCCAAATGCGCAAAAAGCATGAACTTGTCTCCTGACAAGTCCCGCTGGCGCTGCCGCTCATCGAACCACGGCTTCGTTGAGCTTAGCGTCAAGGCGGGGACATTTTTCTCGAAATCCAAGCTACCTATGCGAAAACTGGTTCGAATCATGTTCGATTGGGCATCCCGAAAGTCAATCTCAACGGTGATGGAAGAGCAAGAAGTCTCCGATAAGACTGCAAGCGAATGGTTTCAGCGCTGTCGGCAAGTTTGCACGAACGAAATGTCAAAAACAACAATACAGGTAAGATCATCATGAGATTTGATATTTTGTGAAATTCGATATCCTATGAAAATTTATAATTACAAATATCATAGATATGAGGTATCGGATCTGTTGTTGAGATCGACGAGACCTCGTTGAAAAAGAAGTCGAAGTATAGCAGGGGGGGGGCACCCAGCACCCGGATTGCTTGCCTTTTGGCGGTGTTGACCGCACTACCAAGAAGTGGTTTGGTGTTTTGACGTTTCAAGATCGAACTAAGCCTACCCTGACAGCTTTGATCAAGAAGCACATCCGCCCTGGGACTATGATTATGTCCGACAAATTCGGATCATACGTCTCGGCGAATGGTCGGTATAACCTTTCGAATGATCCCAATTTGTCGGATATGAATTATGGTCACATGTGGGTGAACCACTCCGAAAATTTTGTGAACCCGGGCAGGATAAGCAGGAGAACGTGACGACAGCGCCCGGGACCGTCCTGGAACAGGCGTACAAGCCGATTCGAACGACGCCGCCAGAGCCGATCGACTTGGAGATGAGTGCAAAGCTGCAGGCGTACGTGGACAAGAACTTTCCCACCGAGACAGAAAAGAACATTCAACGACGTACAATCATCTTGGGCGCCTTGCGTCGGATTTTCCGCGCGTGGGTCAAAGATGTTTGCATCCAACGAGGAGTCCTTGAAGAAATTGCCAACGAAGCGGGAGGGATCATTCTTGTGTCAGGGTCGTACCGTCTTGGCTTGAACGAACCCCTCCAATGGGGCTCACACGCAACGAATTGAAGGCCTGTGGGAGGTGCAAATCAAGCACTTCATTAAGTCTGTGCGTGGAGTCCACCGCTCCCTACTGCAATCCTACTTGAACGAATTCCTATGGCGCAGTTGGTACTTCCCAACGAGCCACTCAGGCAAAATGTATTTCAAGTGTCTTATTTTAGGTATTCGTAACAATGAACAATAAATGCATACTATTTTACACTAATTTAAGTTTTTTCTTCATAGAATAACACTATTTAGTGTTAGGTGGGGCTCTACTCCGGTAGTGCCGACTTTCGAATGATGTGAGAACTAATTTAAGTGTACTGCGATTCTAGCCTTCCTCTGTCACACTGAACACTGTTTCTTAGTTATGAGTGCCTGGTAGATTAGCTTTCAACTACGTTTTCCTTTGTGTAGCGCTGGGATAAATCATTGGGCGGGTTTCTCTATTTTATAAGCATTTGATTGGACAATGAATCCACAGTGCAAACTGCTCTGTGATTTCCATTGAGAGGTAAATTCAAATCGTTCAATACAAATTGCAAGTATAAATACAGAGAAAAAATATCACTTTATTGGAAAAAAACAGTGATCTTTGCACTGTAACCCCCTTAATTTCAATCTGTAAAAGTTGATGAATGTACTTTATTATTAATAGTACTCTGGATTACTTATAGCACTACTAAACTCACTCATGCAACAAAGACAAGTCCAAGACTTTCTCCAACCTGTCGCTTCTCGTTGTCAAACTTTAGCTGATCGCAGGATGGATTTATGATCCCTGACGTCAAGTCGGAATCATTTGGGATGCTCCACGTGTCAGGCTGCATCCCATTATCATTAAATTTCCTTGTCACTCATTACCTCTTGGACAACATGAATGCCCCCCCCACTAGGGGGGATTCAACCCGGGGGGATAGTTTCCAGCGGCGAAGAATTCTTCTAGTGTCGTTATGAATGGAGGATGAAGAGTAATCATCTTTTCCAAAGTTTAATTGTCCAAGAGTGGATTGAAAGACATGAGGGTGGGCGTATTCGAACCGACGAACTCCCCCGTCATCGTGAATGGACGACGACATGCTGGTGAGTTCAAGCACAGCGCATGTCTTCATTTCGCCACCGCTACATAGTCCTGAGATAGCAATCACACTGTTGAGAGCTGAATATTCCATCGTGCGCCAAGGCTGAAAGGTCGTTTATCTAAATTATAGTATTCTTCGTTTTTGCGGGTCTCTATGGCTAAAGAAGAAAGAGGGGGCGTATCCAGCCTCATTGACGGCTAAATCGCTCCATCTTCCGTTCAAATCCAAACGCATGGGCGTCGAAACGATGGCTTGATGGGCGAGAACGATCAAAGCTGTGTTCCGTCATCGATGACACTACACAACGGTGTGACCGAAGCATGTCCAAATCAATTGCAAACCTGTCAAGTCTGAGCCTTCAGAGATAACTGAATCATCGAGCGAAATATCACTTCGGGTCGTTGGTCCATCGGATGGGATGGAAGCTATCGGCTGGGACGAACACGTGTAGCAGACGCGGATTTTGCGTCCGTCGGCAGTTGTCATCCTCCAGTATTTGTTGCAGTGGACACAGACGCTCTACGCACTCTGCGGTCAACAAGAAGCTTCTCCAACATGACAAACCTGCCGGCATGTCGAGCAGAACCGCTGACGACCAACTTTGCAAAGCATGCATTTTTTGCGTGGATTCTGTGTCGCGAGTGACTCGACCGGTTTCGGCTTGCGTGGTTTCGTGAAGTTGTCGCGGATCTTTTGCAAGGTTTTCGTTTGCCTCTTGGCGGACAACTTGACGAGGAACTGGGGCAAGTTTCCCTTGAGGTCGAGGCATTGAATGTTGATGATCTGCAGCTCGCCTGGCGTTGGAGTCTCGGTGACGAGGAAGCCTCCATAATGCAGCCACGCTCGAATTAAATGGTGCGACTCTTGCAAACTGGGGCAGCAATCGAGTTCGAACGATTGCATGCATCGCGCCCAGCCTTTGAAGCCATGGTTGAGCTGTACGTCATGTTGTGCCTACGATATTTCCATCAACTCAAGGATAAACGACTCTATAAGACGCACTTCGACGACGCACAAGTCGCGGCCCATGATCAAGCTCGTTGGCGACGCATAGCACTGCCATCTCACGCCGACATACTCTCGTGGTTCTTGCACATTCTCTTCAACTGTGTAGAGCGTGGCGCAGTCGACAACATCGTCAGTGTAGTTCGCACAGAAAGCTGCAAATTCGTCTTGTGTGGTCACGCGCATCAAGTCGACCGCGGCGTCTAGTGTGCCTTTGACGTTGGTGACATAGAGCGACATCAAAGCACCCGGTGGTGCAAGCGCACCCGTGCCAGCGTACTGCTGAACACCATCGCGATCCAACTCGAGAGTCCATGTAATGGGTCCGCCTTGGAACCTGGCCATTTCGACCATTGAGTGGAGTCCGTTCTTGGCATGCTGGATGAGCGTCGTTGTCTGGACGTTGTCTAGAGGCGGGCACTGGAAGAAATCACGCCGTAGCGGGAGCTTTCCAGGCGCCATGGTGACAGAGTTGATTCTGCAATGCCGACCGGGATTGGTCCACTGGCCTGTATCCTCATATCGCGTGTTACGACTGGACGACAACTGTTACACCAGTGTGGCGTTGCTCTCACCGGTGATCTTGACATGGGTTCCAGTGGTATTCGCGCCGTCTATCGAGCTCCAGGTCGCTCTGCGGATGAGAGATTTGTTGAGCCAAAAGCTACAGGTGTGCAGGCTCTCTCGCTCGATGGGTGTAAGCACCACCGAGAGGACTTTTGACAAAAGTGGGGGCTATTTAGAAAATTTAGACAGAAGTGGACACCACTGACAAAAGTGGGGTCTATGTGACAGGAAGTGGGGCCTTTCATGCATGTTTTCACTGGCCCCCACATTTGTCACATTGTCATCCTGAAATGGAAAGAACACGACTCGTATGCGCCAAGTGTCGCTCGGATTTCTCTTGCTCGCGCAATTTGAAAGCGCATCAGCAGAGACGAATCTGCAAAGAAACTCGTAATCACAAGTTAAAAACGCCTGGATGCTGCCAAGGCGGCTCTTAAAAAACGAGATGTTGAGCGCAAGCGCCAAAGCTATGTGCACAAAGTAGAACGTTGTGATATTTGCGCCGATATTGCAAGAAAATGGGTGTATTCTACCAGTTGCGAGCACAAGTTGCATGCCAAATGCTACGACACTCTTATACACTCTTATAGCCGACTATAAGCAGCGCCATCCAATCTATGGGCGTCGTGATGACCGGCAAGTTTGATGTACTACTCCGTCCGAAAATAAGTGGAAGAGCCGGTGGATTCATGATTACGTCAAGTGAATGGGTGCAACCTTTTTGAATTAATAACCTTTATTATAGCATGTCAACATCAAGAATACAATATAACTTACAATTAGATAGTTCTATGAAGAATAATAAGCTTCTAAAATCAATAACAAATGAGATACTTGCTCGCCTCTGCAATCTTTCGGCAAAATATGTAATGCATGCACACAAAGACTCGAACCTCCATAATATAATATACAAAAGAAGGTGCAGAGTCTGCTGCATTTTCCATAGAAATACCAAGTCATCATAAACACAAAAACCTTTCAAATTACATATATTCTCATTGTTTACAAAACTGGATCACTTGTCGATTCCACAATCATTTGGTCGAATTCATCACACAAGAAGTCTTCATCGCCAACACGAAGCTCCTCAAGCGCATTGCACAGTGCAAGATCTTCGGCCAATTCGACAGACTCCTTTGCGGCGTTGATTTGATGCTCTTCTTCATCCTCGCCGTCAAGTAAAGTGCGTGCAGCTGTCAGAATCTCACGTGGACATTCAGGCTGCTCAGGAAGGCGGCCTTGTCGCTCAAGTTGGGACTTGTTGATATGGGGAATCTTGTTATCGTTGGCTCCATGACATTTGAGAATTTCAATCATGACTTGTTGTAGTGTTCTAAAGTTAGCCAGCAGTGTAGAGTAGGAAATATCTGTCCAAGCTGAGGTGACATTCATGATAATATCATCAATTGAGTTGGCGTCTCGCTTGATTTGGTTGCTTTGTAGGGCTCGAAAAAAGCCCAAGTCTAGCACATTGAGATCGGGAGAATTCGGCGGTTGGCAAACAACACTTATTCGAAACCCTCCAGAGTGACCAGCTTCGAAAACACCAACATCGTCAACTTGAACGTGGGGTGCAGCATTGTCCTGTTGCAACTTGATTGGCTTGGAAGAACAAAGGAGCCATTGAGCCTTTATAGCAGGGATAACCTTGTCAATCAACAAGGACTTGTAGACTACACGATTCACAGACAGTGGTGCTGTGACCAATGTGCCTTTGGCTCTATTTTGGCTTGATCGGACAGCGGCAATCTTATGCGTCAGTGGCTAGCACCCAATTTTGCCATCCCACCATTCGCTTTTATTGCTATCCCAACGAGGTTTGGCGACGGCACATAGAAACATGACTTTAGAGATAAATTCAATCAATCTATCAATATGGTTGTCTACCTTTGTAATGAAGTTTTTGTTTTTGGTGTGCCTTGTAGGTGGCGTTTCGTCGGGGAGACCATAAAATGTGCATTTGGTGACTTTGAGGAAAAACCATTTTTCGTCGATATGGACGTAATTGTCCATGCTATCGACGCTCGAATCTGAAGTAATGTGGCTCAAAGCCCACTTTCTACGGAAGTATAAGTTTGCTGGGGTCAGTTGTGGCTTCAATGGTCGAGTATATTTCTTGAAATATGCTGCTTTGAATCTGTCATAGAGTACTGATTTGGGAATTCCTGTCGCTGCAGCAAGGTCTCGGAATGTGCCTCTGTCTTTTGCAGTAGTTGGCCTTATTCGCTCGAGGAGGTCAGGATACATTAATTTTCGCCCACAACGTCCTTTGCGCCTGCTAGTCACCTTGCCATATAGCCTAGTAGTGCGTTCTCGACCACGATTCCATATCCTGTAAATGGACTGTACTGATACATTGTAAGCATCAGCAAGTCGAGTTACTGTTCCAGGAGGCAGTTTACCATTTGCTGATACCTCTAGGAGGCATCTAAATATCTCTTCACGCTGCGAATCACTCAGGTTGGGCTTGCTGCCTCGTCCTGAAGCTGGTCTTGTGGCTTGGTCCTCCATGTCAAATCGACAAAGTGAAGTGGCGACCGCCACTACCAAAACTGTCTCCTCTCAGAATCAATAGTTACCACATTATTTGTTATTCGAGGAAAACGCCAAATTGCCGCATGGAGCTCACCGGCTCTTCCACTTATTTTCGGACGGAGTAGTATTGTGTTTGGAATTTGCACGACGGATTTCGTGCAGGTTCATATTGGTGAAAAGTGTCAACAATTTTATCCTACCATACTGGAATGTTGACATCGACACAACAGAAATCTTCTCTAAGAAACAATCGTTAGGCCTTTCCTTGCTGAAAACGGTTGCCTCATGTGTTTCAATTCTTTTAAGGATTAAATGATGTCTAGCTGTGTACATCCTTAGGTCTAATCACTCATGTTATTGTGGATACAATAAACACAATCTTACAATCATGTGCTGGTACTGTTGAAATTCATTAAGTTGGAGCGATCTTCGCCCTTTCTTACTGTGCTATCTAGTGGCGTCATCAGAGGGTCTCGTCGACTACTCGAGTTTGCCAAAAATGCATGACAGAATTGCTGGTACATCATGCATGCAACATTTCAAAGAAACACGTCACCTGGACGCTCTGTTGTGCAAATTAAGAAAACATACGAGTCATTCGCCATGGCTTTGTTGCCATGCTTAGCTCGAACGCATAGGAATGAATTAGGAGACAAAACATGGCCTTATTGCTGCAATCAAACAGAAATACTGAGCTTTTTTCCTTTGGACCAATTCATTCTAAAATGACCTATTTAGTCCAATAAAAAACCTTCCATTTATTGCACGACATGCGTCGTGCAAATTCGATTTTTCCAAATATAAATCTCGATATATGGATTAAAGTATACTAAAGATTCAACATTTATCCCACAAATCGAAAATGCATGACACCTGCCGTGCAACTGCCCAAAAAAACTAATATACTGTCGTGCAAAAACTGTATTATGAAATTCAAATTTCATACTAATTTTTCAAATCGTTGCGCAACCACACTATTAACACTATTTTATGTAAATGTCCCCACATTTGGAAGATTCCCTGGCAAGAGGATCAAAAGCCCCACTTTTGTCAGACGTGTCCCACTTCTGTCTAAATTTTCGTAAAAGCCCCCACTTTTGTCAAAAATCCCCACCGAGAGGGTTCATCATGGGTTCCTCGTCGAATATTTTGGCATCCATCTGGTTGCAATAGAGCTCTCGATCGTCTGGTGCTGTCCATGAATGCACTTGCTTTCAAGCTGCAAGGATGCGGTCCTGGGTTTCAAATCCGAGTGTCGCTACGGTTGTTGTTGTAACTGCGTCGCAGCAATGGTCAGTCGAGCGTTACTCGGCGTCGTTACGTTAAGCCCAATGCAACAGACAGACACTACATGAACATTGAACCATTACGTGCGGTCGGACAAGGAAAGGACGGTGGCGTGCTGTCGCGGCGGGGATCGGTCCCACACAGTTGGCGCTGCGAGGTGAGACTCTTTGTCGCTGGCAACGGACGGCGGGCGATGTCGACGCGAGACGAGCAGTTTCTCAGTCGGGCTGTCCAAGAGTTTGATGCCGCCTCCGCCTCGAATAGACATTTGGAGGGGTGTCATGTCGTCAGCGCCGACACCACCACCATTCGAATCAACGCCAGCACTGCCGCTCCGATCTTGTCGAATGATGCTGTCGCTCTCTCGTCGCGTGTAGCAGTAGACAGTCGACGTCGTCTCGACAAAAGTCTCTTCTTGCTTGGGGAGGTAATTCCCCGCCGTGCTCGTTTCGAGGAAACACCTTGAACAAATATTCGTCCGGTCCTGACGCGACGTATGCTTGCAGTTTTTGCACAACGAAATCGCGCATCTCCGACAATGGTACCGCTTGACGAGCATGCCAAGCTTGCGACTGCAAATGCCACAAGCAGCGCGTGGAGACAGCATCGGTTGAGGTCGCTGTTGCTCGAGCATGAGCTCGATCCCGTCAATGATTTTAGCTCGCTTTCGAATCGTCATGTCGATCATCCACGGTGGCATGTGGGCTCCAAAGTCGACGTGATACATGTTGGCGATGTGGATAAACCCTGACGTTTCCATCTCCGTGAAGACAAAGCCAGCGCGCAAGATATCCATGCGAACAAGTCCATGGCTCAATTGAAGGTTCGGGCAGGCGTCAACTTCGACGGATGTCAATGCACGCGCCCAGCCTCGATGGCCGTCGACTTCAAAATCGTCTTGGAACTCGACGTAGCAAGCGTCCCGCTTCTTTCCTAGAGGATTTGCCGACGCGGCAGCAATCCATTTGACGCCAACGTAATTTCTCGGGTGGTCTGGTGTCGGGAGCGCCAGGTTGTAGAGCGATGCGCAGTCGATGATATCTTTCGCAGCGGTAGTACAGTACCGTTGGAAGTCGGCATGTTCTTGGAAGCGCATGACGGCATAGACTTCGTCCAGAGTCGCACGGAGCTCGGCTGTGAACATAAAGATTGTGTGTGTGGCAGTCATGGCATTCGGTATGGACGAGTACACTCGGAGCGATTTCGTCTGCGATTGGAGAGTCCATGGAATCGCACCGTCGAGACGGGAGTCGCGGATGACATCGGTGAGGGATTGGAGACCACTGCGGATAAGTTGGCGCTCTTGATGTTGCGCGAGTGACGGACTGCGGAAGAATCCCGCGGGTAGCGGCACGGACGCCTGTCTTTTCATATCCACTCACTGCCTTGGAAACTGGTCGTGTGTTGAGAGAGGATGGTCATATACACACGACTGCATCTTTCCATGCTGACAGGACGTTCACCTGTTGCTTTACTGTACGATTCAAACCTGAGAGACTAACTTTAAACTTTTTAGTCTCTTATAAACTTTAACTTTAAAAGTTATAGTCTTCAACGAGACATAAATTTGTATTTGAAGTTTGTATGTGAGTTCTTACAGTTACGATCCAACACCAATTATCCCACTATAGAGCAACCAAATTGATGCAAAACATGAAATAGTGTAATAGATACTCTAAATAATGTACAAAGAATCCAAGAAATTGTTGAATTAGTGTAAGATTCGAAAATGATGGAGTGAGTTATATGAGCTTTTGGTATACAGACCGTACGTTGTAAAGAGCGACGACTGCGAACGACAGGTTGGTTTGAATGGAACGATGGTTGCAATGGTCGTGGTGGACCAGATAGAGTGAGCGAAGAGACGTTTGGAGAGGGCGATAGACTGTTTTTTATCAGATGAGCTAACAACAGCACCGAACAACTGGGAAGATTCCCCACGACATAAAATAGTGTGATGAATAATTTTCACAAGCTCCGCAACTTCAGGCGGCAGTAACTTGTTGTCATCTTGCGATTCCTTGGAGAAGTAACCTGTACCAACGACGAGGACGACGACATGTATGGGCTGGGATGGTACCGTCGCTCTCAATAGGAGGACGGATATGTCGAAGATCAATCGACCAGGATGGACAGGCGAGCAGCAACGCAACTCAGAACGCATCGCGAAATGCGTCGTGCATCGAACACAGTAGTGGCATGGGATTACACTTTGAAGCAAAGGACCTTGCGAGTCGAGCATCTTCAAAAGATGCCAATGCATGCGTGGTCGGTTGTTCTCTCTGCGATGGCATGAATTCGTACTTTCTCAAGCGTTTGCCAACAAAATGACTGTTCGAGTGGATAAAGCAGCTTGTTTCAGAGGATGCAGGTAGGGTAGCGTCGACTTTGAGTCCGCAGCCAAACGCGATGGCGGGCGCATCCTGCCTCCATAGCTGGTGCTAGTAAATATCCATGTCGTGCGTGCGCACCATTGCATCCTCCAGCCTCCAAAGTTGTTGCTGTCTAACATTTGGTGTTTCGTATCCTGGATCCAGATCTTGGCGCTGTTTGTTTTGCTAGCTGTGACTCATGAAGGAAGTTTGTGGACCTCTTTGAATACTGCAAGAGCGTGACATGATGGAGATGGCTCTGACGAATGCATCCTTGTTGTAGAACGAGCCACTTGCTTGCAGGTGCATTCTGCCACCAGAGGAAGCTGTCGTTCTGTCTTTCTGCGCCGGATGAAACATAGGACACTTGTGCATCAATATGGGCGCATCTTAACTTGAATGGCTCTTGAATTCGCTCCCGATGTGCTCACGCAAACTACTTCTCCTTTGCAAATCTAGCACGTTCTTTCATTCCACAAAGCATTGGCACGAATCGTGGAAGCCATTCTCGGTTAATCGTGCTCACTGCTGCCTAGGCATCGTGGGAAAGGTACACTTTCTCCACGAAGCCCGATGGACAGAGAGCACAAGTCGCAGTGTTGGTTGCATTTTTTGAATGGAGGACTCTTTTTTATGAGCAGATGGACGAAATGGACGGTCGCCATGATTGGGGTGAATTCGATTTGGATCGACAGCGTGACGTGAGATTGACTACTTGGAGAAGGCTCGTCATGAACTCATTCCCTTGGAAAGCCCCGCTGGGATCTTCTACGGGCGCTGATATCGCGTGATACTGTCAAGCAACATGGCAAGTTCGATTCCCAAGGCTGCTCGTCAAGGTTTGCCGCACATTGCCAAATTGCCTTGACTAATCGCGCATCTCGTGGCGACTCGAGATGATAGAATTGACGACAAACCACAGCAAGGAAGCACCTTCCTCTACTCTGACTATCACTTGATTGTGCCGAGTTGAGTTGGATTTGCCTGTCCATCACGTTATATATTAAGTAGTCCATTGAACGACAACAATCGTTTGTCAGTCGCTGAAATCGATTGCGACATCGTTTGCATCGGCGACCGTCGCAGCATCAGATGCAGCGTCCAGGTCGTCCAAGTTTAATTCGCGGAGTTGGTGGTACAGCTCTCGCAATTGTTGCTTGGACGCCGACGCCTTCAAGTACTCAATGTCGAGCTCGGCAATGCTGGAACCATATTCAGTACCATCCTGAATTGTGTCTTGGCATTGTGGCGTCGTTCCTTGTGGCGTGGTTTCTTGGCTGTATCCAAAGGAAATACATCGCCCCGACTCGAGAAGGACTTGGATCGCGGGGCTAGGCCGGCCAACTTCGTCTTCAAGCCAGGCAGGGTCGAAAGGGGATTCCCCCTCGTAAGTGTCGGACGAATCCAACGTACTCCTCGCGTCGTCACTGGATGTGCAGATTGTGCAGACACGTAGGGGAATGGGCATTTGGGGAATGTGCCATACTTGGCTACAGCTCCGACATACGACTTCACCGCACTGACGGCAGTTCTCCTTCTTGGAAAGCGGCGTGAAGCGGTGTGTACAAACGGAACACTTTGTGCGAGATGCACGCGGTACGAGTTGATCAATCGGAAGAATGTGAAACGAATGGTTGATACGCTCTTGGCGGAGGTGCGTCTCGACATCACTGACCTTCTTCAGCAGCGCTATCCGTGAATACCATTGCAGGAACGCTTCTGTTGCAAAGTTGGTCTTCATGTCGTTCTGGTATAATTGGCAAAAGGTCAGGTACCCGCTGCGGTTGCTCTTGAGGAAGATTTCCCCGCTCAGGACAATGTGGCCGCGCACAAGGCCAAGCAGCTTTTCAAAGTTGGGGCAGACACTGGGAAGTTCAATCGACCGAAAGCATCGACCAAACCCTTGGACATTGTCGACCGTAAAATCATCTTGGTACTACGAGAACGATCCTGACAAACTGCCGCGACAAAATCTCTCCATACCTTGATGTAGCAGAAATCCCGCTTGGCCACTTTGAGGTTGATTGCGATCCATTTAATCAGGATTGTGTTGTGGGGATGCTCTGGCGTGGGTTTGGCCAGCGTGTACAAGCTGGCAATGTCAAGCGTTTGATCTTTGCCGTACGTCGCGCAGTAGTCGCGTCCGTTCGTGCCAGCGCCAAAGAGCTGCGCCGCTTCTTTAAGTGAGGCTTGGATTTCTGTCGTCCGAAGGTACAGCATATCTCCCTTCACTGGATCCACTCCTCGATACACACTCACCCCATGAGATTCGCGGACAAAAGTCCATTCGATCGGACCGCCGCGGAGTCGTGTCCGCTCGACTAGCTCGAAGAGTGCTTGCTGGCCTTGATGAATATACCCGTTGCGAGCTTCCGGGCAGAGCGGCGGACAGGAGAAGAAGCCACACGGGAGCGGCAACTTGAGTTTCCGATGGGTTGCCATAGGTCAAAAGTCGATTTGACAATCCGTGAGCCATTCCCATCCAGTTTGTATCCTAACCGACACACCACGTGGTGCGATCAACTTTGGTCATTCCTTGCACATGCAGCACCGTCAAGCTTTGGGACTGCCAAGACTGCTCATTAATATAGACTTGGAGCGATCTAGACCATGGAAAGCCGTGGGTTTCTCGTGGAAACACGGCAATGTGCCGCGCACGGCGGCGTGGCACGCGACAACTTTTTAAAAATATACCCAACTTCTAGGTTGCGGTTGTAATGGACAAACCAGATGGAGGTCATGTGGAGTCCCCATAAGTGAAAGTGTTCGCGGCTGGACACCGAGCGCAATGTCACGACAGTTGGAAGGTTTACGGTGGAATGAACGACGACAACGACGGGGCCAAGTCGAGCGGATACTCTACAGGGCAACACTGCCGCTCCCGACGAGCAATAGAAAAAGCAAGAGGCGTCACGCCTTGGATTGTGGCTTCTTTTCAATCGCATTGTCGTTTTTGTGAGCGGTAGAAGCTTGGACTGGCCTTGGAATTGACACCAGAGGTGGTCGCCTTCTCCACGACGACGGACTTGTCACTGATTGTCGAAGTTTGCCCACTTGGAGATTCAAGATAGCAGTGCAATCGCTCGAGGTCGATTGTAGCGAGGAAAGTACACGGAAAGACTGTTGTTACAGACCATATCGACGTGACGAGACATCTAAAACGGTGGATCTTTTAGACCTTCCGTGGCTCGCAGCGAGAAAGTCACAACCGCACGACAACCACGCGGCCTCGAGACATTTGCATGTCAAGATCGTGCCAGAAAATATCATATTATAGAGGAAAAGGACTCCAAAGTATAAAATGATATAGGTTTTCTTATACATTAACCTTGAGGTTAAGCTCTTAAGGGGATTCAAAGGATTGACTGGTAGCATCTACTCCAACGTGTTGTCGTTTGTATAATTGCAGGCTTAATCATGGGGATAATGGGATTTCGCTGAGGGTACCAATATGGACGTGTGGGGGGGGACTTGCCCCAGTGTTCTCCACACAATTTACGACAAGCTACAACCCAAAAGATAGCAAACTTTTCCCACGTGATGACTAACTGCGACCAGCTCTTCCCAAACATCCATTGGAGGTAGATACGTCAGTGGACACACCCAAGTTCGTCACAGCGTTTCAAGCGCAAGACATCCTGACACTGCAACTTCCAAGAGGGCTGTTGTCCCCCACAGAACCGCCAGAATTACAAATTCATTCCGCCACCGCTGTCAATCCCTCATTGTTGCCACTGTGACGAGAGGAAACACGGCTGTCAGCATCTACAAAATGTTCACGACGCAGATGTAGAACACGCTAGCTAGTCTTTTTAGGAATTGAGGCGTTG
Organism: Aphanomyces cochlioides; assembly: GCA_019828595.1. Lineage (NCBI taxonomy): Eukaryota > Oomycota > Saprolegniomycetes > Saprolegniales > Verrucalvaceae > Aphanomyces > Aphanomyces cochlioides. Next base: position 911,297 of record JAHQRK010000014.1, on the reverse strand, counting down.
GGCATGAGAACGAGAGCATATTCATACTCCGTAGCTTGTGTTCCATGGTAATTCTCAACATTATAGCAAGGCACTTCAATCGTTAAGCTTAATACTAATGACTGTCGTCTGCATTATTTCCACGCTTCATCGTCGGCGTCGGCAACATTTGACAGGATTTCATCGTTGTCTTGCCCGTCTGGCTTGTGGAGGACACCACCGAGTTGCTCAAATAAAATATGGCGTGGCGAGGCTGGCCTTGGGAGCTCAGCGAGATCAACGATGTAGTCTGTGTGGTTGGACATCATGATGGGGATATCGTCTTCGCTTCCGCATCGTGAACTTTGAAAATAGACCGGGAAGCGAGGATTTGACAAGAGCAAGTCGTCCGCTTCTTGTATGGAGAGCGTCCTGTTGGACTGCGTCTCTGACTTGGCAAATGGATCTTCGAGGTTGATCCCCATCGATCGCACGGACACAGTTTCCACGAGCAGGACGCCCGTCGACGGCAGCATCATCGCATCCGGCAACGGCATGGACGAGCAGGTTGTACATACGCAATACGTTTGAGACCGCAGCGCCGCGGGTCCATCCGAGACTTGCCACATTTGGTGGCATTTATCGCACACAACTTCACCGCATTTCCGGCAATGTGTCTTGTTGGCCAGCGCGGAAAATCTATTCCGGCACAACGCGCAGTGCGTTCGAGTATGCAGCGGCACGAGCGCCTTCATGGGCAGGAAGGCAGAGTGGTTGATGCGCTGCTGGCGAAGTTGCATATCAACAGCTTGGACATCTTTGGTCAGGTGCGATTTTCCAAGGATGCCATGCGCCCATGCTGGTAAACCACCCGACCGCAAGTCGATGTGCGATAACCGAAAGACTGTGATGTATCCAGGCCGAGGGCTCTTCAAGAAGACATCGCCGCCGAGGATCACCTGCGCTCGAACAAGGCCAAACGGTCTTTCAAGGTCTGGGCATGCGAATGGCATGTCGACCGATTGGACGCACCGAGCAAAGCCTGGCGTGCCCTGAACCATCACATCGTCTTGGCACTACAACATTGTTTGGCTCCACAACGGCATGGACAAGGGTGTACCTGAAGGACGCAAACGTCTCGCGTCGACATAAACTTGGTTTCAAGCGCTTGCCACTTGACGACAGTGCTGTGATGTAGACGCTTTGGTGTGGGTTCAGCCAGGACGTAGAGGGTTTGCACGTCGACAATCGTGTCTGCCTGGTACGACGCGCAGTAGTCTTGGTTGTCGCTTCCGATGCTCATGAGATGGGCGGCTTCGGCCAACGTGCCTCGGATCTCAGTCATTCGGAGGAAGACCGGCACGGACGCATCCACACCGCGATAGACTGACACACCACGCGCGGAATGGTCAAACGACCATGCGATGGAACCGCCGTGGAGCTGCGTCTTGTCGACGAGTTCTTCTAGAGCTCGTTGACCTTGTTGCGTGTACACCACGCGAGCTTTCTCGTCCAGTGGCGGGCATCTGAAAAAGCCTGGTGGGACTGGCAGCTTGAGTTTCTTGTACTTCATATGGGAAATGCAAAATGGGCAGCCTCGCATCTAGGTGGCCATATGACGCGCCTCGTGAGCTATTTTGTCTAGCATGTCAAACTAGAGAAATTATTTGAAAGCAACTGTGGTACAGTTGTTTTGTGCCGAAATACAATTGTCACGGAGAAGATGCAATATCCGGATATTTACATGTAATTTCCTTGAATGAACATTGTGTTGAGAGAGCCTCGCACACCTCAAGGTGGAATAATCGTCCAAGGCCAAGACGTACCAAGTGAAGCTGACCACAAAGATCTGTGCGATGTGCGAGCTCGATATCCAAGAGTCATCCGCCCTTTCACACTCTGTCCACCGTGAGAGGATGCGCAAATCTCATCGAAGGCAAAGCAGGACCCCTTCTGATGCCACTGGCGCTCCACGAATTGCCATTCATCTACCTGTTGTAGGTGCCAGTGGTATCGGAATGCAAGATGCGTAGCCTCCGCGGAGAGCAGTTGTATGCCCTCTCAATAGAATGATGGAGCATCTTGAGGTGTGCGAGGCTCTCTCACCACAATGTTCATTCAAGGAAATTACATGTCAAATATCCGGATAATTATCCGGATATTGCATCTTCTCCGAAACAACTGTATTTCGGCACAAAACAACTGTACCACAGTTGCTTTCAAATAATTTCTCTGTCAAACTATCCCAACGTGCTTCCATGTTGTATACTTAGGTGCACGACTGGCGCGCGGTGGATTAATTCGACGGATGACGTCAACGTCTTTACGTTGACGACGACGTGGACTCGAGGAGGAATTCCCCGGCAGCGGGTGTTAGACACCCGCTTTGACCAAAAAAACACCCGCTCTGGGGGATTCCGCATAGTTTACAAAACGGACAATGAAAATCAACAGCAATTGTCAAAGATGAGGCAGTTGGAATGGCACATCTTTTAAGCACTTCTAATTGGCTAAAATACAACCATATAAAAATATAAGCCAACGGAGATTGAAAAAGATGAGGCAGTTGGACACCACTCATTTTGAGCACCTATAATTGGCTGTAAAGCATAACATACCAAGATTGGCTATAATTTAACATTATTTACACCAACAATGCTTTTATACAGTTTTGTTCTGATGTCGAGCGTGACGGAGAATCATAAGCGTCGATGGTGGTGCCGTGTTGCTGGATGCGTTCACACTGGCCCCTTTTCGAACAACCAATTCCCAAATATGTCATGAAGATACACCCGGAAGTTCGTTGGTTCTACGGCGGTCGCGAAGTGTATGGCGACTTGGTCGATGAGGGCAATCCAGACGCCCCACCTCGCCGCCAATGCAAATATGTCGCTACAAGCAGCCCAGCAGTGAGCAACACTGCGAGTGTCACCACCATGACGGACGAAGAGAAGGCCATCCTCGACCAAGCAGAGCGCGAACATGCTCTTGCGGAAACGAGCGTTCGACTTGGTCTTGTGTTGTGCCATCGATTGGGCATTGACACTGTTGCAACTGTTGGAAACATCTTACACGATGTTCTGGACCAACGTCGCCGCAACGCCACTGAAGCTTCAGTTGCGGAAGAAGAACATTCGACTGAACTACCTGTTCCTGCCCGACGAAGCGAGAGAACGTCCGTTCCAGCGCGTGAAAAAGGGAAAGCTCGTAAGTGCTAGAGTCTTTTATAACTGGATTAATGAACATTTTCCTCTTTGATTCTTTGACGACTGTGTATTTTCTTAGATATCTCACAGTAGATATCATTTACTATGCTTGTATACCAGTACAAACTTTATATACTAGTAATGTATGTTTATGGCAAGTATAATATTAAATCTAACAGTTCACAACATGATAGAATGGTATCACCGTGATTTAATGGTATATAATGAAGTAAATATTATTCATGGTGATGTACTGTTATTCAACATATGTAATGTTACATCACGTATATCACCTTATGTAATAGTACGTAAGGGATGTGTTAGTACATATTAATAGTTGATAATATATATGTGGGGTGTACTGAGATGTAATGCAATAGTATATTATATATAACATTTAATGTTACTCCATACTTTTCACAATTTTAATGTAAACGAATGTGATATACCGTTATTAAACATGATTGTTGATTACATATATTACCATGAGGTTAATTTACTATTTATAACGTTAGAGTATGCCATTGAATTATCTCAAACGACACTTTATGTATTATGCAGAACATGCAGTTATGGGAACTAACATTGTTCACATTCCTTTGGATCTTTTCCTTCTCTTTGGCTTTGGGCCTGGCTTAGTCGAGGATTTTGACGGATCACAAGTCACAGGGGCCAATGACTGGGTATTCCGTAGCAAATTTTGTGGTGGTAGCGGGGTTAAATGGCCACTGTAAATAGCCCTGAACGATGCAATGGAATATTTCTCGTCGTACAAAGTGAAAGGTTCCATGCCTATTGAATTCAGACATGCCACAGCATGAATACATGGTATCTTTCTGTCAAACCACAAGCGGCATTGGCAAGTGTTAGCGTCCAGGTCAACAAGGCGCCAAAGGTGCTGATTTGTCGTCTCAGGATCGTAATACATGGTCAAGAAAGCTTTGCCAGGATTAACTACTTCAATCTAAAATACGGTAACACAATCATATCAGACGAGCATACTGCAATCTTTTTTGATTTCGTGTCCATGACACCGAGCAGTTTTTGCTGCACAGGAGTAAGGCCGTCGTCAGGCCAAGATAAACAAGCATCTCTAGTACAGTAGTGTGACATGTATTCATTCGCGTCCTACCTTCTTTTGTTGATATTCTTTAATAAGTGTAACATGTACAAAAAATGCAAGGTCACAGCGTCAGAACTGCGAACTTCTTCACCAATCCTATTGTTCGCGGATTCGGCGAGGTTAGATGTTACATTATCGAATGTTGCACGGGGAAATGCATACGTAACCCAGTGCTCTAGCGGGATTTGCCTCAAATTCTCCGCCGCATCTATGAACAAATTGTCGGATTGAGCATACAAAGTCAATAGCATACATGAATTCATCGAACGAAGTCTTTCGTGTATGCGCTCAAATGTTTCGACACTGTCGGATCTGGCAAGTTTGTATATTGTCGCAACTTGGTCGTCAGGAATTCCCAGTCCACCCTGAGCGTTTATGTTTGCTACTATGTGACGCATACAATATCTGTGAGGTACATCAGGGCACACATTGGAGCACGCCTGAATTAAACCTAACAAAAAATTTATTAGTCACTTCGTTTACATGCACATATGTATTGGCATATGTCATTCAACTATAATGGTAAAGTATTCAAACGTAATATACAATACAATACAAAACAAACAACACATACTAGCACATCATTGTATTCAGCAAAATGTGCCCATACATATCAGGAAATGCCAGTACATAACAGTACACAAAAGAAAACATCAATATTGACTTGACTATATCGACATATAACATGTATTATTTACCTTTTTGACGATCTGATATAACAACCGAGTCCGCTCCAAGAATGCCTGAGCACGTCAATTTTTTCAAGAACCATGTCCAGTGAACGGCGTTTTCGACAGGGACAATAGCTATACCTACGAGAGGTAAGATTGCCTCCAAATCACCAGAACCTAGCACAATAACGTGATTATTTGGATCTTTTGCTGCAGCAACGAGGAGTTTTCCATTAGTGTTCATTAGGTCCTTGAGATGAGTTCCTACCAATGATTTGAAAACAAATAATATATTTTGCACACACCATCAATTGCAATGACGTTTTGGCAATAAACAAAGGCGGAAATACAAAACGACGGGATGAAAACACTTCTGTAGAAATGACCACAAAGTCTCTCGACATCTGCGAGTGAGCCAGGATTAGCATCGGCAACTTGGTGCAAATAGTGTTCAAGTTTCTCGAACAAAGCGTCAACATTTCCATACATGGACCGGATCAATTCACGTTTTGCTCTGCTTGCACTTGAAGTTGAGATGATTTATCCATGCTCCCGCTGAAAGAGGTCGATGATAAACTGTCCCGTGAGATGTCTTGGGTCTGTGGTAAATTTGTCAGTGTACTTTTGAAGTGTTTCCAATATCTACTTGTTGCGCAAGTTAAATCACAATTTAGATCACATAATACTATAATGAATCAGAATGCACATGTATTAAGCACAACATATATGTAAATAACGGCAAATAACAGAAGATAACAGTAAAACACAGTTCATATCAGACGATATGGTTTGTACACCAAACACACAGCATAAACAGACGTGCAACGTACTGTGTCATGTGTCACCCCAGGGTGATGTCTTGCTGATTTTCCTTGAAACAAAGGGTGATTATGCATGAGATTCATGGCTGTGATCATGACCGAACCGTCCTTCTTCTTGTTCGCACGCACAAAGAACTCGCAGTGAGATGCAGTGCATATCCAACGAGCGTCAGCCGCACTTTGGTATTTGTTTGCCACGTGGAAGCCTTGTTCTAGGCTGAGTTGATCAAGAGCCGACCTGACATATCTTAAGCTCCCAAAATTGTGCTTCTCCACGGAATTGATTATTTCATCGACGACAAATCCATAGATTGTCTCAGCGGGCGGTGCTGTGAGCTTGTGTTTGACCGCTGCCAGCAAGTAGTCTTCAGACACATAGGAAGGCATTGTCACCTTGAAAACTGGTCCGCCCCACGCACAAATCAACACTGCAAACTTATCCGTATTTTTATTTTATCCGGATATACTTGTTTTAGGTAATTATCCGGAATCCCCGAAAGCGGGTGTTTTTTTGGTCAAAGCGGGTGTCCCACACCCGCTGCCGGGGATTTCCTCGGACTCGAGTCATCAATCCGCCGCGACAAATTGCAATCGTACGATGCGATTATTGTTTAGTTAAGCCATTCAGGCGCAAGCCAATTAGCACGGGATATGGTGAAGCCATGTTACCTTTGTCAAACACGTGATACAGTACCTTGTGTTACCTCGACTTACCGCATGCTTTCATAGAAAGCATGTCCCGCTCCCATCTTTGGGGCAAAGAAAGAGTTGGACGGAAACAGAGTAGGACTCGTGTTTAAGGATAAGGAAGTAAAAAAGTGGTAGACCCTCCACGCTTACCTTCGTGGGGGTTTCCAGATTTTCTAGATCTACTGGCTCTTACCACTCAATCTACTGGGTACTCTATAAACTAATAGGGCAGGGCCAAAGTATGCAGGAGTGGAGGCTAGAAAAACAACACTCCCCCGCACTCTGCAGACACTTTGGGCATCACACTTACGCACGGACGCCTTGAGCGGAGTTCGTCCAAGTTGTCTTCCTAACTTGAACGCCAAGTCGTGTTGGAACTGGCTTCGAGGAAGAGGTTTGGTGAAAATGTCGGCGACGTTGTCTTCAGAGGCAACGTATTCCAAGCGGATGTCTTGGAGTTTAATTCGCTCCCTAATAAAGTGATAACGCACGTCGATGTGCTTGGTCCTGGCATGGTGGACGGGGTTGGTGGCAACAGCGATGGCCGGTTGGTTGTCGCCGTAGAGAACGGTGGCTTGGCGCTGTCGATTTCCGCATTGTCGATGGAGAGACCGTTGGAACAGCACTTCACGGGTTGCCTGTGCCAAGGCGATGTATTCGGCCACGGTGGTCGACGTCGCGACGATGCGTTGGGAGTTGGAGCACCAGCTGACCAAGCTGGCACCAATGTACGTGCAGTGACCTGTGACAGACCGTCTTGTCGCAGAGTCGGTGGCGTAGTCAGCGTCGGAGAAGGCGCTGAGGACAGTGCTGCTGCCGGTGTAGACCAACCCATGGTTCAGCGTGCCTGCAATGTACCGCATCGTCCTCTTCATCGCTTCGTAGTGGACAACGCCAGGGTTGTTCAAGTGCCGACTGAGAGTGCCGATCATGAGGTACATGAGGCACCCAACGCCTTGTCGATACTTGGAGTGCAAGTCGTCGTCCTTGGGAGCACCGTCGGGTGGACAGTCGGCGCTGGACAACGGAGCTTTCATCGGCGTGTCAGCTGGGTGGCACTTATCCAAACCAAATCGGCGCAGCATGTTCAGAGCGTTAAGACGCTGGTCGATCTTCATCGTCATCGTGGCTTCGTCGCGCTGGATGCGCAGTCCAAGGATAAAATGAATTGGACCCATGTCCTTGCAAGCAAACCTAGCCTTGACTTGAGCCTTCAGTGCGTCCATCGTGTCGTCGTTCTTGGCCAGCAGCACCAAGTCGTCGACGTAGATGGCCACGATCGCCATCTGGTCCTTCGCCTTGCGAACGTAGATGCAGGACTCAGACAGTGACTTCTCGAACCCAATGGAGTTGAGAAACTCCACAAGCACCTTGTGCCACTCACGAGGCGCTTGCTTGAGCCCGTAGAGGCTCTTGATGAGTTCGAGACTCAAGTCGGAGGGGTTGTCGTTGGACAGACCAAGCTTCGACGCGTCTGCACCAAGCGATGACACGTAGTCGAGAAATCCATCAGGCAGTCTGATTCAAATGCGTTCAGACAACACTCCGTTGAGGAAGGCAGTGTCGATGTCCATCTGGTGGGCCTTGAGACCAAGAGCATTCGCAATCGCAAGCAGAGATCGCAGGCTTTCCAGCCTGACGACGGGTGCAAACACTTCGCTGTAAGTAGCCTCGCACGACAAGCCTTGCCTTGGACCGTTCGATGCTGCCGTCGGCTCGCTCCTTGGCTCGAAACACCCAAGTCGTCGACAGCAGCCGGCTGTTGGCCTTGTTGCACACGTACTTCCACGTTCCAGTCTTGACGAGGGCATCAAACTCGCTCTTGATGGCAGCCTCCCAGTGTGGCCAGAACTTGGAACCCTTCGCTTCAGCGTAGTTGCGTGGAATGGGAACGGACGACGCTGGTATCGCCAGCTCGCTGGAGTCTGCCTTGTAAGCTGCGTTTTCCTCGGCAACCAGGCGCTCCAGATGGCGCTGCAACTGGCTTGCTCGCACAAACGTAGCATTGCTGAGGGCAACGACATTGGCAGACGCCACGTCCGGCGCATACTCCTCGACGACTTCGTCTCGAGCTGTGTCATTCACTTCAGAGTCAAACTCGGCGACAAAGTCTTGTAGCACAGTCAATTCACGGTCGTCCAAAAGGTCTTGAACGACGTCGGCGTGGAACAGCCGGTCGGGATCGGACTGAGCCTGCTTGGAGTAGTAGTTGAAATCCAGCTCGTGGATTCGCGCCAGCTGCTTGAGATCGTCCCGTCGAAGCTCTTTAGCAGCCGGTGAATTCGACTCGTCGAAGGTGACGTGCACTGACACCAACATCTTGCCGGTGGTGCAATCGAGCACCTTGTACGAGTGCTTGCTTTCGGCGTATCCAACGAAGATGCCACGGATGGACCTGATGTCCAGCTTCTGTCGCTTGCGTTGGCGATTGCCATTCTTGTCGGCATCACCAATGCGCATGGGCACGTGCACGTAGCAAACGGAACCAAACACTTTCATATGGCTCACGTCAGGTTCATACCCATGCCAAAGCTTGAACGGTGTGGTGTTGGAGTTGGTCGAGACGGACCTGTTCATGCAGTAGACAGCGCATTCGACAGCGTAGCTCCAAAGCTGCTTGGGTAGATCAGCTTCAATCAGCGTTGCTCTCGCACGAGCAAGAATGTCGCGAAAGCGAACTTCTGCAAATCCATTCTGCTGACTAGTCATCGTTGTGGTTGTCGAGTGGTAGATTCCTTCGCGACGACAGAAGGCTGCCACTTGGCCGTCCAAGAATTCACCACCGTTGTCAATGTGGAGATTCGCCAAGGGGCGGTTGTGCTTGGACTCGATTAGAGCACGATGCTCGACGATGACCTTGCCGGTCTCGCTCTTTTCGTTCAGGATGTGAACATGAATGTAGCGAGAGTACCGATCGACAAAGATGAGGATGTACTTTCCGCCGGTCAGCGACAAGACTTCAATCGGTCCACACAAGTCGCTGTGGACCTTCTCGTTGCAATGGAACGACGGAGCCTTGGACAGCGGAAACGTCACCCGCTTCTTCTGATTCCCCCAGTTGGCATGTATCACACACCCACTTGGAGATGTCAACGTCAGGGAACTTGAGGCCTCGCACTGCTTTCTTCTTCAGCAGCGACTGCATGGTGGAGGCAGCAGGATGACCAAGCCGTTGATGCCACAACTCGAACGATGGTGGCGTCACCAACGCGTTGGCTTCCGCAGACGACTTGTCATCAGGCACATGCTTGCTTCACAATGTACAACGAGTTCCTTGGGTTGACGTGTGACACAATGGATAAGTTGTCCTTGGCAAAGACGACTTGTCCAATTCTCGACGCAAAATCAAATTGGATATGCCATGACGACTTGCCTGCGGGATTGAGAACAAGTTCTTGCAACACTCAGGCACAAACAACACACTTTCCATCACAATGGAGACCTTGGATGGAGACGAGCTGCAACGGACAACCAGCTTGACGGTGCCAACGCCACTTGCTCGCACTTGGGTGTTGTTGGGTAGATTGACGGCCATGCTTGTGGGCTTCAAGGTTGAAAACATGGACTTCACAAAGCAAATGTGGTGCGTCGCACCAGAGTCAATGATCCACTCGAGCTTGTGGTCATCGCCAGAGTCATCAATCTGACCTTCGCCCACTTGATTGACGACAACAGCTGCACCCCACGAGACATCCGACTCCCCCGGATTGTCGTCGTCGTCGAGTTCATCTTCCTCGTCGACAGGGCTCTCAGCGGTGCTGTTGTCGGCTTCAATTCGCTTGGGATTGCGGCGGCCGTGTGCTTCTCTTTCATCCAGCACTTCTCGTCTCGATGGCCACTGGCATTGCAATTAGTACACTTGACAGTTGGCATCCCAGATGGTCTAGGAATCACCTTCTTCTTGGTGAAGCTGGCAGTCGCCTTGACCTTGTTGGCAAGCTTGGTCTCCAAGACAGCCACCCGTTGGGCTAGATCTTGCTCGTCTTGCAGTTGTTGCTCCACTTGGTGAGCAGCAGCAGCATTGGCAGTGCGTCGTTCTTCCTTGCGCCTAGCATCATGACCAGTCTTGCGACGTTTCTGGTATGCCAGGATGCTACTCTCCAACTCGACAAAGGATGGACAGACCGTGGCAGACCAGTAAATGGCAGCAAAGTTGTTCCAACTGTCGGGCATGGAATCCAACAACAACGCAGCCTTCTGCTTGTCCGACACAGGCTCACCCAAGTCGGCCAATTTCTCGGCGATCTCCTTGAACTTCTTGAGGTGCTCCTCGAGAGAGCCGCTCTCGGTGCACTTCAGATTGGACAGCTGTGCAAACAGCAGTCCACCGGTTCCCCAGTTCACGTTGTTGTGGGTTCTGGTGATCGTCTTCCAAATTTCATGAGCACTGTTTTCATCATTGATTCCAATGATGAGGCTGGAGTTGACAGCATTCATGAGGTGATTGACGGCGATGCGGTCGAGATTGGTCCACAACCGCGCGTCGTCTGGGTCATATGGCTTCGGCTCAGTGCCGTTGACAATGGCCCACAACTTGACAGTCTTCAAGAGGTTCCGAATGGCCTTCTGCCAATGGTGGAAGTTCAACCCGGTCAAGTTGTTCTCCTTGTTCCATTGAACAATCTGCGTCTCCTTGACGCGCTCGGCTTCATACTTGCGGCGCTCGGTTGGGATACGCGATTCAACGTACAGCACACTTCTCTCCAGCTGTTTGTGCTCGGAATTGCCGCTGCGACTGCGACTTCGATGGCTGCGGCGGCTGTCACGGCTGCGACTTCAAGAGCGATCACGACGGCCTTGGTGTCTCGAGCGACAGCGGTTACGACTTTGAGAGTCGCGATGGTGGCTGCGACGACTCGATCCAAAGTATGCAGGAGTGGAGGCTAGAAAAACAACAGCGATATGTGACTCCACCTTGCATCGTCTGACATTCCTCTCGGCACTTGTCCTCTGCCATGACGTCGACGCATCAAGAATGCCGCCAAATCGCATGACATGTTCCATTCCGACAGGACAGAGAGCTCATAAGCGAGGATGCGAGCAGGTTCCAAGGCGGCGGACGTGGCGAAAGTCCGACAAACTTGTTGCTTTGATGGACTCGCATGGACAGATAACGAGGGAAGTGTTCAGACGAAGTGCAGTTCGTACGTTTCGAATGGGCGCACGCTCTCTGGATCTGACGGCAAAAATTCCAACGCGCATTCCAACTCCAAATTTGGATCATCTCTCTGCGCTCGTCGAGCTGTACGAGAGACCAAGCAGCACTAGGAACTACACCTGTGCGCCGTTGTCGTTAGGGGGAAAGCTGGAGGACTTCTGTCGTCGGTCTGCGCAATGAAAAACTCGTCCTCGCGGCTCCTTCCACTCACACATTGCAACTGGGTGTAATTGGACGGCGGCGTGGGCTAACGACCTCGGTAACGATGCCAAAGTTGCCGTCACTCTGGACCACCCACTCTGCGTTGCGATGGCTTTGCAGGATGGCTGGACCGGGAAATATTTAAGCTAGCTTTACCAATCCTTGTACTCGTGGTCGTCAGCAACTGTCGCTGTGTCGGAGGCAAAGTCGGGCGCGCCGCCTTGCATGATGGACGCCACCGCCGCGTCGTCCATGGCTTGGAGATGCTTCAACAACGCCACGAGGTGTGGCTCCGGTATGTCGACACTGTTGGCCACTGTGAAATAATCGTTGGACGTAGTCGAGCTCGAGTCGTCGTCGTCGTAATAGTCGCGGGAGGGCGCTTCCAACAGAGGCACGACTTGGATATGCTCGTCCTCGCCTCTTTTCAAAGGCGCGCTTTCACTCCGTCGGAGCTCAGAGGGCGCGGCAGAGGGCTGATGCACACTGCTGCCGCTGCTCCCCTTGCAGGAGCCGTACCGCCGTCCATAACTTACTTCACTAGGCAGCCCCGTCGACTGAGTCAAGTTGTCCTTGGTGCACAGAGCGCAAATGCGAAACTTTCTCGTCGTCGTGCGAATCGAGCAGTTCTTGCACACAACCTACGGAGAGACGATCAATTTCTCCATCTTGTCGGCAATGTACCTCGCCGCACCGCGTGCAATTGCGCTTCTTGGACAGAATTGTAAACCGCTCGGAGCAGACGGCGCAGCGGGAGCGTGTCGATGTGGGAACGAATAAATGCTTTGGTAAACAGTCTGCTTGGTCGATGCGGGCTTCGTGGAAGAGACTGTCAACTGCACCCATGTCCCTCGTCATCGTTGACTTGCTCACCCAGTCGATGACCCTTTGGCCGACGCCGCCAATGTCCTGGTGGTAGTGACGAAAGAGCGTGACATAGCCAGGACGGTCACTCTCCAAGTAGATGTCGCCGCCGAGGTGGAGATGTCCGCGGATCAAACCATGCGCTTTTTCCATGTCTGGGAAATTTGGCAGCTCGATCGACATCTCGCATCGCCCGTATCCTCGGATACCTTCAATCACAAAGTCGTCTTGGTACTACAACATCCCGTTGTCAAAGTTGCAACTTGGATAGCGTACCTCGAGAGTGCAGAAGTCGCGAATGGCGAATACTCTCGTGTCGAGAGCATGCCACTTGATGCGGATATTGTTGTGAGGATGTTCTGGCGTCGGCGTCGCGATCGAGTAGAGCGTGTGGGTATCGACAAAGTAGGATTTGTGGTACGTGTGGCAAAAGTCGCGGTTTGGGTCGTTCAGCCTCGCTGCTTCGTCCAACGTCGCGGGAACTTCCTTCACGCGGACGTAGATGACGTCGGACGTGTTGGGATCAATGCCGCGATAGACTCGGACTCCTTGATGTTCATGATCGAGTGTCCACGAGACGGGTCCATCCCGGAGCCGGACTTTCTTGATGAGTTCGACGAGGGATTTTTGTCCAAGTCGGATGTAATCGCGTCGGTTTTCTTCCGTGAGGACTGGTCTGTCAAAGAACGTCGATGGGAGCGGAAATGTGAGCTTCGTCCGGCCCATCCTGACCTTGACACGATGACTTGGGTTGTGATGTGTACCTGTCGAATTTTCCTGTGGCCGTTCAACTCTGCTGCTGGTCATGTCAAAAAGAAGTAAGCAGCGATTCTCTTGCGGTGAATATGCTTTGGATTTGCATCCCGCGAGTCAATCCATTAAAACTGGGTTCCTAGAAACATATTACATTAAAACTGAGGTCCCACTGTTTCAGGGTACTGCTTAAGAGAATGCATTCACTGATACAGACATACCCCAGTGTAACGTTGAATATGATGAATATTCCGGCATTACTCAATTTTTGTGTAATCTATTTTAACCAATAGTTTCAGTGTAATTTTATTTATAGCCAATAGATACGTCATTTAGACTTATAAAGCTATTTTAAATACGGATTTTCATCCAATAAAAACGTACTTTGGTCATTCCAGTCCATTCCGGCGGATTCTGTCGGAATCCATTCAAAATATTTCTTTAAAGTATACAATTCGCAAGGTAAAAATATCAATATGGTATATTTTAGTTATTCCGACATATCGGATTGAGCCTAGGTATTGTCCTAAATATAGGAGATATACATATCCGAAAGGTCTTGCGAAACCATTTGCGGATATTCACAGTGATGGCAACACACTCGCTCAAAGGACTCGTTCCGTCAAACACAGCAAACGCAAAGGTGAACGCCATAAATGCGTTCAAGCGGTGGGTTGCATCTGAAAACGTTCCGTTCGACCACGTTTTGCAATGTATTTCAAAGGATTCAACAGCTGCAATTTTGGAAGCTGTCATGGATAAGTTCGGCGTTTTCCTTGCGTTTGACGAAGGCGACCGTGGCCGCAAGCTTGCTAAGACGTCAGTCATACAATACTACAGACAAACTAAGAACTGGATACTTGAGGTAAACCCCCACTTGAAAGCCACAATACAGGATCGTTTGCAAAAAATGGCTCAAACGCTCGACAAATACTGCAAGCGACGCGAATCAGGTAACATTGTTAAGAAAGCGCACGCATGTACAAAGGACGAATTGAAAACGCTCACGTCACACATCTATAAAAGCGCTATGTGTTTGACCGATTATCAAGACGCTGCTATGCTAATCCTACTCTGGCATTGCTTTGGGCGAGCGTCTGATCTTGAACAAGTCCAGCAGCAACACCTAGGGGTCGCTCCAGGTGGTGTTCTCACAGTCACCTTCGTACGAATCAAGACGACAGACGAACAAGCGCTTTCACTCTTTCCTCACGCATGTGCTGAGACGTGTCCACTGCTCGCTTGCGCGTTGGCTCTTCTTCGCAAGAAGTCGCCGCATCAAGCGCTGCTGAGCCATTTACCGCAATCTAAGAGTGTGGAAACAATTGAATATGGCCAAGGTGTACCACTTGTCGCACTGCTTGACCCTTTGGTAGCACTGAATGCTGGAGTATCAGATGCTACCCCAACCACGTCGATTGGCACAAGCGCTGGCGTCCATGCGTACATCAATCGAGTACTCAAGCGAGTCGTTGGTTCCTCCAAATTGATACAAGACATGACGTCCCACAGCTTTCGACGTGGTGGCGCGCAGCACGCTAATGCTGACAGTTCCATCCAGTTGCAGTGGATTTTCGACCGTGGCGCATGGAATCTGACTTCCACAAACAAAGCGTTTGCATACATATGCAACACGTCTACAGAAGATCAGAAGATTGCCAAAGTGCTTAGCGGATGGCCATCAGAGAGCACGATTCAAATGCCTACCTTGGAGGGCTTGAGTGCAACCGAGCGAACGGTGGTGGATCGCGCTCGCAATATACTGTTCGCGAATAGCAGTGGCTTGGCCAGTGATTGCTACAATGTGGCTCGCAACGTCTTGGACTTGCTGATGGCTGCTTTGCTTGCGCACTTCCCAAATCTTCGACGACTCAATTCAGCTGGACCAGTCGTCGTCAAAGTCGAGCATGCGTTCCGCGCTGTTGGAGTCGAGCGTGAAGATGTCTTGTTGTTGTCTTTAAAGGTCATGCAGCCGCATGAGAGACGCATATCCACGCACCACAGCCCACGTCACGGCGAGTCACCAAGCAAGAAAGCCAGCATATGTATCAGCAAGACACAATCATCAAAGAGCTGGTTTCAATCAACAAGGCGCTTCACGAGAGACTTGATGCGATTGAGGAGCGGCTAGGTGTTCGTCGTCCAGTGCCACCGGTCGAGCCACGAGACATCAATCAGGAGCCTCAAACGACGAAACGTCGGAAAGCAGCAGTCATTTCGTTGGCAGATACATGGTTCGAATGGTACACAGCAACACCAAGGCCGTGGCTCCAAAACATTAGCCGCCAAGCGAAGTCAGAGATGAAAGCAATTGTCGGATACATGAAGCTCATCATTGACGAGATGCAATTGATTGAACAATCACCAAGCTTCCGACAAGATGTACTTCGCTGCGGCATTCAAGCTCAAACCAAGCTTCTTGAGTTCGTCAGCCAGAGAGCGCCAAACGCTAAGAGCAGAGGAACAGTACTTCGCGAAATGCGCAGGATTCATCGATCTGGAGCGCTCAACCATCTTGTCGTAATGCATCAGCAGCGCCAAGCTTGTGGGAACATTGTAGACCCAACACCGAAGGCTCACATGCCCGACATCAACCATCAAGAGTAGTAGCGACGACTGGAGTCAAACCAGTACAACTAACATATACATGTCAGACCCTCCGAGGGTACGTCGCTGAAAAGCCACCGCAAGCGCTTCAGGAGGCGTAAAGCTGTAGCGGAGGTAGAGTTTTGAGCTCAAACCATGCCACATGTGCCAATACCAATCTAAGTCATACACCAGAACACACTCCCCAGTGGTAGGTCACGTGGCAACAAAGGCGGCCCATGGGAGAGTTCGACAAACCGGGACGATGTCAGCTCAGGTCCGACGCAGGACTGAACCGCAAGACCTATTGGCTCCACCTAAACCCCCCTCCCGGTGTCGTCAGGTGCAGAGAAGCTCGAAGCAGCACAGTCGGTTGGGCGGGCGGGCATGTGCGGCTGAGTGGGTGCCGTCAGGTCTTGAGCTGAGATGGCCACGTGCCCATCCATTCGCTTGAGCCAGTGGTTGCAAACCGCAAAATGAATCCAGTAACCAAAATTTTCTATATATAAATTTTGAGAGGTCTATTCTTGTCGTGGAGGCTCATTTTTCAATTTGCCGTGGAGTGCAAAATTGCTGTCCGGCCACTGAAACACCCTCAAAATCGTTTTTCTCAATTTTCTCGGCCCACAGGCCACTAGAGGCGATTCTATTGCACCCAGAAAGTTTTATTTTCAAGCAAAAAATGCTGTCAATCCCAGGAAATAATGACTGTATTGTTGTATGGCATTATGTAATAAAATTCAAATCTATGTTATATATGAATTTTGTATTGACCAAATGTTTTTCCAGCGGTTTAGGATAGCCAATCATATGTGTCGGATTGGCATGTCAGAATAGGTCAAACTTGTCAGAATATTTATCCTATTGTACGTTGTCAGAATATAAATTTTAAGAGGCATAAGATATCAAAAGGATTTCTTAGTGAAGAATATATTAAATCTTATGAAATATTCATTTTCAAAGGTGAACTTCCGCAAGCATGTTCAGTGACAAGTTGCAATCGCGATCGGACTCCTGGGCAAGTATACCCGTGCGACCCCACGAGTTTGCTATGGACGTAGCATCGATGAGACTCCAAACCCTCGAAGACATCTCCATGGCTTCAAGGATATCGAACTTGAAGCACTTTGAGACGTCCAAACCACTGTCAAACCTCGTCAACGATGTTTCCATCTGACTGCTCTTGTAGGATTGCTTGAAGGCAGCTATGACACCGGCGTCCATTGGCTGTAAGACCGCCGTTGTCTTCGATGGTAGGAACACAACCCTAACGTACTCAAGTTCGACTGTAGACAAACGATGCGACGACACATTGTCGACAAGCAAGATCACGTGTCGTCCTTCGGCTTTGAACTTCCGCTCGACCCGACAGAGCCAGTCTTGGAAGGTTTTCGACGTCATCCATCCTTTTTTTGCATGCCAGTACTGCAGACCAGAGGCTGTGACGCCGCCAACACGCTTGAAACACCTTGGTTCCTTGGATTTTCCGATGAAAACAATATCCAATTTCTCACTTCCATCCGCATTTGCTGCCAAACCGATGGTAAGCCGGCTCTTGTCATTCTTGAAGCCTGACATGGCGCGTGTTGAGATTGATTTTTTGGGGAGCGCACTGTAATACAGAGCGGATTCATCAAAATTGAAGGTATTGTTGAGGCTGTAATGACTCGTCACTTGTCGTAGCCATGCGCGACCAGCTTGGATGGCTTCGCTGCTGACGGAGAAGCTTCGCCTGGCCGCGCTCTGAGACGTAGATGGTGTCGCTTTTGGAACTTGAAGAGCCAGCCGTTTGAGAGACCCATTTGAACTCCTACCTCACGGCAAAACTTGCTTGCTTGAATACGTAGGATGCGTTGATTGACGAAGAATCCTTTAGATTCAGCAAACATAATCCATTCAACAAGCTTTTTTTCAACGGAGAGACATCGGAGAGTCTTCTTCCGTTTTGCATTGGCATTTTCGGCAGAGTCCAAGGGCTCTAGAGTGCCGCGAGCCTTGAGTATTGTTTGGATTCAGCTCTTGGCAGGGCATTTGGACAATTTAAACTCTTCTTTCGCCCATGCTGCAAGGCTTTGAAGGCTGATGTGTGGATTATCATCCTTCTTCCGGACGAGTGAGCGCTTCTGCTCGATTGTGTAGGACATTCGCGATGGGCTTGGCATGGTTTGCTTGTGGCAATGTTCAAAATTTCAAATCCCCTTGTAAAATTTAATATTATGTATGTGTCGCACATAATTATAAAATTTAGGATGATATAGATTCTGAGTGGGTACGTTATAGGGAGGTATGTCTGTAGGACGGTTCGCGATTGCTCAACTGTGAAGTGGCTCAACGGAAGTTGTTCGAGACTTATGAATGAATTCTCTTAAGAGGCTGGTCGGGAATCGTCAATGTCGATGTCTGGGCATCGATTATATCCGGACGTCTTCGTGTTACTTTTTCAAATTTTTCTGTGATTAATTCTTCGTTTTTTCTGAAAAAGTGCCTGAGGCATTGCCAGGCGTTCACGGGCCGATGCTTGATCTCAAGCATCGGCCCTAGTCACCCTCACTGAGTTTCAACACTGAAACTGAATTTTTCTCAGTGGCATTTCTTGCGCAGAAAAGCCAGAGTATGTGTCGTTGCAAAAATCTCCCCACCAGTCACTCTGGTTTTCTCCAAGGAACTCGCAAAATTTAATACTGTATAGTATGTATTCTGAAGGTTGTCTTCACTCACTTGGCATTCCGAACAATGGCCGCTTGGCACGAGAAACTCGCACGTTTATCCAAGGATGTTCTCGATTCCTCGGACGAAGAAGACCACGTAGTTGTATCCGTGATGCACCACGTATTACACGAGCGATTGACCATAGTTCAACCAGCAAAGAAAGCAAAACATGGAGGCTCTCTGCCTGGACGCAGCCCGAACGTAAACAGGGAGGCGTTCCAAGGCCACCAACGAATAATGCGAGACTATTTCGGGTGCAGTGATCGCGCTACATATTCCGACGAAGATTTCGCATGCCGTGAGCTATTCCTTCGTATATGTAAAGCTGTATCCACCAGAGACAATTACTTTGAACAAAAATCAAATGCCGCTGGACTTCTAGGCAAGATATATCTCGATAGTACTTTGACTCAGACTATTCAATAGGATTATCAACTATACAAAAGTGTACTTCAGCTCTTGGAATGCTTGCATACGGCCTAAGCGCCGACGCTACAGATGAATATTGCCGTCTTGGCGAAAGCACTGCGGCTGAAGCGTTAAAACGATTTTGCGCAGCTGTTCTTGGTGAATTTGAACAATGCTATCTCAGACAACCAACGCTGGACGATATTGAGAAGCATCTTCATGAAAACGAGACTCGTGGGCTTCCTGGCATGTTCGGCTCCATTGATTGCACTCATTGGGAGTGGAAGAATTGTCTGGTGGCATGGCAGGGACAATTCCAAGATCGTGGTGGTAATAGGTCAATTATTCTTGAAGCTATAGCTACACAGAATTTGTGGATATGGCACGCATTTCTTGGAGTGCCAGGTTCAAACAACGACATCAATGTGTTTGATCGCTCAACGCTGATGGTGAATTTTATGTTAGGTGAAACCCCCAATGTAATGTTTGAGGTAGAGAATCAACCATGGATGACCAACTACAGCTACTAATATAGCATTTGTTCTAGGTTAATGGTACCTCCTACACAATGATGTACTTTCTTGCTGACGGTATCTATCCTTCATATCCAATTTTTCAAAAGACTATGGTGAATCCTCATTGTGCAAAGCGAAAACTCTATTGTAAAAGGCACGAGGCTGTACAAAAAGACGTAGAGAGGTGCTTTGGTGTTCTGTTTGGTAGATTCCATATCTTGGCAAACCCCGGTCGATTTTGGCAGCACAACACTATGTCAAATGTCTGGAAGGCTTGCATCTGTTTGCGCAACATGATAATCGAGACCCAAGAACAAACGTTGGACGTCGATGACTATGAATTCAACAGTGCAGCAGATCGAATGCGACCAGAGAATCCTCTCAGTCTTCCTCAATATCTCGAATTGTCAAAGGCAATGAGAAGCGAAACATCTCACACCAAACTACGCGATGATATAGTTGAGCACATGTGGAAGCAAGAAGGAAATTCATGACGAATTAAAGTTAATACAAACTATTGATTTGAGTTCTGAGCCTCTTGATTTAATCGGTAACGCGCCCGCTCTTCCAGGTCAGTAATCACTTCGGCTTGTTGCAATTCTATGAATCGCTTGGCCATGGGAGTCAAATTATCCGTTGGTGTTGTGAATAGCTGAAGGTTTGCGATAATGGCTTGCGCACTTGCTTTATTCTCTATGGCTTTTGCAACTTGGGAGGTGGCAAAAGCAATTGCTTCATCCTTCTTGGCTGCAATTTGACTTTCGAGCTTGAGTTTTTTTGCATTTTTACACCTTGGGTACGTGGCACGAAGGAAAGACTATCCGAAGCGGACGAAGTAGATATAGCTGATGGAATATCTACTTCGGCCGCTTCAGATTGTCTTTTCTTTGTGCCATGCCCTTGACTGGAGATGCCTTCGCGGTAAACTTGCCATTTTGGTTTGTCTCGGAGGAATCTCCAGCATTCGATGAACTTGAAATGTTGTTTTTTTCAGTCTTGTCGATCGTGGCGTCGAAATACATTGTGCGAGCACTGTCAAGAAGGTCGTCGGAGTTCGTCCCACTTGCCTGGAGGTCCATTGCATGGGCGTAGAAACCACAAAACTTGCTGACATCATGTTTGATGACGCCAAACTTGGTTTCCAAGGCTCTTGTTGTTCGAGCCGGCCTTCCTTCTGACCTCTTGGCATTGTAGAATACACCGACAGACTCCCAAAACGTAGCAGACTTCTGACCCGTGCCTGTTGACGAGTCCTCTGACACATGGACCCAGGCCTTGCACAAGACCTCGTTCTCGGCCTCGTTCATCCACACGGACATTCTCCAGACGAATGATGTGCAAATAAAAATGTCTTCTACATTGTATTGTCCTTATTGTGTTAATTTTTACTTTGAAAATTGTACACTTGTGTTTTTATTTTAATGTTTGAAAGTTTGTATGATCTGAACACTCAGTGTCTTCTCCAGACACGGAGTATTTTGGTATTTCTCCGTGTCGCCGACACCAAAAGTCCGAGGCCGGGTTTTGGAAACTCAGTTCCAGTGTCGGATTCAGTGTCTGATGGGGACGGATCCAGTGTTTGATTTTGTCATCCACTGCAATTCGTCTCCGTTGGCGAGATATGGTGTGTCAAAGTTGACCGACCAGGCGGATAGATCACATTTTTTTCGCTGTGGGTTCACTGTAGGAATTGAGCCCAAGTTAATCACATATCTAGATTCAGCATCAAAGATAGATGGTGTTAACATAGCAACACTGCTGGTTCTTGGTGTATAGCCCGGTTGCAGGTTGTCAGAAGGCTGGAACCTATCAAACCTAGAGATGACTGTCAAACATAGCGCTCTCGCGATGAGAGCCACCAATAGCCACACCTGACATGCGCTATAACATAACTGACATTATACTGACGTTAGACTTCGCTATTTCTGTTCTGGGCAAGCAAGATGAACACAGAGAGACCTGTGTCATCGGGACATCGGTGCTGTTTGAATAAAAATATTGGACATCCTGTGAAATTTTATATAATTTTTTGAGGTTGTATACAAAAATCCATATATCCTCATATCCGGACATACTCAAATCAAGATAAAACAGTGTAGCATTTTTTGCGGACCAGAGTAGTAACGTTTATGTCAAGTTCACAGTGGGACTTGGATCGCTTGATGGGTCCATTAATCGTGGAAGGTGCTAGGAACAGCATGGAACATGGAGTGCCCTCCCCCAAGTCTCGTTTTTATTGTCACTTGCAACTTTAAACATGGCGGGCTTTGGTATGTAATGGAGGACCTCCAAAACCCTCGGAAAAATAAAATTTGCAAATCGCAAATTGGTCGTTTTTCAAATAAAAATACTCTAGCAAATTTGCGAAGACAAAAAAAGAGTCTTCGCAAATCTGCTTCGCATATGCATTTGCTCGCTAATTTCACTGGTGGTGGAGGCCAAGAGATTATTTGAAGATTTGCGTTCAATCTGGCATGACTTCCAAGACTTCGCGGGGTCGAGGAAAGGGGTGGTGTCCTGCTTCTGTCGAATTTCTGCTGGATCAAGTGGAGAAATACCTGCCGATTGGCCGCAACGGATGGGAAAAGGTCGAGCACGCTTTTAACTTGTCTGACTTCGTGCACCGTG
The DNA here is from genome assembly GCA_019828595.1 of Aphanomyces cochlioides. NCBI lineage: Eukaryota > Oomycota > Saprolegniomycetes > Saprolegniales > Verrucalvaceae > Aphanomyces > Aphanomyces cochlioides. The sequence goes on along the minus strand of JAHQRK010000014.1, from coordinate 889,006 downwards.
ATCTGGATGCACTCAAGAGGAAGTTCGTTGTTCTAAAGAACAATCCTAAGCCAACAGGGGACCCCGAATGTCCGCCCGAAGTTGTCCGAGCGAAACGTCTAAACCGAGAAATTGACAGTAGAGCGTCTGTGCTGTCGTTTGAAGACGACAGAGAGAGTCATCAAAGCGAAGGTATGAGTGCTATTTGGGCTTACTAACAATGTGCAGATGATTACAACGGCGATGATTCTATCGACACGGTCGCCCCGCCCCCCGAGAAGCCAAATAGGACGGGTTTGGACCAGAATGAACTGGTGGGTCTTGGAATTGCTCTGAAACGGAAAGAGCCGCTACGTGATGCTGGTGCCATGTCGTATGTCGCAAAGAAGCGCATGTCGATTGACAAATTCATTGATAAGGTCACTTCAAACGATGACAAGATGTCATCCGACATGATATCCTTGATGCTAATGATGGACCAACGAGCAGCGGAACGAGAGGAGCGCCGTGCCGAGCGTGATATGCAGTTGAAACAAGAGCAGTTGCAATTCCAAATGGCCATGGAGGAGCGTCGCATCGAGCGCGAATGCCGTCGAGAGGAAACTCAAATGATGCTGATGGCAAAATTATTCAAAGAAAAATAATACAATTATATTTTTTTGAACTTGTACAAGTTATATTAAATTTTGTATTGAAATTTAAAATAATATATATAAAACATATATAATTAAACCTCAAAGACATTTTTAATTTGACTTATTCCTGTGCGGCGAACGCGGAGGTTGTACAAGCGAAACATGTTGTTCAAGCGAAGACCCCGCAATTCAGGATCGTATGGGAGCGGCAACAAGAGCTGACGGTACACCTTGGAGACTGCACCCATGCCCCACTCAGCTGCTTGGCGCAATGATGTGATGCAATCACTCATAACTTGCATGGCATATCGGCAATTGTCAGGTTGGCGATCCAAATCGCCTTCCTTTATTGGGGAGACAATTCGACCTGCACAACGACCACTGACCGGGAACGCTGAGTCCGCTGCAAGCTTCATTCCAGTTCCAATCTTAGTAGGATCGGATAGCAGTTCTTGCAGACGTCGACTGACTTCACCGTCATTCCAGGAGCCGGGGCAATTGTGTCTCCCCCAAATAAGTGTCCCATCCAAACCAAAGCAGAGCACGCCAGTAACTAGAACACAATGCAACCAACCTAGATACGAATGATAAATCTAGGATAGTAGTGATAGTACCATTGTATTGAGCATTCTGTAAGTCGCGTTTCGAAGGCGTTTGAACGCGGAAATTCTTGCCATCCACAAAACCAAAAACTCCGTCAACAAGCGGCTCTCGTGCATTCGTCTTAGACGCCCAGAGCATTTGTGTTTCTTTTGATGGCCATCGAACATCGGCGTCCCGCATCTTCATTAACGCACGTGCGAGCGCTATTTCTGCATTTTTGAGAACTCGGCAGAATGTACTGGGTGCTACGCCAAACAACTCTTGTAGGGTCTTGTGCTCGACCGCGGCTGTGTAAAAATGCAAAACCATGGCCAAGATGGCATGTTTGAATTGGATTCGTGGAGGACGGCCAGAGTGGCCGTAACGGGATTTCACTGTATATTCTCTATCAAAAAAGACAAGTAGATCGTCGAAGTCTGCCGGGGGCAAGGAGACAGTGGCAATAAATGAAGTCTCATTTCGTGACGCATACATACTGTACCATGGCGTGTCCTCTTGGTCACGCACAAGAGCCGTTTTGTGGATAGTGTTTCTTGTTCGAATCATACTTCGAAGCCTCAGTGCCAACATGACTCGTCGAACACGGCTTCGCTTCGCCAGACGCATGATGGCGATAGCTGTACAGAGCATGTTGCCAACTGCATGCAAGATAACAACCAGCAAATATTGGACCAATCAAATAGATTTTGATCCCTTATTCAACCAATGAGATTACATTGAATTTGAGAAATTGCTTGCGATTTGGAGGCGATGAAAAAACGCTTTCTCGCAAATGACGAGTTTGGCAATAAAAAATTTTGTCGCAAATTTGAAAAGAAAAAGGAATTGCGAGGGTTTTGGAAGTCACCCAATGGCTTGTCAAAGTCCAGCTCGGTTTCAATTCAATGCACGGTTCCAAGTGCGAAACGACCGCTTCTTCCTGCTCGAGGATGCAAACCTGATGTACCCCACCCCTTGATGCTCCCCTACGTACTTGGGCGCATTTAGACGACGATCTACCGGTAGGCTCCACATGGCGGCGTGACTTATCAAGTCCCCCAGCTCCATCGTGCGACAGGCGCGATTTGAACGAGAAGAGGGTGACGGGGTTGGGAGTCAATCCATTAAAATTGGGTTCCTATAAACATAAGACATTAAAACTGGGGTCCCACTGATTAAGGATACTTCTTAGAGGCTGGTCGGGGAATGTCGGTGTCGATGTCTGTCAGTGTTTTACGATAAATCCAGCCCTCTGATTGGCTAATTTGTCAAATTAACCAATCAAAGAGGAGATCATAAGCTGTCTACTGAGCCAATCAGCGTTGAATATTTCGATTATTTTTGAAAAATATTCTGCAGAGAATGTAACTGTAGCAATTATTTCGGACCAGAGTAGTATCCCTCTCACCCCGCGCGGCGCTATTGGGTTGCGGACAGATACAACAGGTCGACAGGAGAATGCAGCGCTGGCCACTCGGCTTGATCGCAAGAGCCACAGCGTTCAACGTGCGCAGGATGTGGATACAGTTTGAATCGTCTTCCACGATGACACGATGGAGGATGATTTGGAAGCAGTTTCTTGTATACTGAGAGCTAACAGTAAAGTACAGAAACGGACGGTCGACCACATGCCGACCAGGGGGACAAAACACACGGCAGCAACGTTTCAACATGTTGACGTTGCCAAACGTCGACTTGCCGCTCAAGTGTCGCTCCAGGTGGAGTGCTTCTAAACATGAAATGGACCATCGTCAAGGTATTCCACGGCGAAAAGCGTAGGTCATCTCAAGGTCGGAAGATGAGCAGACCATGGCAAAGCATATCCTCCCGAGCGACATGTTGGCCATGAGATGCATATCCTCTTAGATCGACGATGATTACGACAATGCGGATGATTGCAGCGGCGCACCTTCTGGTCGAGCAATTTCCCGAGAACCAAGCCTTCCTCCATCTGGACTGAAGAGAGGACGGAATGGCAATTTGAAACGTCGCTGGACTTGCAAGAGCTTTCTCGGTGATATGCCCTTCTCGCTGCAGGTCCTTGTCGAGTTGAGGCTTCTATCAGCAATGAAAGACTTGTTCCTCTCATCTTCCTTTTATGTCTTGCACCCACGTACGTACACTAGAATTGAAAGCCACCTGATCTGTTTTCGTATGCTTGGGGGCACCCATTCCCCATGTAATGCCGGTATAGAGCTCTCTCCCTCCAGGGGGCTCCGAGGGACGATGCGTCTCAGCGGAACTAAAGCAGCATCCAGTTGACACGGAGTTCGCTTGACGCCAGCACCGAAGCAGGGCATACGAGGGCTGAAGAGCGGATGGATATCACGACCGGAGGACGATTTTCATTTTGAGTTGAGGGGGACATGATGGAAATTACTTTTCTCTCCTATTCTCTCGATGCGCGGCGCGAATGGCATCGTTGAGATATCCCAGCCATGCCGCAGAGACGCTTTGACAAATTGGATGAATTTGTCGAATAAAGGACGTTTCCTTCTCGTGCTCGACGGGGTCGAGCGTGATACCAAACTCGATTGCTTGCTGTTCAAACGGCAGGAATCCCTCGTCCGAGTAATAAGTCGATGAGAGGCTCAAGATAGACACACGACTCAAGGAAGGGCCAACGCGCGTCACAATAACCCTAGATACGCCATGAGATGCCACAATCCATATCGTCGACGTACCAAGTCATGCCCTTGCTGCGGATCATGCGCTTTTCAAATTTATCATCGTCCAAGGTTTGCCCGACAAAGACTGTCCGGCGGTCGCCGTCGTTGAATTCCCGGTACAAAATATTACAGCTCAAGCTTTCATCCGAGGCGTCATGGGAGATCCGTCGACGGACGTAAGTCATCTTGGGCGAAATTTGATTGACAATCTAATGGCAATCATGTCAAGCGAGACGACAATGACGGAAAACCTCCGGGTCGATTGGAAACGTCGTGCCGTTCCAAATGTCTGTCGAGTTGAGGCGATCGACGACGCATTGGCGTACCGGATCGACAACTTTTTCGTAAGCGACAGGAATATCCACTTGGAAACGCCACACGAGCTGCAAGTCGTCCATGTTGGCTGTGTCCGTGTGATACTCGCTCTTCGGTTCTGTGGATACAGCGGGCCAAAACTCAAAGCGCTCGAGAAGCGCTTCTGAGTTGTGGTACAAGAGTTTTGTCATCCAGTCCAAGCCGTGTTGTCGGCAGTTTGGATCGGACGCGTTGAGTGAAACGCGATGGAGATTTAGTTGGGATGCCGTGTACGGTAGCGTGTGCGGACCTCGCTACAAATAAAACGCATCAGTCGTAGCCTTCCACGACACAACAACTCACATTGATGCCTTTCGCGGTCGCAATCCACTTGGTCATGCCCGTGACAACACGCAGGAGTCGTTCCGATTGCCGTCGTAGCTTTTGATTCTCATCGAGCGCTTCCGTTGCGTCTTCCTGCAGCGCCACGACGACTTGTTCCCATGGCAGTGCTTGCACTCGGTCGGACACTTGGACCCACCTCTGTCTCTCTTCTTCAAGTCGTTCGGCAAACTGCCGCAGTTGAATGAGCTCATACTTTTCCCGGTCCCGACGTTCTCGTTGGAGAAATGTCCGTCTTGCCTGCCTCTTGAGTTTCTTCGCGATCGCTCTCTCGCTGTCCTCGAGCAGCATGACCGTTCGCTTCTTGGTGACCTGCACGGTAGTATACTCCGACTTATACTACGTGGGACTCCATACATTAAGTCAGTCTAGTGCTTCTGAGGGACGTTTATATGACGCATCGTACATGGCATCGGATTGTAAAGTTTCCGCAAAGTATCGTCGCCGATGTGAAGTTGAAAGCACGAGGAGAGTCACATCTCATATATCCTCCTGATGCGAATACTTATCTATTATGGTTTACACTATGACTATTCTTACAGTTAGCACACGCACTTGGTGAAGAAGGGTGGTGGGAGGGGATGGACTCTAGACGTTGGATGCCTTGATCCGCCATAATTTCTTGTTTGAAGTCGTCCCCTGCGAGCTCGCAGTTTCGCTCGAATAGCCAGATTGCAAAGTTTGGCGAAGGGACTGGTTGGATGAACACACGAGGCAAACACGGACGAGGCGCTTGACAGCTCGGTTGCGGCCGATGCGGGGGCCGATTTCAATCGCCCATTTCTTGTTGCAAGTATGACACAACACTTCACCGCATTTGTAGCAGTTGGATTTTCGAATGACAGGAGAAAATCCTTGAGTGCAAATCGCACAGTGAGTGCGAGACTCTGTCGGGATCATGGCACGCTCGGGGAGAAGAGCGTTGGCAGCCTCGAGGGCGATCACGCGTTCATGACGAAAGTTGTTGTCCATGCTGGACATGCACTTGGCGACAAGTCGTCGGGAAATTTTGTTGACGATCCACGGTGGGAGAGCGCCCTTGAGATCTTGTGAGTAGAGTCGAAATGCAGTCATGTAGCCTTCCCGGCGTTCGCTCTTTAGGAAAAGGTCGCCATACACATACACCTGGCAGCGGACAACCCCGAGAGATTTATAAAGGTCGGGGACGGCGCCATCGAGGTCAACTGAGGTCATGATGCGACCAAATCCTTGGACGTTGTCGATGGTAAAGTCGTCATTATACTACATGAGTCAGTCGGTCAAATCAAGTTGGGCAATACGTTGCATACCTCCAAGTAAATCATGTCCCGAAGAGCAACCAGCGGGTTGTTTGTCGTGAATGAGCGCCACTTAATCGCGATCGAGTTGTGCGGATGCTCTGGTGTGGCATGGGCGATGGGATACAAGAGTTTCATGTCAAGCACTTCGTCGTTGTTGTACGTGGCGCAATAGTCTCGAGTGCCATCCGGACCAGCACTCATGATATCAGCAGCTTCATCCAAAGTTCCATGGACTTCCATCACGTTCAAGAAGACAGCTTGGTGGCCAGCAGGGAGGCTGAAATCCATGCCTCGGTAGACCATAACGCCATTCGCTTCGTAGTCAAAAGTCCAATTGATCGGCCCCCCGCGGAGACGTGCCTTCTCAACGAATTCCAAGAGGGTCCTTTGTCCTTGTCGAATGTATTGGTATCGGTTCAAGTCGGCTAGTGGGGGCACGCGAAAGAAGCCGTCTGGGAGAGGAAACAAAGCCTTGGGTGCCATGTTGACAGTTTCTCACGGGGTGAAATTCAAACTGACAGCCATTCCACAACTTGATACGTTCTCGTCCTCCACGAAAAATATCAATACCAAATACATACATACTTGGCTCCAGTATAGAATACAATAGTTTGCATACCGCCTTTCCACATGGTCGAGGATGATTGCCGGCCAACATTGGATGCACGGTGCTACCACGCGAAATGTGCATGTAATGACATCTGTGCAATGGGGAGATGTTAAACATCGGATCCCTTTTTCTGTTTGTCAGACCCTTTAACTTGAATAAAGTATGCACATACAAATCATTGAATAACCATAAATCTAAGCTATTTGCAAAACAGAAATTGATACTACGTCATAGTTGAACATTTGAACCTGCGCTGCATTTGAAAGTTGTTCTAAAGTAGTCATATGAATTGCTGTAAGAGCAATTGACATGAAGTAAATTGTGTTGTGGTCGTTATCGCCCGTATTATTCGCAAGTCACAAAACTAGTTGAGTAGAGCACTCAGCAGTCTTTGGCAAGTAGACCCACAACAACGACAGATAGTCGATTGCGCTTAATAATATTTCCCCGTCAAATTAATGAATGATCGTTGACAAGATATCAAGGAATTTCAGATCTACAAATATCTCACAGACTCAGTGTTAATATAGGCGCACCAGTAGCTTCATGATTAGCTTTGTAGTCTAGACCTATACAGCAACGAAATGCTGTGTTTGTTCTCTCGAGTAGAGTTATCAATGCTAATCATGTAAGCTGTCGTATAGATCAAGTCGTATGAGCCTGCAACTATGATTCAACCACCAAGAAAATGCAGGCTCCACCCTGCAAGCCTGGGTTGCATGTCAACATTTAATGAGTCGAATGAATTTTCCTCTCTCGCAACACTTCTACTTCCGGGAGTTAGACAAAAACGAATGACTCTGCTTTATTCTTCATGCTGTTTTTCATAGCGCCGTTCGCCTCCAATCATTCATAACAGAGTTGTCCAGTTTGTCCAGAGTTTCTTTTCAGCTCCAGTATAATGTTAAATATTCTAGCGTGCTTTCTACTCCCAAAGGAATCATCATAATGCTTCAAGTCGTTTGTGGCATCTATCTGTCTCTCTTGTCAATCCAGACGCGAAGCAAACACAAAGAAGATAGTACAACAACTAGCCATAACGTAAAGAACCAGTCTTTGCCCTTTTTTGGACCCCTTAGCATTTTCGACATAACTCTTACACTATTTTGAACTGTGTGCTCCACAATATACCAAATTATAGAGGAAAGAACGGTCTATCGCTTACACATATGTTGAGATTGTTTCACTTAGTATTCGTATAGTTACAAGCGTCTGAAATTCAATTTGTAAAATTTACCCGGTCCAGTCTTTTGCTCCTTTTTGACTTGAAATAAGTATACTTTCTTGTGAATTTCGACAGTTGCACTCAAATTTTTAATGTACTGTACTGGGAATTTGTCGGACGAGGTTTCGGAATTGATACGTTGGTGATGTGATTGGTTAATATTATAAATAAATTTGAATGTTATGATCCCTTGGACATTCTGAGGTTTAAGTTATTCATGGAGTTCATGTGAGCCAAATATCAGGCAGCGACATGCACCACAGCCACTATTTTCAAATAGTGAGTATTTTGACGTGTTTTACATCCCGTCAGAGTAGTAAATTGAAGCGATATTGAATTAGAGAGAGACTTTAAGTGTATGTGTTGAATAGCATGTCCTACAATTCCAGCGCAAAAGGGAGCTTTGAGATGTTGCGCTCGATTACACATGAAATATTATTATTCAGTTGCAAGCTAAAGTACTTGAGTTTGTCTGCAAACGTAATGCATTTTGATCAACAAGGTGAGATTCTAAAATGGTAAAATGACTCCTTGTCTGAGAGGATAACGAACATTTTAAGGGAATGTAGAGGTACTACTAATGCATGTCAATCCTACATACAATGTATTCAGATAAACCCCACTCGTTTGTTTGTGATTCAATAGTTCCGAAGATATTTGGACAGCAATTCAACCTACACAAGTACTGGCACTTGAAAGCTTATTTCAATTCATTTAAATTAGATCAATATTCATGTTGATAACAATCAACTACGAGACGTATAGAGTCATCGTAATAGTTGCATGGGGCTTGTAATTTTCACCTTGAAATTGTGGAGCCTGAAATCCCTTTATGATGGTAACGACTGCCTGTAGAATTTATATTAACTACCAATCAAATAGCACCGATTATCTTTTCGACAATTTCATGTGTAATATCTCTATGACTTGAGATTTGTATACCCATCACAAAAATATTATCGGAAAAGGGTCGACTATTTTTCCGACAATTCCGATATTTCGTCATATTTTATCCGACATTTTCTTGTGAATGAGTATCACACGCCGCGCGGTGGACAGAGAAACGCCCTTGTGTTTTGCAACTGTCTGCCAGTCTTAGTTGCCTTGAGTAAACGCATCCAACGTATCCAACACGCGACGTTTCTCATCCGTCGTGGGGCCTTTGCATTCGCGTTGATTTGGCATCGGAGAGCGTCGCAATGGTAAATTGAACAATGAATTTACCCTCGAGAGGATCATTGATGCCAAACCAACGCGAACGCAAAGACTCCGTGTCAAACGTTGGTGTCAATCTGTTCGGTCAAGTGGACTCTATCCAATGGACTACACGGCTTCAGGTCGTCTAATCCAATCAATAGATTCCACTTGACCGAATGACCTTGGCGCCAACGTTTGGCGCGGAGCCTTTGTGAATGAAACCGTTTCCACATTGAATGCAAAATTCGACATTGAAAGAACTATGAAACTTAGGGCGGGTGTGGATGCCACCAAAAATGGCATAAAAATGCCAAAAATGCCATAATTCGAAATATGCCATAATTTTCAATTTTGACTGTCTGGATGCCACCTTCTCAAAGAATTTATTGTCACAATTTTCTGGAGTTTTGGCCAAATTATGCCATAAAATTTTTTACCCAAATTGGTCTATTTTTTATGACATATTTTCGTCATGAACGCACTGATCGAGTCAAGCTTGACATTCAGCTTGTCATCTCAACAAAAATACACGCACACACTATATATTATCACTGTTGCATGTTCTAACACTCTGAGAAGCGACAGTGATCGTGCCTTGCTCATCTCTGGCTCATCTCAAAGTTTCCAGTCGGAAGAGACTGACACAGCAGTATGACAACAATCGTCTGTACTGGTTATGTTGAAGTTTCTTGTGGGCCTCAAGTTGTGGCATCCAGACAAATAACAAATTCTCCAACTATTCCATTTTAAATTGTGAATTTGGAACTTTGGAAAAATTTTGCAAAATGTCATTTCAGTTTTATGGAATAAAAAATTGATGGGCATCCAGACCCGCCCTTAATATTTTATATCTGGTTCACATTGATTGAAAAAACTGTTCAACTTGATCGGGCAAAGGTGAAGTCCACGATTGCACACATACTGCATTGACAAGAGGAGTTGAGAATTTGCATTGCAGTTCTTCTCCTGCCTCGTCGTCGTCGTTGAGCATCAAGGACGATGGACTACTCCAAGCAATGTGAACATAAGGCTTGTCGACGGGTGCGCGTCCTGAGATCTTTGATAAAGAACGAAATTCCGGAGTCACTCAGGAGTATCACAGCTCATATGTATCTACTAGTACTTGATACTTTTCTATTGTGGTTGATGCTCTCTTTGACTATTCTTACAGTTACGTAGTACATGGGCTAGACGTTGGGGGCTTTGATCCGCCATGATTTCTTGCTTGAGGTTCCCTGCGAGCTCGGGGTTTCGCTTGAATATGCAGATTGCAAGGTTTGGCGGAGGGACTGATTCGATGAACACACGAGGCAAACACGGACGAGGCGCCTGATAGCTCGGTTGCGTCCGATGCGGGGGCCGACTTCAATCGACCATTTCTTGTTGCAAGCATGACACAACACTTCACCGCACTTGTAGCAGTTGGATTTTCGAATGACAGGAGAAAATCCTTGAGTGCAAATCGCACAGTGAGTGCGAGACTCTGTCGGGATCATGGCACGCTCGGGGAGAAGAGCGTTGGCAGCCTCGAGGGCGATCACGCGTTCATGGCGTAAGTTGTTGTCCATGCTGGACATGCACTTGGCGACAAGTCGTCGGGAAATTTTGTTGACGATCCACGGTGGGAGTGCGCCCTTGATATCTTGCGAGTAAATTCGAAAGGCAGTCATATAGCCTTCTCTGCGTTCACTCTTTAGGAAAAGGTCGCCGCAAACAAACATGTGGCCGCGGACAACCCCGAGAGATTTATAAAGGTCGGGGACGGCGCCACCGAGGTCAACTGAGGTCATGATGCGACCAAATCCTTGGACGTTGTCGATGGTAAAGTCGTCATTATACTACATGAGTCAGTCGGTCAAATCAAGTTGGGCAATACGTTGCATACCTCCAAGTAAATCATGTCCCGAAGAGCAACCAGCGGGTTGTTTGTCGTGAATGAGCGCCACTTAATCGCGATCGAGTTGTGCGGATGCTCTGGTGTGGCATGGGCGATGGGATACAAGAGTTTCATGTCAAGCACTTCGTCGTTGTTGTACGTGGCGCAATAGTCTCGAGTGCCATCCGGACCAGCACTCATGATATCAGCAGCTTCATCCAAAGTTCCATGGACTTCCATCACGTTCAAGAAGACAGCTTGGTGGCCAGCAGGGAGGCTGAAATCCATGCCTCGGTAGACCATAACGCCATTCGCTTCGTAGTCAAAAGTCCAATTGATCGGCCCCCCGCGGAGACGTGCCTTCTCAACGAATTCCAAGAGGGTCCTTTGTCCTTGTCGAATGTATTGGTATCGGTTCACGTCAGCAAGCGGGGGCACGCGGAAGAAGCCGTCAGGGAGAGGAAACACAGCCTTGGGAACCATAACGACGATTGCTCACTCGGTGAAATTCAAAAGTGTATCCATGCGACAACTTGATACTTGATCAACCTCCCCATACAAAAAAATCTCCACCAATTACTCGGCTCCAGTATGAAATTAAATATGACGACATCAATGTCCGCCATTCCACATGGACAAGCATGAGAGATGGCCAACATTGCATTGTGCGGTGTGTTATGTCGAAGCAACATAAAACAAAACATCTTAAGAATATTGTGCATGTATGAGAGAGTGCGGCATAAATAGCTTGAATACTGCAGTTCAAAATCGTGGTGTGCTATTTTAGGGGTAAAAAACCACGCCCAATGTGGATGTAATGACACCTGTGCAATGCCATGATATGCAAAAGAAGTGTGTCGAAGTCCTGATCATGATAAACTTGCGTAAACAAGCATTTGTCAAGTCAATGCTTTCGCACATAGTATTAATACATATTGCCTTGACAAGGTGGGTTGAGAATTCACAAAGCTTCTCTCGTCTTGGTCTTCTTTGCACAGAATCAAGGACGAAGGATAACTCCAAGCAAATTGAACATAAGGCTTGTCGAAGGGTGAGTCCTGAGATCTTTAATTCCGAAGACACTCTACTTCTGACCACGGGCTTCTGACCACGGGCGAAATCATGTTCAAACAGGGTTGAAGGATTTCTACAGCGCGTCCCCCACTAACACCAGAAAAGCCATAATATTAACCAATAGGATTACAGGGAACGATGTTGAATAACGTTTTTGGCCTTTTCGGATCCCTTTAGCCAATTAGATTACAGGAATTTGAATTCTTAACGAAAAATAATATCCAATTTTTTTAGGTTCTCTCAATTCAAAAATTTTGAATTGAGAGAACATCAAAAAATTGATAACATCAAATGAACACTACGAAGACACGACGAGCAAGACCGACGTTAGCAGAGAAGTTGCGTGCAATTGAGGTTGTTGAAACAACGTCCATCTGCAAAGCAGCGAATATTACTGGATGAAGTGTAACATCATTGCGCGAATGGATTCGAGACAAGGACAAGCTTATGACCTTCAATGGATCCGAATCTCGCATGAAGAACACTGGTCACTGTGGCGCGAAAACAATCCTACCGGACAGCTATGCCCTTGCTTTTTACGTGCGTGACTTGAGGCGTGAAGAGAAGGCTGTTACTACTGGACACCTCATCAACTACCTTCGTCTGAATCGTAACACGTGGCTTCAAGACTATGTGACAACAAGATCGTCTGGTTACAATGCCTTACTTCGCATGCTTCAGTACTTTGCGGCACGGCATGATTTCACTCGACATGACATATGTCGACAAAAGCGAACACAAGTCGATCTCGAAGAAACCCGACTCGAATTTGCAGAAGCATTTTTTCGAACCCATCCCGATTTGCCAAGTGATTGCCTCTACAATACTGACGAGACGGGCATATATTATAACATGGCTCCAAGCACGATATGGGCTGTTCGTGCTGAAGGCAGCTACGTAGCCAATGGCGACAAGCATTCGTATCGCATGACTGCTTTGCTAACGGTGCGTGCAGATGGACTCAAGTTGCCAATTGTTTTCATCATACTTGGTGTTGATGGTGGTCGTATCGAGAAGAATGAGTTCGATACGTATCCATCTGATCATTACTATTACATGCAAGAGAAGGCTTGGATGAATGGTGTTGTGTGGAAAAAGTACCTGCGAGATGTTCTGGCCAGCTTCATTGACAATCCATCAGTCTTACTTGTGGACAACTTCGATTCCCACGTGAGCGAAGAAAGCGTGCGCATCATGGGCGAAGAATTGGGCAGTGAATTGTACGCCATACCACCAAACAGTACGTCGCATTGCCAACCGCTGGATGTTTCAATCATGGGGCCATTCAAACAACATTTGCGAGACTTATGGATTATGTCACAAACTGTAGCGACATCTGCCAGGGAAAAACGACTTATACAGGCATGAAGTATGATATCAGAGGATGAAGTGCGTATAAATCCTCGAGATTAGCTAACCCCAAACTACGCACCTTATACTTAGATTCAACGTTACAGTATTACAAGATGAAGAAGTACGTGGTTGTCAACCAACGATGACCTCGATCTACTCATCGATCGCACAGATTGTGCAATCTGAACTTGGGTATATGATTTATCTCCTGACGAAAAAAAATATTCTTCAGTCAACAGTAGCCAATCAAAATGCTCTGCGTTGACTTATTTTTTACTTCGAACTGGGCCTGAATCAAATTCAAAATGCATAGTATGGCTTCAAATGTTTCATGTGTGTGATCAAATCTTTGTTATTTCCAAAGCAAAACGCTCCACCCAGGGGCGTAGCCCTGGCCTCACCCTAGTCTATTACTTAAGGCTCTAACGCAACACGTAAGTACGAGACTAAGTACGAGAGTAATTTTCATATACAAACGTCAAGTCAACAAATGAGCAATTTTTATATACTTTATCCAAGTACAAAATGAGCAATTTGCGACAAGTTCGTTCATTGTTGTCAGCACTTCCAACCAACATCAACTCATTTGACCACTCAAGGTTGTATTGCCCCATATCCATGGCAAATATCCATTTGTCAATTATTTGGTGTGTTGCTCAATACTCGGTGTCATATTTTGTCACAACTGCCACGTCCAGCATCATCGTGCACCCATGATGCTGGACGTGGCAGTTGTCGATAATATTAATAATCATTCCACATACAAAATGAAAATATTGTCCTACTATTTAAAATAATACCTGCCAAAGACGATTGAATGGCAGTTGAGTTTTTCTGGGACGATGCAAGGTGAGATGCATGTCTTAGGATAGCTTCACTGGGGCAGAAAAGGCCGCTGAATAAGCGGTCAACACACTGTGCAGTAGGGTGACGAGCCCTTTCTGCCACTTTAAGCCATACTCTGGCCAGAGGCTTGGACTCCGAAAGGCGAATTCCGACGCGATATGCGAATGTAACGAAGTAGGGCCTTTTTGGCTCGAAATACCGGACATTTTCATAGAGCAGCCAGGGACAGCTAAAACGTGTGTTTTTACTGTATTTTCATATTGACTTTGGACGAGTAACTCCTCTCCCCATAGTTCAACTTTTCACAGTAAGGGGACAATGTGTAACGTTGGTTAGCACTATTGCAACTGATGGTGCTACTTTTTTTTGACGGAGTACCACTGTTGATAGTGGGCCTACGGCGAGTAGATTGAAACACTTCAGGGGTATTTCATGATACTTAGCAGGTGTATTACCCAGTATCAAAGTTTCAACTCATTGGATGTACGAGTTCAATAAGCGATATTAAACAATGTGATGTTTAATAAATACCGCGAACTCTGTACGATTTATGAAAGAAATGAGTAGTATTTTCTGGCAAACCACATTATGTTAAGCTTAAGTGGCGGGACACATATCCACAGTATTTTTACGATCCAATCACATTATCATTTTTGTGTTGATGTTTTTGTATGAACATTTGTCTGACGCAGTTTTCTGCGTAGAAAATAACAACTACTCGGCCTCTAAGAAAGGCAAAGGCAATCATGACAATGGCAATCAAGGACATGCGATCGATAACTCCGAACCTGGGAAGCAAGCAGAGCGGAATGAAGTGCATACTACCGAACAAGAGTCTGCATCAACTGGAGCTAATGGCTGGGCTGTGGATGACGATGCCTTGAATCAGGGCAATATTAACGACGAGGCGGCTATGAGAAGGGCCAACAAGGCGGAGTACAACAAACGTGCTCGCGAAAAGAAACGGCAAGCTCTCCTAAAGGCGGAGTACAACAATCGTGCTCGCGAAAAGAAACGGCAAGCTCTCCTAAAGGCGGAGTACAACGATCGTGCTCGCGAAAAGAAACGGCATGCTATCGTGGAAGACTTCGACAAAGAGGTGGCTATGAAAAGATCCAAAAAGGCGGAATACAACAAACGTGCTCGCGAAAAAAAGCACAACACTGAGGTTGCGACTCAAGGGCGGGTGCCATCATTTTGCACCATACGGACATGGATAAGAGCGACGAAGAGGAAACCAAGGAGGGAGAAGACGGAATCCATTATCGCGCTCAAAGTGACCATCATCTCAAGATTCTGGCAGCTCAGGAGCAAGAAGATCGCGAGCGCACAGTTGACAATCGAAGGATCTATGCTGCGCTACAACCTAACCGTATGAATGAAGGAGGTGAAGAAGAAACCAAGGAAGAAGATATTTCCGATGGAAATGTGGATTGCAACACTGACAATCAATTACTTGCCTTGGCAAATGCTGATCCTCCGCTAAACGTGGATGTGGATTTGATTGATGTACCTCCTCGCGAGCAAGGATTAAGTCTCCGGAATAAACCCAAGGGTCGCCCGAAGAAGAAGAGTGGTCACAACAGTGCACGCGTCAGTTTCGATGACTTCGATGAATCATTGGTGCCTCTTCATACAATTGAGCAGCGTTCGATTTGCCGCCATTGCGAAGCGAAGATTTGGCCAGGCGAAGAAAAGGACTGCTGCGGTGGAGGCACTCGAGTGCTGCCTGTTGCTACCTGGCCTGACACACCCGAGTTTCGCGAATACATTGCTTTGTTCAAAACCAGAGGGTTTGTCAATAACACTCGCCGGTACAACGCCCTCTTTGCCTTTACATCTATTGGTACCAAAGAAATTATTCACGGCAACGGTGGGCCGAGATCTTATACAATCCAAGGCGCTTTGCATCATTTGATTGGACCAATGTTGCCTGCGGACAAAGAACAAGCCAGTTACGCCCAGATCTACATTACGGATCCTGAAACGCAAGCATACGACGAAGAATGCTGGGGGGAAATCTTAATGTGTCAACTGTGACGAAAATCCAGCGTCTACTACTACAGCACAACGCGTTCACCCAGCTGTACAAGCATGCGAAGGATATTCCAAAGGATGACGACATGAGAATTGTGCTCACTGCTCAGCCTCGAAGCAACAGCCGAACGCATAACCTTCCTACGTGTTCTGAAATCGCTGTTCCTTTTTCAGAAACGTCCAAGTCAGGGCGTCATATCTTACTGCATGGTATTGATGGCCCCGTACTCAGCGAAGTTCAGCGAAACTATCACGTTGGTAAACATGTGCGTTTGGATCGACAACCTGGGGAACAACGCTTATTTCGCATTAAGGAATTTCATTCAGCATATGACCCGCTTCAATACCCTTTGCTCTTTCCCACTGGGACTTTGGGGTGGTCGTTTGACAACAAGAGCGGTCGCAATCATGAAAACGTGAGTTTGAACGATTATGCTCGGTACCATTTGTACGAGCGCGGTGCATTCTCTCCACTACATGCCAGCGGACCTATATTTCAAGTGTTTGCAGTCGACAATTTTGCAAAGGTGGAAAACCAAAGGCTTCGATATATTCGTGACCAAACCAACAACCTCCGCAGCGACACGTACCGCGCACTTCATGACGCTGTTTCGCATGATGTGGACCTCAAAAGCATTGGAAAAAGGACTGTTTTGCCGTCATCTTACACGGGTGGACCTCGGTACATGAGACAACGTTACCTTGACGCCATGGCAATTGTTCGCAAGTTCGGTCGACCAGACCTTTTTATCACTGTGACATGCAATCCAAAGTGGGTTGAAATCGACAGGGAGCTGGAATTGGCGAAAGACGACTATGGATTTAAACGATCTCCAGCTGATCGACCTGACTTAGTGACGCGCATGTTCCGTCTCAAGCTCTTAGCCATTGAAGCCATGCTGTACAAGGGGGCAGTTTTGGGTCGACAAGCTGCGTGTGTTCGTGTTGTCGAATTCCAAAAGCGTGGTCTGCCTCATGGCCATATTTGGTCATATTCACTGGGGACGACAAAATCAAGACAGCTGCCGATATTGACAGTATTATCAGTGCAGAAATCCCCGACAAGGAAAAGAATCCAAGATTGCACGAAATTGTTACAACCTGCATGATTCACAAATGCAGCGATCGATGCCTGGAAAACGGGAAGTGCAAGAAAAACTTTCCAAAAGCATACTACAACGAAACATCAGAAGGCAGTGATGGGTATCCACTCTACCGTCGTCGCCGCTCTTCGGCAGAGCGGCCTTCTGAGTATACCAACCAATATGTTATTCCGTACTGCCCAACGTTGAGTGCCATGTTCGACTGCCACATCAATGTCGAGGCGTGTACAAGTATATCTGCAGTCAAGTACCTGTACAAGTACATCTACAAGGGCCCAGACCGCTCAAATTATCAAGTTGAGTCCGGTGAACTTGACGAAATCAAGCAATACCAAGATGCCCGCTATGTATCGTGCTGTGAGGCCCTCACACGCATTTTCTCTTTCGACATGTTCAAACGATCTCACGCTGTCGAGAACCTCGAAATACACTTGGAAGGTGAACAAGTTGTATGCATTCCTACCGACCGCCCGATGAGCCCTCAGGAATTGGCAAGGAGGAACCGGACGAAACTCACCGCGTTTTTTTAACTGTGCCGTGAAAACAGTAATTCACAAGCACTTGCGCGTGAATGTCTATACCATGATATCCCCGAGCATTTCGTATGGAACAAAAAGCTCCGCAAGTGGACATCACGTAAAAGGGGTGGTGATCGTATGATCGGGAGGATGCTGACGGTGTCACCCCGCTCGGGAGACTGTTTTTTTATGCGAATGCTCTTATGCTACCGACGAGGTCCGACATCGCACGAAGATTTGCGAACCGTCAATGGCGTGGTTCATCAGACGTTCAAGTCAGCCGCACTTGCCCTTGGCTTTCTTGAAAATGACGAGGAATGGCTAACCTGCATGCGAGAAGCAACTGAAACAGCAACTCCCTAT
The DNA here is from genome assembly GCA_019828595.1 of Aphanomyces cochlioides. NCBI lineage: Eukaryota > Oomycota > Saprolegniomycetes > Saprolegniales > Verrucalvaceae > Aphanomyces > Aphanomyces cochlioides. Next base: position 870,963 of record JAHQRK010000014.1, on the reverse strand, counting down.
GAGCTCCGAACACTTTTTGTCAGTATTCTGATTCACTGTGAACCTGCGGACGCACGAGGGCTATGGAACAAATTCGAAGATGAAATGAGGCAAGATTTTCACCGCATGTACCCCGACGATTCTCAAAAATCTACAGCTTTCGCAATTCAGGCTTTATCAAGATGCCTCGAGTCGAATGCATCAAGCTTGGATCGTTTTCCGGAGCTTCCACAGCTTGCACATTTCGAACAATATTTTGCTCTTGAGGAAACAAACAGGGGCCGTCAATCCAACCGATTAGTGGCTATGGAATCTTCGCACAACCAAGAACAAATCCAAGGCATTTTGGAAGGCAAGTCTACGATGACCGAAGAGCACGAGTTCTTCTACAACGACGTTATGAGCGAGATTACGAAGGAAAGTACTGTTCGAAGAGGCAAAGTATATTTTCTCGAAGGTGAGGGTGGCTCAGGGAAGACGTTCATCTCAAACATTTTACTGGCTCAAGTGCGCTCAATGAACAAAATTGCCTTGGCTGTTGCTTCGTCCGGACTTGCTGCTCTGAATTTGATCGGAGGTACAACTGCGCATTCGAGATTCTGTCTTCCAAGATCATTGCACGAGCTTAGCCGATGTGATGTTCGGAAGCAGTCACATCTTGCGGAACTTTTACGTCTCACAGAACTTATTATTTGGGACGAGTGTTCGATGATGCACAAGTATGCTGTGGAGGCCGTTGATCACATGCTACAAGATTTGATGGACAACGCGCTTCCTTTTGGTGGAAAGGTCGTCATATTCTCGGGCGACTTCAAGCAAATGCTTCCAGTCATTTTGAAGGGCACATCTGGGCTAATCCTCGAAGCATGCTTGAAGAACAGCTACCTTTGGAGAAATATCGCACAGTTTCATCTGACGGTGAACATGAGGTTGACCAACAACAACTCAGAGAGTGTTCGAGAGTTTGCTCCATTGCTCAAGTCTATTGGTCATGGAACATACCCCACATGTACCGAACTCGGTGCCGATTACATTCGACTACCTGATGATTTGGCGATTCCATACAAGTCGCCTGATGATTTGGGGTCATTTTTTTTCACAGCGTCTATCAAGACATGAACAACCTGCGCATCAATGCACTTAGATCGTACTTTGGATGTCGAGCTATCTTTGCACCCAAACATAGTGTTGTTGCTGACATCAACACAACACTTCTTGAGCGACTCACTTCCGACTGTGAAATGACATATTTGTCCGCCGTTTCTGTTGCTGACAAACCCAACTCGGACACAAATGCATGCGAGTTCCCCATCGAGTTTCTGAATTCTATAGACATCAACAACTTCCCCAGCCACAAGTTGCATTTGAAAGTTCGTTGCCCCATTATTCTGCTTCGTAATTTGTGTACTTCGGAAGGCATGTACAACAGAACACGTTTAATTGTTCTTGAGCTGAAAACACGATGTATCAAGGCTCAAATTATGAACGGCTCCCACACGAACAAGATCGTTTACATTCCCCGAACTACTACAATTCACGATGGTGAGCAAAACAATTACCCATTTGAGCTACGCAGAAGACAATTTCCTGTTCAAGTTGCCTTTGCAATGACGATTCACAAGGCTCAAGGTCAAACGATTTCTCACGTGGGCGTCTACCTTCCAGAACCCGTCTTCTCGCATGGACAGCTTTACGTCGCCATGTCAAGAGCCCAAGCAAAAGGCAACATTCAGTTTTTGGTCGCTAATGGACAGTACGATGGACTGCCTGGAATCTACACGAAAAACATTGTGTATCAAGAAGCATTACAATAGGCAGGACTCCATAAAACTTCATCCATAACTAACAAACGTTATCATGTTCTTACAAATATTTACACTGTGTTGTTGTGGAATTGCCGTGACTTCCTGGATCAAGTCCAATTGCATCGTACCGATGAATTGGACGATAAATCCTCGAGATTAGCTAACCCCAAAATACGCACCTTATACTTAGATTCAACGTTACAGTATTACAAGATGAAGAAGTACGTGGTTGTCAACCAACGATGACCTCGATCTACTCATCGATCGCACAGATTGTGCAATCTGAACTTGGGTATATGATTTATCTCCTGACGAAAAAAAATATTCGTCAGTCAACAGTAGCCAATCAGAATCCTCAGCGTTAACTTATATTTTTTACTTCGAACTGGGCCTGAATCAAATTCAAAATTCATAGTATGGCTTCAAACGTTTCATGTGTGTGATCAAATCTTTGTTATTTCCAAAGCAAAACACTCCACCCAGGGGCGTAGCCCTGGCCTCACCCTAGTTAGTATTATCGACAACTGCCACGTCCAGCATCATGGGTGCACGATGATGCTGGACGTGGCAGTTGTGACAAAATATGACACCGAGTATTGAGCAACACACCAAATAATTGACAAATGGATATTTGCCATGGATATGGGGCAATACAACCTTGAGTGGTCAAATGAGTTGATGTTGGTTGGAAGTGCTGACAACAATGAACGAACTTGTCGCAAATTGCTCATTTTGTACTTGGATAAAGTATGTAAAAATTGCTAATTTTGTACTTGGATAAAGTAAATAAAAATTGCTCATTTTTGTACTTGGAATAAGTATATAAAAATTGCTCATTTGTGAGCTCGTTTCTCCGAAAGAGTGGATGGGACTGCGACAGTGGTACTTTTTGCAAAAAGTGGTTTTTCTCAAAAGTCAAAAGATGGCTTAACCGTCCTTTTGTTTGGCGTGGTCTCATTTATACTTTCGAAGCTCGTGATCAGCACACCACGATCTTGACATGATAAAGCACGATAAAATTCACAGATCGAAAGTTCTTTCATTCAGATAAGCTTGACATGTTGCTAATTCTCATTGGCCTCTCTCATGAAGCTGAAATTTTACATTCGCCCACTCGAACTTGTGTCGTTGGAAAGACAAAGTCTCGACCCTACGTGAATCGACCACGTGGAAGTCTCTTCCATCTGAGCAAGCGACCCAAGTGGGATCGGCCATCACGCTTGTTTTGGATGCCTCTTGCCTGCTCGTGAAATGCGCCTAAAATGCACTTGTAACAAATGATTGCACGACGTACTCGATTGAACTGCCTCCATTCCAACCGCACCCATATAACTTATTCTAGCCTCGGACGAAGAAAGTTTCTTCCAAGGTTTTCATTCGGAGGTCCGATGCAGCACCTTGTTACGAGGGAGCACGAACTATGACATCCATCGATCAAGAAAGAATACATAAACGTAAAGCCATGCAAGATTAACGTGCAAAGGGGGATTAACCCGCTCTGAATACGTCACGCAAGTCAGAAATGGCTTCAATTTCTCCGATCCATATGATTGTAAATTGTAATTATAAATTCTATTTTCAATATAAATTTCAGATCAAGGTGATTATTTTTTTGTTTCATCTCATGGGACGAATGACAAGTGCACGACAACACGCAGTTGAGATTTCACATTATGGGCCTCAAGAAGGTATTGCCGCTCCCTGATGGGTTCTTCCGTGCGCCGCCGCTGTCAGACTTGGAGCGATATCAGCATATTCGATATGGACAAAAGGCTCTCTTGGAATTCGTTGAGAAGACTCGCCTACGAGGTGGTCCCATCTCGTGGGTATTCGACCACGAGATCAAAGGCGTGATGGTTTACCGTGGGAAAGACTTTTCCTTGCCAGCAGGACACGAAGCCGTGTACTTGAACGTTACTGAAGTCCAAGGCACACTAGATGAAGCCGCTTACATGATGAGCGCAGGCGAAGACGGCTCGCGCGACTACTGCGCAACCTACTATAAGGACACAGTGGTGGATTTGAAGACCCTTTATTCCATCGCGACCCCGACGGCAGAACACCCGCACAACTCCATTGCAATCAAGTGGCGCGCGTTGACGACGAACACGCCTCTATTCAAATATCGCGACATGGTCTTCATGGAGGTAAAAAGAAGACATTGCCGAAACGCTCATGTTCATTTGTAGTACTGTGACGATTTCACCATTGACGGCCTGCAAGGGTTTGGCCGATGCATGACATCGATCGACTTGGGCCATGTCGTTCCAGATCTGGAGAAATCACTGGGTATCATTCGGTGCCACATGTGGAATGGCGGTGATATCTTTGTCAAGAGCGAACGAAAGGAAGGATATTTGACCGCCTTCCGAATTTACCAACAGGATATCAAAGGAGTCTTTCCACCGTGGATTGTCACTCATTTTTCCAAAGGGTTAGTGTCAAAGTGTATGACAACCCTCGAGGACAGCTTTCGCCATGAGCGCGTTTTGGCCCTCGAGGCTACCAATGGCTTCCTTCCAGAATATGCCATGGTCCCCAAAGGTCGCCGGTCAAATTGCGCTCTGTGTATGCACAAATTCAGTGCTGTGAATCGAAAGACCAATTGCTACAAATGTGGAGAAGTCCTTTGCAAGAAGTGCAACATGCAATGGGCCATTGAAACTGGTCGTCGTGTGGGGCGACAGCGGCCTGTGAAGCGTATGGTACGCGTTTGTACAAGTTGTTCCTCCAATGTGTCTGTCCGACGAATGTTGCACTCGACGTACTCATCCGAAACCGCTGGAACTGATGATGAAAGCGTGAAAGGATCAAGATACGATGAATACGACATTGAGTCAGCCATGAATCGTCGAGCTGGACCAAAGGGGGTAAAAGCCCATGAATACAGCCGTTTGGTGATCGGGGGTCAACCACGCCCAGGTCATCGAGGGACCTCCACGTCGTCAGGATCGTCCCGTGATTCAAAGGAAAAAATGTGCTTTACCCCAGCCAGCAGTTCATCATCGCCGTCGGTGATCATGATGGATATAAACAATCCTGAAGACAGTGCATCCCCCCGCCGATTGCTGCAGCTTTACAATCATTTGAAGACACTGAATTTGGAGGACCGATTTACAGAGCGACCTGCAGCATGTCAAGCGGAACGACCTGTACAAGATGAACGTTCAGCTAATTCAGCAGAATGTCCAACTTATCAAGCCGAACGACCAGCATATCAAGCCGAAAGACCTATATATCAAGCGGATCGTCGAGCATATGAAGCAGATCGTTCAATCTATCAAATGAAAAATCCAACATATCAAGCGGAACATCCAGCATATCAAGTGGAACGTCCAACACATCAAGTTGACCGACGACACTACTATCAATAAGAATACTTTTAATTATGATGCTATTAATATGGAGCTTGGTTTGATTTCTGTGTGAAGAGTGTGCTTAACCACTCCGAAGTCCTTTGAGAGTACCGAGGGATTGATACCAACAAGAACAAGTTAACCTTGAACGTTAGGCGCACCGCTCTGAGTACCTTGTTGGTCAAGGAAACTGTGCGTCGGGATGTGAACCCAAAGGCAGCCAATGCGACTGGTGAAACATTATTGTCATTTAAACTACGTCGGTGGGGATGAGCTCATGGATGCACGTGGGAATAAAACAAGAAGGACATTTGGTATCACTTTGACATTGAGGTTATGACGGAGTTTAGTTGGACGAGTCAGGGATAGAACACTATGATAACCACCCTCTCTGCGATCTATCTGTGCGCCATGAATATTGCGAGGGACAAAAGGTAAAACACTTCAATCACCGCTTTCAGTTAAGTCCTAGGTTGAAAAAATCCATTTATGTCTCTCAGGTTTGTCCACTTCCCAAGAGAGAATTGAGCTGACCAAGCTATCCAAGCGGACAAACTCAATCAGGACATGATGAAAGACAACTCAATGCAGTGAAATTGAAAGCTTGGCTTTTGTCCATTGACTCCAAACTTTCCAAAGTGAAGTTGTTTGATTGGTTGGAGTAATCTATTTTTAGCAACAAGGGGATGCCAGTGAAGTGAGTGCGGCAACGGCCGCCCAAAGACATCGCAGGCGACAATCTCGGCGTAACGTAAACGACGAATTTACGAGGAACATTTTGACTCGCCCCACTTGAAGAGCACAATCTCGGCGAGCATGAGGTCTTTCGAACTCGGGATTTAATTTTTCGACTTTTTTCATCCTGGTGAATATGAATCAATCAAAGTTATCAGTTTTTACAGAAAACTCTTCTTGTAGAGTCCTATCTATTGAAACAGCCATCACCGCGAATATTGCCATATTGGCAACCAGTTTTTGAGGAACATTTTGTATTGATTAAAGTATGTAGATTTTCTTTCTCTCTAGGGTTAGGTTATTAGTTTCTGAAATATTACATTATATTTAAACAGTTATATAATTAAAGAGTATCCTAATATTCAGTTGGCAGAATCCATCACTTTCGGATATTCCCATCAAAGCAAAACTGTGAAGGCGGACATCTGTGCGAGCGTCAAGCCAAAATGGGCAACAAGAGGTACTTCTATCATACACTACAGGTCCTTATCATGTTACTAGCTACCACATCGACCTTCAAGCCGACCTGCTCTTGCGTCCTTCTCCCGTGCCACGTTCTTGTTTGTCTTCTTGCCTCGCTGCGCTCTTGCCTGTCCCTGTTTTGGTTGTCTGCTTCGCCTCGTTCTTTTTTGTCTCTGGTGTGGTCATTCCTTCGCTGCTTTTCGGTCAGTCTCCTGCCTTTTCCTTGTCACTGGTTTGGCTGCTTTCTCGTCTTTGGTGTGGCTCCGGTGTGGCTGCTTGTCTCTGGTCTGGCTTTTCGTGTCGTTGGTTTCCTGCTTGTCGCCGTGAATCGGTGCGCTATCGCGCCTTGCGCCGCCTCGACGCCGCTTGGTTAAAGTAAGTACGCTATGTATTATGGATCCTTATCTTGTCAAATAGTCACCTCAGCAATAATGGACTTGTCTTTCTTTCGCCTTTTCGTTGCTCGCTGTGTTTGGTTTCGTTTCTTTGTCTTGAGTGCTTCTTTCTGCTCTTCCCTCGTAGCATCAATTTCGTCGAGCAGACCTAGCGTCAAGACGCGAGCGCCAACATCAATTCTTTTTCGACTACGTCTGCCTCCAGTTGTCCAAGGTGCTGCTGGTAAGATCAAAAGATCCTTTTGAATTTCTGAACGTCTCTCGATCCAGACGGCGTGCTCAAAGTTTGCCGAGACGCACCCTTGCTGGAACAAGTGGTACCTGTACATCATTTTGGACTTGTCGAGAGGCCACAGCCCAGACGACGTAAACCCAGACCGCATGTTTTGCTCCGATATATGAGTTGACCAAGCTTTGGAACCAATTTCAATCGCCATTTCCTTAGATATAGAGCATTTAGCACCAGAATCTACAATACAGAAAGGTTAGAGCGATTTGTTGCATCCATTCAAACTATCATCGGCCATTGTTCTAAATATTTGACGACGTATTTCAGCTTTAAACGAGCTGAAAACACAAATATCGAGAGGCTGAAATAAGTGGGTTGCATTCGAGGGCAAGCAAAGCAAAATGACACCGCATTCATCACAGAGACTAACAATATCTCGTGAATAATGCGATGATAAACCATCGAACACAAGCAGGACTGGACCTTCCACTGATGCATGAACTTCAGCCGCAAAGTATTTTAGCCAAGATTGGAATAGATCCTCATTCATGAAACCCTTGGGGGTCGCTGATATTGTTGCACCAGCCACAGAAGAGAGCTTTGTGAGATCTCTACTTATTGTCTCGCCTGGTAAAATGAACAAAGGCGGAAGCATTGATCCAGCTGCATTACCGCAGGCAGCAATTGACAGGTGAAATTTTGGAGCGATTGATTTTGCCCACACATTCTTTGACCCTCTCACGGCAATGACTTTTTTGGACATCTTTCGTGAAAAAAATGATGTCTCGTCCATGTTGTAAATCCTCTCAGCCGTCAAACCATACAGCTCGATTTGACTCTGCATAGAATCAAATAACAAGTCGATACACTTTTCATCGACATTGTTGCGTACGCGAAATATTGTTTGCCCCATTCGCTTACACAAAATGGGATGTCTGTCCATGAATCTTGTGTACCAGCCATCACTGAGGGTACGGAGAGGGTCCAAAAGCTTGGCAATTTTGTTCGCCATGACGAGCACCTCTTCACGATCGAGCGGGTAACCGTCAGCTTGCATGGACGAAACCCAATCCACCAGCTCATTTTCACAAGACACAGGAAAAAAAGGTTTTGGTCCGCGTCGCTTGGGGTCTTGTAGAGTTCCTTTCTTCGACGCAGACACCTTGGTCATCAAAGATTTGTGGGGTATACGGAACTTTTTAGCAGCAAACGTTCCTTGTGTCCCTTGTTTGACCATTTCAATTGCTTTCAGTAGCTCCTCGCGGGTGTATCGAGAGCGCGACATCGGTTGGACATCCTTTGGAGTGGTCTTGGAAAAATGTACTGTTCGTGATCACCATTAAACTTAAAAGGTTTGGCGCGAAAAGGGAAATCATTTTGATTGGCTCACGAATGTTCCTCAAAAACTGGTTGACTCCTCTTAATTTGGTCGTTTACGTTATTCTCTATTCGAGAAGATTCACTGAGCTTCTTACCTGCTCTTACTCCTGTGTCAGGAACCAGGAATTTTTGAAATGCATTCTCCGGAATCATCAGCTACAATATAAGTTGTTGCACGAGAACAATCATTGCATGAAAGAGGAAGAGCAGCGACAAATTGTCATATTCTCAGCAGTTTCGATCGTCACATTGCTAGACAACTTTGAATCGAGGAAAGTGCTGCAATACCTCGTCAACTTTGCTTTTCTGGTATGGATACAAGTTTGATTGTATGTGTGCCTTGGTACAAATCAATGAAGTGTCACAGTGTCTAATGTATCGTGCCGCCTTTGAGGAAATATACTCAACGGAGCGACCGGAACGATATGTTCTTGAGACGAATCCCAACTTAGAACAGCATCAGACGGGATCGCATGGCGCCACAAACACGATGCGCGATTCCAATTCTTCACTCGACCGTAGATTTTACGAGTTTCTCTGCTCGCATGTTTTTTTGCCGCTCGGCAACTTGAATGATAAAAAAAAACCAAAACCACGACACTTTGCTGCCTCTGGATAATTCTGGACTGTGATAACTGTCAGCGTGCCATCCTTCCTTTCTTTGCCATGAAGCCGCTTCTTGACAAGAATGACAGCTGTGCGTACAGTCAAATTGATCTGGTTCTGACCATTACTGCAGTTTACACCACAAGAAATCCGAAGCAGATCTTTGCTAAAGAACTTGGAAGAGATTCAATGGCGGCGGCCACACGCACCGAGAAGACTAGACTGAAGAGTATATCTTCGATTAATAGGCAATAATAGTATAACTTCTAGTTGGTGAGGAGAACTCGTTTTTCCTTCGACGGGAGCTTCTCGTCTGTGTGTTCCAGTTCTTGGAGCTGCCGCAAGAGACCGAGCATTTCTGCCGAATTGTCAGCTTGCTCGAGGTCTTGCCACAGGGCGGCATCTGCTGCTGGCCTATATTCCTTCTCGTAGCGTGCACTGATGCTCACATCCAACTTGGGGAATGTGTCGAGGACCTTGACTAACGGGGACGATTTCCGAAGTGTCGAGGTGTCACCGCTGCCCCCTGAAGCGTACGACGCCATGGAGGATTGCGAATTCGTCGGGGATTGATTTGATGGATTGGCCGCAGAGCAACTGCGGCAGACGCGAATGCTTGCTGTGGCTGTACTCATCAACGCTGCAGCTCGTCGGACATCCCAGAGCGGACTGCATTTTTTGCACATGACTTGGCCGCACACGTGGCAATGGCATTTGCGTACGAGGGGCGAGAATCGAACCACGCAAGTTGTGCAATGGGTGACGGCATCCATCGGTTGAAGCGCTTCCTCCGGCAAGAAATGTGGACCGGCCTTGAGAAGCCTTGTGTGTCGAAAGTGGGAATCCATGCTTGCAATACATTTGGCCACGCGGCGCTTGGAGAGGAAAGCGGTCAACCACGACGGAACACTGCCTTTCAGATCAGACTGGTAGATACGGCACACTGTGACGAAGCCAGGATGAATGCTCTCCATAAAGAGGTCGCCATCCAAGTGAACTTGAGCTCGAACCAAACCAAAAGCACCTTCGAGATCAGGGCATGCTCCACCAACGTCGACAGAGCGGATGCACCGAGCGAATCCATTGATGCCATTCACAGTGAAATCGTCTTGGATTTCGAGCACCACCATGTCGCGGTTACGGACGAGAGCAGACTTGGACGACAGAACGCGCCACTTGATCGTCACTGCATTGTGCGGATGTTCCTCTGTTGGCGTTGTGATTGCGTAGAGCGGTTGGGCATCCAGAATATTGTCAAGATATGTCGCGCAGTAATCGCGGCTTCCATCACCAGCACTCATCAAGGCTGCAGCTTCTTCCAACGTGCCATGGATATCCGTCACGTTGAGGTAGACGAGCGACGACGTTTCTGGGTCGTGGCCGCGGTAGACGCGCACGCCGTTCGCTTCATGGTCTAGAGTCCACTCGATGGGTCCATTGCGGAGCTGAGACTTTTGCACAAGGTCGACGAGAGCTCGTTGTCCGTGGCGAACATACCGTCGCTTGGCAGCTGGAGTCAGTGGGGGGCACCGGAAGAAGCCTTGAGGCACGGGCAGTGCTAGTTTCTTGGTCATGGCCTGGATTTGAAAGTGGCATCGGATCTGCGCGGATCGTCATGGCCAATGAACATGAGCCGGTCGAGCCCAAATGGCTCATGTGTAATGGTTATCACTCATTCTTTTGTGGATGCGACGCATTACACAAGACAGTTCCATATGACCCTTCCGTGAATCTGACTTGATCTTCCTCTTGCGAGTCGTTGGTTGTCCGGCAACGAACAATTCGAAGCAGCAACGGACGGGAAGAAGTTGGAAATCCATGGCGCCGAGACATGAAGTTGATCGCATGAACGGCAAATTACATCCACCTCCTGTCCGACAGACTCCTCTTGTCATTTCTCACGACAAAATCCAAGCAAACGACGACATGACAGGCGGTTTGGCTACGGTGGATTTGTCCAACTCTGATGATAGAACCGAGGGAAATCGTGGGAAGGTCGCATACCATTGCCTCCAACAAGTGAGGGGATGGCATGTTTGGTCAATGGAGCTCCTGGTGGCGTTACAGCGCTGAAGAGAGTACCTGTGTCCTAGCTTGGTCCACGATGGTCAAACGAATCTGGCGGTGTTTCCAAAACACACACAATCTGGCAGCGTGGAACATTGTCCATCAACTAAATTAACCAACAGGTGAGCTCTAAGTCTAAGAAAATGCAGCCTCAACAGGAACTTCATCACAGGCCAAACATTACTGACAATGACATGACAGTGGATGGGCATGGCAGATTCTTGTGCTCAGCCTGGAGACTACATCCCGTAAATATACACTGCACAACTTTGCTCAAAATTATAATCAAACTTGCATCTACAGTGAAGACGACGATCTCTCCCATCACTACAGATGGCCTTGAAGACTCGCTACTTGGCTCCTGGAGCCCAGAAATCTCCAGCTCGTCTTTCTCTCGTAGAAATCCCTTCGCGCCATGAAATTCGCCAAAAGAACGTGTTCAATGAGGGCAAAAATCATCTCCAATGCACCATAGCGGTTAATTCATGTGACCGTGGTCCACAATTGTTAATCAGGTTAACTGTAAACTGATTGGAGGATACCACATGGCATATAGAACTTTGATTGGATAAAAATAAACTAAGCTTGACTAAAAAATGATATACTTTAATCAAGTTAAAATGATATCCGACCACCTCGATGATCCCACACCGAAGTATAGTCAATCTATGATACTGTACATTCTCTAATAAGACACCACTCTCTATTAGTACGCCACACTCAATACCACTGTACTCTTTAATTTTATACCTCTTAACTCTTCTATTCAACATAATATAAATTTATACGTGAAAAGTGAAGACACGTATGCTTTATTCATTCAACATACTCATCAATGACAAGCAAGTCGTCAAAGTTTTCAACAATGTTGTCGACGGCATGGTCATCTTCACTTGACTCCTTTGTCTCTTCATCGGAGTAGATTTGCTGCAGTCGGCGACTGAATTTATCGCCGTGTTTGTCGTGTCGAGCAAGTGAAAGCTCGTCGTTGTTTCCAACAACACATCGAACAAAGCTCTTCTCCACAATTGTCTTGTCAACTTGGTTCCAGGCTGCTTTTATCCATTCACCATAGACCTCAATTGGAGGTGCTTTGACACGATTTCCAGACGTGTATTCAAAAGAACTATGACGCTTCCACGCATCAATTTCACAAGCAAGGGCTGACTTGACAGACTTAAACCAGCTAAAATCTGCTGGCTGTAAAAAGCCAGTCATTCCACCAGGTATCACTAGCGTCAAAATATTGTTAGCATGCAAAAAGATTTCACCATTTGGCTGATGTGGCTTCTAGCGCTGTCAAAAATCAAAAGTAATGGCCGCGGATGAAAAGCAAATTCATACTTGATATACGCAATGAATGCGTTTGAGTTCATCCAGGAATTTTTCGTGGTCAAGAGAACCATGCCGTTCTCCTGACGTATACTCGTTTCGTCGTCTCGCGATCGCAACAAGAGACAAGGCTTGCGCTTGACGCCATCAGCACTTGCCGCCATGAGGGCAGTGATTCGAGTCTTTTCCAATCCAAAAGATTTAATTGGTACATCCAAAGCACCACGTAGCTCAACCGTCTTTTGCTTGGAGTGATCGAAAAAGATCGCTGTTTCGTCCAAGTTGTAGATGCATGACATTGGAATATCATACGTTGAGATAAGCAAACGAGCTTGCTGGATAAAGTTCAGCCCACGTTCGATAACTTGGTCATCCGATAGGATCGGCTTACTGGTTCCTTGTCGCAGCACAAGATCGTGCCGTGAAAAGAAACGCGTAAGCCATCCCGTCGAGCAACCAAGATTGATGTCCAATTCTTCAGCCAAGTCGGTTGCCCAGTTAATGATCATGGATCGCGTGACTCGATAGCCTTCGATTCGGTTGAATAATATCCTCTCAAAGGTGATTGAATCATGTTCCTCGCTTGTCAATGGACGGCCACCGCCTGAAAGTCGCTTGGCGCTTGGGTTTGTTACCATCAAGTCCCGTAGTTGAGGTTCTTGGTTCATCCATCCACGAATAGACGATCGAGTGGCACCGAATCGTCTTGCAGCTGCACTTTTGCCGTGCAGCTTAGCATAATCAACGGCTTCAAGCTTCTTCTTGGTTGTGAATGACTTCACCATTCACTTGATTGATAGACTGGCTTCTGGACAATGGCTGGCTTTGAACTGCTCAAGAGACTTTATTTCTCTCATAGTTTATATTTGCCTCAATACTGTTAGTATGTATTTATAAAGGTTATCTAATAAAACGCCACAGTCGACATGGCGTACAGTCGTCCTTCAAAATAGTGATAACACCAAAACTTAATATTTCTGAAAGATAATATATTTATGGCCAATTATAGATATTTGTTTATAGAGTTTTGAGGTGATGGTTATCAATCACCCATCACACCATGCAGGTTCAAGAGAAGTCACGACGTCTACGCCTGAGCAAGGAGCAAAAAGAAGCCATGTTGCTCTATTACAGAGCCAATGGCCATATGACTCAGCGTAGTCTGGCTCGCTGGGCTATGAAGAACTTCGGACTGCCATGCCCACCAGCCCAATCCACTGTAGTGACGATTCTCAAGAATGAGCTGCCGAAGGAACTTGCACCAAGTCGTCGGTCATGCCATAAGGGTTTCTACCCCGAAGTCGAAGCAGAACTGATGACGTGGATATCAAAAGCTGAAACGTACGAAGTTCCAGTAGTCACTGGCGAAATGCTGCGGTACAAGGCTGACCAAATTCGGACGCGTATATTGGCGGGCCTGAGTCCAAGCGCACATCAAGAGAGCCGTCTCTCAAGCGCTCAGTTTTCGAAGGGCTGTCTCTACCGATTCCAACAGCGACATGATTTGAAGATGCGGCATCTTCATGGTGAGGCCGCATCTGCAAATGATGCTGCTGTTGAAACTGGTCGACGACGTTTGCAAGAAGTGACAGCAAACTACTCCAAGCAGACCATATTGAACATGGACGAAACTGCCTATTTCTATTGCTCTACTCCCAAAACGACGATTTCAAGAAAAAGCATACGTGGGCGTAAAGATGTGAAGAAGCGAATAACCGTGGCTATAACGAGCGATGCTACCGGAAAAGCAAGACCGCCGCTTCTCTTCATTGGGCAAGCTCAACGTCCGAGGTGTTTCTCAAGAGATACAAGTGTGGACGTCTCGTCATGTTACACGTCATCAAAAAAGGGATGGATGACGGGAAACGTTTTCGCTGCTTGGATTACGTCATTGAATGATGAAATGAAGAGACAAGGAAGACACGTGCTTCTGCTTTTGGACAATGTGTCATCGCATAGATCCGACGAAGCTTTGTCGAATGTTTGCGTTGAAATGCTTCCCCCGAATACGACAACTCACCTGCAACCCCAAGATGCCGGCGTAATCCACTCATTCAAGTCCAAGATTATGCAGGTGAAGACAAAATATGTTGTCGATAAATTTGACGAGCTCTTACGACGTGAGCACGAACTGGCGAACGACGAAATGAAGAAGGCGATAGAAAAGATTCACCACGTCGACGTGGTGACTGCAATGGAATGGGCGACTGCTGCTTGGGAGCATGTGACGGACAGGACAATCTCAAACTGCTGGAAACATACGCAAATCTTAGGTGAGGAATTGCATGAATTGATAGATACGTTTCATGAATGTAATATCTGATGTTTATACTTGTGTTTAGTATTAAGGGGAGTTCCAGTCGCAAGGATTGTACTTGATTTTTGTATGTGTAGGGTTAGGGTTGCTTCCAATCGGGGAGTAGTATTATTTCACACTTTTGAAATGCCAACCCCTGGCGAAATCGACAGAAACCCGCCGAAAATGGATACTGTAAAAATTTATATCCGAAATTGTAAAAATTGATATCACTATTTTGAAGGACATCTGTACTAAGTTACTACGCCATGGAGTGTAAATAGAGAATATACAGTACATGTATCACATTTAAAAATGTGATATTATAGATTCTCTGGTCGGCAAAAGTGACACCCCTCCTACTCTGACCGTCCAACTCCGTTCAGCCCATCACCGTATGTACGCTTGCACCAAGTTGTTCACCATTTTGCCTGTTTTGTAAATTGCCGCAAGTCCTGCCCTTGGTGGCGACAAACTCCTTCGCCTGAGGGCGATCGTTTGAGCCCCATTGACAAATTCTTCATAAAGGGCTCAACTTCTCTCTAGATGCGGTCCCTGGTGCCGTTTGTGCCTTAAAGTTTACTGTACATGCTAATGAACATCAAAGGAAATAGGATTTGCTGAAGCAACGCCTTGCAGCGGACGATAACTCCAATTTGTTCTGCACACCAACGCACACTGCCGGACATCAGTCGTCGCACGTCGAGCTCTAAGTCTCGTCGACGTGGAGATAACTTTGACGACTTTGATGGCGCAGTATAGTACTTGAAAAGGCGTGGTAACGGTGGCATGTCACCAATTTGATGTGTACGTTGATTTGAGATGTTGCAATCGTGGCATGCTTTTGTCTTCACTCAACGCAAAGGACAATAAGAAGGATGTCGGTGTCACGTAGCCAGGTATTTCAAAGTTCACAATTACAGACCGTACTCCCAACCTAAGTTCGACAACATTCCCGCGACGTCAGCTCGATTCTCTTATCGATCGAAGGGTACGAGCACACTCTCGACGCTAAAATACCTTGGCTATCCCGAGGTCAACCTGGATCATCCTTGTTGCCACTGCGACGAGTTCTGGGCGAGAATATCGGCAAGACAACATTTTGGAGCTTCGGTGAGACAGTGGTTTCATGCAGAAATTACTGCATCTGGTCGTCCCACCTCATGTGACTCATTCCTGATTTCCTCTACTGGTCGTCATGTCGACCACGTCAAACGACAAGGCCGCTGAAGCTCCAAGACCAGCGCGGGCCTCGCGTTCGTGGAAGCGCCTTGGTTTGATCACGGTCTGTATCGCAGCTATTGCAACTGTCGGAGTGGTTGCATTCACGCCGCCAACATTGCGTAAAAGCACCTTTGCTCAAGTGAAAGCCTCGATCTCAATAGCACTCGCCGCGTGGCTCGAAGTTGCCAAGACGTCCGCCGAAGTCTGGCTTAGTGGTAACTTCACTGCGGGTGTCTTGTACCTCTCCATCAAGCAAGTTGCTCTTTTCGAAGTGGCGATTCAAGACACCATCGCTATCACCGTCGCTGATGATGAAGCCAACTTTGACAAGAACTCCCGAACCTACTCTGGCGCCCACAACAACATTAAAGACTGTCCTTTCATGGGAGCCAGAGGCCAACCATTCACCCGCAACACCTTCGCTGTCCAAAATCCCAACTTGACGTATCCTCTCCCTCATGATGTCGCCAACGTCCTCTTCAACCGCACCAAGTTCCAACCCGCCACCATCATCAACATGTGGGTTCCTGCGTGGATTCAGTTTGTAGTGCATGACTTGCTCGACCATTCGCAAGACTATAACGCCCCACAACTTCGCATCGGCAGCCAGACTTTGTACAAGACCCAGTCAGTTCCTGGCTCCCCCAATGTCTATGCGAATCGTCTGGATCACTTCTTGGATGGCTCTTCTGTCTATGGCTCTGTCAAACTCAATGGAACCTTGCTTCGCCTCCCCGATGGGTCTCTCAGTTTGCCAGACGATTACTTGCCTTTGGATGGCAACATGGAAGCTCTTGGTGTTCCAAAGAACATTTGGTTTGGTCTCTCCATGATCACATACGTCATGGCAAAGGAACACAACGCGGTGGTCAAGATGTTTCACTCCAAGTACCCAAAGTGGACGGGAGATCAATGTTTCGAGAAGGCGCGTCTGGTCGTTTCGGCCTTGATTGCCAAGATCCAAGGTCTCGAGTGGACCGAGGCGATCATCCAAAACAAGATTGGCCAATATGCGCAAGACCACATGTTCTACGGTCTCCTTGGCAAAGCGTCGCGCAAGCTCTTTGGAACGCAAAAATGGCTTGGAAACTTTGTTTGTGGCATTTGGGGTGGCAATTTGGAGTACCGTGGTGTCAAGTACGCGACCTCTGAAGAGTTTGTCTCGGTCTACCGCATGCACTCGTTGCTGCCTGATGACTTTACCGTTCGAAGCTTCAAGGACAACTCCGATCTGCTCAAGTTTGGATTGAAAGACGCCATTTTCGAAGGCAGTCACAAAATCAATACCAATGTGTCCCGCTTGGATATGGTCTACTCGATGGGAACATCGTACCCTGGTGCTCTGGTGCTCAACAATTTCCCCAACGCGTTGCGATCGTTCCAACCCACTGACTACAACCACACCATCGATTTGGCCGCCGTTGATATCATTCGCGATCGGGAACGTGCTGTGCCACGATACAATGCTTTCCGTCGCAGTCTTCTCCTTACTCCCATCAAGACATGGAGTGATCTGACATCGGACAAGGATGTGATTCAGAAGCTCCAACAGGTGTACGGCAACGACGTCGAGCTGTTGGACTTGCTTGTGGGAACATCAGCGGAAGAAAAACTGCCTGGCTTTGTCTTTGGTGAAACCATCTACACGATCTTCGTTGCTCAGACCCAACGTCGCATTGAGAGCGATCGTTTCTTCACTGAAGACTTCCGTCCTGAGGTGTACACGCGAGAAGGGTACAATTGGGTCGAATCGACGATCTTTGCGTCCATTCTGTTGCGTCACTACCCATCGCTGAAGAAGTATTTGGACGAAGATGACAACGCCTTCTTACCATGGAAAGCAAAGAATTAGTGCTAGCAATTTATATTTCAGTCTCTTATCATTAAATTTCTCTTTTGTTCACTCATGACGCTCTCTCTGGCCAACTAGATGGACGTTGGAGGTTGCCATTACTTCTAACGTGTAAAACCAACAAGCATTCATCGTTCACAATTAATTCTTTGCCTTCCAAGGTAAGAAGGCATTGTCGTCCGCGTCCAAATATTTACTGAGCGATGGATAGTGGCGCAATAAGATGGACGCAAAGGTCGTCGATTCGACCCAATTGTACCCTTCTCGCGTGTACACCTCAGGACGGAAGTCTTCAGTGAAGAAACGATCGCTCTCAATGCGACGTTGGGTCTGAGCAACGAAGATCGTGTAGATGGTTTCACCAAAGACAAAGCCAGGCAGTTTTTCTTCCGCTGATGTTCCCACAAGCAAGTCCAACAGCTCGACGTCGTTGCCGTACACCTGTTGGAGCTTCTGAATCACATCCTTGTCCGATGTCAGATCACTCCATGTCTTGATGGGAGTAAGGAGAAGACTGCGACGGAAAGCATTGTATCGTGGCACAGCACGTTCCCGATCGCGAATGATATCAACGGCGGCCAAATCGATGGTGTGGTTGTAGTCAGTGGGTTGGAACGATCGCAACGCGTTGGGGAAATTGTTGAGCACCAGAGCACCAGGGTACGATGTTCCCATCGAGTAGACCATATCCAAGCGGGACACATTGGTATTGATTTTGTGACTGCCTTCGAAAATGGCGTCTTTCAATCCAAACTTGAGCAGATCGGAGTTGTCCTTGAAGCTTCGAACGGTAAAGTCATCAGGCAGCAACGAGTGCATGCGGTAGACCGAGACAAACTCTTCAGAGGTCGCGTACTTGACACCACGGTACTCCAAATTGCCACCCCAAATGCCACAAACAAAGTTTCCAAGCCATTTTTGCGTTCCAAAGAGCTTGCGCGACGCTTTGCCAAGGAGACCGTAGAACATGTGGTCTTGCGCATATTGGCCAATCTTGTTTTGGATGATCGCCTCGGTCCACTCGAGACCTTGGATCTTGGCAATCAAGGCCGAAACGACCAGACGCGCCTTCTCGAAACATTGATCTCCCGTCCACTTTGGGTACTTGGAGTGAAACATCTTGACCACCGCGTTGTGTTCCTTTGCCATGACGTATGTGATCATGGAGAGACCAAACCAAATGTTCTTTGGAACACCAAGAGCTTCCATGTTGCCATCCAAAGGCAAGTAATCGTCTGGCAAACTGAGAGACCCATCGGGGAGGCGAAGCAAGGTTCCATTGAGTTTGACAGAGCCATAGACAGAAGAGCCATCCAAGAAGTGATCCAGACGATTCGCATAGACATTGGGGGAGCCAGGAACTGACTGGGTCTTGTACAAAGTCTGGCTGCCGATGCGAAGTTGTGGGGCGTTATAGTCTTGCGAATGGTCGAGCAAGTCATGCACTACAAACTGAATCCACGCAGGAACCCACATGTTGATGATGGTGGCGGGTTGGAACTTGGTGCGGTTGAAGAGGACGTTGGCGACATCATGAGGGAGAGGATACGTCAAGTTGGGATTTTGGACAGCGAAGGTGTTGCGGGTGAATGGTTGGCCTCTGGCTCCCATGAAAGGACAGTCTTTAATGTTGTTGTGGGCGCCAGAGTAGGTTCGGGAGTTCTTGTCAAAGTTGGCTTCATCATCAGCGACGGTGATAGCGATGGTGTCTTGAATCGCCACTTCGAATAGCGCCTTTTGTTTGATCGCGAGATACGATGTGCCGGTGGCCAACTCCCCCGTGAGCCACTTGATGGCAGACAATTTGTTGGCTTCATTCCATGCAATTCGAGCAAGCGATGGCAAGTCCGTCAACTCTCTCAATGAACGAGTCGTGTGAGCCGAGGGGAACGCTGAGCCGCCAGCCGCCACGGAGTAAGTTGTCGCAATGACCACACCCATCGCGATCAAGGTCTTGTGCGAGTACGACCGCGAGGTGGCTCGGTTGTTTTCATGCGTTGGCAACGTGCTGGTGTTTGAGGCAGTGCTGACCATTTTAAAAAATGACGCTGCAGATGAAGTTGTCTTTGCGATCTGGCAACACGTGACAAAATTTACCGAAAAAATGTGTATCGCCTCATCGGTTGGTGGATGGATGGATATGAGCGTTAGTATGGAAATGAACTCTGTTTTGCACGTCATTGGGGACAGATGGACTTCAAGGAACAATGCAATGTCGATGCGTTTCAACGATAATCAATACGACAAGTACTGAATTGATCTCACGAGAGAACGCATCTATCACCCTTGGCCGTTTCCCGACTGAACAACTAATAGATATCAAATTTTCGACCTTCATCTCGATCGCTTGAAAAATTCACTTTTCGACTCTTTATCTGCAACCATAGCAGCAGTCTCTTCATGAGCCAAGCACTTGCAAGTTGGGCTGAACTAACACTAGTGTCTCTACTGGGACTAGAACGTGTTGACTCCATGATCATTTGTGTTTGTTAGAGCATGCCCAACGCGACAACGCTATTCCATCACGCTAAATCCAATCTAGCGTGCGTTACTCACTCAAAATTTGGCGTGATTGCCTGAGCAAGTCCAACAGTCATATCCTCTACGTTTCGGGACTATATGAGACCCCGGCAGACAAAGTGATGCTTAAGCCATTTTTCGACTTTTGAGATAATCAGCTTTGAATCTGAAGTACCACTCTTTCAGCCACCTCCACTTCATTTGAGATATGGGAAGAAATTGTAATAAAATAAAGCATTCATTATATTACGGACAATAAAATAAAATGAGTGACCATGCTGAAAGTTCCGATGGCGTTGGGTCCGAGTCTGCGTGGTGCGCTGAAGGCTCCGACGAGAGCGAATACTGGAATGACTTTGAAGCCAACGATAGCATGAGCGACGACAGTGACGGTTCAGACCATGCCATTGCAGAGAACCCCTCGAACTCTTGTGATCCTTACGCGACGGAGTGTTGCGACAAAAATTGCAAAGTTGGCAAAGAGAAGGAGATCTCTAACTTTCTCGCTTCAACGGCATTAATGTCTAAGCGCGAAAAGCAAACCTGTATGGCGACATGCCTCTCACTGCTGTGGAAATCAAAGACAGAACCCAAGGAAGCCATCCCAGGCAAGAAAACAAGAGTTCGCTTTACTTATCGAATCCCCTTGTTGGAGATGTGTGCTGAGCGACGTTTGCTGAGTGTTTTGGAGTGTCAAGCCCGACAATTGACCGCTGTCGCCAGCGCATTGCGAAGGGTCCTGCGGCAGCAAAGGAACACGGCAACCAGAAAAACAAAAATGCCTATGTGTTCAATGTCCAGAAGGTCGTCGAATGGTTTGAGGCTTTTGCAAAACAAGTCGACGAAGTCGTGCCAGTCAGAGTGCGAACAAAAACCACTTTGGACGGTGCTGTCTTAAAACAAGTCGCCTCAAAACTCTACACTTTCCTGCCTTCGTATATGACTTGGCAATCAATATTGAACGAATACGAACAGTTCGTTGCTGCCGGTTGGAACACAATTCGTCTGCCATCGGAGCGTTCCTTTTGGCGCATCGTTCAGCGCGAATTCAAGTCAATTCTTGTGCGATCGCCCCAAGCAAACGTCTGCAATGCTTGTACAGTAGACAAGAACACTATGTCTGATGCGAAAGACGCCGAAGTATTTGCTTTGCATGCCCAAACAGCAAGGCAAATGAGGTATAAACATCATTTTGTTTGCCGCAATCTAATGTGTACCCTTAGGCATATTTACAACGAAGACTGCAGCAAAGCCTCCGAGTCTTATGTTGTGTTGAACATGGATTATTCTGGTTAATATTTTATTTTTGCTGTTTGAGCATCTTCCAGTACGTTTTAAGCCAATTGGACGCCAGAAACCGGTAGCTCGTGTCGAGTATTATCCAATGGTGAAATAAAAAAATTGAAAAAGTGAAAGCCGCGGTAAAGCCGTCGCGCCGATAACCATATCTCAATAACCATGACGAGTTCTGGGGATATTAAACCGTCAAAATGTAGCTAAGATAATGCTCTATCGCCCTGTATAGCTAACTCCAACTTCAACAAAACCCCTTAAGCATCATTTGGTCTGCTGGGGTCTCATATGGCATCGACCACGCCAGACGCTATTCACCACGCCAAATCTAGTGGAAATTCTAGCGTGCACGCTAGAATTTCGTTACACGCTAGTTTTAGCGTGACACCGTTGGGCAACAACTGTATAACAGTTGCTTTCAAATAAGCAAGGCGTGCTTGTCACTGACAAGCACGCCTCAGAGAAATTATTTGGGCTATGGCACATACAACTCCCACTAGCTAGCTCCTCGCACATAGTCTGGTGCATATTCTTGTCAAGCTGTACATCCCAAAACTCTCCAGAGCAATGGCCGAGTCACCAACTGTGCTCGTCTCTGATCAAATCACCTCCCGCTTGAGAGGTACACTGTCGCCGCACAGGTAGCAAATCATTTGTCCGTCTTCCCAGTAGGACAATGTCCAACGGTGCAGTCGTCCACTGTCGGCGGAAGTTTCTGCGCTCTGTGCATGCCTCTTGCTTTTTGTTAGAAGTTTGACAGTTGTGTCCAAGTCCATATCTCAAGCGTTGCAACACACCAGCATGTTCAAGTTTTCTTCCAGCAGTCACGCGTTTCGTCGAGTGCTTACCCGTGGGATGTGTTGATTACTCGAGGGAGAGACGTTTGTGTATCATGGGCAACTTGTCATAGGTCAGAGATGTCTGGGAGCTACCGAGATGCTCGCACAGGGATTCCGAGCGATCAACAGTGACTGTGCAAATTCGAAAAAGCGGGAGCTGCATCTTTTCCAACGTCAGGGTCTGTATGTCTAATGCACCCAGGTGCAGCTGAATGCTTCTGCGTGCACAATGCATAGCACAGCCACTATGTGCAACCGAGCAATTGCCTGAGAAGGAGGGTTCGCCTATTCTTTTTTGACACACCCATTCCAGCCAAACTTTAAAAGAGCCATCCAGATAATTATCCGAACAAGTTATCTTACTACAGTACAGGGATTCATTTGCCAGCGAAATCCTTGGATGCAAAGCTGATCGTCCGTCGAGAACGAGGCACACTACTCGGCGTGTTGTATCTGCCATGTTAGCTTGCGTAAAGTACATATACTACAGAACATGTATACTCATTCATTCAACCTAGGACTTCATACCATTGGATCTTTTTCGTTTGGAAGGTTTGGGGCCGGGCTTTTCACCTTTGCGTCTGCTTGCTTGAAGTGTTGGATTCCCTGCTTGAGAGTGTGCAACGATTGATAATGTATCGTTCACAAGGAGAGCCATCGGTGCCTTGCACTTGGGATTGCAAGCCAAATCGATCGGAGGTATGGGGCGAATTGTGCTGGAATAGAGTTTTTTATGCGTGTCTGTGTAGAAAACGTCATGAAATTCACGACTCGGGTCAGTTCCCGATGCGTTCAAACATGCGAAAGCATGAATACAAGGCTGCTGCTTGTCGAACCACTCGCCACAGTCACATGAATATTCACCAAGGTGAACACGGCGCCACAAATGGCCTCAAATTGACTCCTCTTGATAATACATCGCTAGATATTCGATTTTGGGCACTATAGGAAGCAGCTAATATATATAATTGAGTATATGAGTAAGAAGGTTGTGTTCACCTCAATAGAAGTAGATGCAAGATTCAATTTTGATAATGTAGACATGTGATGGGGTGTTCGCACGCCACAAGGCCATTTTATGCCTTTTTCTCTAAAATACAAAGTTATTGGTGAAGAAGATTGGTTTAACGATATACCGCCGCTCTGTGATATTGCGAAGAAGATGAAGGAGATACTGAAAGTGTAGTTGAACAACATCGGAACTTCTGAGGTCTCGCCCAAGCCACTGATTAGCTGATTCGGACATGTTTGAAGTGACGTTGCCATACGTCGGTTTTGTGAAGGCATAGTTTACCCATGAAGTCCGTGGGAGTGTCTCCGCTGTCAGATAAGCAAAAGCACCTAGTATCACAGTGAAGGCTGCAAAAGATATATATATGAACCAGGATTGGTGTCGGCTAATTTGTTAGCCAATCTTTCAAAAGTGTCACTTGAATCAGCTCGTGCCATTCTAAACACTAGCGATTCCTCCGAGGTGCTCAATGACAAGCCTCTTGTTGAACGAATGTTGGCAATTATGTGACGGAGACAATAACGATGAGGGGCACTTGGCAGGACATCATTGCACGCTTTTATAAGCCCTATATAGAATAAGTATACTAAAAACTGAAGTGCAAACACAACCTTTTTGCCTGTCTGATATTAGTACTAAGTCGCTTGCATCTAGAACTCCAGCTGACTTCAAATTCTGCAAAACCACGTCCAGTTTGGCCCGTCTTCTTGTCGAACAATTCCTAGACCTAAAAATGTTGAATGCTAAAATTCAATGCGTGCACCTACCGATTACAATGATGTTGTTGTTCGGATCCTTCGTCGATGCCACTAACAAAACTCCATTGCAGTGCATCAAGTCCTTTAAATGAGCTCCTGATCGTGAAGTTAGAGTGAAAGGCCACATTAAATATGAAAGAACTATACATACCGTCCAAAGCAAGTACGTTTTGTCAATGTTTGACTGCATGCAAACAAAACGAGGGGACAATCACACTTCTTCTAAAGTGTTCGCCGTCGGTCTCAACGACTGCATGAGTTCCAGGATTGTGGTGACAAATCAAGTCAAAGTAAGATTCCAGCTTTTCAAATGACTGATCAATCTCTCCATAAGTCAAGTTCATAAGAGCTTTCTTCGCACGACTTGCGGCAGATGTTGAGATCTGTTGTCCGCTAGCGCGAGCAAAACATTCACGAATATTTTTTCCCGTAAGGTTCCTGGCATCCGAAGCTGCTGCATCGCTTTCAAGGATGGATTGAACAATCTATACAATTCAATTAAAATAACATTAATTAGAGACTTACCATGTCATGAGATACACCGTTATGACGGCGCATGCAATTATCATGATGCAGAGGGTGGTTGTGTGCCAGTTGCATGGAAGATATGCGGACGGTCGAGTCTTTTCTTTCCGATGCTGATAAGTAGAAATTACAATTTTCTTTTCTGCACACCCATTTTCGAGAAGTTGAAGCACTTCTGGCTTGCTTACACGAGAATCCATGTTGCAGGGCTAGTATATCCAAAGCATTCCTCAAACCTACCAGTGAACCAAAGTTGTGGTCAGTATGATAATTAAGATGACCAAGTGTCACGTAGTCACTCAATTCACCAGACGAATTGGTGAGCTGGAGTGTCACTGCAGAATTGAGGTAATCTTGCGTCATGGTCCATTCGGGGGCTTTGTCCATTCTGGATTGTGGTGCCGTTGTTTGAGAGAAACCGATATTCAAGAGAAAACCGTTATTCCTGGGAAACCCTTTAAAATGTGATATTTGGCATAGGAGCTCAATATAGATTTATAAAAGTATATGACCCATTAAAGAGTAATTATAATATATGATCTTTAAGACAAGATCTGTGTTTTCAGCACATTGGGCCGTTCCTGAAAACACAAATTTTGTGAGTCGCAGGCTGATTAACAACACGAATATCCCCATTACCATCCCGTCCAGCGGCCATGACTAGAGGGTTGAAAGGGGAGACATGTGGCTTGGCATTGTCTTGTTGGATATAGATTGGGCAAGGTCTGTTGGCAACAGGATAGATCCATCGTTGTTTTATGGAAGGAATCACTTTAGACACCAGAAAGTCTCTGTAGACATCCTTCGAGACGGACAGTGGTGTTGTAACTGGAGTTCCTGCAAGGCGGTTTTTGCTGTTTCTTTTGGCTAATTCACTTGAGGCAAACGGGCAGCAACCAATCTTTCCATCCCATCCCAGTCTTGGTCTTGCCACTGCGACAAGGAACATGACTTTTATGATATAGCTTTTCGATGGTAGTGAACGAGGAGGAGGTGATTCGTCATGCCAAAGGTAAAATAGCATTCGAGATCGGGCAACATAAAACCATTTTCCATCAACATGGACATACGAGAACAATTCATTCATTTGATACTTACCCGTAACTACCTTCATCACGTGTTGCATGCAAAAGTTCAATCGCGCTTACTTATGACGATCTGAGAGCATTGGTTTCACATCGCTCGGCCTTCGTCGCATCCATTTCTTTTTGACGAAGCGCCACAGGGTTCACGACTAAAGGGAAACACGGGGAGAAAGCCCACTTACTTGGCCGAGGATATAGAGGCAAGTATTAAAGATGTGCCCCTCGTTGAAAGACAGACATTCAGAACATTGTCGAAGGCCACAACAACAACTCTGTGTGTTGTTGAGATCTTTGTGGCCTTCGACAATGTTCTGAATGTCTGTCTTTCAACGAGGGGCACATCTTTAATACTTGCCTCTATATCCTCGGCCAAGTAAGTGGGCTTTCTCCCCGTGTTTCCCTTTAGTCGTGATTTGACACTGACTATGTCGTTCGTCTCTTTGGAGTTCTGGCCACGACGCCATATTCGCCAAGCTGTTGTACGGTGAACTCCAAACTTTCCAGCAATTGAAGCCACAATTGTGTTGGTGAGGTGCCCATTGGCGCTCGCCGCCGCCAGGTCGCAATACAGGGCCATTCGCTGGTCGTCCGACAAATTTGTCTTGGTGCTTGTATTGGAACGCGGTATGTTCGGTTCTCCCTCAAGCTGGCGAATTTTTTCGTGCAAAAATGGGCCACACGTGGTTTGCACCAGTACTCTCTAATGAGCTGAGTTTTGTCCAATCAAAGTCCAGCATTTGGACAATATTTTCACAGGTGCAATTGTTCTGGAACAGAGGTAGTAGTTGATTGAATGTCCGCCTTCCAATCAGAGGCTGTTGTTCGGACTACATACTCTGTATTTTTATTCCTGGAGAAATATTATATTTCAGGGACATAAAGTTCCGAAGTGTTTTTACTGTACTTGTATGTCAACGCAAGTTCTGACAATTGGAACTTGAAGGAAAATCAGAAGCACTTTTTAAGGTAGTTTTTTCGGATAATTATCTGGATGGCTCTTTTAAATTTTGGATGGAATGGGTGTGTCAAAAAAGAATAGGCGAACCCTTCTTCTCAGGCAATTGCTCATGTGCAACCATTCCATGACGACCCGCTCTATCACTCCTCTATCAATCCGTTTGCCATGTGTGACGCCAACTGCTCACGTGGCTGCCATGACTTGTGCGGGTGTGTGCGGGAGATTTCAAAGGTGCCAACGCAGCGGCGAAGCGATTTTCAAGCGGTGCATGTCAGCCTGACATGCACCGCTACCTGACATTGTCAGGTCGGTCGCTTGAAACTTTCTCCCTGATAGATGTCATTTCAAGTTGGGGCATGCCACCCGCACAATTGTATTTTCCGTATGTGAAAGCTCAAACCGCCTCCAACTGCAGCGCCCACTGACTCCTTCAACGTGTCATGGAGAAACAACTCTCGTTCGTCGAGGTTTTGAATTTATGCCATACTCAGCAACCCTGTGGTTGTTCATGCAAGCCACGACGACTAAGCTTGGGAGCACAGCCGATCGACGTTCACAACCGAATAGACGCAAATAGACTACCAGTATTCAAACAAATCCAGTCAGGCTGTTGATTGCAATCACCCTACAACAACATGAGTCATACAAGGTGGCGTGTTGTTCGTTTTAATTCCTCCCAATCGCATGGATGATAGAACGCACTCTCATGCGACGACTCCTTCGATAAGAATAATAAAGCGTTGCAGCTGGTAGAACATTAACGACACTGCCTTGCTCAAACAGGCAGCTCCTATCCCCTCCGACGAATTTTCTGCAAACGATTGTAGCAGATCCATGTGGACGCACCTGGGTGTGAGTGTGGCTAGTGTGGTACAAACCTTTTTTTGATACAAAGTTCAACAATCCATCGCCTCTCTTGTGATTGGATCTTCTGCACCAACTTGCCCAGCTCGATTGCCATTTTCCAATTCGCCTCGCGCCGACAACAACCATGGGAAAACCGTTCTTGACGCTCGAAGACTTGAAGATGTGCTTCTCGCTCTTCTGCTGTGTGTACGGCGTCGGTACGCTGAGTATGCCCAAGAACTACGCCTCGGCTGGGTTTGTTTGGGCGACGCTCGCCTTGGTCTTCATGGCCATCGTCAACATTTACGCCACGGTGTGTATTTCCAAGATCATGCTTGTCGCCCCCAAGTCTGTGCGCACGTTTGCCGACTTGGGCGAATTCTCGATGGGCAAGACCGGCCGCTGGTTGATTTTGATCACGCAAATGTTGACGTGCATCATGGTCCCGATTGTGTTTTTGGTGTTGGGTGGTTCCATCTTGACGATTTTGTTCCCCAAGTCGTACGAAGACACGACGTGGATCATCTTGATGGGGATTTCGCTTCTCCCAGTGTGTTTGATTGCAACATTGAAGGAAGGTGCGTTTGCCGCTGCTGCCGGTTGTTTGGGAACGGTGCTTGCTGATGGTATTGCTCTGTACTTGTTGGTGGACAACATGGAACCTGTGTCGAAGGGTTTGACCACTCCCAAGCCTGATGTCGGCTTCAAGCAAGTCGCTGGTGTGTTTGGCAGTTTGGCCTTGGCGTATGGTGCTGGTATCGTCATCCCTGAGCTTCAGCGCGAACACTCGGAACCCACCCGCATGCCCCGTGTGATTGTGGTGACGATGACTCTCATTTCTGTTCTCTTTTTGACTGTGGCCGTCACGGGTGTGTCGTTTGTGGGTTGCCAAATCCCCGGCAACTTGCTCTTCTCGATTGCTGGTTCCCCTACGGCCCTTGGCTTCACTGCCAACCGTGGTGGCGTCATCTTGGCTTGCTTGTGCATGCAATTGCACGTTACGATCGCGTTCGCCGTCATCATGAATCCAGCTTTCTTCATCTTGGAAGGATTGTTCCTTGGATTGCACAAGCATGCTTTTGGAACTCCTCAGCTTGAAGCTGGCTATGACGCTGCTGGTACACCTGATGGTGAGAAGATCTCGGAGGCTTTGGAAGAAAAGGAATTCAACGAACACCATGATTTGGACTCCAAGACGTACCAAGCGCCTGGTGTGTACCCCAAGGTCGCTGCGCTTCGCATTGTCATCGTCGCCGCTTGTGTTGCCATTGCCTGCGCCTGGAAGGATCACTTGTCCGACTTGTTGGATTTCACTGGTGCCTCCTGCTTGTCGCTCTGCTGCATGATTTTGCCCATGATCTTCTACATGAAGGTGTTGTGGAACAAGATTGGCGCTCTTGAAAAGATTTGGATCGTGATCGCCGTCCTTGTCTGCCTTTTCTTGGCCGTGTATGAAAGTATTCAAACTGGCAAAGTCCTCTTCAAGTCTTCGACCACGCAGCCTGCCACGTGGGACAATATCAAGTTCAGCTATTGCCCTGCTGGCAGCAGCTACCAACGCATCGTGTACACGAACGTGTCGTACCATGCCAACTACACTCAAACCACCACCTTGTAGATTGTCATTTTGTTAAGTGTGAAGTCAATAGATTCATTTTGTCCTCCTTACTTCTTGACTGACACGCAAGAGCGCAACGCCCTGCGATCAATTTTAACATTCCTTTGACTTGTCAGTGTCAAGTCGAGCAATGCATGGATTTCGCAGGTTCATGTATGCGTCACCAATGTTGACGCTGTACACACTTACCCTTGGGATGTGATGATAACTCGTGACGGAAGCGTTTGCTGACACCAGACATCAGCTTCGGAGTACGTCTTTTTCCGAGCAGAGCCAGCCACTAGCCCCGACACAACTCCTTTGGATGCGTCAAAGTTAACCTTCAGACCCACTGGATGCAGCAACGAACGTCATGTCAACACGGATTTGTCGTATCCTTGGAAAGTTTAAATCGACGAATATGGACGGACTCACCAACTAGACTCCTCTGATTGAATGAAGAAGCAGGATCTGCACATCCCATAGAGGCCTTCTTGCGACGACGATGTCGGTGAACTCTTCGAGAGCACGCCGCTCTATCGGATATTCCATCTTGGAGAATCTTTGCCTCGTCACGACAAAGGTCGCCCAAAGTTGACAACCAAAGTGTGGCAAAGCGAGCCGCCACCCGCGAAACCGATCCAACGCATAGGTTGACACAAAGGGCGACGAACTATTGGCTGGAAGGTCGCCAATCGCGACGGACTGACTACGAGTGGATTTCAGTACCGGATTGTCCAGGAATTATGACCAAGGAGCAAGCAGTACAAGTGGAAAAGCAGAGCCCAACAAGCCAGAGCAGTGGCCACCAATGGAGGACGGCCAACCAGGCTTGCAGTCAGTGTGGTGGCCTGCTGCGGGCGTGCTGCCAAGACTTATAGCCAATTGAGTGAGTGAGTAAAGGTCAGAGACCAATCGTGGAGCGAGACGGAGACAATTACAGAGCGTGCGTGCGAAGTTAGGAGTAGCTTAGGAAACAGAGGCAGTAGTTAGACAGAGCTCTTTTTGGCTGGCGTTGAATGAACCTCTAAGTTTGTGGCGTCCCGTCGAGAGAGATTAAGCGCCAAGAAGTTTGCAGGAGTTCCGTGGGTCTGTCGAAAACCCGCACCGTCAATCGCCCTCACCAACGCCAGTCAACGCTAGGCGTAGCTCGTGGGCAACCGAGCAACCAACCCCTTTCCGGTCCTCCCCACCGTCCTTTTCCCAGCAGTGGTCAACTACTGCGGATTTTCAACCCACAGTCGTGCCTCTCCATTTCCTTCGATCGCGTCTGGTTCGTCTAAAAGCCCCAGCGACCTCTAACCTTCCACCCCCCTTTTCTTGCGGCGAGAAGCTCGGACTTCACTGATCCGACCATCCCACAAGTGGTGCCACGAACCGGGAGGTTGAGCACACGAACGAAGAAATGGTTAGACTTGTTTACCCTTGTTATTGTTATTGTTATTAAGTTACTCTCTCGGCGGGCGCAATGCAGTCACAGGCCGCGTACTAGAGCTAACATAGCGGAGGTAACAGTGAGACCTGTTAACCCTGCTACACTGCTGTCGGACGCGTTAGCAGACAACCAGACGTCCACTTCGGTGGACATGCAATTGGACCCGTCAGAGCAAGCGAAGCAAGCAATGGCGGCATCCAGGAGTCGTTACGGGCAGACTCCAACTGCCTTCGGGCAATATCAATCAGTAGCGGCACCGATCCACGCCACTACGACCAACCTAGACGCGCGATCGTGCTCTAGCAAAAACAATCCCGCGGAATCCCAAAGCCACGGCAGCGATGTTGGTGGCTACGATGAAGACATGGACGCCGATGGATCGCCTCCGGCTCCCGCCGATGACCAGTCGAGATTGATCGCGGTGTTGGTCAGGCAAAACCAAGACCTGATGCGGCAGCTGCAAAGCAACCAAACATCCGCGCGAGTGCAGGAAGACGAGGACGATCTTGACGAATGGAACATGGACGCTGCGCCTGTCGGACTCCCTTCCAACAACGGCCCCCGCTTGCATGTTCTTGCGCTCGAGCCGCTGCAGCGGTTCGGTGGATCAGCCGATGACACTGACGCTGCGGCGAGTTTCCTTCGGCGCTTTGAGGAGAATGCGGTAGCCAGCGGGTGGACAGACGACGAAGCCAAGCGCAAGTTCCGCCTCACAGTCGGCCGAGCAGTCCAAGATTGGTACAACCAGCTGCGCGCCGATGAGCGATCCACCTGGATAGCCGTGCGTGCGAGCTTTGTCCGCGAAAAGCAGGAGGTCTACTACACGATGCGTCAGAAGGAGAATGAGACCATCCGAGAGTACCTCTTCCGCTTCAATGCGGCTGCTACGAAGATCGGTCTCAAGTACGACACCAATCGGAAGCACTTTGTCGATCACTTGCGGTGCTTTTGCAACTCGTTGGCGGATCCGAGTCAAGCCAAGTGGATCTCCTCGATGCGCTTCACCTCGATGGACGACTTGAAGGAGTACTTGAATGACCAGCGCCACACTAAAGCATTGCGAGAGCACCGCAATCAACGAGGGACAGTTCAACCGAGCGGCAGCCAGCGGCAAGAACGTGCGAAGGTTCCGCGTGTCAACCACTTGGACGCTGTGACCCCAACGGACATATGCCAAGGCGCGGCAGCGACCGACTCTGTGCGCGCTGAGATCTTTGCTCTTGGGCTCAACATTCATGAGGCGGGTCGCGAGGTCTGTCGTGACTGTGGCAAGAAGCACTTCAAGTTGGATGGCTTGTGCTGGTCGACGCACTCTGTGCCAACGCATGGGGCACCCAGAGATCAACTGCTTCAAGGCTTGTCAACTCTGCGCGACACCGCACCACAAAGCCGATCCGTGCCCGACTCGTCAACAAGCTGCCGAGCTGAAGGAGTTCCTGCAAGGGCTGGACATCCCCGACATGCCCAGCCTGGATTGTTTAAACTTGTAAGTCCGTGGGGACCGCGATACCCCAGCCGCGACGGACGTCAGACATCGCACACTGACTCAAAAAACCAAGAAAAACTGAAAAATGACGAAAACCCAAAAACATCGAAAAACCAAGAAAAATCTATAAAAATAGCCCCCACCAGAACCTTACTGACGGAGTTCGAAGAGCTTTTTGAAGTGGTTCGTGGATGGAAGAGGAAGCAACAAGAGCGAGCGGTTACGGCAAGCGTTGAAGAAGCAGCCAAGAATGAAGACAGAATCAATAGTCGACGCGACGCCAATGCCGCCAACCATGTTGGCTTCCTGAAAGTTCCTCCAGTAACCAAGAATACATCCAACCTTCCCGACAGACCTTTTGTTTTCTACTCGGCTGCCGACTGCGTGGCGCTGTCAGACGAGTACGGGCTCAAGGAAGGCGAACACTTCGGTCACTGGCAAGATACAATGTTCATCGAGAACGACATGACCCGTCAAGCATTCCTATATGCGCAAATCATGGACCAAGCGGTGGTGGTCCTGGCAGATACTGGCGCCAACATGAGCATCATCCATCCCATGGTCGTCAGGAAGGTCGGCCTGAAAGTGGATACAACGAAGACGACTGATATAGCTGGCCTTGGAGGAGCCGCCGTTGTGAACACTCAAGGCATTGTAGACATCAAGTTGACCATTGGTCGCGGACTAGTTTACGTTTTCCCGATCGCTGTCTGCGACTTTGGGGACACTGGCTTCGACGCCATCCTTGGGATGGATTTCCTGTTCCGCGCTGGTGTCATGGTGGATGGGAGTCGTCGCGAATTGAACCTACCTGAAGGCGAGTACGTCGAACTGCACGACCAGCCGGTCCGCTACAGCCGTGGCTACATGAATCACGTACGCCTGAACCGCGACGCGAGCATCCCACCCGGTGGATCGATCATCGTGCCCTTACCCAAGCTGCGCGAAGGGATGCCAGAGACACTGGAATATTGGGTTCATCGTGACGTGCGGTGGATCACCACTGCGCTGGATGCCGACGACAAGCCGGCCGCTTACAAGGTCACAAACGTTAGCGAACGCAACGTGTTTCTGTCTGCCAACACTGTTGTCGGGGCAATCTCAGCCCAAGGCGAGCGACCATTTAGCCGGCCGATGGTGCGCACGAGCAGTTTGAGATACCAAGCATGGAAAGCGGAAGCGTGGGAAGGGAGATACCCCGATGACCACCGAGCGAGACTGGATGAAGCTGCAGCCGAGTTAGCTGACGACAACAGTTGGAAGGAGCCGCGACCCCCGTCACCTAGACACTTGCTCACTGCCGACGGGAAACTGCGTACAACCTGCGAAAGCGACGATGACTACGGCGTGGATGACGAACGGCCCCCTATTACGCAATCGGTGGATGACCATGAAGCGCCGCTGGATCCGGTGGAAGCCGCCGAGCCAAGGATGCAGGCTGTCTTCTGCTACGATGCTTGCTATTTTCGGGACACGCTGCCTCCGCCATCAATCTTCCTGATGGACACGATGCCCGACAACTTGGATCAGCGACGGATGGCTAAAGAAGTAATGCTGCGCGAAGGAATTGATTTGTCAACTGAAGAATTGGAGCAGCAGCTAGCCATAATCCCTGAAGTGCCGCGCGAGGTAGAGCCGTTCGACCCCGATCAACTGGACGTCGGCGAGGATGAATTGAGCGATGAAGAAAAAGAGAAAATGAGAGTCGTCCTCCGCAAGTACCGAAAGTTCTTTATCAAGTCGGGCAACGGCCTGCCGCCGCCTGCCAAAGGAGCCGTCTGCGACATCGACGTCGGTGAGGCAAAGCCGCTGGCTGAACGAGCTAGGCGCATCCACCCGGAGCTGCTGAAGAAACTGTTTGACCTCCTGCGAGGATTGTTGGACTTTGGGCTGATCACCTTTTCGAATTCGCCTTGGGCCTCCCCGATCGTGCTGGTCCTCAAGAAGGGTGGCAAAGATATCCGCCTTTGTATCGACTACCGGGGTATCAACGAGCTCCAAGAACTCGTGCGGTCACCGATGCCGACACTGGACGGAATGCTGGCCAACTTCCACGCGATGCAATGGTTCCTGTCGCTTGACAACGCGTCTGGGTTTTGGGTCGTGCGCGCGACCAAGCGAGCGCGCAAAGTCAGTGCCTTCATCTGCGCTTTGGGCCACTTCGAATGGACGCGAATGGCGCAGGGACTCAAGAACGCGCCGATGATTTATCAGCGGATGATCACGAACGCGTTGTTCGGCTTTGTGGATATGCCGCCAGGGGTGGCCGACGATGATGCTGATGGGGAGCCGGTGGATATGTTTGCCTTGGGATTTAAATGCGACTTATCGCAGCTTCCACCGCCAGCCAACCCACATCATTCGCCGACGACATAAGCGATGGCGCTGATTCGTGGGACGGCGTTGTGGAGCTGACCGATCGTATCCTCGCTCGTTTGACTTACTTCGGCGTGAGCATCTCAGCCCTGAAGAGCAAGTTCGGCAAATTTGCGACTGATTTCCTTGGCCATGTTGTGTCCCGCAGAGGATTGGCCGCAAGGCCGCGGAGTCTCGATACTGTCCTAGCTACGCCATTCCCGAAGTGCCTCCGTGATATGCAATCGTTCCTGGGCTCGCTGAATTTTTATAGCCGATTTATCGAGAATTACTCGATTTTGGCGAGCTGTCTGTACGAGATCTCGGACGAAAAACTACGCCTTGGCTTGGTGTCGCCCGCAGCCGTTCGTGCGTTCGCTGACCTGAAGGCCGCCTACTCGTCAACACCGCTCCTGCGTCATGCCGATCCTGGCCGAGAGTTCCACATCCTGCTGTACACGACAACTTGGGCGATTTCGGCGACAGTTTGTCAGGACTATGATGGAGTGCTGCATCCCGTGAGGTTCTGTTGTCGGACTCTGAAAGGCGGCGAGCCGCGTTATGAGGAATGGGCAAAGGAGGCTCTCGCTCTGCTGCGTGCCGTCAAGGTCTGCTACTACGAGTTGCGCAACATGCAGCTGACGACATGACGGCTGGCTGAGGCGCGAGCCGGTTGGATTGTGAGCCTGATGGCTTGGCTCCGTCAGAGCCCTCTGATGGCATCGGTCGGTTGGTTAGCGAGGACGGTGCACAGAATCCGCGAACAAACTGACTCAAGAAATCGATCAACAAACGCTCCTGTATTATCGGCCAATGGGATTATACTATGAAGATTCTAAGCGCGTCAAGCGAGCCAATCAGTCGAGGGGCAGCGCGGGGAAGTCAATGCGAGGACCATGGCCGTCGATGTGGTAGCTGTATCCGAAGGGGCACTCGTCCTTGTAGTGGGAGCACGATGGCGTGTTGGGCAAATCTCCTGGGTAATCCCCAAGCATGGTGCGCCCATGTGCCCCCTCATGTCATGATTGGCATCACGATGGTCCAGGGGATATCGTTTCAAGTGCTGTGCCAGCAACTCATTTAATCGCATGACACCCTGGGCGAGCTCGGTGTGGCTCTCCTGCAACCGGCGGATCTCCCGGTCCTTTTGCATGATTTGGCGCCGCAGCTGACGAAAGATTTGAGCGTGCTCAGCGAGCGTGTGGCTGAATGTGTTTTGTTGGTGATGAGCTTCCCGAATGCGCGCTTGCACCTCGGTTTTGTGGTCGTCCAGGTGGGTGTGAAAGGTAAAGAAGCGCCTGTCCCAGCTGCTGGTTGGCCGCTGCGATCACTTGGTGCATCCGATCAGTGTTGTTTTGGTTATTGAGAGCCATGGCCAGAAGAAGATGAGCGACAACGATGGTGAAAAGGAAAATGAAGAAGAAAGAAGATGTCGTGTTGCTCAAGGAATTGACTATGATGGCTATTCCGTTGGCTCGTCTGGTGAAGATTCGGTCTATGAGGATGATGGACTGTCAGTTGGCTGGGCTGGATGCATCCCGGAGCGACGATATGGACAGCGCGCCAAGGAGTTGCGACAAGGATGGCCTTTGTTTGTTAACATGCCGCACAGTTCGACGTCTGGACGACGGCGTGGCGAGCCCCCTGCGATTGTACCGCAAGTCGAAGGTTGTCCAAATCGGCTGCGAGCTTGACCACAGCTCGCCCATATTGAACCACGCTGTTTGCCACATTGTCAACGGATGCCTTTTGTCGAATGAGTCGGCTGTTGAGTTGCTCCGTGGCAGTGGTTTGTGTAGCCAAACGCTCATTCATCTCAATGATGGCCGCGTCCTGTTTGTCAATCCGTGCCAGAATGTGATTGATGTGGTTGACCTGGTTTTTGAGCTCCTCGATGGGGTCGCTGCTGAACGGCCCAGGAGTGCTCGCATCAAACGGAGCCTCATCATCGGACTCGTTGTCCTGTGGCAGTAGAGAATTCTCCGGCGAGTTGACGGCATTGTCTCCCAGTTTGCCCGACACCAAGAAAATCCCGGGAAGCGGTGCCACCGACGAAACATCTTGTGGTGAGCCTGGCCCTTGTAGCGACGAATCGGCCGGTGGTGGCGATGGTAGCGACAGACTCATTTTGTCTCGAATGATCTTGTCCTTGCGGCGCACAACTTGTGGCTTACGATTGGCGGTGAACGATCGCTTTGGCTCAAGCTCCGAAGAGTCGCTTGACAGATACGAGTGTGGACGATGACTGTTGAAGCTGACCTCCATGTCAAAAGTGCTTGTGGACCAAGGAAGCGAAGCCCAGCGAGTGTCGCTCGTCGGTTGGCAGCCGTTTGTGCCCGTGGCGTCACGAGCTGCCAGGGGTGGTTTGTGGCAAAGCGAGCCGCCACCCGCGAAACCGATCCAACGCATAGGTTGACACAAAGGGCGACGAACTATTGGCTGGAAGGTCGCCAATCGCGACGGACTGACTACGAGTGGATTTCAGTACCGGATTGTCCAGGAATTATGACCAAGGAGCAAGCAGTACAAGTGGAAAAGCAGAGCCCAACAAGCCAGAGCAGTGGCCACCAATGGAGGACGGCCAACCAGGCTTGCAGTCAGTGTGGTGGCCTGCTGCGGGCGTGCTGCCAAGACTTATAGCCAATTGAGTGAGTGAGTAAAGGTCAGAGACCAATCGTGGAGCGAGACGGAGACAATTACAGAGCGTGCGTGCGAAGTTAGGAGTAGCTTAGGAAACAGAGGCAGTAGTTAGACAGAGCTCTTTTTGGCTGGCGTTGAATGAACCTCTAAGTTTGTGGCGTCCCGTCGAGAGAGATTAAGCGCCAAGAAGTTTGCAGGAGTTCCGTGGGTCTGTCGAAAACCCGCACCGTCAATCGCCCTCACCAACGCCAGTCAACGCTAGGCGTAGCTCGTGGGCAACCGAGCAACCAACCCCTTTCCGGTCCTCCCCACCGTCCTTTTCCCAGCAGTGGTCAACTACTGCGGACTTTCAACCCACAGTCGTGCCTCTCCATTTCCTTCGATCGCGTCTGGTTCACCTAAAAGCCCCAGGCGACCTCTAACCTTCCACCCCCCCCGCGGCGAGAAGCTCGGACTTCACCGATCCGACCATCCCACAAAAGTATGTATTGATATTTGTATGTCTGCAATGAGATAAAATATCGGTATAAATTTAGCATCCGGATACCAATATGTCTGAAATAAGATACAGAATATGGTAATTCCTGATTGGAGTTCCGGATAACTCATGGCCTGAGCTCAAGAAATCCCTCGAGGAAATGGATATGAAAAGCTAGAATTTGGTGGATAAGTCACCAGCATGAGCGTATTAGTTGGTAGAACACGACATCGTCGAGTAAAGAAATTTGCTGTAGCTGCTTTCAGCTGAACAGTGGATTCACTTCAGAGCAGCCAAAGACAGCGAGTCATGCTAAGTGTTGGCGTCACACGGAAAGGAACTGACTAGTGGTCGATGTGGATACAAACATAAACGACCAGGGAGACACGGGATTACAACAAAGTGGCTTGACAATAAATTGCCCACGTAACCATCATGTCAACTACCATGGGCAGGTCTGTCAAGTCCAGCAAGTCGAACAAGCCATCTTGGAAGAGCATGAAATCGCAGTGTTGGCAACGACAACCACAAAACGGATTCAAAGAGGACATGGAACGCAGTCCAAGGTCCTGTAGCGCCAGAGTCACAACTTTTTCGCCGGACGGGCCTTTTCAAGGATTTGCGCATCCTTCTTATCAGACATGTAGCATGCAATAGTGTTGATAAGAAAACTCTTGAAACCACCACTTGAACCTGACGGGAGTGAGATAGTATAGTTTTGCAGTCCATGAGATCGACTCGTTGCCTCCAAGTGCTTCGACACTCTTTGGTCATTGCTTTGCCTTAATATCTACACGTCGTTAAGCTGACTTTCAGCTCAAACTTGGACTTGGTACATCGAGATCGATTGCCATCGTCGCCGGTTGTCCAAAGGCTAGCTCTCTGCACTTGTGCGTACCCTCCTTGAATAGCTTGTCATATTGGTCATTTTGCGGTAGGAACTCAAGTATTATGTCAAAATGAATCTTTTATTTTCACACATGCACGAGACAAAGAGACAATCTACAAGGCGGTGGCGCGAGTGTAGTTGGCATGGTACGATACATTCGTGTACACCATGCGTTGGTAGCTGCTGCCAGCAGGGCAATAGCTGAACTTGACAGAGTCCCAGGTAGCAGGAGCGCTGGTAGATGGGTTGAAAAGGACTTTGCCAGTTTGAATACTTTCGTACACGGCCAAGAAAAGGCAGACAAGGATGGCAATCACGATCCAAATCTTTTCAAGAGCGCCAATCTTGTTCCACAACACCTTCATGTAGAAGATCATGGGCAAAATCATGCAGCAGAGCGACAAGCAGGAGGCACCAGTGAAATCCAACAAGTCGGACAAGTGATCCTTCCAGGCACAGGCAATGGCAACAGCAGCCGCGACAATGACAATGCGGAGGGCGGCGACCTTGGGGTACACACCAGGCGCTTGGTACGTCTTGGAGTCCAAATCATGGTGTTCGTTGAATTCCTTTTCTTCCAAAGCCTCCGAGATCTTCTCACCATCAGGAGTTCCGGCAGCTTCGTATCCAGCTTCAAGTTCTGGGGTTCCGAAGGCGTGCTTGTGAAGACGCAAGATCAATCCTTCCAAGATGTAAAAGGCAGGGT
The DNA here is from genome assembly GCA_019828595.1 of Aphanomyces cochlioides. Lineage (NCBI taxonomy): Eukaryota > Oomycota > Saprolegniomycetes > Saprolegniales > Verrucalvaceae > Aphanomyces > Aphanomyces cochlioides. The sequence goes on along the minus strand of JAHQRK010000014.1, from coordinate 831,823 downwards.
TGATGATGACGGCAAAAGCGACAGTGACGTGCAATTGCATGAACAAGCAAGCCAAGATGACGCCACCACGGTTGGCAGTGAAACCGAGGGCCGTTGGGGAACCAGCAATCGAGAAGAGCAAGTTACCAGGGACTTGGCAACCCACAAAAGACACACCCGTGACGGCCACAGTCAAAAAGAGAACGGAAATGAGACCCATCGTCACCACAATCACACGGGGCATGCGTGTGGGTTCCGAGTGTTCGCGTTGAAGAGCAGGGATAACGATACCAGCACCATACGCCAAGGCCAAACTGCCAAACACACCAGCGACTTGCTTGAAACCAACATCAGGCTTGGGAGTGGTCAAACCCTTCGACACAGGTTCCATGTTGTCCACCAACAAGTACAGAGCAATGGCATCGGCAAGCACCGTTCCCAAAGCACCAGCGGCGGCAGCAAAAGCACCTTCCTTCAACGTTGGGACCAAACACACTGGGAGAAGCGAAATCCCCATCAAGATGATCCACGTCGTGTCTTCGTACGACTTGGGGAACAAAATCGTCAAGATGGAACCACCCAACACCAAAAACACAATCGGGACCATGATGCACGTCAACATTTGCGTGATCAAAATCAACCAGCGGCCGGTCTTGCCCATCGAGAATTCGCCCAAGTCGGCAAACGTGCGCACAGACTTGGGGGCGACAAGCATGATCTTGGAGATGCACACCGTGGCGTAAATGTTGACGATGGCCATGAAGACCAAGGCGAGCGTCGCCCAAACAAACCCAGCCGAGGCGTAGTTCTTGGGCATACTCAGCGTACCGACGCCGTACACACAGCAGAAGAGCGAGAAGCACATCTTCAAGTCTTCGAGCGTCAAGAACGGTTTTCCCATGGTTGTTGTCGGCGCGAGGCGAATTGGAAAATGGCAATCGAGTTGGGCAAGTTGGTGCGGTTGCCCTCAAGACCCAATCACAAGAGAGGCGATGGGTTGTTGAACTTGAAATACAAAAGGTTTGTGCCACATGGCACGACACCCAGCTATGCCCCACATGGACATGCTGCTATCCTTTGCAGAAACTTCGTCTGTCGGGAAAGGCTCGGGAGAGGGCGATCGACCGACCCGTTTAGACGTTTCCATATCAATCATCTACCTTATGGAATCCTATATTATCCTGATCGAGGAGACTGCGCGAGTGGGCAAACTCGATGCTGGGGGCTATCGAGGGACACACCATAAGCAACGGAAAGAGATAGTCGTGATAAGAACCTAGACGGCATGAGTGTGCCGCTCCTCTCTTACTAGTATACTAGTACTCAGCTTGCGTCTATCGTTGATAAGAACCAAGCGCCCACGTCACCATCGTCAGCATATGGCTCATATTGTCGAAGCGTGATTACTATCAACTGTTTGGAGAAGACTCTATTGCATCCACGTGTCTGGAGAACGTCGAGAGACTGTACAAGCCGAGAAACGACGTCGGATGCGCTTTTCCACGCACGGGTGCTGCCTTGGCTTAAACCTCATCGATGGCAAGAAAGAACCTGCGATGTGACAAAGCGTCGAGCTGTATCGAACTCTTCTTGAAACGTTAAGCCGTCATCGACTGCTTCAACGACTGAGAGCTTGCTACAGTAGTCAGTAGAACTCGGATGTCATATGGAGCATTTGATCAATTCAGTGAAATGCAGCCGAGTGGGGATGAAATTTCATAGCGGAGAAGATTTCAAGGACTCATGCGCTAGATGAAGGCGACAGACGCGGTCTTGAAAATCGCTTCGTCTTAACGCACCGGCACCTATGAAATCTCCCTCGGTGTGGCGCAGGTATGCTTTGTCAAAGTCGCGCGACCATTTGGTCCTCCACATGGCACCTGGATTGATAGAGCGAGCTATTACAAAATTCATTTTTTCACATTTCTATGGAAATGCGGCCAAATGGCACGGAGCGCTATACATTGAGCAGGTGGAAGCGTCAGGAAGCGCACCCAGGTGCGCTGGCTATGCTGAACCGGACATCGACGAGATGGAGGACGCTGTGTTCGATGTCAAAGAATAGACATCGTCCACTGCGCGAGATCATGGTGTTTCAACGACTCTACGGTTTTACATCTCACAGACACATCTCTCCGACGCTCCGACAGAAATCAATGATTCACAAATGCCCATCGTTCGAGTAATCCACACGTCCCTTCCTCTTCTGATCGTTGACGTCCCACGGGTGACCTACCGACGTACCGTAGGACATGCGCATTGAAAAATTGAACAAAGCGAGGGAGAGCGACAACGATCGAGCGAATGTCAAGTTGGACGTATCGACTGAAGTGTGATAAGAAGCGAGAGGCTTGAATGCGCAAAACGAGGAAACTTCCCTCGATCTACGTGTTGGTTGTCACGACGACGACGGACTGCTCCGTTGGCGTTGCACACGACCAGACGAACAAGTCGGATGAAAGTTCCGCCCGTCATTGCAATCCATCGCATGATTGTCTTCAGTCGACATGGAGATAATTTGATCACAAAGGGGCGTTTGACATGGATGGGCACGGTAGGACAGTATGTACTGTAATGTTGACTCAACCAAGTCCTGAAAGGGGCTTTGGGAGCCGAGAACGACAGACGCAGTCGATGGAGCGAGAGGGAGAGAGGAAGGAAGATTTGCGAGAACAGAGGAGCAAGAAACAGGCGTCGGACATGATCGTCACTTCGTCCACTTGATTTCAGAGCAGTCGACGACAGTTGAACCGTGGCAAGACAAACTGTGTGAGTACACTCACTGTCTGCAGCGGTGGCTTCAAGAAACGATCACTTGATCAGTTGTGCGCATGGGCGGCCATTGAACGTACAGTATCGATCGCTGTACTAACAAATTTTCTTTCCGCTACGACAGCGGGAAAGAATGGCTCGATCTGAAACCTTTTTCCTCAACGTGCGACCTCCGCAAGCAGTCGACAAGAACTGCGACGGTAGCTAACGAACATACAACATTTCAACAAGGCATGACCTTCCCACGCGGGCTGAACGAGTTAGCGCTGAGGCTCCTCGACTCGGAATAGCGGAGAGATTGCCTTGGCCTTTAGATGTCCGATTGGCGTCGGTGGTGACGACACGACATGATGGGCGATGGATCTCTTTGCCACGCATTTGTCCATCATCCTCCGGAGGGAATCATGACACAGTGAAGATGATTTCGCCTACATGTTTCCTGCTGCTCTAGCCTCCTCATGCAGCCTCAAACATACAAGCAGGGATAGTGGTGAAGATGGTCGATTCGACGCTTCAAGTTGTAGCTTGAACCTTTTATTCTTCTCTTTTATGATCGAACATTACGAGGGGACGTCGCTCTTCTTTTTTTCATCGCGATGGCACTTTGCAAGTCGCCATGACCAAGCCATTCCTCACGGTCGAAGACCTCAAGATGTCTTTCTCGCTCTTTTGCTGCGTCTATGGCGTCGGGACACTGAGCATGCCCAAGAATTATGCATCCGCGGGGTTTGCATGCAGTGATGGGGAAACCATTATGGTATTTCCATATTTTTTCCATATCGGACTATCCCTGAGCCGGAATCAATTGTTCGTACGATCCCCTAGGAGTTTTGTGTTTCACATGGCCCACTCATAAGGATGGACTGATGGTGTCGGGACAAGGCAATAATGGCTTATGGTGAAAACAACGGTTAAAAGAGGCCATAGGTAAACATTCGCGGCCTTACAATTTGTATGTCTATGGAAGTGAAACATTCTCAACCATTCTTAAAGTCGTTGAGCTTCAAATCCCTACTAGTGAGTGAATGAGTGATGCTGTAGCAAACTAGGCAGAGGAAGGCAAATTGTAGAATGAATTAGATCTCAACTTAACTCTAATCTAGCACATCCTTGTAACATTAAGCCACATCCTATTGTCACATCGCTTTGGTTGGTGTTGAGGGGCGTTTACGCTAGTTTCCTAAGTCGTAAACTGCGTTACAGCATTCAGCCGAAGTCCTGAGCCAAACCGGTGGCTCAGGATCGCTACATCCTCCCCATGATGTCCGGCTGTCGTCGGGAAAGACGGCGCTGGAGGTCTTGAACTAGCTGCTTGAAATGAACGACGTGCTTGATGTTCTTTGCGAGTTCCCATGTTGCTTCGCTTTCAGGTTGGCCATGCCACTTGATGAGATATTCGAGCTTGCGATTGAATTGTCTCTGCTTCAAGAGGCGTTCGACGATGAAGACTTCTTCACCAGTTGAGTCATCGAGTATGACGGGTGTTGCCTTGGGAATCGGTCGACTTGCAAATTTGGGATCGTTCGGTTGATAGTGTTTCAGGCGGTCGACATTGAAAACATCATGGAGTCTTGACATTGATCGAGGCAACTTCAGGCGCATTGCGTTTTCATTGATTTCTTCAATGACTTCAAAGGGGCCGATAAATCGGGGAACTAGCTTTGGACGCCCATTGCGATCTAATTGTTGTGCATGCTTCAAGGGCAAATCGCGGGTTGCAAGGAGAACTTGATCTCCAACTTTGAAAGTTATGTTTGAGTGCTTCTTGTCATAGAATGCCTTTTGTCTTGCTTGAGCCTTCTTCAACTTTTCTTGGGCAATCTTCAATATCTCTTGTCGTTCTTCAGAGAAGTTTTTGGCAAAGTCATTTGGAGGCATTATACTATCTATTACAGGGTTTCGCAAAGTTCTTCCAGTGTCGATTTGAAATGGAGTGAGGCCAGTTGACGACTGAACAAGTCCTTGGTGAGCATACTCTATCGTGGGTAAATGGTCAACCCAATCTTCTCCAAGATAGGACACTTGGCAACGTAGAGCATCTTCTAGTGTTCGATTTTGGCGTTCAGTTGCTCCATCAGCTTGAGCACGACCCGCAGTTGTCATGGCTTGCTTGATATTCATGATTTGCATGAGGGACTTCCAGAAATTACTTGTAAATTTTGGGTCTCGATCACTGATGATCAAGCTTGGTAAGCCATGGTGGCGAACAACATGATCGAAAAACAACTTAGCGGTTTGCGGAGCATCGGCATTTGTTTGAGTTGGAATGTACTTAGCTCTTTTTGACAATTTGTCAACAACAACTAAGATAGCATCGCACGACTTGGATAGAGGTAGTCCAGTGATCCAGTCTGCTGAAATAGTATGCCAGCATTTGTTAGGGGCTTGAATCGGAATCATTCTGCCATTGGCACGAAGACTATTTGTCTTGTATCGACTGCAAGTTTCACAAGTTGCAACATAAAGTTTGACATCTTCCAAGTGAGTATCCCAGTAATACCACTGAGAAATACTTAGCAATGTTCGTCTTGTTCCGGGATGCGCAGCAATGCTTGAGTCATGAGCTTGAGAAATAACTTCAGCGCCCAGGATAACATCATTGGGAACATAAAGTCTCCATACTTGATCTTTCGAACGAAGGAAGTACAAGTCGTCTTTTTGAACATATTTGTCTTGTATAGCAACAGAGATGTCTTTCTTGTAAGCTTTAATGTATCGCTCTTTCGTGTCTTGATCCATTTCGACTGTTGAATACGAAATTTGTCTTGAATGATTGATTACAAGTCGTTGCGGAGTGGAAGCACATTTTTGACTTGACAGATCCTCCCCCAAAAATGGAGTTCCAACGAGCTTGGTAAGTTCACGTGAGGGGAAACGGGATAAGTCAGGTGGAGTTTGCAAGGCATCAAGTCGTAGAGCGGCGTTTGCACAACGGATTCCGCAATTATGAACAGAAATCATCGTCGCAAAGTTTGAGGCATCTCGTGGAGGTCGCGAAAGCGCATCGGCAACGACATTAAGTTGCCAGGCCGATGATGCAACACAAAGTCAAACGCACTGAAAAAGTCGAGCCATCGAGTCAACTTAGGCGTGAGAATAGGAGTTTCCATGAACCATTTACACGTGGAGTTGTCCGTGTAAATGTCGAATCGAGTACCATGAAGGTAGTGACGCCACTTGCCGAGTGCAAGCTTGATCGCGTAGAGTTCTTTTTCATGAGCAGGCCACTTGACTTCATGAGGGCCAAGTCGCTTAGACAAAAATGCGATCGGTCGATCATTGCTGTCCTTATCCAACTGGGATAGAACTGCTCCACAACAGTATCCTGAGGCATCAGTTGTTACGATGAAAGGCTTGTCGTAGTTGGGCAGTTGTAAAACTGGAGCTTGTTGAAGTGCAATTTTGATCGTTAAAAAGGCTTGTCGCTGATCTTCAGTCCATGACGACGGCGTTTTTGGCTTCATCAATTCATTTAAAGGGCGGACAATGTCCGAAAACTTCGGAATAAACTTTCTGTAAAAGCTCGCAAATCCGATGAAACTCACTAAGTCTTTAGTGCACTTAGGTTCAGCCCATTGTTCGATTGCACGAACTTTTGACTTGTCAACGTGTAAGCCGTCTTTGGAAATTGTGTGGCCGAGAAAATCGACTGAGTCGAGGGCAAAGGCACACTTAGACGGACGAGCGTACAACTTTTCAGCTCGTAAAACATCGCAAATTGCTTGAAGGTGATGGATGTGGTCGTCGATTGACTTAGAGAAAACACAGATATCATCCATGTATACAACGGCAAAGGGGAATTTATCGAAGAGGCGACGCATAAGTCGGGACCAAATTCCTGGCATTCCAGCCATTCCCATGGGAGCAACAACCCATTCATTGACTTCTCGATGATTACGAAAGGCTGTGTATTTTCTTGCTTTTGGTTCAACAAGCATTTGGTGATATCCAGACGCTAAGTCGATCTTCGTAAAGACTTTGCTTCCATGCATGCGATCAAATAAGTCTTCGATGTTTGGCAAAGGGATCTTTGGGATCACCGTTTGCGAGTTGACATATCGATAGTCAAGAACCCAACGTATTGGAGTGTCGGGAGTCGCTGTTCTCAGCCATTCGCTTCTTGACTTCATTTGGCCGTTTTCATCTTTCTTGGGGACTCCAAAGATATTCGAAACCCAGTCGCTGTTGGACAATTGAATCCATCCTTTTCTTTCAAGTTCGCTGATGAACTTGTCCAGAGATGCTTGCTCGACTTGAGATAGACGAAAAGGTGGTCGATATTGTGGCTTGGCATCTGGACGCATGGTCAAATCGAATTCAATTCCTCGTTTTGGAGGCAGTGCGTCGGGAAGTTCTTTAGGAAACACATCTTTATACTTTGTTAGGAATGTTTTGATGGCAGGGTGAAGGTTTTCTTGAACTTCCTTGACTGTCGTAATCTTGAGAATCCATCCGTCGCTTGAGTTGTCGCTTTCTTCCTTGACTACACTTGCATTGATCGATAATATCTTGTGATTTCTCCAATCCACAATGGGATTAAAGCGATGGAACCATGGTTGTCCCAAAATCACGTCAAAGTTCTTCGAACCCAGATCCCATTCCGTAAACGGTAAGTTGGGAAAAGACATTCCTTCGAGAACGAGAGAACCTTCAGCTTCATTTACTCGTTTTACGCCAGAGTTTTGTCCGTCAAATCCTTCAATGATGGCTTCTTTTTCCCGAATGACTTGGTCACAGAGGCCAGGACGGCACAAAAGGTTTGTAGCACCGCTGTCAATTAAAATCTTTACTGGCTTTCCATCCAGTTGACCTTCTGAAATCATCAGTTGATTTTCCGTTGGGACTTCCTTGTACTTGCTTTGAGCAACGTGCGTGTTGATCACTTCAATTTCTTCTTCTTCATCGCTGTCTTCGGCTTCTTGAACTTGAACATTGTGTTGTCGGTTAGTTGGACGAGATGATTGTGTTCCAGAGAAAGTCACTGCTCTGTTGTTGTGGTTTGAACGGCAGAAATTGTTGTTTTGGTTGTTCTGGTGAAACCGTTGAGAGCTTCGGCAGACATTGGCTAGATGGCCTACTCGGCCGCACTTGTAGCAGGTTCGAGGACCACGCTGAGAGTTTCGATTCATTTGCGCGTTATCGACTTCCATGTCATATTCGTCACGCTCTGGCTGCGGTTGACGGAAGGAAGAAAAATGTCTTGAGTCTTGATTGTTTGGTCGTTGTCGTTGGTCATTGCCTTGGTGATTGCGTTGGAATCGTGGTCTGTGGTGTTGGTCACGGCGTTGCTGGTGGCGGGAGTCTCTTCCATTGTTTCCGAGAGTGAAACTATGCGCTCGCTCAAAGTCTAGAGCTACTTGAATGGCTTCGGTTACTGATTCACATCTTCTATATTGAACTTCTTCTCTTGTTCTTGTTCGTAGGCCGCGTTGGAAAAAGGATATCTTGTCGCGCTCGGTCATGTCTTGGACTTGAGTGCAAATACGGCGGAACTTGCCGACATAGTCCATTAAATTGGCGCAGTTAGCTTGCTTCAACTCGTAGAGTTGGTCGCGGATGCGGTCTTGTAAGTCATCGGGCTCGAATTCATATCGGAGTTCTTCTTCGAGTTCGAGGAGTGTTTTTGGTGGTTCGCCACTTGTGCGTAGGTGGTCTTGATACCAGGCTGCTGCTAAGCCCCGAAAGTTGGCTACGACCATGGCAATGCATCTTGTATGCGTCTCTTGATTCAGTTTAGGGTCGATGTTTTTCGCCTTGAAATATGTGTTTACTTGATGTATGTATAGACTTATGCTTTCGTCCATTCTTCCGTGATACTTCGGCATTGTAAGGCCTTCAACTTTGTATTCTTGACCACGTCGACTTTCTTCATGTCGCTTGTTGCTTTCTTTTTTGACTTCAACTTGAAGGGATTGTGTCTTGGAGACTTCTTCCAAATTTTTCTCTAATCTATGAATTGTTTCTAACATTGTTGCAAATAATTGCTCTAATTCTACCATCCTTTTTTTCTGATATTTTTTTTGAAAGTGTTTTGTTTTGAATTCTTTTTTCTAACTTTGTTCTATTTTCTTTTTTTTTGCTGTCTTTTTTGTTTTCTTAAAAAGACTAAGCTATTCTTTTTCTATTTTTTGACTTTTTTTCGTCTTCGACTTGGATTTCGCTTTTTCTTGATTTTGATTGGCTGCTTTCTTCTTGAGGCGGGCTGCGCGGTAATTGATGATGTCGCGGTCGAGCGTCCCACTGATCAGATTTTCGACTTGAGTGTTGCGCCGGATAAGGTTATCCGTAAGAGCTTGAAGTACGTTGCGCGCGTCGGAGTTTTTTGCTTCAGGGATTAGGGCACGCAGTTTCTTGATGACCACGCTTTGGAACGAGCAGAGTCGGTAGATGTCAGCACGAAACTTGATCGCTTCGCTGGGAGTCGAGAACAAATCCGCGATAGATTCGGCAGCCGCTAATTGGTGTACGCTTGAAACGCGATTGTTGCTTCTAGGCATCTATAGATCACTCTTAGACTGTGTATGGATTATTCACAAGACTAGTACTTTACTCCTTCAGTCGAGTGGCGATTCTGCACAAAAGAGACGAACAACGCAGACCCACTCATGGAGAAATACTGTGATGTCGAGTAAAATGACCACACAACCGCTTCGAGAAGACAGTTGAAATACCTTGGCAAACAAGGTTGAGGGACAGGGACAGAGGGGAAAAGGTAAAGGCATCCAAGAAGTGCTACCAAATGTAGCAAACTAGGCAGAGGAAGGCAAATTGTAGAATGAATTAGATCTCAACTTAACTCTAATCTAGCACATCCTTGTAACTTTAAGCCACATCCTATTGTCACATCGCTTTGGTTGGTGTTGAGGAGCGTTTACGCTAGTTTCCTAAGTCGTAAACTGCGTTACAGCATTCAACCGAAGTCCTGAGCCAAACCGGTGGCTCAGGATCGCTACAGATGCCGAAAAGGCAGCTGTGGCATACTTCTTGCATGAAGATGTTTCTAGGTCGAACTTGGAAGTGGTTGACCGTCGCAGCTATGCCGATGGTTTATTGATGGATAAACGACGTCGCATTGAAGAAAGCTCGCTGATTTGAAATTCATCCCGCCAACTTCCAATCTTGTCGAACGCTTGTTTCCTCGTGCGAAGTCGGTGAATAGTGATCTTCGCATGCGTATGTTGCCTCTTCATTTGGAGATGCTAACCTTTCTCTCGTGCAACAAGCGTTTTTGGGGACTTGGCCAAGTCGAACAAGCCATGGAAATGAATGATTAGGATGTCCCTAGTACACCTAACGACTGCATAAGCTACATAATGCATGATTTTTGTTGAAAATACAGCAATCCCATATGTCAAGGATGCATGGCAATCTCGCTTGGTATTTTGATACACTCCGACAAAGCAGTCCTTCGCAACTGGTTATGGACAATACACTTCAAACGCCCCTAGGTACGGCAGTGTAACTCTTGCAGCAAACTTCAGTATGGCCACGCAGCTCTAATTGTTCCATTGCCGTTCTTGATATTTTCCCAATCACTGTTTGCATGGGCCACGATCGCGCTGGTTTTCATGGCGGTCGTCAACATCTACGCGACGGTGTGCATCTCCAAGCTACTGCTCGTCGCCCCCAAGCGCGTGCGTACCTTTGCTGACTTGGGCGAATTCTCGATGGGCAAAACCGGCCGCTGGTTGATTTTGATCACGCAAATGTTGACGTGCATCATGGTCCCGATTGTGTTTTTGGTGTTGGGTGGTTCCATCTTGACGGTTTTGTTCCCCAAGTCGTATGAAGACACGACGTGGATCATCTTGATGGGGATTTCGCTTCTCCCAGTGTGTTTGATTGCAACATTGAAGGAAGGTGCGTTTGCCGCTGCTGCTGGTTGTTTGGGAACGGTGCTTGCTGATGGTATTGCTCTGTACTTGTTGGTGGACAACATGGAACCTGTGTCGAAGGGTTTGACCACTCCCAAGCCTGACGTCGGCTTCAAGCAAGTCGCTGGTGTGTTTGGCAGTTTGGCCTTGGCGTATGGTGCTGGTATTGTCATCCCTGCCTTGCAACGTGAACACTCGGAACCAGCTCGCATGCCTCGAGTCATCGTAGTCACGTTGGGATTCATCTCTGTGTTGTTTTTGACCGTGGCGATCACGGGTGTCTCGTTTGTCGGGTGCCAAATCCCCGGTAACTTGCTCTTTTCAATTGCTGGTTCCCCAACGGCCCTCGGCTTCACGGCCAACCGCGGTGGTGTCATCTTGGCTTGCATGTTCATGCAGCTACACATCACGATTGCCTTTGCGGTCATTATCAATCCCGCGTTCTACATCTTGGAGAAACTCATCTTGCGCCTCCACAACCATGACATCCAAGAGCACGTGTTGAACGAAGCGCATTACGATGCATCAGCCACGCCCGATCCAGCTGTGAAACCAAACGAGGACATCAACAAAGCTCTCGTCGAAACCCACGATCTCGATTACCAGACTTATCAGCAACCTGGCGTGTATGCCAAAGTGGCAGCGCTGCGCATTGTCGTCGTCGCGGCGACAATCGTGATCGCATGTGTGTGGAAGGATCACCTGTCCGACTTGTTGGACTTCACAGGCGCGTCGTGCATTGCTCTCTGCTGCGTGATCTTGCCCATTGTCTTCTACTTGAAGCATTTTGGTCGCCAAGTCAGCAATCCTGAATGGGTCTGGGCTGTCATCGCCGTGCTCGTCTCGCTTTTCTTGGGTGGATATGAAACCTACATGAACGCCAAGCCCCTCTTCAATCCTCCACATGCCTCCACTGGCCCTGCAGCTTGGGACGGCGTCAAGTTTAGCTTTTGTCCTCCTGGAAGCAGCTACCAACGCATTGCCTACACGAACGTGTCGTACCATGCCAACTTTTCCCGCGTTCCTGCGTTGTAAGAAGGTCGTTTTGCATGAAGTTGATGACGTTGTACATGATAAAAACAAAACTTAGAGTCCGACGGGGCCGGTGTAGTTGGCATGGAACGACACGTTGGTGTAGACCATGCGTTGGTAGCTGCTACCTGCAGGGCAGTAGGCAAACTTGACAGCGTCCCACGAGCCCGCATCAGCAGCGGCAGGTTGAGGGTTGAACAAAGGCTTGGCGCTTTGGTACGTTTCGTGGACGCCCAAGAAGATCGTGATGAGCACGACGACGACGGCGAAGATCCATTCAAGCTTACCGACCTTGTTGGTGCGTCCAAAGACCTTCAAGTAGAAGACGATGGGCAAGATCATGCAGCAGAGAGCAATGCAGGAAGCGCCTGTGAAGTCCAAGACGTCCGACATGTGGTTCTTCCACACACAGGCCAACGTGACCGAGGCAGCAACGACCACAATACGCATGGCAGCAATCTTGGGGTAAACGCCAGGTTGGCGGTACGTCTGGGCATCGCGTTCGTGGTCTTCGTTGATGATAACACTGTCGACATGTTCGATTCCTTTCTCGGTTGTCGCGTTGTCTTGTGGGGTCGTAATAGCTCCAAAGGCACCGCCTTCTTCGACTTCGTCAATGATGGCGGGTTGCTTGTGAAGGCCAAAGATAATTTGCTCCAACATGTGGAACATGGGGTTAGACGTCACGGCGTATGCAATCGTAATGTGGAATTGCATGCACAAGCACGCCAAGATGACACCGCCACGGTTGGCCGTGAAGCCAAGAGCAGTGGGCGCGCCTGCCACCGAGAAGAGCAAGTTGCCGGGGATTTGGCAGCCCACGAAGGAGACGCCCGTGATCGCGACAGTCAAGAAGAGCACACTGATAATGCCCAAAGTGACGAGAATGACACGAGGCATGCGCGATGGCTCCGAGTGTTCACGTTGCAAGGCAGGAATGACAATACCAGGCGAGTAGGCAAACGCCAAGCTACCAAAGACGGAGGCGACATCGCCAAAGTGGACGTCTGGCTTGGGGGTCTTGAGGCCATCCGGGATGGGCGTCAAGATGCTCACTAACAAGTAGAGCGCAATGCCATCAGCAAGAATCGTGCCCAAGGCACCCGCCGCAGCAGCGAAAGCACCTTCTTTCATCGTCGGGATGAGCGCCACAGGCAAGAGGGAGAAGCCCATCAAGATAATCCACGTCGCTTCGCCGTACGAGTTGGGAAAGATGATTTCCAAGATGGAGCCACCCAAGACCAAGTAGACGATCGGGCCCAAGAAGCACGTGAGCATTTGCGTGATGAAGATGGACCAGCGGCCAAACTTGCCCATGCAGAATTCGCCCAAGTCGGCAAACGTGCGCACGCGCTTGGGGGCAATGAGGAGGATTTTCGAGATGCACAACGTGGCTAAATATTGGCCGCAGCCATGAACAACAAGGCAATCGTCGCCCATAAGAAACCAGCGCGGGCATAGTTCTTGGGCATACTCAACGTACCGATGCCATAGATGTAGCAGAAGAGGGAGAAGGTCAATTTGAGATCTTCCACTGTCAAGAATGGCTTGCCCATGGTGTTTTCGACGGCCGAGCAAATTCAAAAGTGAGACCAAAGTTATGTTTGCGTCGATATCCTTGCCGCACGACGTTCTACTCAACGAGCTAACCCAACATGTGCTTTGACATACTCAGTCCACATTTGCGATAAGTGTCGTGACGCGGTCGATTGTTCGACACTCATTGGACGTGAATGGATGGCTCGCAGGCGAGCTATCGGTACGAAAGCCCGTCTGGCATCCCGCAGAGTTGGCTTTTTGTATGAAGTCTCAGTGACGAGAGGGGTTGTCACGGTGTTATTGGCCAAAGTTGCTCAAGTCATCCAAAGATGCGCTCCGTGTAAAGACGCAAAGATTCGTCCAGCCCGCGGATACGCCCTTCGACCGAGTTCTTGTGTCGCCCAAGTACACTGTAGACGGACCAGAGGAACGCAGCTAATATTGTCGGCGAAATTTGATTGCTGCGTGAAAGATGGGATGATCACCACTACGCTACATACTACACGCGTTGAGATGACAGCTCATTAGTTGGTGGGTAAAAGCATAACATGCTCGAGCGACTGGAAGTTTCGACTCCATCGATGAAATGGACAATGTCAGCTGGGACAAGCGCATCTGTCGGTCTAGAAATTGAAGCCATGATTGCCCTCGTCAACATGTTGACGGCTAGGACGATAGCCTTTCACTGCTAAGCGGACGAGCCTAGTGAGTGCAGTGTAAGGTTTGAGTCAACCATAAATCAGTCGCTGCTGTGACCTTGACACTCGAGGTTTTGAAGTTTCCGTTGATCACAATGAATTGTGGGTATGCGGGGGGGGTGCATCCACATCCGATGGAAATACATCGCCAGTCAGTGCACCAGGCAAGACAAGTGGCTTCCCTTCTGCTTCATTTTGCTCTAAAGCGTCAATCCATAACGCTTGCACCTCGGTATTTCATCCCCCTTGTTTTTTGTCGGGGGGGCATCGTCTTCACGAAGATAATCTCACAGGCTCAAATGCCACGATTGCATACCAAACTGGAATTTGTAATCCCAGCCTCGATTTTTGACACCTCCAGTGGAACAATACCAGGCACGACCAGAGAAATCCATCGACATGTGACTCGTTGGGGAGCTTCATAACGTTGAAATATATCGGTTGCTTGTCGGAGCTCATTTGCTTCCAACAAGTCTTGTCGAGCTGGCAGCAAAGAGGAACCGCCGAGGTCATATTTCAGCGGCAGTGGACTGCTGACCTCGCCGTCGTACGAACTTCAACGATTGCTTTGGTGCGTTGCGGCGGGACAATCACGCTGTAAATAATTGAACTCACAACAAACCTCGCTCAAAGTCCAACCTCAGGAAGACGTTGGAAGTTGTCACGAAGAGCGGCAAATACCTGGGCGACAATTTCACTAGTGTAGTGCTGGAGGAGCGTCAGTAGCAATCCATGGCTTGCGCCCTTTTATGGGAAGCAAACGAAACCCTCAAAAACCATTTGGGCAGCGGACGTCGTCGTCCTTTCCCCTCCATCATTTTCTCACTGCCAATTGGTTCTGCCTTCGTTAGTACTATCTAGTACCACTACATTTTACTAGGAGTACTATTAATAATTAAAGTACTAACTGGACTACACTATAAAATATTTTGCATTTAAATATTGTCTTTTTCACCCAAATTTGTATTTTTCTACCAAAATTGAGTTCATTTCCAAATCGATTCCAACATACTGAAGTTAAGTATAAATGAAAAGTACGGTAAATTGGCCAAATAAAATTCACGTGTGTCTGGGTGTGTTTTGCGTGAACTTGGTAAATACTCGATTCTGATTGGCTGATCGATTTGCAGATCGATTTGAAAAATCGATACATTTGAGACCCCTCTCACAATTTAGAATGAAATCGACAATAATGTGCAAAATCACACTATTTAATGCTTTGTGTTTTGGTGATCGTGACAACTATACCATCCGGATACGGTGACTGAACCGGACGCTTCGTGGCACGTCGCTGGCATTTTGCAGAAGTTGACCATGATGGCCTGGCCAAAGTTGATCGCGCTCCTTTCTCTGGTCCTGGTGGTTGGAACAGTTGAAGGAGCTATCGAAGGGAAGAAACAGTGCAAGCGAGACTACCATGTGTGCAAAGATGGCTCCAAGGTCTACCGCAACAAGCAAAATGACTGCGATTTTGATTTGTGTCCGGAAGATGTCGATTCCGCCGAAAGTGAGGACGATGGCGAAGAGAACGAAGACGACAAAGATGTTGCGAATGCTAAGGCTGTCGTCTTTGTGACAACTGCGCCACTGCCGGTAGTTGCTTCCACGACTGTTCCACCACAGGCCAATGCTACAAATGCAAGCGCACCTGTTGCAGTTGCGACCACGGCGCCGACTACAACGATCTCGATTGTTGCAACCCCTAGCAGTGCTGGTCAACCGACGACCCCTGCTATCGCCTCTACCACCACGTCCCCGGCGAATCATCCTAGTGAAGCACCTAAAGCTCCTGCAACTACCATTCCATCGATTGCAAATCAAACGAATGCCCCTGCTGCCAATGCCACAACCCACGTTGACAACTCAACGATTCAATCTCCAGCGTCTGTCGCACCTGTGAAGACACCTGCCCCATCCAAGACCCACAAGCCGCGAACTACTTCTCATAAGTATTCTTCGGAGACCAAACCTGCGACTCGTTGCCAAACTGGATGCATTGAAATCTTCAAACCAGTCTGTGGCTCCGATGGAACGACGTACGGAAACGCTTGCGAGCTTAAAAATGCAGCTTGTGACCACGCAGGCTTACATGTTGCTCACGAAGGCTCTTGCAACAATGAAGCCCATGACAAAGGCTCTGTGGGTAGCGTCGAAAGTGCCGTGATTGCATCACCTCACACGACGTCGTTCCCATCTAAAAAACCCTCAACAACTACATCATCGACAACTACATCATCGACAACGTTACCATCTGCAACAAGCGCAAATGGCTGGACTGAACTGGAAGCCGCCCCAAGTCTGGTGTGGGCTGCAACCTACAAGGCCTTTTCCCTCTACTCGAATCCCGATGTGTGTTCTCTCATGAAGGCTGAACCAGGCTTTACAGAACGCCTCAACAATACCTATCACGTCGTAGCCCACGTGGATTGCCGTCTTCATGGCACCTCAGTCGTCGTGGGTCAATTTTCACTCACGTTCGAGCCTGAAGAAGACTCGGATGGGTTGCAACTCACGTCCTGTGCATTCCACGACCGATGGGGCATGCTTCAAAATTGGCTCATTGTTGACCTTGAATCCGAGACGGCTGTCTGCGAAACACCAGCTCAGAAATCCCATTTTGATGCTCAACCACTCCAATATGCAGCCAACCGCACGACTGTTTCGATGGCTCAAAACTATGTCCATGAAATCGTGCAGGACAAAACCAAATTGGTTGGCGTGGCTGCTGCTGTTGGTGCCTTTTGCACGTTGGCCATAGTCGGCATGGTTGCGCTCATCTGCCGCCGACGGAAAAACCGCGACCGCTATGGCGAAGACGAGGCTCCAGCTCAAGCTAACAATGAAGAAGCTGAGCAAGAAAAAGTGCCGCTCAGTTCCAAGAGTCCTGCCACTGATGTCGTCGAAGAAGGCAAGTTCCAATAAGCAACATGAATGGAAATAATTTTATCCAATGAAATTACATGAAATTAGAATAGAGCCAATTGATTGGTGAACAAGATGAAGACATTTGCAATCTGTGAAGTTTTTCACCGTGTGTCACAAAACAATTGATGGATTTTCAACCAATCACAATGAAATATATTATAGAGAGACATTTGAACTTTGTGAAATATTGAAAACGGACATAATTATAAACTGTCATGCCAGGATGCACCAGAGGATGCTGCAACGTGGCCAAAGCGAACGACAACGGGCCGAGGAGCCGCGCGAAGCTGTGCAAGCGTCCTAGACAGTCCAAGACCAACCACTTGTTGACCTACGCGACGACGGCGATGAGAAGGACAAGAGCTCAAGACTGCGAACCGTTGACAGCAAGGACAGCGACTCCTGGTTGAATCACATCGTATCGGCTGGCCTCGGATTTGGCCAAGCATTCTCGCACTGTTGCGTACGTCTTGGTCGAATCCATGCTACAAGTCGTCATGATTTCATCACGTGGTGGCCAGGGACGTACATGAGCTTGAGACCAATGGCCGTCTGGGTAAACACGACATCAAAGACATTGTTGGCAGCATGAGGGTCGATCTTGGGGGATTTTGTGGTTTCAGATTCATCAGAGGATGATGAATCGTCCGTCAAAAAGGCGCTGGCGTCCGGCGAGTAAGGTGGCGAAACGAGTTGCTTGGGAGATTTCACCGTAGGATCACGCTTGGGAAGTCTTTCGGACTCAGGCTTTCGTCTCGCACTCGACACGCTGCCTTGAAGGCTGCCACTATAAGAGTGATACGCTCGTAACAACGATGCAAATTTCAACGCTGCACGTCTTGATTCACGTTCTTTGCGTGCCGCTGCGCGTTCTTGCTTTTGACCAACTACATTGAACGCGCACAATTGTTGGTAGAAGAGAGCATCCGCAGGATCAACGCGGAGGCCAGTGGGAAGTTGTCTGACAAAGGAATCGTCTCGGAGCCCATGGCTCGATCGAGCTTCAATATCGTCATGGGGACTCGCAGACGACGCAAGCGGCTGCCTCAAGTCAATGACTACCCTTGTGTTACTCATGCTACGGAGGAGTCAACGTACCAGCTTGGCGAGTCTTGTTGAAGAGTGCGTCGAGTGGCATGTCAATGTCGGACAGTTCTCGCGCTTGGATAAGAAGAGCTTCGGCGGGACTTCGCGGATTGCATGCTACGTCGAACGTGCGCACACGAATATGCAATCTAGAGCCACGTCAAGCCTGGGAGACGCACCAGGACGACGCACCGGACTGGAAGCGAGTCGGCCATTGCACACCACCACGATTGCGTTTGTTGTTTGAACTTGTGTTGACATTTTTATACAAAAGTATTAAAATATCTTGAAATTTGTATGCTGACCAAATTATGTTGGAGTCGGTTCAATGACAAATCTTTGTAGAAGCATGTCGAATGTCCTCTTCCGTCTGTAATGGCTCGACTCCCTCTCTATTCTCCCTCTCGCCACGCAGCGTCGACGGCTTTCTTTCGAACCCTCCCAGATGACTCCTCGTTGTGCACTCTGTCGATGGAGCGGTGGAAATCCAGCGTTGAGTGTTGACCTGACCAACTTGATGATGGATGCGACGACTTCGAAAGTGAAGTTTAGATCACGAAATGAGGATGGAGGGAAATCCTTTCCACGGGAGTGCTTCAGGAGGACTGTCAAGGATGGAAAGGCATATTTATTACTCGGATTCTTAACAATCTCACGGTGAGCGCAAAGCAGCCTGGAACCGCGTGTACTTGCACGACACTGGCGGAAAAACTGCATGAAATACAGAAGGAAATGAAAGCAGGATACGCTAGGTGACGGGTGATGTCGAAGTGTTTTTGTGGCTAGGAATGAGCCGTAAGGCTGCATTTGCGCTGGCCTGGCGGCATGCTGGGAGGGCTTCGCTCGGGCAAGCACTTCGAAGGTGTAGCCTCTCTGATGGTTCTGGGCCTCCTCGATCAGGACTTTCACTACCACCGTGGTAGTCAGCGGGTTGCCAGTTAGATCGAAGCATCCCAGTTGTTGGCACGGAGTCAATGCTTGAGTCAACGCCACAGTGCCAACAGTTCTAGAGGCGTTGATCTCAAGACGTGCAGCTAGGTCGATGGAAGTGATTCTTGTCTAGGTTGAGCTGGACAAGGGAGAAGACGAAAGTCAGCTACGCTTTCAATTTGATTATCGATGTTCAAGAGAGCGAGACTCTGCCTGCGATCGTGTCATGGGGACTTCTTGCATGGAAGATTTGGAAATGCTAAGTTTCATGAGATTTAGTGGAAGCTTCGATACATGCGTGGCATCTCTGAATGCCAAAATCACCTGCTTCACGGCCTTCACCACTGCACAAGCAAGTGGAACAACAGAAATGATTTACACTCGAGACCGTGTTTGGCTGTCCGAGTCATGCGAGATGAGCTCAATTCACTCTGTGCGAGTTTCACTGCCATCCCAACTTCTAACTTTTCAACCCGTTCACCTTGAGTGCAAGTTTGTACTCGCGTACAGTAGACATTGATGCCGGCAATGCAATGCGGTGCTGTAATTACTCGATTAACCTCTTACCACCCGAGTAGGGACGCAAGGGCAAAGACACTCTTCAGAATACTAGTTTGGGTCGATGGTGCAGTATCCGCATTGGTCTCTGCCACAGACATTTGGGGGTCTTGTCGCCACGACGCGAGCAGCCGCTGAAGCTAAGTTCTCCGCGAGACAGTCCGTGCAGATGCAAACAAATGCATGGGGGCTGGCATTTGACAAGTGATGTGAACCCTTGGAAGAGAAAGAGAAAATGTTCAAATGGTGTCAAAGGGCGAGATGTGCATTGCCCATTCATGGTCTCTTGACAATCTTGACCATGTGCAAGCGCCAGGGGAGACAGTGCTTGAGGTTGAATTAGCAGCTACAGGATCTTTGGCAGCTTCACCCTTCTCATCTCGAACCAGACAACAATTCCATGACTTTCTCCTCTTTAAAGTGAAGCATCAACTCGACAGTGACGATCTTCACCCAACTCCAGCTTGCCTTGGCTGTAGCGTTGGACAGCTTATCCCGGATGGACTTTTGACACAGAGCTTGTCTTGAATAGGTTTGTCTACCATGCTGCGGTGCTTGATTGGTATACGTACGTCGAATGGCGCATCTTCGCAGCCAGCTCTGACGACGCAGTAGAGATCTCCCAGTTTCCACAATCGTGATAACCAAAGCGTTGGGAAGATCATGTTAGAAAGTTCTGCTGACAAAGATCGCAGACTGAACTAGGCATGGTATGAGTTGCCAAGCCCATCTAAGCAACGTAGTGACGACAACAAGCTAATGCCCACGACCAGACATTTCACGAAACCAAGCTCAGCGAGAGAGTAGCAATTGATAAGTCCCTTGTTGAGCTAGCTTCTTAAGGATAGTTCTATAGTGTGGTTGTGCTGACGGCTGCACCCAACTTGTGTTTGCATTTAGTAGGCTCGTCTTGGAGGACCAACAGCTCAAAGTCTTCGGTGCTTGGTGCTGTCGTCTTCTTCTCAATTGGGGACGTTGTGCAGATGAGAGACTCTGTGAAATATACTAATCATTCCTTCGAGCAAGATGACAAAGAGGTTTATGGATTCAACATCAGAGAACACTAACGATCAATGAAGCCTGTTCTTCTCCTTGAAACAAATGCGCTTTGCGGAACCTGCAGCTCTAATGTTGCTAAACATGGCCAGTCGCGCTGGTTGAGGTTGTCCTCATTGCTCAATTTGCCTCGTCCAATGCGTTTGATTGCTTTTGTTGCTGCGTCCGCCGTCTTGTCTTTCACGGCTGCAGTCCCCAACTGCGACCTCCTTGGCTGCATCAACTGTTTGTATGACTATCAGTTCCGCCGTTGCATTTGCGATTACTGCGTGCCAACAGCACCTTCTCCCCCGTCACCCCCCTTTTCCTTGCCCGTGGTGGTTCCTGTGCCACCAATCGCCACGCCACCTCCTTCTCCTCGTACAAAGGCACCAAAGCCTGAGCCCTGAGGTCGTGGGCCATGTGGATATCCACTGCTATCCTAATGACATTGGTGAATGCCATTGCCCATGCGCTGGTTGGTAGATCCAAGGCCACTGTAATGAAACTTACACCCCGCAGTTTCATCGACATTTATCCTCCTCCATGTGCTGATACGCGAAGCCCAAAGGTAAAGACATTCGTCAGGATGGAGTGGCTACGATCACACCGACCGCAAAGGCGAACCTAGACAAGATTTGTACCTAAAGATTGACGTGGAGTAGAACACTTTGACCCATTGATCGTTCAAGTTGCCTTGGAATCTAGCTCCCAGAGAAATATCGAGAAGACTTGGAAGATGGGATGGAGCTTGTCCCCAAAATTGGACCTGCCATGAATACTCGACGCCATGTCAAGGGAATGCACGAATTCACTTCTTTGCGTTCTCGGAGACAGACTGAACAGTGTTGACGTGACTTCATCGCTGCCATCTTTGACGTTCTCCCTCGATATCAGAGGAAGTTTCTACGATTACCATCCCGACTGCGGTACTGTAATTTGTTACCGTGAGGAAAAAGAAGTGAAGCATGGGGGAACGAGTGTATGAGATCGTATACTGATCTTGAAAACCAAGGAACAACGTTGACGTTTCGCCAGCAAAACTCAGACGATGTCAGGCAACTGTACAACCAGGCAACGGAGTTGCGTAGAGCTCACAAAGCAGAAAGCTGCATGGAGCTTGATTCTTTTCCGCCGATGAAGCACTGGAAAATCCCAAATCCAATTCCTGCTAAATCTAATTTTCCAGCATATCTCAATCGATTGACTTGTCCATGAGGATGTTTTCGCACTTGTCGTCCCAGCAAGATGACAAAGAGGAATCAGGATTTGACAAGAAGAACATCAAAGATCAATCGATCACCGCGGACCTGAGAAGAAAGGTTCAGGGAAAGCCTTCAACTTGAAAGCGCATTTTTCATCGACGGACGGCTCTGGCATTCGTTCTCTCTACCCTCACTTTTCATTTTGCGCCGTGTCATGCGTTTGATTGCCGTCATTGTTGCATCCTTTTGTTTGTCCTTGACAACTGCAGCCCCCAACTGCGATCGTGCAGGATGCAACAACTGCTACTACGATTATGAGTTTCGCCGCTGCTTTTGCGACCATTGCTCGACGCCCCCACCCGTTCCCCCGGTTGTGACTCCACCACCATCTCCCCCGACCCCCCGACCGACTCTCCAAATCTGTGGTCGTGACGAATGCGGCTATTGCGTCATCGATCAAGGCGGCACTGGCATTTGCGTTTGCCCATGCGATCCTTAATTTCGTCGTCGTGCGTCAATCAAGTAATAAATCTGGCATCTCTTTGTCTTTTCCTGTGCGAGTTTCCATGTCGATGGTCCTGTCATCGTCAGAAGCCCATGAAAACAATCGCCGACAGTGACAATTTCTTGTTGACTCCATCGCAATCATCAGAGGATGACCAACGAACTCTGCTTGGGAGTATGAGCACTTCCTGCCTTTTTACAAACGTATGCATCGTTGACGACACAGAGGACAGTCGGACAATCTGTTGAATGATACCAATCACGATCCGACAAAGCTGGGTCTGATTCGAGACAGCCACTGTATCAAGCAGTGGATGGTGGTAGTTGACCCACCACGAAGGATAAGCTTTGTGACGCCACAACCAAATTTTAAGGGTGAAACTCATTACTTTCGGGGTTCATTTTTCCCTCACGAGACCAAAGTCGACGGCATAGGAACGAGCTCAAGATGAGATCTGGCCGCCGAGTCAACAAAAGTTGATGTATTCGCACTGACTGGGAGAATTTGTTGTCCTCGCCAGAGAGCGTCGAGTGAGTTGCCCATCAGTGAGGTACCGATTTTACACAGAGATTTCCACCGTATTTCACAGTGAGTTTGATCTCCAACAACGCAGGCCTCGCCACGACGTGGAGTTATTTGTAACAAGTCGTAGACCCAACAGTTGCGATGCGCTTGGGGCTTTCCCACGATCAAGATTGAGGAGAACAAGAAAGATCAATGGACGTACAGAGCTCGGCGCAGTTTTGACCAAATCGTTGAACGTTCAATTGCTGCCTCCATGCGTTGGTTTCCTATCGTCGCTGTGTCGCTCTTTGTGGTTGAGACGGTCGCCGGCACGCCTTGCTTTGTCCTTGGCTGCGTGAACTGTCAAATCAACATTATTGGGCTCTGTGAATGTCCAGGTTGCATCCCGTACAAGCCAACTCCTCAAGTGGTCACTCCAACACCACCGTCGTCGGCCCCACGACCGACACTTCAAATCTGCGGTCGTGACGATTGTGGCTATTGCGTTATCGACGAAGGTGGCTCTGGCGAATGCATCTGTCCATGCGCTCCTTTATTCCATGTAGCAAATCGACCATGTCATACATCTAATGGAAAAACTACGCCTCATCAACCATCGAGGAACCAGATAGACTTGAAGGCTCTCTACAAATATATGCACCATGGTCACCATGCAGTGGTACGCAGCGGAGGAGAGTTGAACACGATGAATGATACCAATCACCACTCCATTGACGACAACAAGTGTCTGATTCACCATAGGCTTCGAGCCTTGACATCGGCGAGGATAAGCTTTGCAACGCCACAACGACAATTCAGAGGTCTCAT
Organism: Aphanomyces cochlioides; assembly: GCA_019828595.1. Lineage (NCBI taxonomy): Eukaryota > Oomycota > Saprolegniomycetes > Saprolegniales > Verrucalvaceae > Aphanomyces > Aphanomyces cochlioides. The sequence continues at coordinate 808,353 of JAHQRK010000014.1, read as the reverse complement.
GACACTGTCGAGTGGATATTTCAGTCGGGATGGTAATCGTAGAAACTTCCTCTGATGCCGAGGGAGAACGCCACAAGACGGCAGCGATGAAGTCACATCAACAGAACAGAAGGACTTGTTCAGTCTGTCTCCGAGAACGCAAAGAAGTGAATTCGTGCATTCCCTTGACATGGCGTCGAGTATTCATGGCAGGTCCAATTTTGGGGACAAGCTCCATCCCATCTTCCAAGTCTTCTCGATATTTCTCTGGGAGCTAGATTCCAAGGCAACTTGAACGATCAATGGGTCAAAGTGTTCTACTCCACGTCAATCTTTAGGTACAAATCTTGTCTAGGTTCGCCTTTGCGGTTGACATGATCACAGCGTCACTCCATCCTGACGAATGCCTTTGGGCTTCCCATACCCGTCATTCCGTGACGAGAGACTGATAAAGCACTGCATCGTTTTATCCTTCCCTGCAAATCACGATTGTCATGAGGAAAAGAGTGCTTGGAGGATCAAACAATCTGTAATGAACGGTTGAAGTAATCGAGTTTGATGCGAGCAAGCTCCTCGCAGTATATTGACGAGCGAGCTCCCCTGCAAGCGCTTTCCCCATGGAGGAGGACAAATGTCGATGAAATCGCCAGGTGCAAGTTTTATTTCAGAGCAATGAACCTAGGATCTACCATCGAGTAAATTTTATGTATGGGCAATGACATATTCACCGATGTCATCAGGATAGCAGTATCCGCATGGTTCGTGACCTCAAGGCTCTGGCTTGGGCGATTTTGTACGAGAAGGAGGAGGTGAGGTGACGATTGATGGCACAGGAACCACAATAGGCGACGAAAAGGCGGGCGGTAGGGAAGAAGGGGGCGTCGTCACGCAGTAGTCGCAAATGCAACGGCGGAACTCATATTCGTACGCGCAGTTGACGCAGCCAGCACGGTCGCAGTTGGGGACTGCGGCCGTGAAAGACAAGACGACGGACGCGACAACAAACGCAATCAAACGCATTGGACGACGCAAATTGAGCAATGAGGACAATGCCAACCAGGGCGAATAGCCATGTTAAACAACATTAGAGCTGCTGCTTTCCCCAGGAGATTTCTCTCAAGGAGAAGAACAGGCTTCATTGATCGTCAGTGTTCTCTGAGTTAGAATCCACGAACCTCTTTGTCATCATACGCAGAAGAACTTTCGCAGAGTCCCTCATGTGCACAACATCCCATAAACGTGGAGGGCTTGACGACTACAGCTTCAAGTCGGGCTGACTTGAGCTATTCGTCCTCTCTGTCTGTTGGCAGAATTTTCGAGATCCCCCAAATCTCCCCCCGGTCTTATCTCGAACACTGTCTTCCTCCCCCCACAAGCACAACGCTCCAACACTTTCGATGGACCGATTGCGGAAACTGGGCAATCTTCAAAATGTCAACGCTTTTGTGTGAATCCTGAACGATAGAGAGCTTTTGAATAAGGATTCCAAGTTCACGACGTCGTCGATGGGCTACGAGGATCGGCAATTCTACAAACTTATGCATTGTTGACAATATCTAAAGAGGATGGTTGGACGCCAAGCAAGAATGATACCAATCAACCAACCTGATTTTAGACAAGCTCGTGTCGAAAGTCCTTCTGGGATAAGCTGTCCAACGCTACAGCCAAGACGAAGTTGGGTGAAGATTGTCGAGTTGATATTTCACTTTGGAGGGGGAAATCATCGAAGTCTCGTCTGGTCCCAGAGGATAAGCGTGAAGATGCCAACGATCCCGTAGCTGGTACTTGAACCTCACGCACCGTCCCCCCTGGTGCTTTGACATCATCAAGATTGTTGCGAGAACATGAAAGATCAATCCGTATCTCGTCCTTTCGCCCAACGAAGGAGCTTCAATGTGAACATGTTAAATTTTTCCTCCAAGTGTTTTGCTCACTTGTCCAAATACTTGCCCCCATGCGTTTGCTTGCTCTCTTCGCCGCGTCTCTCTTCGTCTTGGAGACGGCCACCTCATGCTCCATTACTGGCTGTACCTCCTGTCAAGTGGACAACCGTCAACGATGCATCTGCACTGATTGCGTCGCAGAGAGCCCAACCGCAGCGGCTGCTCGCGTCGTGGCGACACGACCCCCAAATGTCTGTGGCAGAGACCAATGTGGATCCTGCACCATCGACATTTATTCCGAAGAATGCATTTGCCCTTGCGTTTCGCGCATCCCCATTCGCGTGTTGAGAGGTTAATTGAGTAATGAATCATCGTGGGATGAAATTTCCTCCTTGGTGCGAGACAAACAATGCAAGCAAGACGAGCGAGTGCCCTAGAGACCGCCCCTTGGACAATCTTCAGCTCTAGTTTGGGGGGGGGCGAGGCAGACTACGATGATAGAAGAGACTGCACTGAAGGGAACCTTCACATCAGTACAATATTCAAAGCCTTACCAAAAGGGAATGCCTGCGGATGTTCGCCTTCAAAAAGTCAAACTGTGAAGCAAGAGGGATAAATGTTGATGAAACCGATGCATTATAACGTAGTAAAACTACAATCTACTTGCGCACAGGATTGCAAGGGCAAATACATTCACCAACATCGTCATAGTAGCAATCGCAAAACGGCTGACGACCACAAAGCACTGGCTTTGGTGACGACGTACGAGGAGAAGGAGGTGGGGTGACAGGAACCACAACAGGGGAGGAAACGGGGGGCGAAGGGGGAGAAGGGGGCGACGTCACACAGTAGTCGCAAATGCAACGGCGGAACTCATATTCGTACGCACAGTTGACGCAGCCAGGGCGGTCGCAGTTGGGGACTGCAGCCGTGAAAGACAAGACGACGGACGCGACAACAAAGGCAATCAAACGCATTGGACGATGCAAATGGAGCAATGAGGAGAAACGCAACCAGGGCGAATGGCCACGTCTGACATCGCTTGAGGCTCAAATTTCTAGAAAGTGCAAACGCTCGATTGATCGGCAGTGTTCTCTCAATTGAAGTGGAATCCACAAACTTCTTCGTAATCTTGCACGGAGGAATGTTTATTTCCAAGTCCTCCGTGGAGCTCACGCCTTTCGACTTTGGCCCAAGTCGAAGAATTTAAAGACTGAAATGCCAAAGACACGTCGACTTGGATCACTTCATCCCCGAGGCTAGCGGACAAGCCTAGATGGAGAGACGAGTTGGGTCTAGCGGCCGGCACAATCGCATACAGTGCATGCATGCGGATGCACTGTATCGCGTCTTCAACGATGGATGATGGTGACAAAAAGCTTATTCCCCCGCGGAACCAGAACCAGATAACGCGACGTTGGATGAAGCATGGGTGGCTGGTCTCTGCATTCCAAGCATAGCCCAACTTTGAATTGCGCTCGAGATATAAATAGTTGATCGCAGCCTCTTCCTCCACGGCGGCTTTCAGTAGCCCCAAGCATGGACAACAACTTGAAAGCGATTACCGACTCATGGATGAAAAGCGATTCCCATGTCTTGCTGTATGCGTTATCAGGTGTACTCTTTAGACTGCTCGTCAACATATTGAACGTCTTTTCAACTGAGTGACACGCAGACTTGGTTGCATTAGTGAATGGACTTATCCAAACTTATTCAAGTCGCAAAGTTGTTAGTGGGGTGGCGAGCAAGGGCAGATGCATTCGCCCGTGTTATCCTTGTAGCAAAGACCACACGAGTCACGGCCACACGACTTGGGTCCAGGAGCTGCCGTCACGGGGGGAGACACGGACGAAGGGGGAGGAGTCACGGGGACAACGACAGTGGGGGAAGAAGAGCACGAAATGCACTCGCAGCGACGGAATTCCCAGTCGTAGTCGCAGCCGGTGCAGCCTGGGCGGTTGCAGTTGGGCTCGGCAGCCATGGCGACGAGGCAGAGCGAGGCAACGACGGTGGCAATGAAACGCATCGGACAGGGCAAATTGAAAAATGCCAACGAAGGCATAAATCTTGGCGGCTTCAGCATTCATGTTCTTGGAATTTTGTTATGCAAGGTTGAGAAGTCGAATTGATCATTGATGTTCCCTCATGGCTGTCAAATCTCCACGCCACTTCGCTGAGAAGATGCACTCGGAAATGATTCCCAGCTGCAGTCGATTCTAGGGTCCCACCAACTTTATAGGACGACAGCGGCCAAGGTGTCCGTTCTACACGGGAGGTCTTCCTTGTCAAACGTCGAATGTGTCGTCTGGCTGTACTGGTATCAACATATCAATGTTTTTCGTCGATTCCCACGATGGAAGAGGAGTTTCACGCGATGACGAATGTCGTGAACGTTTTGGACGATTAAGCCAAGGGCATTGCCCTACGGTGAAATATCTTTTCCCGGAGTGCCTCGGTGACAAGTCCATCCCCATGCAATTGCGCGCAGCATCCGAGAAATAGTTGAAGGAGGGGAAGCATATCTTGCCTGGCCTTGTCGATTGGTAAAACAAGTAATACGATGGCGCAAATTACTACCCACAGGGGGGGATCCGCCTGCTTCCATGGAGACCCTCCCTAACACTAGAAGCAAGCACCCTGTGGTATTGAGAGCTCATTGAATCATCAAAGTTGTTGGCTTCAATTTGCGACTCCTTTGCTGCCCCCCCCTGCACGAAGAGCTTTTTGTATTGTCAAGTTCACCCAAGAACTTTACGGACGACTACCAAGTTTGAGGGCAAATTATCTTAGCCAACGGCTACAAGAAGGACAAGCTCTTTGTAGGAAACTCGAGGTAAATTGGATTCCTGATGGCTGCCCTTGCTTTGTCTCAAACGAGAGTTCCTGTGTGTTTTCATCGACGACGTCCGTGGTAGATATCAAGGAAGTGTATGAAACTCCACAGAAGCCTGAAGTTAGTTTAGCAGAGAGTTCGCCAGACGAACCAGGGAACTTGGATAAGAAAGATTTTTAGTCATCGTTCTTTTGTGTATCCGCGGTAACAGCGGCGCACACAGCATTGTTCAAGTAATTCAGCCATGCTGCTGTTGTGAATTGACAAATGGGTTCGATCTCTCGAGCAAACGCTTCCTCTTGTTCATGCTCCAGGGGGCCCAACGTTAGCCGGAACTCCTCCGCTTGTCGCTCAAGCGGGAGAAATCCGTCGTCGGTGAAATACAGTGACGACAGGCTCAAAATGGACACACGGGTCCAGGACGGACTCAATCGCGTTATAACAACCCTATGGACCATGTAAGGTCTCCAGAGGAGGATGGTATGCAGCTACCACGTCATGCTCTTGCTGCGGACCTCTCGCTTTTCAAACTTTTCATCGTCCAAAGTTTGGCCAACAAAGACCGTCCGATTGCTATCCTCGTTGAATTCCCGGTACAAAATATTGCAACTTGTGCTTTCATCAAATGTTGGAGTGTGCTGCATGATCCGCCGGACGTGCGTCATTTTGGGTGAAATTTGATGGACAATCTAGTTGGAAACAATCGTCAAACGATGCTGTGTTTGTAAGCAACCTCGGGGTCAATTGCAGTTGTCGAGCAATTCCACAGGTCCGTCGAGTTGAGTCGATTGACTACGTGGTGACGAACAGGATCTACGACAGCTTCCATGACCATTGAAATATCCACTTGAAATCGCCACACAAGCTGAATGTCATCCATGTTGGTCATATCTGTGTGGTATTCGCATTGGATGTCAGTGGACACGTTGGGCCAAAATTTGTAGCGTTGTAGGAGCGCCGTCGTGTTGTGGAACAAGAGTTGGCTCATCCAGTCTAAACCGTGTTGTCGGCAGCTCGGATTGGACACAGTGAGTGAAACATGGTGAAGATTCAAGTGGAAAGCAGTGTAGGGAAGAGTATGTGGACCACGCTACGACGCAAATCAACGACGTGAAAATCGCACAATAACGTACATTGATGCCTTTGGTGGAGGCGACCCACTTGGTCATTCCATCCACCACGCGCTTCATTCGTTCGAGTTTGTGTTTCAGGGTCATGTTTTCATCGATTGCTTCATTTGCGTCGACCTGGAGGGCCATGAAGACTTGTTCCCATGAGAGTAGTCCAATGTTGGCAGCCATGGCTAGCAATCGTTCGTCTCGTTCATCTCGTAGCTGTGCGACGCAGTCTCGTAGCTGAAGGAGCTCACGTCTTCTCGTTCGCGGCGCTCTCGCTGCAGCCACGTTCTTCGCGATTGTTTCTTGACCACGTCGGCATTTCCATTGACGACCATCATGGCGATCGTGGCTGTATCGGTATGCCAAATGAGACTTGATACATGCAGTACTCAAAATTTACACTTGAAGTTTGTATACTTTATCACATGTGGATTTCATACCTTCGGTGATTTTCCAAACTTAAATTTTTATTGGATAAAAATACTGAAATAATGCAGTTTGATTGGCTGTTTAAGTTTTTTCATTTGATTGTTTACTCGAATTGTCACGATACACTCGACAAACATGATAGAGTCAGCACGGCACAGACGATTTGAGCCGATAAAGACCCGATGACGCCCATGGATGGTATCACATGAGCCATTGGCAATTGCATGCGCCAATGTGGACTCGTTTTTTAGGCTGATCGGGTGGAAGTATTGCTCCGCAGCAGCCGTCACATTTTGTGATACTCACACTGGTGTCGTGCTGCTTGGGGCATTTTGAAATATAAGCCACGGGATCGTCAAGTTGGGGGTCCAAACAGGACAATAAGCTCAAGCGTACTTGCATATCGACATGTCCCTCTGCATTGTAGCACAGGACGAAACAGTCCGTGGCTCGATGGCTAAAGAGGGGCACGCGTCTGTACCGAGGACGACATATTTTTTGAACTCTATCGATATGCCTCGCTCCCGCAGGTTGGTTAACAAGACGAGGTAGTGACGGTAGTTACGTGTCCAAAGCAAATACATCAAGCCTGTAGTCAACAATGAGCGGTAGGCGAGCTTGAACCAACGCCACAGTGTGGATCAGTTGACTTGAGTTGCAACCCAGCAGTGTATCGAGGTGTCCTTGGGTCAACTTCTTCAAACCAAAAGCAAAAATCTCCCAAGGATAACCAAAGCAAGAAGTTGTGCTGGCACATTCGCCACGGTTGTAGCGCAAGTCTGCCAGTTTGGTTTGCGAACGAGGTGACAAAATTCATCAAACCATTCGCAAAGTATGGTGCACCTCCACGATGGGGAAATCACAGCTCGAAAAGACTCAACTCACCTGGTACAGAGAGCAAGTACTCGTAAGCGTCTTCGTCCCATATAGAGTACGGCAAGGCCATGTCGTATCTCATGGCAAATGTGTTGCTTTCAGCATCTTGAGCGCTAACTGTGCGATTCGACGTAGCCTCGTTGTTGTAGATATTGTGGAGGTATGAGAATGTCATATTTGTAAACTCTTCAAAAGATGTCCAAGGGAGAACGGTACTCTTGTGTGTTTTGCCAGGCAGTGGCTCGGTCAGGTATGCCATGAACGGCTGGGTTGTGCCCAAGTTAGCTAAAGGAGAGTGCAAGGACACGAACCGTCATGGATAGATTCAAGACGAAGAAGACATTGTACACAAGTGACCAACGACTACATCGAACGGCAGCAGTTTTTCGACTTGCAACGTGGATTTTGGTCCTTAAGAAGTCTTGTTCGAATAGTTTGAAGACCGACCACGTGACTTTACGTTACGTGTCTTGTATGGTCATTGGTCTTGTGGACGGCGCGACCTTTCGTTGGACGGTCGCAACCTTTCACTTCGTCGCGAAAGACAGACCATCCATTCTTCCTTCACATTCTTTGGCATCGAGTGGACACTTACTCTCTCCAGCTTCTCATGGACAACGTCAAAAGAAGTACACTAGCCAAGGAGCTTTGAACATGCCTAGAGATATTACATTATCCATTGGCAATTACTGGCGCCCATGTGAATGCGACTTGTTAGTTGGGGCGATGGAATGACCGTTCCACAGCATTCATTGTTTATGGCACAGACACTGGTGTCATGCCCCATTGTGCATTTTGAAATACCATTTACTGCGTAGAAGGTCCAAACAAGATAACAAGCTCAAGCGCAGTTGGAGGTCGACTTGCCCTTCTGCATCGTAACACATAATGAAGCAGTCGGTAGTTCGGTGGCTAAATAGAGGCACAGTTTGTGTCGTATAGCTTGTGCAAGGAGCCGCCTAAAGTTTGTTTCGCATTCGTTGATCTCAATATCGCAGTGAGGAGGAGGAAAGCTTTAAAGTCGTTGTGGCTGTAGTTGCTGAGTGACGTCTTCCGTGATACCTGCAGTGTTCCCCGTCGATTTCTAATAGCTTTTCACATGAGACTACATTACGACTGTCGAACTTACTTTTTCGTCTGTGACGCCAATAGCTTGCTATTCGAGTGTAGATCAAAGGCAGAATTGACATGGATAGCACCACAACCGAGATGCCTTGGTTCGAAGTGAGTATGTATTCCAAGGGTCGAGGAAATACTCACAAGCTATGGCTTCAACGTTGTTTTCATGCATCGGCTGTGGGAGGAAAATGAGCCAGAGTTGCTGAAACATCCAAGCAATGCGGGTCGTGCACAAAATACTCATGAGGGGTCCACCGTACACGTATGCACTAATCGCCAAGAAACTCGGATCTACTGGAGCAAATGAGCTCTCCCATCGGCGCGACTTGATCAAATATGACAGCATTCGCATTGATAGATAAGCAAACCAAACCAAAGAGTCAAATGAGATATGTCATTCATGGCGTAGACGAACACTGCGCGAGATGTAAATGCAACCGAGAGCATACCATCGAAAGTCTTGGAATTGGCACACACGCACGATAGCAAGTGTGAAATACATACTGCCTCCCCAAATATCGATCACCATTGCCATCTAACGACGGGATTGCTCATAATCGCATAGGCTGGATCACCAACGACGACGACGTATTTCTTGTATTCTCTGGAAATACCGCGCTCCCGCAGGTTGGATAAAAGGACAAGGTGGTGACGGTAATACTGCGTCCAAAGCACATATAATACGTACGTCGTCAACGTGAATCGAAATACGAGCTTGAACCATCGCCACGTTGGAGTTTCATTCACATGAGTTGCGACCCCAGCGATGTATTGAGGAGTGTTTGGGTCCACTTCTTCAAACCAAAAGCAGAATTCGCCCAAAGATAACCCAATGAGGAAATTATGCTGGCAAAGTCGCCAAGGCTGCAATGCAGCTCGAGTAGTTTGGTTGGCTTTGAGGAAAGCAGTGACGAAATTCATTAAACCCGTCTCAAAGTATGGGGCGCCTGACAAAAACGATTACTCCTCATCTGGTATTGAGTATGGCAAGACCATGTCGTAGCGCATCGCAAATGTGTTGCTTTCGACATCCTGGGCGCTAACGATGTGACTCGGAACAGTCTCGTTGTTGTAAAGGTTGTGGATTTACGCGAAAGTAACATTTGTAAACTCTTCACATGACGACCATGGAGGAATCGTGTTCAGTTCAGATCCACCAGGCCGAGGCTCCGTCAAGTAGGCCATAAATGGCTAAATAGTTAGCAAGAGAACTGGAGAAATCCAATTGAAGACGTACCGTGGTAGCTAGATTGACAACGAAGATGATATTGTACACGACAGACCAGCGACTGCATCGAGCAACAGCAGACCGCTGACTTGCCACGTGGATTTTCGTCATCCCAAATCGAAGTGTGTTCGTTGAAACGGGCATGTATTTTTGGCTGGAGTGATCTCTCTCATTCACATCAGTTTGAATGAGACAAAAGAGAAGGAAATGAACGTTGGTCCAAGAAACCCAACAAAGACAGATCAGAATGTCCTGCAATGAGGACAGCGTGGTGTCCCTGACTGGACGAAACCAATTGAAAAAGGCGTGCTGGCACGTCATCTTTTCACGAGGCACCACGACACCGAGGGGATCAAGCTTACTCGTCAAAATCATCAATACAGCCAACTCGTAGACAACCTGAAGAATTTTTGTCGATGAGGTTCCCCAAACTATTTTTCTCACATACATCAAATGTCTACTTTTTTATCCCATTTAAACGTTTCTTACTTGGGGCTTCTACTTGAGTCCAGCGTACATGGCATCGATTTGATTCTTGAAGTAGGCTTTGAGTTGAGGGCGGCGCAATTTGAAAGTCGGTGTGATCAAGTCGTTTTCAACAGAGAATACGTCGGGATGGAGGTGAATGTCCTTGACGCATTCAAATCCATTGAGTTTGCCCTCTTTGGCCACTTGGTCCATCGACGTGACAATCGCCGCTTTCAATTCAGGACGAGCAACCATCTTGGCCAAGTTATTGCCTTCAGGAATGCCTTGACTCGTTGCCCAACTTTGCACCACTTCTGGATCAGGCACAACAATTGCCACCACACAACTCTGGTATGAGTCACCGTACAAAAAGATTTGAGCCACAAAGGGACTCTTGGCATAGACGTTTTCAATCTTCTCAGCCGCGATGTATTCGCCTTGAGAAAGTTTGAAGATGTTCTTCTTGCGGTCAATGATGCTTAAAGTGCCATCAGGATTCCACGCTCCAATATCACCAGTATAAAACCATCCATCAGGTGTCAAGCATTCTGCAGTCTTTTCAACATCTTTGTAGTAACCCAAAAAGATATTGCTGCCACGCATGCAGACTTCACCTCGTGGGCGAGGTTTGTCAGCAGTTGTGTAGTTCATTTCAGGAACATCTGCGAGTCGGATTTGGACATTTGGATCAGGGGCACCAACATGGGGGCCTTTAGGAATCAAGCGCGTTGATAGCGTGGCCACAGCACAGCTTTCTGTCAAGCCATACCTACACACATGTTTAAAATACAATTCGACTCAGATGAACGAACGAACCCTTCGTCAACTTCACAACCAAATACAATCTGAAGAAACTCCTTCACGTTGCTCGCAAGTGGTGCTGAGCCCGACAAAATTCCCTCGACGCGGCCACCCAAGACTGCCTTGAGCTTCGAAAAGACAATTGCATCCCAGAACGCATGTGTATTGGCACCTGGCACCAATGCCTGCCGTTTTGATTCGTACGCCAAATCAAACATGAGCTTCTTGACACCTCCGGCAGCTGCTACACCTTGAGTAATCTTATCGTAGACGCGATTAAACAAGCGAGGCACTGAGACAAAGCTACAATCGCATGGATATAAGTGATGGCCTGAATGAACGACATCTTACATGGTAGGCTTGAGTTCAGCCATGTCATCCAAGAGGAAGGCAACATCACCTTGGTAGAATCCCATGCTGGCTCCCTTGCGAGCAATAATCGTAGTCACAATGCGTTCAAAGATGTGCGGTAAGGGAAGGTAGGAAACATGCACTGAATGTGGTTTGATCATGTCGAGGGCAACGACGGAAATACCACCGGACGTAATATTGCCGTGAGTCAACATGGCTCCCTTTGGGTCACCAGTCGTGCCAGAAGTATAGCAAATTGTTGCTAGGTCGGTTGACTTCGGCACCGCCTCAGGGACTAAAATTCCATAAGCAAATACGATCGAGAGACTTAATTTACCTGTCGCATCGGGCACATTTTCGATTTCATCGAGAGAATACAAGACAATTCCCTTACTAGCAGCTTCAGCGCGTTGAGCAGACGTGACCTAGGGTAGAAAAAATCAGGGCTTGCCGAATTTAATAAACCTACCGGTTCAAAGCTCACGAGCGCTTCCAACGTTGGACATTCATGCTTGACAGCAAGAATATTTGGAATCAACTCGGCAGCACAAACAAGTACACGCATCGAGGTGTGGTTGAGAATGAATGGGATAACTTTCGGACCAAGCGTGTCGTAAAGAGGCACGAGGGTGTAGCTCATTCGGTTGCACGCCATTTCCGTCAAGATCCACTCGGCACGATTCTTACTGAAGATACCAACGGCTTCTTGTCGTTGAATCTTCAAAAGCGTGTGGAATCCCGTCGAAATGCGCAAAATTCGCGCATATGCTTGGTTGTACGTGATCCACGTGTAGGCTCCCGCTTTGCCGCTCGCATCGCGGGAACGAGTGCCAAGATATTGATTGTCTCCGGCAGCGGCAACCCCAAGCTTAAAGTTGTCCCAGAGGTTGCACGTATGCTCGGCAATTGGTACAGAGAGAGGATTGACACGGATAGGGCCAAATCCAGGCGCGGCGCTGTGGGGAATCTCCACAGAGTACTGTTCTCCAGAGTACTGCTCGGTCGATCCAACGCCTCCCATTTTTGATTCTGCGGCCAAATGTCAAGATCGCACTGATTCACGTTAAATTTGTCCGACGACGTTTAAACGTTCTTTCTCCACCGTTTAAACATGTTTTTATCCCACTGTGTGGAAGTAAACATGTTGAGTAAAAACGGAAGTTCAACGGAGGACAACGAGCTGCAAATACAAGGAATTGAACGGCAATTTCCACAGAAATTGAGCGATGCGAGCAAAGTTGAGCGGCGTTGAGCTGTCCATGCAGGTTCTATCCCGGTCTTGTCTTAAGAGACCTTTTATCTCATCGCTTGCCACGTATTTTGTACACAAGAAGTCCAACTCCAGTCTTGAACTTCAAGTTGCAACAATGACGCACAGCAGTCAAAGAATTCTTTTATTGTATTGTGATTGGAATTTGCTGGATGGACATCGCGCACGACCTTACTGGATAAAATTATATCTATTTTATTCAATCAATTCTCGTAATCAATCTTTTGACATCAGCTTGGAGAAAAACTAACACATTTCGATGAGAACAGCGATGTCCATCACTTAGAAGAAGGCTTGGATTCATTTAAACTAAACGCTGATAATGCTACCACATTGAAACATTGTACTTAATCCCCGAGTTCACGTCACAACTGGACTACAAAGCAGAAACACAAAGAACGGTAGACGACTCGTTCTTTGTGTTTCTGCTTTTGCATCACCTTAATGTTGATAGAAATACCACACACTACAGGTCACAATCAATTTGTTGACACAATAAGTGAATTTCGCCCTGTAATGTGTGGCTTTCGATCTGCTCTGAAACCGCAGATTGCGCGCAGTGAACCGTGAAATCATTCAAACAGTTTTCGGCAAAAAAATTGTAGTTTCCTCGATATGACTTTTAAAACATCAAGGAGCACTGCAAACATGCGCCTCCTAGGTGGTGCCCAACCACCTGGGTGGAGCGACGCAGAGAAAAGAACTCCTCGCTTTGAAATCACGGAGGAAGGGAAATGTGAAGTGAGACCATGCACGGGTTCATGGCTATACTTCCATGCTAACTAAGCATTGCACCTTACTTCATGGGGTTAGAAAGTTGTGGTCAGTGTAAGGATTATGAAACGAAAGGAATATATCGACATCAAGCACGAGAAAATTCAAAGCAGTGCTCGCTCCCCTAATTTTTGCCAATAAGATACTGCTGGATGTTTATCCAGCGTTTTCAATCATAATCTGGACTCACTTCGTTTCACTATGCTTTTCAAATCTATCGTGGCGAAAATGCTTGACACTCGTCCAACACATGACTGAAATTTACGGATACTGTCCAGCAAAAACCGGAGAATGTTTCTGTGGGTTTTATTTGTCTCGATAAAGTTCACTGGGAGATATAAACTCAATGGAGTGACCCGATGCGACCCACGATGCTTCACAGCTCTTTGCGAGCTCACACGGCATGCGTGAAAATATGCCGACGACTCAATTATCACTACGCTATGAACTGAATGTGGGGTAAGGACAATAGGTGAGATTTATCAAATATAATATCCTTTTAAAATGCTAGATTTACTGTAAAACTCGATAATCCGAATGACAGTTGATTAGCTGGAGAAGTGTGGAAAGCAAGTAAAGAGTTCCATGCTTTTGACGAAATTCTTACTCAAAGGTTTATGAACCATGATGTCAATCTTGTGCGCTGGATGTAGCATCCTCACTTGGATTGGAGTATTAGGCGTTGGGCTGCGGCAACACTACCAGTATTCACTTGTTAACCTTTATATTATAATGTTTGTTATATTTAATAAAATTAATATTAGTAGCTCAAATGATTCGTAATCAAATTTCGTGTCGTTCCTCTACTGAAAAAAGATTTTTTTATTGAAAATAAAATATTGGACTGGGTTGTGCATCAAAGATTTCAACAAGGTCGCAGTGGAAGCGACGATGGCTTCAATCTCGGCGAATTCTCGACAGCATCAAAGAATTCTTCGTCTTCTTCATCTTCCTCCGTAGTTTCGTCCTACGTGGATCTCATCATGAAAGACTAGCAAGCCAATGCAGCACCTCTGCGGTGTCTGTGGCTCCGAGTGCTCGCAACGCAGCATGAAATGTTGTGAGTGCGTATCCTTCCATGCCACGACCACCGCCTTGCGTCAGAGTTGATACAAACGCGAGATGAGCGACCAAATGGCGCACATGACCACCGCCCGCTACGATCCAATCCACGACAAGTGGAAGCAGCGTGTCGGCCGATGGCGCAGTCGCCAACCTGACTTCAGCCGCTGTGCAAATGGCACGAAATGCTTCAGTAATGACTTGCAACTTGCCGAGCGGGTAATGAACACTTGCAAGTGCATCGAGCGACTACACGACACATCAGACGAGGCTGTCCAAATCATCCTACAGCATCTGGATCGGTGGAAAGCCTTCGTCGTCTTGTGGCTTGGACCTATTTCATGCAAAGATCAGTCAGAGACCATGGCAGCGTTCTCTGCACTAACATTTCGAATATGAGCTTGGAGTGTAGCGTCATGACGGCTATATTCACGGCAAAACGCGGTAAATACGACGGGATAAATGTCACTAGAGAACAGGATCCAATGTGAGTTCTCTGCCAGACGTAGTGCAGCTCAATAATACCTGTAGACAATCTTCTCCACCGCCTCTGTTGTCATGACGACTCCTTCTTCCGTCGTTGACAGAGCAGGGTATGTATTCAACGTGACGGCCAAGACATGACCAACGTAGACTTGAGCATCTCGGACAAGCGACTGCAACGACCTGGACAAACACACAACCATGAGCACAGAGCGCCTAACGTTTGCCTACGTCGTGGTTGCTTTAGCTCGTCGACGGAACGCTGCGCAAAGCGCAGTATTCACACGACCGATCAGTTCATCAGGCGAGGCGAACAGATTGAACAGCATGCGGTAGACTTCTCCAGCAGTCGGTGATGCTTCAAGGTTGTTGTGAATCCTACAGCGCAAGAAAAATCATATCCGTGCTTCATGGAGCCTATTACCTTCGAAGCAATGCAGCATCTTGTTTGTAAGTCGCATCGCCAATGTCGCTCGATTGTTTCAAGTCCCAGCAGATTCGGCGAGCCCATTCTGCGTCCTGAGCTGCAATCTACGCAAGAAATTAGCCGTGAGTGGATTCAGTTGCTGGTTGAACGCACATCGGAGGATGAAGAGCGCGGCCGACCGCTGACAATTTTGCTGATGCCTTCGTATGTATGCCCAGACAACCCGACTCCAAGACCAGTCAGAGCAACCGCAGGCATCCCAAAGAGCGCAGCGCCACCAAGGAGAATACCACCAGCAACGTAGGGCGCATATCGCTGGACGTAGACTAGAGCGAGACTTTTGTTCTTGTCGTGGAGTGGCGACTGTGGTGGCAAAGTTGGATCCAACAAAAGTTCTTCGAGAAGATGCAGTTCGACGGATGAGAGCCGCGGAGACGGTGGAGTCGAAGGTGGAGGCGAGCTATACCGCCTTGTAGCTGTGCACACTGGCATAACCAAACGATGTTCGCGGTATTCCTTCGCCGTGTTTTGCTCATGGATGGCAGAGAGGCATGTGCGATGGACAATCGTGCCGCACGAGACACAAGTTGCAACTGGAAGTTGAGCGCCGTCCGCGACTTTAGCACAAACAACACATTGCGGAGATGGTTTCAAGATCGATTTGGACTCGATCTCGACGGCGCAGTAGAAGCTGTGCAAGTGAATGGGATGACAAAGCCACATGCCAGTCTGCGGAGTCGACATGAGTGCAAATGGGGAAACTGTCGACGACATGACGTTTGATTGGCAAAAATGCACCAATTCCGTTCTCACAGATTCGCACAAGTCGAGAACGGGCCGGACTTCTCATGGGAATTGTGTGTCATCGTGGCTACTGGGTCCTTTCGCTGGCTTCATCGCACATTAGATAGCTTGGCCTTCTCTCTTGCATGCATGCCTGAATTTAGTTGGACGTGGGTCTCTGAATCTTGTCGCTTTTCAGCTCGTCAATGACAACTTTCGACTGAAACCAATGCCGTCTGGAGGCAGTCACCAGAGTTTGGAGCCACGAGCGTTGCTGAGATGGACTAGCCGTGGCTAGGACGTAAGTCTACCAACTGTCGTATGCTTTGCAACGAGTTGGAATGGTTGAAAGTTGGGTGGATCATGTAGACTCCAACATTCCAAATGGGCTTGGAGTGAAGCTTGAGATGTTGCGTTTTGTAGCAAACGATCGAGCAACACAATTGAACCATAATGCGATAGTACAAACACGGTGAAGAGCATGCCATGGCAAGGAATGGAACGAAGTCTGCGTGTGTATTTGAGATTAGGAGAGAAAATAACAAGTCGACATCTCGTGACAGTGCTTCTTGTGGGGTTAAATACGGCTGCAATCCAAGTATGGTCATGATTTGGCCTTGGCGGTTGCGGACTGACCGCTGTTGTTGGTGGGCGACGCTGGGACGTCAAAGGCGGACAAGTGCAACAGGGTCGATTGGCCCAGCTTGCCTTGTTGCATGGCGAATGCTTTATCCACGGCGCTCATTGCATTCAAGTCACTAGTGCCGTCTGTGACTTGAATTTCAATCTCGTCGAGATGCAAATGTGTTGGAGACGACATGACAAAGACAAAGTGGAAATGAACACCAAACTCTGTTACAGACATCTCGGCGTGTGGGTTGAAATGTTTGTACACGGTATTTCTCCACGCTTCGTGGCTCCTTGTTGTACGCGAAAGACCGTGGACACAGCGGACACGCCATGGCAAGCATGCCAACCTTTGTCGAAGGGTTGTCACGTTCGCGTACATGCATCTGCTTCCACCAATCATGACCAGCGCCAGATTTTCTCCACGGTCGGATCTTTTCACTTCCAGAGCATTGTTTATCACATGAAGCAACCTACAAGAGTTGTGAAAAGCCTCGTGATTGAGCTCGCGTATCCTGGTTTCCAACGAAGTTTTCCTCACGGCGACAGGGAGATGATGCAACCTCGAGTTTCGTCGTCAGTCGTCCGTATTTTGACAAAGGCGAAATAATATTCCAGACGTCGCGGATTGTCGTGCTCGCTGCTGCCGTCACACTTAGAGTGTTCACTCTTGCGAGAACATCAAGATTTGAGAAGGCTACAAATGCTATCGTAATGGAAGCCTCATGTGTATCCGTACGACAAAGTGAGTTTCGTCGCTCAACCGATGATAAATTGTCAGCACGATTAAAGCACGACATCGAGGTCCAATCTATTCTTTATATATTGTGTCGACACTACTGGATGCAACCATCCACAAAATGAACCAACTACAAGGTTGTCATCATTTCACCGTAATTCGTATTCACCTCAAAACGATCATTCAGCCTAAACAAACAACATCACTAAGGCTCAAGCAGCAAGGATATGGATTAGAGAAATTAAGCAGTCGTCTGGGCTGGGTCGGTGTTGGCCTTGTCCGTGATCTCGTCTGTGGTGTTTTCGGGCAATGGTTCTCCCGATCGGTGTGCTTTGCCGAACGGGGTCTCCTTCCACAACGCTTCAAACTCTTCTGGCGAAGTCGTGTCGTCCATGCACTTGGTCTCGTGCGTGCCTTGGTCGTCTTTGGTGGCCTTGTTCCACGTCGTGACCAGAGTCTTGCCGTCCACAGTGCGCTCATGGACCGCCTTGAGTCGACCAGACGCATCTTCGAATCGACGACGGACACTGCGCACACGACGGCCCTTGTCGTCGACCACCGTCGAGCTCGAGTACGAGTAGTTGGAGAATGCTCGCTTGTCAGGCGTCGTGCTTGGTGGGACGGACTCGGTCGTGGCGGTGGTGTCTTTGGCTACAGGCAAATCGCGGAAGAATTCTTCGTCGTCGATGGCACGCGGCACCGACAAGAGGTGATGGTGCGATCGGAGGGGAAACGACGAGAGCATCATGTCTTGGTGGAGAGAGTGGAGATCCATGAGAGATTGCTCCAAGCTGGCCATGGGATGCCAGTACGTTGGACGGACGAGGTCCCAGTGGGTGGTGGGAACGCGGTAATAGTATCGGAACATTGGAGAGAAAATTGTAAAATGACGAGCTACCGTTAGTACTTTGCTACTGGATGCAACCTCACTTACTAGAAATTCTAGAAATGCTCAAAAGTATGTCGACTCGAGACTTTTCGCGTCAAGTCGACGTAGTCCCTGGTCTCTCCACTGACGTCGGTTGCACGGGTATGGTGGCACAGAGCGAGAGGTTGGCCTCCCCGTCGATCGGTTGCCACCTATCGTCCACGACTTGTTGAATGTCGTGGATGACATGCAACAACATCTGTTGAGTACAGTCGTCAACAACGAGTCAAAGCTTGTCGGAGAGATCGTCCAGCTACGGCGACGTAGTGTGCGTCGACATCGGACAACGTCGTGCGTTGTGTCCGTCCAAGTGGGCGACATGGTGGATGAGGCGACACGAAGACAGTTGTGATGACTCATGTATTAGTTAGGTACACTTATAGATTAAGCAGTCGTCTGGGCTGGGTCGGTGTTGGCCTTGTCCGTGATCTCGTCTGTGGTGTTTTCGGGCAATGGTTCTCCCGATCGGTGTGCTTTGCCGAACGGGGTCTCCTTCCACAACGCTTCAAACTCTTCTGGCGAAGTCGTGTCGTCCAAGCACTTGGTCTCGTGCGTGCCTTGGTCGTCTTTGGTGGCCTTGTTCCACGTCGTGACCAGAGTCTTGCCGTCCACAGTGCGCTCATGGACCGCCTTGAGTCGACCAGACGCATCTTCGAATCGACGACGGACACTGCGCACACGACGGC
This sequence comes from Aphanomyces cochlioides, assembly GCA_019828595.1. Lineage (NCBI taxonomy): Eukaryota > Oomycota > Saprolegniomycetes > Saprolegniales > Verrucalvaceae > Aphanomyces > Aphanomyces cochlioides. The sequence goes on along the minus strand of JAHQRK010000014.1, from coordinate 789,489 downwards.
CCTTGTCGTCGACCACCGTCGAGCTCGAGTACGAGTAGTTGGAGAATGCTCGCTTGTCAGGCGTCGTGCTTGGTGGGACGGACTCGGTCGTGGCGGTGGTGTCTTTGGCTACAGGCAAATCGCGGAAGAATTCTTCGTCGTCGATGGCACGCGGCACCGACAAGAGGTGATGGTGCGATCGGAGGGGAAACGACGAGAGCATCATGTCTTGGTGGAGAGAGTGGAGATCCATGAGAGATTGCTCCAAGCTGGCCATGGGATGCCAGTACGTTGGACGGACGAGGTCCCAGTGGGTGGTGGGAACGCGGTAATAGTATCGGAACATTGGAGAGAAAATTGTAAAATGACGAGCTACCGTTAGTACTTTGCTACTGGATGCAACCTCACTTACTAGAAATTCTAGAAATGTCTCAAAAGTATGTCGACTCGAGACTTTTCGCGTCAAGTCGACGTAGTCCCTGGTCTCTCCACTGACGTCGGTTGCACGGGTATGGTGACACAGAGCGAGAGGTTGGCCTCCCCGTCGATCGGTTGCCACCTATCGTCCACGACTTGTTGAATGTCGTGGATGACATGCAACAACATCTGTTGAGTACAGTCGTCAACAACGAGTCAAAGCTTGTCGGAGAGATCGTCCAGCTACGGCGACGTAGTGTGCGTCGACATCGGACAACGTCGTGCGTTGTGTCCGTCCAAGTGGGCGACATGGTGGATGAGGCGACACGAAGACAGTTGTGATGACTCATGTATTAGTTAGGTACACTTATAGATTAAGCAGTCGTCTGGGCTGGGTCGGTGTTGGCCTTGTCCGTGATCTCGTCTGTGGTGTTTTCGGGCAATGGTTCTCCCGATCGGTGTGCTTTGCCGAACGGGGTCTCCTTCCACAACGCTTCAAACTCTTCTGGCGAAGTCGTGTCGTCCATGCACTTGGTCTCGTGCGTGCCTTGGTCGTCTTTGGTGGCCTTGTTCCACGTCGTGACCAGAGTCTTGCCGTCCACAGTGCGCTCATGGACCGCCTTGAGTCGACCAGACGCATCTTCGAATCGACGACGGACACTGCGCACACGACGGCCCTTGTCGTCGACCACCGTCGAGCTCGAGTACGAGTAGTTGGAGAATGCTCGCTTGTCAGGCGTCGTGCTTGGTGGGACGGACTCGGTCGTGGCGGTGGTGTCTTTGGCTACAGGCAAATCGCGGAAGAATTCTTCGTCGTCGATGGCACGCGGCACCGACAAGAGGTGATGGTGCGATCGGAGGGGAAACGACGAGAGCATCATGTCTTGGTGGAGAGAGTGGAGATCCATGAGAGATTGCTCCAAGCTGGCCATGGGATGCCGTACGTTGGACGGACGAGGTCCCAGTGGGTGGTGGGAACGCGGTAATAGTATCGGAACATTGGAGAGAAAATTGTAAAATGACGAGCTACCGTTAGTACTTTGCTACTGGATGCAACCTCACTTACTAGAAATTCTAGAAATGTCTCAAAAGTATGTCGACTCGAGACTTTTCGCGTCAAGTCGACGTAGTCCCTGGTCTCTCCACTGACGTCGGTTGCACGGGTATGGTGGCACAGAGCGAGAGGTTGGCCTCCCCGTCGATCGGTTGCCACCTATCGTCCACGACTTGTTGAATGTCGTGGATGACATGCAACAACATCTGTTGAGTACAGTCGTCAACAACGAGTCAAAGCTTGTCGGAGAGATCGTCCAGCTACGGCGACGTAGTGTGCGTCGACATCGGACAACGTCGTGCGTTGTGTCCGTCCAAGTGGGCGACATGGTGGATGAGGCGACACGAAGACAGTTGTGATGACTCATGTATTAGTTAGGTACACTATAGATTAAGCAGTCGTCTGGGCTGGGTCGGTGTTGGCCTTGTCCGTGATCTCGTCTGTGGTGTTTTCGGGCAATGGTTCTCCCGATCGGTGTGCTTTGCCGAACGGGGTCTCCTTCCACAACGCTTCAAACTCTTCTGGCGAAGTCGTGTCGTCCATGCACTTGGTCTCGTGCGTGCCTTGGTCGTCTTTGGTGGCCTTGTTCCACGTCGTGACCAGAGTCTTGCCGTCCACAGTGCGCTCATGGACCGCCTTGAGTCGACCAGACGCATCTTCGAATCGACGACGGACACTGCGCACACGACGGCCCTTGTCGTCGACCACCGTCGAGCTCGAGTACGAGTAGTTGGAGAATGCTCGCTTGTCAGGCGTCGTGCTTGGTGGGACGGACTCGGTCGTGGCGGTGGTGTCTTTGGCTACAGGCAAATCGCGGAAGAATTCTTCGTCGTCGATGGCACGCGGCACCGACAAGAGGTGATGGTGCGATCGGAGGGGAAACGACGAGAGCATCATGTCTTGGTGGAGAGAGTGGAGATCCATGAGAGATTGCTCCAAGCTGGCCATGGGATGCCAGTACGTTGGACGGACGAGGTCCCAGTGGGTGGTGGGAACGCGGTAATAGTATCGGAACATTGGAGAGAAAATTGTAAAATGACGAGCTACCGTTAGTACTTTGCTACTGGATGCAACCTCACTTACTAGAAATTCTAGAAATGTCTCAAAAGTATGTCGACTCGAGACTTTTCGCGTCAAGTCGACGTAGTCCCTGGTCTCTCCACTGACGTCGGTTGCACGGGTATGGTGGCACAGAGCGAGAGGTTGGCCTCCCCGTCGATCGGTTGCCACCTATCGTCCACGACTTGTTGAATGTCGTGGATGACATGCAACAACATCTGTTGAGTACAGTCGTCAACAACGAGTCAAAGCTTGTCGGAGAGATCGTCCAGCTACGGCGACGTAGTGTGCGTCGACATCGGACAACGTCGTGCGTTGTGTCCGTCCAAGTGGGCGACATGGTGGATGAGGCGACACGAAGACAGTTGTGATGACTCATGTATTAGTTAGGTACACTTATAGATTAAGCAGTCGTCTGGGCTGGGTCGGTGTTGGCCTTGTCCGTGATCTCGTCTGTGGTGTTTTCGGGCAATGGTTCTCCCGATCGGTGTGCTTTGCCGAACGGGGTCTCCTTCCACAACGCTTCAAACTCTTCTGGCGAAGTCGTGTCGTCCATGCACTTGGTCTCGTGCGTGCCTTGGTCGTCTTTGGTGGCCTTGTTCCACGTCGTGACCAGAGTCTTGCCGTCCACAGTGCGCTCATGGACCGCCTTGAGTCGACCAGACGCATCTTCGAATCGACGACGGACACTGCGCACACGACGGCCCTTGTCGTCGACCACCGTCGAGCTCGAGTACGAGTAGTTGGAGAATGCTCGCTTGTCAGGCGTCGTGCTTGGTGGGACGGACTCGGTCGTGGCGGTGGTGTCTTTGGCTACAGGCAAATCGCGGAAGAATTCTTCGTCGTCGATGGCACGCGGCACCGACAAGAGGTGATGGTGCGATCGGAGGGGAAACGACGAGAGCATCATGTCTTGGTGGAGAGAGTGGAGATCCATGAGAGATTGCTCCAAGCTGGCCATGGGATGCCAGTACGTTGGACGGACGAGGTCCCAGTGGGTGGTGGGAACGCGGTAATAGTATCGGAACATTGGAGAGAAAATTGTAAAATGACGAGCTACCGTTAGTACTTTGCTACTGGATGCAACCTCACTTACTAGAAATTCTAGAAATGTCTCAAAAGTATGTCGACTCGAGACTTTTCGCGTCAAGTCGACGTAGTCCCTGGTCTCTCCACTGACGTCGGTTGCACGGGTATGGTGGCACAGAGCGAGAGGTTGGCCTCCCCGTCGATCGGTTGCCACCTATCGTCCACGACTTGTTGAATGTCGTGGATGACATGCAACAACATCTGTTGAGTACAGTCGTCAACAACGAGTCAAAGCTTGTCGGAGAGATCGTCCAGCTACGGCGACGTAGTGTGCGTCGACATCGGACAACGTCGTGCGTTGTGTCCGTCCAAGTGGGCGACATGGTGGATGAGGCGACACGAAGACAGTTGTGATGACTCATGTATTAGTTAGGTACACTTATAGATTAAGCAGTCGTCTGGGCTGGGTCGGTGTTGGCCTTGTCCGTGATCTCGTCTGTGGTGTTTTCGGGCAATGGTTCTCCCGATCGGTGTGCTTTGCCGAACGGGGTCTCCTTCCACAACGCTTCAAACTCTTCTGGCGAAGTCGTGTCGTCCATGCACTTGGTCTCGTGCGTGCCTTGGTCGTCTTTGGTGGCCTTGTTCCACGTCGTGACCAGAGTCTTGCCGTCCACAGTGCGCTCATGGACCGCCTTGAGTCGACCAGACGCATCTTCGAATCGACGACGGACACTGCGCACACGACGGCCCTTGTCGTCGACCACCGTCGAGCTCGAGTACGAGTAGTTGGAGAATGCTCGCTTGTCAGGCGTCGTGCTTGGTGGGACGGACTCGGTCGTGGCGGTGGTGTCTTTGGCTACAGGCAAATCGCGGAAGAATTCTTCGTCGTCGATGGCACGCGGCACCGACAAGAGGTGATGGTGCGATCGGAGGGGAAACGACGAGAGCATCATGTCTTGGTGGAGAGAGTGGAGATCCATGAGAGATTGCTCCAAGCTGGCCATGGGATGCCAGTACGTTGGACGGACGAGGTCCCAGTGGGTGGTGGGAACGCGGTAATAGTATCGGAACATTGGAGAGAAAATTGTAAAATGACGAGCTACCGTTAGTACTTTGCTACTGGATGCAACCTCACTTACTAGAAATTCTAGAAATGTCTCAAAAGTATGTCGACTCGAGACTTTTCGCGTCAAGTCGACGTAGTCCCTGGTCTCTCCACTGACGTCGGTTGCACGGGTATGGTGACACAGAGCGAGAGGTTGGCCTCCCCGTCGATCGGTTGCCACCTATCGTCCACGACTTGTTGAATGTCGTGGATGACATGCAACAACATCTGTTGAGTACAGTCGTCAACAACGAGTCAAAGCTTGTCGGAGAGATCGTCCAGCTACGGCGACGTAGTGTGCGTCGACATCGGACAACGTCGTGCGTTGTGTCCGTCCAAGTGGGCGACATGGTGGATGAGGCGACACGAAGACAGTTGTGATGACTCATGTATTAGTTAGGTACACTTATAGATTAAGCAGTCGTCTGGGCTGGGTCGGTGTTGGCCTTGTCCGTGATCTCGTCTGTGGTGTTTTCGGGCAATGGTTCTCCCGATCGGTGTGCTTTGCCGAACGGGGTCTCCTTCCACAACGCTTCAAACTCTTCTGGCGAAGTCGTGTCGTCCATGCACTTGGTCTCGTGCGTGCCTTGGTCGTCTTTGGTGGCCTTGTTCCACGTCGTGACCAGAGTCTTGCCGTCCACAGTGCGCTCATGGACCGCCTTGAGTCGACCAGACGCATCTTCGAATCGACGACGGACACTGCGCACACGACGGCCCTTGTCGTCGACCACCGTCGAGCTCGAGTACGAGTAGTTGGAGAATGCTCGCTTGTCAGGCGTCGTGCTTGGTGGGACGGACTCGGTCGTGGCGGTGGTGTCTTTGGCTACAGGCAAATCGCGGAAGAATTCTTCGTCGTCGATGGCACGCGGCACCGACAAGAGGTGATGGTGCGATCGGAGGGGAAACGACGAGAGCATCATGTCTTGGTGGAGAGAGTGGAGATCCATGAGAGATTGCTCCAAGCTGGCCATGGGATGCCAGTACGTTGGACGGACGAGGTCCCAGTGGGTGGTGGGAACGCGGTAATAGTATCGGAACATTGGAGAGAAAATTGTAAAATGACGAGCTACCGTTAGTACTTTGCTACTGGATGCAACCTCACTTACTAGAAATTCTAGAAATGTCTCAAAAGTATGTCGACTCGAGACTTTTCGCGTCAAGTCGACGTAGTCCCTGGTCTCTCCACTGACGTCGGTTGCACGGGTATGGTGACACAGAGCGAGAGGTTGGCCTCCCCGTCGATCGGTTGCCACCTATCGTCCACGACTTGTTGAATGTCGTGGATGACATGCAACAACATCTGTTGAGTACAGTCGTCAACAACGAGTCAAAGCTTGTCGGAGAGATCGTCCAGCTACGGCGACGTAGTGTGCGTCGACATCGGACAACGTCGTGCGTTGTGTCCGTCCAAGTGGGCGACATGGTGGATGAGGCGACACGAAGACAGTTGTGATGACTCATGTATTAGTTAGGTACACTTATAGATTAAGCAGTCGTCTGGGCTGGGTCGGTGTTGGCCTTGTCCGTGATCTCGTCTGTGGTGTTTTCGGGCAATGGTTCTCCCGATCGGTGTGCTTTGCCGAACGGGGTCTCCTTCCACAACGCTTCAAACTCTTCTGGCGAAGTCGTGTCGTCCATGCACTTGGTCTCGTGCGTGCCTTGGTCGTCTTTGGTGGCCTTGTTCCACGTCGTGACCAGAGTCTTGCCGTCCACAGTGCGCTCATGGACCGCCTTGAGTCGACCAGACGCATCTTCGAATCGACGACGGACACTGCGCACACGACGGCCCTTGTCGTCGACCACCGTCGAGCTCGAGTACGAGTAGTTGGAGAATGCTCGCTTGTCAGGCGTCGTGCTTGGTGGGACGGACTCGGTCGTGGCGGTGGTGTCTTTGGCTACAGGCAAATCGCGGAAGAATTCTTCGTCGTCGATGGCACGCGGCACCGACAAGAGGTGATGGTGCGATCGGAGGGGAAACGACGAGAGCATCATGTCTTGGTGGAGAGAGTGGAGATCCATGAGAGATTGCTCCAAGCTGGCCATGGGATGCCAGTACGTTGGACGGACGAGGTCCCAGTGGGTGGTGGGAACGCGGTAATAGTATCGGAACATTGGAGAGAAAATTGTAAAATGACGAGCTACCGTTAGTACTTTGCTACTGGATGCAACCTCACTTACTAGAAATTCTAGAAATGTCTCAAAAGTATGTCGACTCGAGACTTTTCGCGTCAAGTCGACGTAGTCCCTGGTCTCTCCACTGACGTCGGTTGCACGGGTATGGTGACACAGAGCGAGAGGTTGGCCTCCCCGTCGATCGGTTGCCACCTATCGTCCACGACTTGTTGAATGTCGTGGATGACATGCAACAACATCTGTTGAGTACAGTCGTCAACAACGAGTCAAAGCTTGTCGGAGAGATCGTCCAGCTACGGCGACGTAGTGTGCGTCGACATCGGACAACGTCGTGCGTTGTGTCCGTCCAAGTGGGCGACATGGTGGATGAGGCGACACGAAGACAGTTGTGATGACTCATGTATTAGTTAGGTACACTTATAGATTAAGCAGTCGTCTGGGCTGGGTCGGTGTTGGCCTTGTCCGTGATCTCGTCTGTGGTGTTTTCGGGCAATGGTTCTCCCGATCGGTGTGCTTTGCCGAACGGGGTCTCCTTCCACAACGCTTCAAACTCTTCTGGCGAAGTCGTGTCGTCCAAGCACTTGGTCTCGTGCGTGCCTTGGTCGTCTTTGGTGGCCTTGTTCCACGTCGTGACCAGAGTCTTGCCGTCCACAGTGCGCTCATGGACCGCCTTGAGTCGACCAGACGCATCTTCGAATCGACGACGGACACTGCGCACACGACGGCCCTTGTCGTCGACCACCGTCGAGCTCGAGTACGAGTAGTTGGAGAATGCTCGCTTGTCAGGCGTCGTGCTTGGTGGGACGGACTCGGTCGTGGCGGTGGTGTCTTTGGCTACAGGCAAATCGCGGAAGAATTCTTCGTCGTCGATGGCACGCGGCACCGACAAGAGGTGATGGTGCGATCGGAGGGGAAACGACGAGAGCATCATGTCTTGGTGGAGAGAGTGGAGATCCATGAGAGATTGCTCCAAGCTGGCCATGGGATGCCAGTACGTTGGACGGACGAGGTCCCAGTGGGTGGTGGGAACGCGGTAATAGTATCGGAACATTGGAGAGAAAATTGTAAAATGACGAGCTACCGTTAGTACTTTGCTACTGGATGCAACCTCACTTACTAGAAATTCTAGAAATGTCTCAAAAGTATGTCGACTCGAGACTTTTCGCGTCAAGTCGACGTAGTCCCTGGTCTCTCCACTGACGTCGGTTGCACGGGTATGGTGACACAGAGCGAGAGGTTGGCCTCCCCGTCGATCGGTTGCCACCTATCGTCCACGACTTGTTGAATGTCGTGGATGACATGCAACAACATCTGTTGAGTACAGTCGTCAACAACGAGTCAAAGCTTGTCGGAGAGATCGTCCAGCTACGGCGACGTAGTGTGCGTCGACATCGGACAACGTCGTGCGTTGTGTCCGTCCAAGTGGGCGACATGGTGGATGAGGCGACACGAAGACAGTTGTGATGACTCATGTATTAGTTAGGTACACTTATAGATTAAGCAGTCGTCTGGGCTGGGTCGGTGTTGGCCTTGTCCGTGATCTCGTCTGTGGTGTTTTCGGGCAATGGTTCTCCCGATCGGTGTGCTTTGCCGAACGGGGTCTCCTTCCACAACGCTTCAAACTCTTCTGGCGAAGTCGTGTCGTCCATGCACTTGGTCTCGTGCGTGCCTTGGTCGTCTTTGGTGGCCTTGTTCCACGTCGTGACCAGAGTCTTGCCGTCCACAGTGCGCTCATGGACCGCCTTGAGTCGACCAGACGCATCTTCGAATCGACGACGGACACTGCGCACACGACGGCCCTTGTCGTCGACCACCGTCGAGCTCGAGTACGAGTAGTTGGAGAATGCTCGCTTGTCAGGCGTCGTGCTTGGTGGGACGGACTCGGTCGTGGCGGTGGTGTCTTTGGCTACAGGCAAATCGCGGAAGAATTCTTCGTCGTCGATGGCACGCGGCACCGACAAGAGGTGATGGTGCGATCGGAGGGGAAACGACGAGAGCATCATGTCTTGGTGGAGAGAGTGGAGATCCATGAGAGATTGCTCCAAGCTGGCCATGGGATGCCAGTACGTTGGACGGACGAGGTCCCAGTGGGTGGTGGGAACGCGGTAATAGTATCGGAACATTGGAGAGAAAATTGTAAAATGACGAGCTACCGTTAGTACTTTGCTACTGGATGCAACCTCACTTACTAGAAATTCTAGAAATGTCTCAAAAGTATGTCGACTCGAGACTTTTCGCGTCAAGTCGACGTAGTCCCTGGTCTCTCCACTGACGTCGGTTGCACGGGTATGGTGACACAGAGCGAGAGGTTGGCCTCCCCGTCGATCGGTTGCCACCTATCGTCCACGACTTGTTGAATGTCGTGGATGACATGCAACAACATCTGTTGAGTACAGTCGTCAACAACGAGTCAAAGCTTGTCGGAGAGATCGTCCAGCTACGGCGACGTAGTGTGCGTCGACATCGGACAACGTCGTGCGTTGTGTCCGTCCAAGTGGGCGACATGGTGGATGAGGCGACACGAAGACAGTTGTGATGACTCATGTATTAGTTAGGTACACTTATAGATTAAGCAGTCGTCTGGGCTGGGTCGGTGTTGGCCTTGTCCGTGATCTCGTCTGTGGTGTTTTCGGGCAATGGTTCTCCCGATCGGTGTGCTTTGCCGAACGGGGTCTCCTTCCACAACGCTTCAAACTCTTCTGGCGAAGTCGTGTCGTCCAAGCACTTGGTCTCGTGCGTGCCTTGGTCGTCTTTGGTGGCCTTGTTCCACGTCGTGACCAGAGTCTTGCCGTCCACAGTGCGCTCATGGACCGCCTTGAGTCGACCAGACGCATCTTCGAATCGACGACGGACACTGCGCACACGACGGCCCTTGTCGTCGACCACCGTCGAGCTCGAGTACGAGTAGTTGGAGAATGCTCGCTTGTCAGGCGTCGTGCTTGGTGGGACGGACTCGGTCGTGGCGGTGGTGTCTTTGGCTACAGGCAAATCGCGGAAGAATTCTTCGTCGTCGATGGCACGCGGCACCGACAAGAGGTGATGGTGCGATCGGAGGGGAAACGACGAGAGCATCATGTCTTGGTGGAGAGAGTGGAGATCCATGAGAGATTGCTCCAAGCTGGCCATGGGATGCCAGTACGTTGGACGGACGAGGTCCCAGTGGGTGGTGGGAACGCGGTAATAGTATCGGAACATTGGAGAGAAAATTGTAAAATGACGAGCTACCGTTAGTACTTTGCTACTGGATGCAACCTCACTTACTAGAAATTCTAGAAATGTCTCAAAAGTATGTCGACTCGAGACTTTTCGCGTCAAGTCGACGTAGTCCCTGGTCTCTCCACTGACGTCGGTTGCACGGGTATGGTGACACAGAGCGAGAGGTTGGCCTCCCCGTCGATCGGTTGCCACCTATCGTCCACGACTTGTTGAATGTCGTGGATGACATGCAACAACATCTGTTGAGTACAGTCGTCAACAACGAGTCAAAGCTTGTCGGAGAGATCGTCCAGCTACGGCGACGTAGTGTGCGTCGACATCGGACAACGTCGTGCGTTGTGTCCGTCCAAGTGGGCGACATGGTGGATGAGGCGACACGAAGACAGTTGTGATGACTCATGTATTAGTTAGGTACACTTATAGATTAAGCAGTCGTCTGGGCTGGGTCGGTGTTGGCCTTGTCCGTGATCTCGTCTGTGGTGTTTTCGGGCAATGGTTCTCCCGATCGGTGTGCTTTGCCGAACGGGGTCTCCTTCCACAACGCTTCAAACTCTTCTGGCGAAGTCGTGTCGTCCAAGCACTTGGTCTCGTGCGTGCCTTGGTCGTCTTTGGTGGCCTTGTTCCACGTCGTGACCAGAGTCTTGCCGTCCACAGTGCGCTCATGGACCGCCTTGAGTCGACCAGACGCATCTTCGAATCGACGACGGACACTGCGCACACGACGGCCCTTGTCGTCGACCACCGTCGAGCTCGAGTACGAGTAGTTGGAGAATGCTCGCTTGTCAGGCGTCGTGCTTGGTGGGACGGACTCGGTCGTGGCGGTGGTGTCTTTGGCTACAGGCAAATCGCGGAAGAATTCTTCGTCGTCGATGGCACGCGGCACCGACAAGAGGTGATGGTGCGATCGGAGGGGAAACGACGAGAGCATCATGTCTTGGTGGAGAGAGTGGAGATCCATGAGAGATTGCTCCAAGCTGGCCATGGGATGCCAGTACGTTGGACGGACGAGGTCCCAGTGGGTGGTGGGAACGCGGTAATAGTATCGGAACATTGGAGAGAAAATTGTAAAATGACGAGCTACCGTTAGTACTTTGCTACTGGATGCAACCTCACTTACTAGAAATTCTAGAAATGTCTCAAAAGTATGTCGACTCGAGACTTTTCGCGTCAAGTCGACGTAGTCCCTGGTCTCTCCACTGACGTCGGTTGCACGGGTATGGTGACACAGAGCGAGAGGTTGGCCTCCCCGTCGATCGGTTGCCACCTATCGTCCACGACTTGTTGAATGTCGTGGATGACATGCAACAACATCTGTTGAGTACAGTCGTCAACAACGAGTCAAAGCTTGTCGGAGAGATCGTCCAGCTACGGCGACGTAGTGTGCGTCGACATCGGACAACGTCGTGCGTTGTGTCCGTCCAAGTGGGCGACATGGTGGATGAGGCGACACGAAGACAGTTGTGATGACTCATGTATTAGTTAGGTACACTTATAGATTAAGCAGTCGTCTGGGCTGGGTCGGTGTTGGCCTTGTCCGTGATCTCGTCTGTGGTGTTTTCGGGCAATGGTTCTCCCGATCGGTGTGCTTTGCCGAACGGGGTCTCCTTCCACAACGCTTCAAACTCTTCTGGCGAAGTCGTGTCGTCCATGCACTTGGTCTCGTGCGTGCCTTGGTCGTCTTTGGTGGCCTTGTTCCACGTCGTGACCAGAGTCTTGCCGTCCACAGTGCGCTCATGGACCGCCTTGAGTCGACCAGACGCATCTTCGAATCGACGACGGACACTGCGCACACGACGGCCCTTGTCGTCGACCACCGTCGAGCTCGAGTACGAGTAGTTGGAATGCTCGCTTGTCAGGCGTCGTGCTTGGTGGGACGGACTCGGTCGTGGCGGTGGTGTCTTTGGCTACAGGCAAATCGCGGAAGAATTCTTCGTCGTCGATGGCACGCGGCACCGACAAGAGGTGATGGTGCGATCGGAGGGGAAACGACGAGAGCATCATGTCTTGGTGGAGAGAGTGGAGATCCATGAGAGATTGCTCCAAGCTGGCCATGGGATGCCAGTACGTTGGACGGACGAGGTCCCAGTGGGTGGTGGGAACGCGGTAATAGTATCGGAACATTGGAGAGAAAATTGTAAAATGACGAGCTACCGTTAGTACTTTGCTACTGGATGCAACCTCACTTACTAGAAATTCTAGAAATGTCTCAAAAGTATGTCGACTCGAGACTTTTCGCGTCAAGTCGACGTAGTCCCTGGTCTCTCCACTGACGTCGGTTGCACGGGTATGGTGACACAGAGCGAGAGGTTGGCCTCCCCGTCGATCGGTTGCCACCTATCGTCCACGACTTGTTGAATGTCGTGGATGACATGCAACAACATCTGTTGAGTACAGTCGTCAACAACGAGTCAAAGCTTGTCGGAGAGATCGTCCAGCTACGGCGACGTAGTGTGCGTCGACATCGGACAACGTCGTGCGTTGTGTCCGTCCAAGTGGGCGACATGGTGGATGAGGCGACACGAAGACAGTTGTGATGACTCATGTATTAGTTAGGTACACTTATAGATTAAGCAGTCGTCTGGGCTGGGTCGGTGTTGGCCTTGTCCGTGATCTCGTCTGTGGTGTTTTCGGGCAATGGTTCTCCCGATCGGTGTGCTTTGCCGAACGGGGTCTCCTTCCACAACGCTTCAAACTCTTCTGGCGAAGTCGTGTCGTCCAAGCACTTGGTCTCGTGCGTGCCTTGGTCGTCTTTGGTGGCCTTGTTCCACGTCGTGACCAGAGTCTTGCCGTCCACAGTGCGCTCATGGACCGCCTTGAGTCGACCAGACGCATCTTCGAATCGACGACGGACACTGCGCACACGACGGCCCTTGTCGTCGACCACCGTCGAGCTCGAGTACGAGTAGTTGGAGAATGCTCGCTTGTCAGGCGTCGTGCTTGGTGGGACGGACTCGGTCGTGGCGGTGGTGTCTTTGGCTACAGGCAAATCGCGGAAGAATTCTTCGTCGTCGATGGCACGCGGCACCGACAAGAGGTGATGGTGCGATCGGAGGGGAAACGACGAGAGCATCATGTCTTGGTGGAGAGAGTGGAGATCCATGAGAGATTGCTCCAAGCTGGCCATGGGATGCCAGTACGTTGGACGGACGAGGTCCCAGTGGGTGGTGGGAACGCGGTAATAGTATCGGAACATTGGAGAGAAAATTGTAAAATGACGAGCTACCGTTAGTACTTTGCTACTGGATGCAACCTCACTTACTAGAAATTCTAGAAATGTCTCAAAAGTATGTCGACTCGAGACTTTTCGCGTCAAGTCGACGTAGTCCCTGGTCTCTCCACTGACGTCGGTTGCACGGGTATGGTGGCACAGAGCGAGAGGTTGGCCTCCCCGTCGATCGGTTGCCACCTATCGTCCACGACTTGTTGAATGTCGTGGATGACATGCAACAACATCTGTTGAGTACAGTCGTCAACAACGAGTCAAAGCTTGTCGGAGAGATCGTCCAGCTACGGCGACGTAGTGTGCGTCGACATCGGACAACGTCGTGCGTTGTGTCCGTCCAAGTGGGCGACATGGTGGATGAGGCGACACGAAGACAGTTGTGATGACTCATGTATTAGTTAGGTACACTTATAGATTAAGCAGTCGTCTGGGCTGGGTCGGTGTTGGCCTTGTCCGTGATCTCGTCTGTGGTGTTTTCGGGCAATGGTTCTCCCGATCGGTGTGCTTTGCCGAACGGGGTCTCCTTCCACAACGCTTCAAACTCTTCTGGCGAAGTCGTGTCGTCCATGCACTTGGTCTCGTGCGTGCCTTGGTCGTCTTTGGTGGCCTTGTTCCACGTCGTGACCAGAGTCTTGCCGTCCACAGTGCGCTCATGGACCGCCTTGAGTCGACCAGACGCATCTTCGAATCGACGACGGACACTGCGCACACGACGGCCCTTGTCGTCGACCACCGTCGAGCTCGAGTACGAGTAGTTGGAGAATGCTCGCTTGTCAGGCGTCGTGCTTGGTGGGACGGACTCGGTCGTGGCGGTGGTGTCTTTGGCTACAGGCAAATCGCGGAAGAATTCTTCGTCGTCGATGGCACGCGGCACCGACAAGAGGTGATGGTGCGATCGGAGGGGAAACGACGAGAGCATCATGTCTTGGTGGAGAGAGTGGAGATCCATGAGAGATTGCTCCAAGCTGGCCATGGGATGCCAGTACGTTGGACGGACGAGGTCCCAGTGGGTGGTGGGAACGCGGTAATAGTATCGGAACATTGGAGAGAAAATTGTAAAATGACGAGCTACCGTTAGTACTTTGCTACTGGATGCAACCTCACTTACTAGAAATTCTAGAAATGTCTCAAAAGTATGTCGACTCGAGACTTTTCGCGTCAAGTCGACGTAGTCCCTGGTCTCTCCACTGACGTCGGTTGCACGGGTATGGTGACACAGAGCGAGAGGTTGGCCTCCCCGTCGATCGGTTGCCACCTATCGTCCACGACTTGTTGAATGTCGTGGATGACATGCAACAACATCTGTTGAGTACAGTCGTCAACAACGAGTCAAAGCTTGTCGGAGAGATCGTCCAGCTACGGCGACGTAGTGTGCGTCGACATCGGACAACGTCGTGCGTTGTGTCCGTCCAAGTGGGCGACATGGTGGATGAGGCGACACGAAGACAGTTGTGATGACTCATGTATTAGTTAGGTACACTTATAGATTAAGCAGTCGTCTGGGCTGGGTCGGTGTTGGCCTTGTCCGTGATCTCGTCTGTGGTGTTTTCGGGCAATGGTTCTCCCGATCGGTGTGCTTTGCCGAACGGGGTCTCCTTCCACAACGCTTCAAACTCTTCTGGCGAAGTCGTGTCGTCCATGCACTTGGTCTCGTGCGTGCCTTGGTCGTCTTTGGTGGCCTTGTTCCACGTCGTGACCAGAGTCTTGCCGTCCACAGTGCGCTCATGGACCGCCTTGAGTCGACCAGACGCATCTTCGAATCGACGACGGACACTGCGCACACGACGGCCCTTGTCGTCGACCACCGTCGAGCTCGAGTACGAGTAGTTGGAGAATGCTCGCTTGTCAGGCGTCGTGCTTGGTGGGACGGACTCGGTCGTGGCGGTGGTGTCTTTGGCTACAGGCAAATCGCGGAAGAATTCTTCGTCGTCGATGGCACGCGGCACCGACAAGAGGTGATGGTGCGATCGGAGGGGAAACGACGAGAGCATCATGTCTTGGTGGAGAGAGTGGAGATCCATGAGAGATTGCTCCAAGCTGGCCATGGGATGCCAGTACGTTGGACGGACGAGGTCCCAGTGGGTGGTGGGAACGCGGTAATAGTATCGGAACATTGGAGAGAAAATTGTAAAATGGCGAGCTACCGTTAGTACTTTGCTACTGGATGCAACCTCACTTACTAGAAATTCTAGAAATGTCTCAAAAGTATGTCGACTCGAGACTTTTCGCGTCAAGTCGACGTAGTCCCTGGTCTCTCCACTGACGTCGGTTGCACGGGTATGGTGACACAGAGCGAGAGGTTGGCCTCCCCGTCGATCGGTTGCCACCTATCGTCCACGACTTGTTGAATGTCGTGGATGACATGCAACAACATCTGTTGAGTACAGTCGTCAACAACGAGTCAAAGCTTGTCGGAGAGATCGTCCAGCTACGGCGACGTAGTGTGCGTCGACATCGGACAACGTCGTGCGTTGTGTCCGTCCAAGTGGGCGACATGGTGGATGAGGCGACACGAAGACAGTTGTGATGACTCATGTATTAGTTAGGTACACTTATAGATTAAGCAGTCGTCTGGGCTGGGTCGGTGTTGGCCTTGTCCGTGATCTCGTCTGTGGTGTTTTCGGGCAATGGTTCTCCCGATCGGTGTGCTTTGCCGAACGGGGTCTCCTTCCACAACGCTTCAAACTCTTCTGGCGAAGTCGTGTCGTCCATGCACTTGGTCTCGTGCGTGCCTTGGTCGTCTTTGGTGGCCTTGTTCCACGTCGTGACCAGAGTCTTGCCGTCCACAGTGCGCTCATGGACCGCCTTGAGTCGACCAGACGCATCTTCGAATCGACGACGGACACTGCGCACACGACGGCCCTTGTCGTCGACCACCGTCGAGCTCGAGTACGAGTAGTTGGAGAATGCTCGCTTGTCAGGCGTCGTGCTTGGTGGGACGGACTCGGTCGTGGCGGTGGTGTCTTTGGCTACAGGCAAATCGCGGAAGAATTCTTCGTCGTCGATGGCACGCGGCACCGACAAGAGGTGATGGTGCGATCGGAGGGGAAACGACGAGAGCATCATGTCTTGGTGGAGAGAGTGGAGATCCATGAGAGATTGCTCCAAGCTGGCCATGGGATGCCAGTACGTTGGACGGACGAGGTCCCAGTGGGTGGTGGGAACGCGGTAATAGTATCGGAACATTGGAGAGAAAATTGTAAAATGACGAGCTACCGTTAGTACTTTGCTACTGGATGCAACCTCACTTACTAGAAATTCTAGAAATGTCTCAAAAGTATGTCGACTCGAGACTTTTCGCGTCAAGTCGACGTAGTCCCTGGTCTCTCCACTGACGTCGGTTGCACGGGTATGGTGACACAGAGCGAGAGGTTGGCCTCCCCGTCGATCGGTTGCCACCTATCGTCCACGACTTGTTGAATGTCGTGGATGACATGCAACAACATCTGTTGAGTACAGTCGTCAACAACGAGTCAAAGCTTGTCGGAGAGATCGTCCAGCTACGGCGACGTAGTGTGCGTCGACATCGGACAACGTCGTGCGTTGTGTCCGTCCAAGTGGGCGACATGGTGGATGAGGCGACACGAAGACAGTTGTGATGACTCATGTATTAGTTAGGTACACTTATAGATTAAGCAGTCGTCTGGGCTGGGTCGGTGTTGGCCTTGTCCGTGATCTCGTCTGTGGTGTTTTCGGGCAATGGTTCTCCCGATCGGTGTGCTTTGCCGAACGGGGTCTCCTTCCACAACGCTTCAAACTCTTCTGGCGAAGTCGTGTCGTCCATGCACTTGGTCTCGTGCGTGCCTTGGTCGTCTTTGGTGGCCTTGTTCCACGTCGTGACCAGAGTCTTGCCGTCCACAGTGCGCTCATGGACCGCCTTGAGTCGACCAGACGCATCTTCGAATCGACGACGGACACTGCGCACACGACGGCCCTTGTCGTCGACCACCGTCGAGCTCGAGTACGAGTAGTTGGAGAATGCTCGCTTGTCAGGCGTCGTGCTTGGTGGGACGGACTCGGTCGTGGCGGTGGTGTCTTTGGCTACAGGCAAATCGCGGAAGAATTCTTCGTCGTCGATGGCACGCGGCACCGACAAGAGGTGATGGTGCGATCGGAGGGGAAACGACGAGAGCATCATGTCTTGGTGGAGAGAGTGGAGATCCATGAGAGATTGCTCCAAGCTGGCCATGGGATGCCAGTACGTTGGACGGACGAGGTCCCAGTGGGTGGTGGGAACGCGGTAATAGTATCGGAACATTGGAGAGAAAATTGTAAAATGACGAGCTACCGTTAGTACTTTGCTACTGGATGCAACCTCACTTACTAGAAATTCTAGAAATGTCTCAAAAGTATGTCGACTCGAGACTTTTCGCGTCAAGTCGACGTAGTCCCTGGTCTCTCCACTGACGTCGGTTGCACGGGTATGGTGACACAGAGCGAGAGGTTGGCCTCCCCGTCGATCGGTTGCCACCTATCGTCCACGACTTGTTGAATGTCGTGGATGACATGCAACAACATCTGTTGAGTACAGTCGTCAACAACGAGTCAAAGCTTGTCGGAGAGATCGTCCAGCTACGGCGACGTAGTGTGCGTCGACATCGGACAACGTCGTGCGTTGTGTCCGTCCAAGTGGGCGACATGGTGGATGAGGCGACACGAAGACAGTTGTGATGACTCATGTATTAGTTAGGTACACTTATAGATTAAGCAGTCGTCTGGGCTGGGTCGGTGTTGGCCTTGTCCGTGATCTCGTCTGTGGTGTTTTCGGGCAATGGTTCTCCCGATCGGTGTGCTTTGCCGAACGGGGTCTCCTTCCACAACGCTTCAAACTCTTCTGGCGAAGTCGTGTCGTCCATGCACTTGGTCTCGTGCGTGCCTTGGTCGTCTTTGGTGGCCTTGTTCCACGTCGTGACCAGAGTCTTGCCGTCCACAGTGCGCTCATGGACCGCCTTGAGTCGACCAGACGCATCTTCGAATCGACGACGGACACTGCGCACACGACGGCCCTTGTCGTCGACCACCGTCGAGCTCGAGTACGAGTAGTTGGAGAATGCTCGCTTGTCAGGCGTCGTGCTTGGTGGGACGGACTCGGTCGTGGCGGTGGTGTCTTTGGCTACAGGCAAATCGCGGAAGAATTCTTCGTCGTCGATGGCACGCGGCACCGACAAGAGGTGATGGTGCGATCGGAGGGGAAACGACGAGAGCATCATGTCTTGGTGGAGAGAGTGGAGATCCATGAGAGATTGCTCCAAGCTGGCCATGGGATGCCAGTACGTTGGACGGACGAGGTCCCAGTGGGTGGTGGGAACGCGGTAATAGTATCGGAACATTGGAGAGAAAATTGTAAAATGGCGAGCTACCGTTAGTACTTTGCTACTGGATGCAACCTCACTTACTAGAAATTCTAGAAATGTCTCAAAAGTATGTCGACTCGAGACTTTTCGCGTCAAGTCGACGTAGTCCCTGGTCTCTCCACTGACGTCGGTTGCACGGGTATGGTGGCACAGAGCGAGAGGTTGGCCTCCCCGTCGATCGGTTGCCACCTATCGTCCACGACTTGTTGAATGTCGTGGATGACATGCAACAACATCTGTTGAGTACAGTCGTCAACAACGAGTCAAAGCTTGTCGGAGAGATCGTCCAGCTACGGCGACGTAGTGTGCGTCGACATCGGACAACGTCGTGCGTTGTGTCCGTCCAAGTGGGCGACATGGTGGATGAGGCGACACGAAGACAGTTGTGATGACTCATGTATTAGTTAGGTACACTTATAGATTAAGCAGTCGTCTGGGCTGGGTCGGTGTTGGCCTTGTCCGTGATCTCGTCTGTGGTGTTTTCGGGCAATGGTTCTCCCGATCGGTGTGCTTTGCCGAACGGGGTCTCCTTCCACAACGCTTCAAACTCTTCTGGCGAAGTCGTGTCGTCCATGCACTTGGTCTCGTGCGTGCCTTGGTCGTCTTTGGTGGCCTTGTTCCACGTCGTGACCAGAGTCTTGCCGTCCACAGTGCGCTCATGGACCGCCTTGAGTCGACCAGACGCATCTTCGAATCGACGACGGACACTGCGCACACGACGGCCCTTGTCGTCGACCACCGTCGAGCTCGAGTACGAGTAGTTGGAGAATGCTCGCTTGTCAGGCGTCGTGCTTGGTGGGACGGACTCGGTCGTGGCGGTGGTGTCTTTGGCTACAGGCAAATCGCGGAAGAATTCTTCGTCGTCGATGGCACGCGGCACCGACAAGAGGTGATGGTGCGATCGGAGGGGAAACGACGAGAGCATCATGTCTTGGTGGAGAGAGTGGAGATCCATGAGAGATTGCTCCAAGCTGGCCATGGGATGCCAGTACGTTGGACGGACGAGGTCCCAGTGGGTGGTGGGAACGCGGTAATAGTATCGGAACATTGGAGAGAAAATTGTAAAATGACGAGCTACCGTTAGTACTTTGCTACTGGATGCAACCTCACTTACTAGAAATTCTAGAAATGTCTCAAAAGTATGTCGACTCGAGACTTTTCGCGTCAAGTCGACGTAGTCCCTGGTCTCTCCACTGACGTCGGTTGCACGGGTATGGTGACACAGAGCGAGAGGTTGGCCTCCCCGTCGATCGGTTGCCACCTATCGTCCACGACTTGTTGAATGTCGTGGATGACATGCAACAACATCTGTTGAGTACAGTCGTCAACAACGAGTCAAAGCTTGTCGGAGAGATCGTCCAGCTACGGCGACGTAGTGTGCGTCGACATCGGACAACGTCGTGCGTTGTGTCCGTCCAAGTGGGCGACATGGTGGATGAGGCGACACGAAGACAGTTGTGATGACTCATGTATTAGTTAGGTACACTTATAGATTAAGCAGTCGTCTGGGCTGGGTCGGTGTTGGCCTTGTCCGTGATCTCGTCTGTGGTGTTTTCGGGCAATGGTTCTCCCGATCGGTGTGCTTTGCCGAACGGGGTCTCCTTCCACAACGCTTCAAACTCTTCTGGCGAAGTCGTGTCGTCCATGCACTTGGTCTCGTGCGTGCCTTGGTCGTCTTTGGTGGCCTTGTTCCACGTCGTGACCAGAGTCTTGCCGTCCACAGTGCGCTCATGGACCGCCTTGAGTCGACCAGACGCATCTTCGAATCGACGACGGACACTGCGCACACGACGGCCCTTGTCGTCGACCACCGTCGAGCTCGAGTACGAGTAGTTGGAGAATGCTCGCTTGTCAGGCGTCGTGCTTGGTGGGACGGACTCGGTCGTGGCGGTGGTGTCTTTGGCTACAGGCAAATCGCGGAAGAATTCTTCGTCGTCGATGGCACGCGGCACCGACAAGAGGTGATGGTGCGATCGGAGGGGAAACGACGAGAGCATCATGTCTTGGTGGAGAGAGTGGAGATCCATGAGAGATTGCTCCAAGCTGGCCATGGGATGCCAGTACGTTGGACGGACGAGGTCCCAGTGGGTGGTGGGAACGCGGTAATAGTATCGGAACATTGGAGAGAAAATTGTAAAATGGCGAGCTACCGTTAGTACTTTGCTACTGGATGCAACCTCACTTACTAGAAATTCTAGAAATGTCTCAAAAGTATGTCGACTCGAGACTTTTCGCGTCAAGTCGACGTAGTCCCTGGTCTCTCCACTGACGTCGGTTGCACGGGTATGGTGACACAGAGCGAGAGGTTGGCCTCCCCGTCGATCGGTTGCCACCTATCGTCCACGACTTGTTGAATGTCGTGGATGACATGCAACAACATCTGTTGAGTACAGTCGTCAACAACGAGTCAAAGCTTGTCGGAGAGATCGTCCAGCTACGGCGACGTAGTGTGCGTCGACATCGGACAACGTCGTGCGTTGTGTCCGTCCAAGTGGGCGACATGGTGGATGAGGCGACACGAAGACAGTTGTGATGACTCATGTATTAGTTAGGTACACTTATAGATTAAGCAGTCGTCTGGGCTGGGTCGGTGTTGGCCTTGTCCGTGATCTCGTCTGTGGTGTTTTCGGGCAATGGTTCTCCCGATCGGTGTGCTTTGCCGAACGGGGTCTCCTTCCACAACGCTTCAAACTCTTCTGGCGAAGTCGTGTCGTCCATGCACTTGGTCTCGTGCGTGCCTTGGTCGTCTTTGGTGGCCTTGTTCCACGTCGTGACCAGAGTCTTGCCGTCCACAGTGCGCTCATGGACCGCCTTGAGTCGACCAGACGCATCTTCGAATCGACGACGGACACTGCGCACACGACGGCCCTTGTCGTCGACCACCGTCGAGCTCGAGTACGAGTAGTTGGAGAATGCTCGCTTGTCAGGCGTCGTGCTTGGTGGGACGGACTCGGTCGTGGCGGTGGTGTCTTTGGCTACAGGCAAATCGCGGAAGAATTCTTCGTCGTCGATGGCACGCGGCACCGACAAGAGGTGATGGTGCGATCGGAGGGGAAACGACGAGAGCATCATGTCTTGGTGGAGAGAGTGGAGATCCATGAGAGATTGCTCCAAGCTGGCCATGGGATGCCAGTACGTTGGACGGACGAGGTCCCAGTGGGTGGTGGGAACGCGGTAATAGTATCGGAACATTGGAGAGAAAATTGTAAAATGGCGAGCTACCGTTAGTACTTTGCTACTGGATGCAACCTCACTTACTAGAAATTCTAGAAATGTCTCAAAAGTATGTCGACTCGAGACTTTTCGCGTCAAGTCGACGTAGTCCCTGGTCTCTCCACTGACGTCGGTTGCACGGGTATGGTGACACAGAGCGAGAGGTTGGCCTCCCCGTCGATCGGTTGCCACCTATCGTCCACGACTTGTTGAATGTCGTGGATGACATGCAACAACATCTGTTGAGTACAGTCGTCAACAACGAGTCAAAGCTTGTCGGAGAGATCGTCCAGCTACGGCGACGTAGTGTGCGTCGACATCGGACAACGTCGTGCGTTGTGTCCGTCCAAGTGGGCGACATGGTGGATGAGGCGACACGAAGACAGTTGTGATGACTCATGTATTAGTTAGGTACACT
The DNA here is from genome assembly GCA_019828595.1 of Aphanomyces cochlioides. NCBI lineage: Eukaryota > Oomycota > Saprolegniomycetes > Saprolegniales > Verrucalvaceae > Aphanomyces > Aphanomyces cochlioides. The sequence continues at coordinate 767,289 of JAHQRK010000014.1, read as the reverse complement.
TATAGATTAAGCAGTCGTCTGGGCTGGGTCGGTGTTGGCCTTGTCCGTGATCTCGTCTGTGGTGTTTTCGGGCAATGGTTCTCCCGATCGGTGTGCTTTGCCGAACGGGGTCTCCTTCCACAACGCTTCAAACTCTTCTGGCGAAGTCGTGTCGTCCATGCACTTGGTCTCGTGCGTGCCTTGGTCGTCTTTGGTGGCCTTGTTCCACGTCGTGACCAGAGTCTTGCCGTCCACAGTGCGCTCATGGACCGCCTTGAGTCGACCAGACGCATCTTCGAATCGACGACGGACACTGCGCACACGACGGCCCTTGTCGTCGACCACCGTCGAGCTCGAGTACGAGTAGTTGGAGAATGCTCGCTTGTCAGGCGTCGTGCTTGGTGGGACGGACTCGGTCGTGGCGGTGGTGTCTTTGGCTACAGGCAAATCGCGGAAGAATTCTTCGTCGTCGATGGCACGCGGCACCGACAAGAGGTGATGGTGCGATCGGAGGGGAAACGACGAGAGCATCATGTCTTGGTGGAGAGAGTGGAGATCCATGAGAGATTGCTCCAAGCTGGCCATGGGATGCCAGTACGTTGGACGGACGAGGTCCCAGTGGGTGGTGGGAACGCGGTAATAGTATCGGAACATTGGAGAGAAAATTGTAAAATGGCGAGCTACCGTTAGTACTTTGCTACTGGATGCAACCTCACTTACTAGAAATTCTAGAAATGTCTCAAAAGTATGTCGACTCGAGACTTTTCGCGTCAAGTCGACGTAGTCCCTGGTCTCTCCACTGACGTCGGTTGCACGGGTATGGTGACACAGAGCGAGAGGTTGGCCTCCCCGTCGATCGGTTGCCACCTATCGTCCACGACTTGTTGAATGTCGTGGATGACATGCAACAACATCTGTTGAGTACAGTCGTCAACAACGAGTCAAAGCTTGTCGGAGAGATCGTCCAGCTACGGCGACGTAGTGTGCGTCGACATCGGACAACGTCGTGCGTTGTGTCCGTCCAAGTGGGCGACATGGTGGATGAGGCGACACGAAGACAGTTGTGATGACTCATGTATTAGTTAGGTACACTTATAGATTAAGCAGTCGTCTGGGCTGGGTCGGTGTTGGCCTTGTCCGTGATCTCGTCTGTGGTGTTTTCGGGCAATGGTTCTCCCGATCGGTGTGCTTTGCCGAACGGGGTCTCCTTCCACAACGCTTCAAACTCTTCTGGCGAAGTCGTGTCGTCCATGCACTTGGTCTCGTGCGTGCCTTGGTCGTCTTTGGTGGCCTTGTTCCACGTCGTGACCAGAGTCTTGCCGTCCACAGTGCGCTCATGGACCGCCTTGAGTCGACCAGACGCATCTTCGAATCGACGACGGACACTGCGCACACGACGGCCCTTGTCGTCGACCACCGTCGAGCTCGAGTACGAGTAGTTGGAGAATGCTCGCTTGTCAGGCGTCGTGCTTGGTGGGACGGACTCGGTCGTGGCGGTGGTGTCTTTGGCTACAGGCAAATCGCGGAAGAATTCTTCGTCGTCGATGGCACGCGGCACCGACAAGAGGTGATGGTGCGATCGGAGGGGAAACGACGAGAGCATCATGTCTTGGTGGAGAGAGTGGAGATCCATGAGAGATTGCTCCAAGCTGGCCATGGGATGCCAGTACGTTGGACGGACGAGGTCCCAGTGGGTGGTGGGAACGCGGTAATAGTATCGGAACATTGGAGAGAAAATTGTAAAATGACGAGCTACCGTTAGTACTTTGCTACTGGATGCAACCTCACTTACTAGAAATTCTAGAAATGTCTCAAAAGTATGTCGACTCGAGACTTTTCGCGTCAAGTCGACGTAGTCCCTGGTCTCTCCACTGACGTCGGTTGCACGGGTATGGTGACACAGAGCGAGAGGTTGGCCTCCCCGTCGATCGGTTGCCACCTATCGTCCACGACTTGTTGAATGTCGTGGATGACATGCAACAACATCTGTTGAGTACAGTCGTCAACAACGAGTCAAAGCTTGTCGGAGAGATCGTCCAGCTACGGCGACGTAGTGTGCGTCGACATCGGACAACGTCGTGCGTTGTGTCCGTCCAAGTGGGCGACATGGTGGATGAGGCGACACGAAGACAGTTGTGATGACTCATGTATTAGTTAGGTACACTTATAGATTAAGCAGTCGTCTGGGCTGGGTCGGTGTTGGCCTTGTCCGTGATCTCGTCTGTGGTGTTTTCGGGCAATGGTTCTCCCGATCGGTGTGCTTTGCCGAACGGGGTCTCCTTCCACAACGCTTCAAACTCTTCTGGCGAAGTCGTGTCGTCCATGCACTTGGTCTCGTGCGTGCCTTGGTCGTCTTTGGTGGCCTTGTTCCACGTCGTGACCAGAGTCTTGCCGTCCACAGTGCGCTCATGGACCGCCTTGAGTCGACCAGACGCATCTTCGAATCGACGACGGACACTGCGCACACGACGGCCCTTGTCGTCGACCACCGTCGAGCTCGAGTACGAGTAGTTGGAGAATGCTCGCTTGTCAGGCGTCGTGCTTGGTGGGACGGACTCGGTCGTGGCGGTGGTGTCTTTGGCTACAGGCAAATCGCGGAAGAATTCTTCGTCGTCGATGGCACGCGGCACCGACAAGAGGTGATGGTGCGATCGGAGGGGAAACGACGAGAGCATCATGTCTTGGTGGAGAGAGTGGAGATCCATGAGAGATTGCTCCAAGCTGGCCATGGGATGCCAGTACGTTGGACGGACGAGGTCCCAGTGGGTGGTGGGAACGCGGTAATAGTATCGGAACATTGGAGAGAAAATTGTAAAATGACGAGCTACCGTTAGTACTTTGCTACTGGATGCAACCTCACTTACTAGAAATTCTAGAAATGTCTCAAAAGTATGTCGACTCGAGACTTTTCGCGTCAAGTCGACGTAGTCCCTGGTCTCTCCACTGACGTCGGTTGCACGGGTATGGTGACACAGAGCGAGAGGTTGGCCTCCCCGTCGATCGGTTGCCACCTATCGTCCACGACTTGTTGAATGTCGTGGATGACATGCAACAACATCTGTTGAGTACAGTCGTCAACAACGAGTCAAAGCTTGTCGGAGAGATCGTCCAGCTACGGCGACGTAGTGTGCGTCGACATCGGACAACGTCGTGCGTTGTGTCCGTCCAAGTGGGCGACATGGTGGATGAGGCGACACGAAGACAGTTGTGATGACTCATGTATTAGTTAGGTACACTTATAGATTAAGCAGTCGTCTGGGCTGGGTCGGTGTTGGCCTTGTCCGTGATCTCGTCTGTGGTGTTTTCGGGCAATGGTTCTCCCGATCGGTGTGCTTTGCCGAACGGGGTCTCCTTCCACAACGCTTCAAACTCTTCTGGCGAAGTCGTGTCGTCCATGCACTTGGTCTCGTGCGTGCCTTGGTCGTCTTTGGTGGCCTTGTTCCACGTCGTGACCAGAGTCTTGCCGTCCACAGTGCGCTCATGGACCGCCTTGAGTCGACCAGACGCATCTTCGAATCGACGACGGACACTGCGCACACGACGGCCCTTGTCGTCGACCACCGTCGAGCTCGAGTACGAGTAGTTGGAGAATGCTCGCTTGTCAGGCGTCGTGCTTGGTGGGACGGACTCGGTCGTGGCGGTGGTGTCTTTGGCTACAGGCAAATCGCGGAAGAATTCTTCGTCGTCGATGGCACGCGGCACCGACAAGAGGTGATGGTGCGATCGGAGGGGAAACGACGAGAGCATCATGTCTTGGTGGAGAGAGTGGAGATCCATGAGAGATTGCTCCAAGCTGGCCATGGGATGCCAGTACGTTGGACGGACGAGGTCCCAGTGGGTGGTGGGAACGCGGTAATAGTTTGGCAATCAATTTGCAGAACTCGTGTCAATCAATTTTCAATTTTCTCTCCAATGTTCCGATACTATTACCACGTGCCTGCTTCCCACTTGTTGACCTTCAATCAAAATGAAGTGTCTTGTCCAAATCACCTTTTCTCCTTTCCTCTACATGCGAATCAGTTGGTCTGAGAGCACGAGTTACAAATAGTACAGTAACGTCTTTTAAATAACACCACGCATACAAATACAGGACGCTTCTACATCCACGGGGTTGACCCCCGAGCGACGAGGTTGCCTTCCATCGAAAGCTGGCACGACCCAGAGCTTGCCATCGCATTGAGCGCCGCCCCGCCTCGTTCGCCAATAAAATTGTTGTCGACATTCAAAGTCTCGAGCGTTCGCAACTTGGATAGATGGATCGCACCGACGTCAGTCATGCAGTTGCCGACCAGTTGGAGATGGCGGAGGGCAGGAAGTTGGGGAACCAAACCAGCGACATGAGTTGTCAGAGGATCGTCGAGACCATCGCAATAGACATGGCGCAGAGCCAGGGTGTGGAGACGACGGACAGAGTTTCCACTCACACCTGCGAGGAGCCACTCGACAGCTTCATTGGATCGCATGTCGATATTCTCCATGGCGATTTCACCAAAGCCAAACCGGTTGTCACCGCGGAGAACCAAAGTTTCAACGTTCGGAAAGCGGGCAAGCCAAGGGGCGGGAGCTGCGCACGGAAGATTGGACGCACGGAGCGATATCGTAGTGATACAATGAGGGATGAAGTCGCGGGCACGATGCGTCGTGGACGAAAACGCGACGAGGGACGCGGTGTCGAGAAAGGAGCAAATGGTTCGGAGTACACCTTCCTGTCCATCGAGCAAGACGTCGGCATTGACTGGTGTCGTCGCTGTGTGTTTGATACGTTTGGACACAGGAGCCTCCGTGTCTTTGGTTGCACTCCCCTTTCGTTTCTTGGCCGCTTCGTTTTGGTGGGCGTACAGTTTAACAATGAGGGCATGGAGGCGTTTGCACAGTGTGTGCGGGTTGCCATACTCGTCACGGGAATTCGCTCGTGTATACAAGGCGAGCTCTGCGCGTCTTGCAATGTTGGAGATGCGTTGGTCGACTTTTCCATATTTTTGCTTGAGCACAATCAATCTACACAGAGAATATAAGCTACCCTGACAAACGTGGTCCAAGACGTACATGTGCAGCAAGACCGATCGGCGCACGACTGCATCGTCATCCGACTGCCACTTTTTGGTCGCGGGCGTGGTGGTTTTGTCGTCCTCTGGAAAAGGCGACGGTGACGACGACGGTGCCGTCATGACTAGCATCGTCGGAGCGTGACGCAAGTTGAAAAGTGAACGACGGGCCGTCGTCGTCCAGTCTCGTGGCGTTCCATCTGTCAAGATTCTACGATCAGCATTTGGTGTGTGATTGGTCAAAGTTGCCAACTGGGATGGCTTGATTGGCTTTATTTGCCACCGCGCGGCCCTGGCTATTTATTATTCCTGCAAAGCAACGGAGGGTGCATCCAAAGCGAGAGTGCGTGGATGGGTAACACGACGTGAAAAAAAACATGCCATTTGATGTAGGGAGCAGCCAAAATATTGGACCCGACATCGCCATTGCGACATGGAGAGAGCATCCTTCTTGGAGCTCTGTCAATTGTATATTGACTACACTGAAGCCATGACGACGAAGATGCCCATTTTTCGTAAAGTCGGCATGGGTGCATGATGGAAGAACCAGAAGAAATATCAACCCCAAAGAGAGAGAGAAGATGTGTCGTGGATGTCTTTTTGACTGGTTGCCGTTTCGACTCGTGGTGTGGTTGGAGACGGTTATAAGTTGCGATATTACAAAAACAAATCCGAGCGTGTGACGTACGACGCTCAGTAATGCATGATGAGTTCATACTGTGCACGGTTCGGGAGTGAGACCGAGATGGATTGGTTGAATATGGATGCATTTCAACCTGTGCGATGGATACACTCGTCTCCTTCCATCGAGTTTGAGCGAATGACGACCAAGAACGACATGACAGACACGGTACTAATGGCACTGTCTGTGATGGATGTAACTGTGAAGTTTGTTCCATCGACCACCAAACTCACACTCTGGTGTCGCTTCTTGCGAAAACACGATGGTGTGTCTGCAGGTTCTGCAATTGATGTAATGGGAATGGTACTTTCATATCCCATGGAATGAATGGGCTGAGAAGAAGACGCGCCTTGACCATCGTCTTGGTGGCATGTGCAATGAGTATGGCGAGAAGTACAAGTTCTTCAAGAATGAGCTTGGAACAGGAGTAACTCTCGTTGCCAGAACTTTCCGACGTGGGCTGCAAAAAAACTTTACGATGAGGGTACACGTTTAGTTCAACGCGGGTTATGCAGGCATCCATGTCCCGCATTTCATGCACAAGACTAGGATAAGGCTGCGTGATGTCCAAAGACTCGCAGCCTCCTCGATCGGGCACGACATTGATGAGTGAGCATGTTTGAAATGACGTTTCTAACCAAGCGTGTCATGTGTCACAAATCACAAAGAATAATTTTCCAAAAACTCGCCGACAATGCGGATGAGTACTCATGTGTGGAAACAGAAGTTTTTGACATTGGTCACGACAACAGAGGGAGTGCACAACTGGAACGTTTTCCAGCCATGCGACCTTGACAGCTCAAACACTGTCGTTCATTGTACGGTGAGACTCATGGCCATCTCAAACTCACACATTCCATCGCCGATGAGCCGCCGAAGGAGAGACTTTGCGTCCAAGAATCATCATCGAGTAAACAATATTGTTCGACAACACAACAATGGTCATGTTTCTACCACGCAAGGCGACTTGGCTGCACATTATCCAGGTTCACCATGGCGTCTAGCGTGATGCTCCCATCACCATGGACGCATTTCATGAAGTGGGCTCTCTTCATGTTCCTTGTGCCCTTTCTTATCGTTCTACAAGCCAGTAGTCTTGATACGCAGACAAGAAGTCTTCGAACATGTTATCATTTGCTCATAATCAGTCACACCGCGGACAGACGCTTACAGAACCGCGCTGTTTCTGTATATGATGTGCATCCTCTCCCGCTCTGAGCCATGGATCTGCAAGTGGTTTGCATTCTTTTCAGCAAGGTGCCTCTACCAAAAGCTGTTCGTCATCCGTGGACTCATTGCAGATTTCACTCAATCAAGTTCGTTTTATAATTGACCAATCAAAAATTCAAAAATATCAGCCAATCAGTGCGAGGGAGTTGCTGACCAGTCATAATGAACGGTTATCCGGTCAGTTGAACTTATCCGGATAACTATAATTGGCCCAAGCGATCTTCAACACGACGCAAGCAGACAGCATGAGCAACACTGTCTTCGTGCGCAATCTCGCGTATGGCACGACGCAACAGCAGCTAGAAGAGCTCTTTGGGGACATTGGTCCCGTCAAGAAAGTGTCCGTCATCAAGGACAAAGGCCGAGCCAAGACAGACATGACAACGCGTGGGTTTGCCTTTGTGAAATTGTACGACAGACTAAATGCAATCGACAATGGACTCACAATCTCGTGTTTTAGTGCAATGGAAGCCGATGCGCAATTGGCCATGGAAAAGCTCAATAACACAGAGTATATGGGCCGAAAATTAGGCATTGGTATGGCATCTTGTAGCATGGGCAGTTGGTTGACATGAATAGACATTGCAAAGGAGAAGAAAGGACCCAAGCCATTGGCACATCAAAAGCAACCACCAAGTGAAGAAACACAGCAAGAAGATGCAGAGGCGACTACCACAAAGGAGAAATCAAAGAAGAAGCGCCCCCGTGAAGAGGATGAAGTCGACGACACGAACGAAATTGTTGAAACGAAAAAGCAAAGCGACAAATCAAAGGAAGCGAAAGACAAAAAACTCCAAAAGGATGAAGAGTCTGCGGACATGTCAGAGGTGTCGGAGAAGAAAGCCAAAAAGGCAAAGAAGAAAGCCAAGACTGTAGAAGTTGAGGAGGAAACTGCAGAGCAACCAGAGGTCGTCGCCGAGGAACCAGAGAAGTCTAAAAAGGCAAAAAAGGCCAAGAAAGACAAAGTAGAAGAAGTTGAGGAGGAAACTGTGGAACAGTCAGAGGTCGTCGCCGAGGAACCAGAGAAGTCTAAAAAGGCTAAAAAGGCCAAGACAGCCAAAGCAGAAGAAGAAGCTCCAGAGAAACCACAGGAAGAGAAAACTGTCCAAGAAAAAGAGTCTGTAGCTGGCAAAGAACAAGGCGAAAATGAAGAAAGTCATGTGCAAAGCGAGCGAAATGCACGACGACGTCAGCATCGTGAACTTCTTCGAAAAATGAAGGAGAGACAAGAGGCGACAGCGACTGCAGATGAAAAGTCCGTTGCAATCTACGGCCTCGGTGCAAATATCACTGAAAAGGCCTTGAAGATCAAGTGGGAACCCAGTTGTTGGACTGGAAATGACATGAATGTCTAGGATGAAGAAAATTGGCGAATTCACAAAGATTGAATGGAAGGAAGACGTTGTGAATGGCGAAACGCAGCATGTTGCCATCGTCGAATGGAAAAATTTGGACACCAAGCAAAAGGCTCTGGAAAAGCTCGACCAACACGTCTTTAAAGGTTACACAATGACTGTCCGAGGGTACGCGATGGAAGTCTTGTTGTCGATTCATGCATGTTGTAGTCTCGAGTCCACCGTGACGGGAATCTCTCAAAAAGAAGGGGTGCGTCTCATTGTTCGCAATCTGCAGTTTGACGTCAAAGATGCCGACTTGACCAAATTATTTGGACAACATGGACCATTGGCTGAAGCACGAGTTGTCCGCATGCCCAGCGAGTCTCCAGAGACTGGTAATTATAGCCTGCTGTGTATTAGAGGCTGACTTGTCGTCTAGGTGCTTTGGGTCGAAGTCGTGGTTTTGGTTTTGTCCAGTTCAAAAATCGCGTCGATGCCCAAAAGGCTATCGAAGTATGTGCGTCCTGAATTTCCGTAGCTTAACTAGTATAGGCTTTGAACAATGCCAAACTCAAAGGACGTCAACTTGTTGTCGATTATGCTGTTGCCAAATCTGAATATCTCAAAGCTCAAGCACCAAAAGAAGAGAATGCCGAAGAAGACAAGGCTGAAGAAGGCGACGAAGCCAATGAAAATAGTGACGATGAAGATGGCGATGAAGGCGACGAAGACAATGACGATGATGTCAAAGAAGAGGAAGGCGATGTTCCAGATGAAATTGGAGATGATGAAAATACATTGGAAATGGACGACGAGGACATTGAGGGCGAAGATGAAGACGATGAAGAAGACGAACTCAAGGCATCGTCCAAGCCCAAGGTGGACACCGAAAGTCAACGAGAACGCACTGTGTTTATCCGCAATCTCTCCTTCCAAACATCTGAAGAAGGCCTTGCTGAAGCCTTTTCGACTGAATTTGGACCTGTCGAGTACGCCCGCATCGTCATGGATAAGGGCTCTGGATTGTCGAAAGGTATGACGAAATAGTCTGGCAAGAGTAAAGTTTATACGGTCAGGTGTGGCGTTCGTTCGATTCCGTTCAAAGGAACATGCTGACGCTGCCATTGCCCGAGGAACTCCAAAGGTTGAAGACCCGAAAAAGAAAAAGAAGAATGCGTAAGTCTGTTCCCGATCTACCGTTATACAAACTTCGTGTAGAGCGCAAGATATCTTTTTCAGTAGTGCCATGTTGGATGGTGATGGCATTTACGTGGATGGTCGACTTTTATCGGTCACTCGAAGTGTCGCCAAGGATGACGCCGATCGCTTGACTGAAGAAAACAGCGCCAAGCGTAAGGCCGTGGACAAGCGCAACATGTACTTGGCTTACGAAGGCACCATCAACGTCAACAAGGTATTAAAGAGAAACTCTCCACGCATCAAACTTGAAAACTTTGTAGACTGCCGACACTGAGCTCGAGTTGCCCAAGATGGATATCGAAAAGCGACGCCGTGCCATCAAGGAAAAGAAGGAAAAGCTCAAGAATCCTCTTTTCTTCATTTCCCCTGTGCGTTTGTCAGTGCGAAACCTCGCTCTGTCTGTCGGTACGTTCATTGCCGTGGCGATTAGATTTGTAACAAGTCCATGGTAGATGAAAAGACCCTGAAGAGCGTTTTTCGAGAAGGAGCCATCGAGGGTTTGCGCGAAGGACTTGTCAACATGAAAGACGTCAAGGGTGAATATCAGCTTGAGAAAGGCGCCCCCGTCAAGATCAAATTGGCTAAAATTGTTCGCGATGTCGACAATGTCAAGCCTGGCGAAGGACCACGATCGCGAGGGTGCGACTTACCCCTGTCGGCCTGAATCATGCTAATGGGCTTGTGTCGTAGGTATGGTTTTGTCGAGTTCTCCCAGCATGTGCATGCGTTGGCTGCTCTTCGAAAGCTAAACAACAACCCAGCGTACACGCAATATTCAGGACGAGGTGTCAAGCCTGCTCGTGGAGCTCAAGATAAAGACAAGACCCGTTTGATAATTGAGTTTGCATTGGAAAACCACGGCAAATTGAAACTCCGAGAGGTATCTCCATGCTCGTTCACCCGTGTGTGGCTCATCATCAGTGTAGAAACGAATGAACGATGCCAAGAAGCGCAGAGAAGAAGATATGATGCTCCGCAAGGCTCAAGGTGAAGAAGCGCCTGAAAAAGTCGAACGTAAGAGTCGAGGAAAGCGTCAGCGTGAAGCCAAAGCCTTGCGAGCGAAAGAAGCAAATGAAAAATCCACGTATGATGCCAACGAACTCAAGTTTAAGCTAACTGATGCCGACATAGGGATGAACCAGCACCAAAGAAGGCTAAGACTAATCAACCCACGGTAGCGCCTAAACTAAAGCCGACTCCCAAACAAGCTCCAAAGACCAAACCAGCCAAGGCTTCTGCTGGTCCAAGTCGAAAGGAGCGCAAGAATGCCAAATCTCGCAAGGAAGAAAAGTCATTTGATGAATTGGTAGACAATTACAAGAAGAAACTCTTCGCCACGGTTGAAGAAAGCGAAGCACGTGGACGTTGGTTCGACTAGATGAAAGACATGGTTGCTCACCGGCCATCCAATATAGCACTACTGAATAAATAGATTTGTCCACTTCCTAACTCAATGAGCGCCGTAACGAATTGGCTCGACATTAGACGTGCAGGTATCACTCAAAGAGGTTGTGCATATGTTGAGCTTGCGTTACTCGCAAGTCGGTGCACTCTCTGCCTCGTTTCGCAAGGCTCTTGGAGTTTTCGACTTGACGGATGCCATCTTCATGGTTCCTATTCTGCCAGGACCTGCTGACATTCATCGCTACGTTTCAAAATCGACTCCACGCTGACATTGTTCCTTTCGTCGATTGAAACTGCCTCCTGTGACTATTGAGTACTGCTACGAGCGCCTTGATGAAGTGTTTGCTCCATGGTATGCCTTGCATGGGCCGTCTCGAGTCAAAGTCCTTCTTGCAGAACTACCCGACATGCGCAATGTGGTGTTCGCTCATGCTCTAGCCTTTGGTCTTGTGGATGTTCTTAGGCTGAGCTGTCTATCTCAAACACTACCATCTCATGAGCTGTGGGACATTGCGGCTTTTGGTGGTCAAGTCTCTAGTCTTCATTTTCTCAAGGAAGCTGGCATCCCTCTCAAGCGTTTGTCAGCTTTTACGTGGGCATGCCGAAGGGGTCATTTGAAATGTGTGAAGTTCCTCATCGCTTTGAGCGCCCCAATCTCGCCGGACGCTTTCGACAGCGCTGCAGCTCAAGGTCACTGGAACATCCTTCAAGAATTAAGTGCGTGTCCTGCCACAATACGTGCAATGAATGAAGCTGCCAAGCGCGGACATTTGAAGGTGGTGCAGTATCTCCATGAAAATCGGAACGAGGGTTGCACAACGTTGGCAATGGACTACGCAGCCAGCGAAGGCCACCTTGATGTCGTCCGATGGCTTCATACCCACCGCACTGAAGGTTGTACAACCTACGCCATGGACGCTGCCGCATCCAACGGCCATCTTGCCGTCGTGAAGTTCTTGCATACAAATCGGAAAGAAGGCTGTACAATTCACGCAATGGACTGGGCAGCCTGCAATGGACATTTGGAAATCGTGGAATATTTGCACAAACATCGATCCGAAGGTTGCAGCGCGCATGCACTGAACGGTGCAGCTCGGCACAGCCATTTTTAGATATCGTTGTGTTCTTGAATGAGAGCTCCATGAGAAAGGCGATTGCTCCAGCCATGTCACAAGCCGCACGCTGTGGATATTTGGAAATTGTGAAATATCTTTTCAACGAACAGTCGCGCAACGAGTCGGTTACAAGCGTCATGGAAGAAGCGCAAGCACGAGGTCACGATGCGATTGTAGACTTTTTGAACCAGCAAATGAAATGCCGCTGCTAACTTCTTTTAGCATTTTCTGCCAAGAAGGCGACAACTGGGAAACATTTACCCCGTCAGATCAGTGCTCCGAGGTAAATAGAAGTAGCATGTCCTTCAATGAACAAGTCTGACTTAGAGATGGCTTTTCAATCGAAGGTCCAAAAGTTCCAATTGTGACCATAGAAAGCGGTGGAGCTGACGAGACACGGTGACTTTTCACCTCGGTGCAAAGCTTCTGCAAACAAAACCGCTTTCATGAAGCGTCGCCCCACGTGTTGGTATAGTCAGAGGGCTGTTGGATTGTTTTCAAAGGAGTTTGGTATCAAACGGGTCGACATCGAGCTTACTCTTCCCATATCTTTCGTCTCCGTCGTGGGGCGTTTTCGTATCCTCGACAGATTTCTCAGACAGTGTTGTCTCAACTTGGTGATGACTTGAGGAGTGATCCCCCTCATTGTTGAAAATGCAGCGAGCTACAGATGTCTACATTGCCTTGCGGGGGGAAGAAGACTGTGCCGCTCAACCACGACGCTGGAGTCGCGGGATCTTATGGGGCTTGGTGGCATTCGTCGCATCAGCATCGTCCGTCGCCCTTGTTGGAATATCCCACGCGTCACCCACACGGCAACTTTGGCGCGTTGAGTGCCCTCATCCATGAGATCGTAGCCAAGTTAGCTTTTGTCGACGACTAGGCAAGGATTGCCTTGGAATATCTACTAGTATTATGGGCGATGGGCTCTTGAAGAGCTCACGCATAAAAACTACTTGGCTGAAGAGAGCGATTTGCGGCAAGATCTGCCGCTCACCTGTGCTGACTCTTCTCGACGAGAGTGATCAATGAGGATGTGAGTTCAATGATCTAAAATTTCCTTCCTCGCTCTTCTTTCTATGGTGTGGGTAACAATGTCCATGAAGTATGGATGGGGGAGCTGGACCTCGCAAGGAGGTCATTGAATTGGTTTCTATGGATTTAGCCCTCCTCTACCCAAAGCCAAGAATGTCTAAGATCGAGCTCGTAGCCCCAAATTCGTGTGTCACTTCGGCTCCTGCTCATGTGTCGTGTCTTGAAGGATCGACATGACAATCTTTTTGCCAGCTCATATGAAGCTGTCACTTGAATTTTCTTGATGCAGAGGCTTCAGACAAGATGCGTCACTCTTTGGGAGTTTGGAGCTGATCTACAGCGCTGGTATTGACGTCAAAGCATCTGAACGACGACAGCAACGATGGCGAAGAGTGGCATCTTTTGAGATGTGCATAACCTTGAGATCGATGGACAGAGCGACTTCATTGGCTAAAATAAATTCTTCTTACATCTGATTGGCTTAGAGCGACAATCGAGGTGGTCAAGCATGCCTCTTGATGGATTTTTGCCGCCTCAATCTGTAGCTCTGGCCAAGCTGTGCATACCAAACTCTCCAAGGAAATGGCCAAGGCGAACCTTTGTGCTCCTCTCTCGCATCTCATCTGTTGAGACTGCAATGCCTTGCGGAACTATCACTCGTGTTCCTACCTGTAGACAATCTTCAATACAACGGCGCACGGAGAAAGGGACGGGAAGTTTCAAGTCATGCCTCTTGCTTTTGCAAGTTTTCGACAAGACGTCCAAAATGCTGCATGACCGTGACAGCGCACAGCCTGTTCAAGTTTTTCTCCCTGAAGTCACACGTTGCGTTCAGAGCAAGCACGTGGGATATACTAGTAAATGCTGAGACAGAGGGGACACACTGGTTACTTTAGGAAGAGACGTTTGCGCAGCGTAGTGGAGGTCAGAGATGAGTTGCAAAGCTGTAGGCATACTGGAAGTGCGATGATCACGAGCGAAGGACTGTGCGAGTTCAATGATAGAGAAAGCCACACCTCGCGTGTCTAGTGCACCCAGGATCAACCGAATGTTTTCTGCATCCACAAAGTATAACCCCACCAGCTGTAATGACTGGCTGAATCAATTCGTTTGACAAATGTGGTGCCAATTGTAGCTGCCATGACCAGTGTGTTGTGCGGTGCGCGAGAGATTTCAAGTGTGTGATGCAAAGACGAAGCGATTTTCAAGTCGGGTCACTTGATATGAACTTCCAGACAGACGTCATCCCAATTTGGTCACATGTCACATCCGCAAAATGGCATATTCTGCCTCTGGCTCTGACCGACTCCGACTACAGGACACGCACTGTCTCCTTGAACTTGACGTCATATCTACATGCCATCCACGACGACATCCTTCCACAAGCGGTCTTCCGAAGAGTGCTTTGCAATCACCCCACAATAACACGATTCATGAGCTCCTGATCGTGACTATGTCGAGGAAAGTTTGTCTGCTGGCTGACCAAAGGGCAAGGATACAAGATCATTGTTTCTTGTTATCTCTTTCATAATAAAGAAAGAATTAACGACGCTGCCTTACCCAAGCAGGCAGATCCCGCCGGAGCTGACGAAGTTTCTGCAAAAGATTGCACCAAATCCATGTGGACGCACCTGGCTTGAAATTTATCCAAAGTTCAACAACCCATCGCCTCTCTTGTGATCGTGTCTTCTGCACCAACTTGCCCAGCTCGATTGCCATTTTCCAATTCGCCTCGCGCCGACAACAACCATGGGAAAACCGTTCTTGACGCTCGAAGACTTGAAGATGTGCTTCTCGCTCTTCTGCTGTGTGTACGGCGTCGGTACGCTGAGTATGCCCAGGAACTACGCCTCGGCTGGGTTTGTCTGGGCGTCGCTCGCCTTGGTCTTCATGGCCATCGTCAACATTTACGCCACGGTGTGCATCTCCAAGATCATGCTTGTCGCCCCCAAGTCTGTGCGCACGTTTGCCGACTTGGGCGAATTCTCGATGGGCAAGACCGGCCGCTGGTTGATTTTGATCACGCAAATGTTGACGTGCATCATGGTCCCGATTGTGTTTTTGGTGTTGGGTGGTTCCATCTTGACGATTTTGTTCCCCAAGTCGTACGAAGACACGACGTGGATCATCTTGATGGGGATTTCGCTTCTCCCAGTGTGTTTGATCGCAACATTGAAGGAAGGTGCGTTTGCCGCTGCTGCTGGTTGTTTGGGAACGGTGCTTGCTGATGGTATTGCTCTGTACTTGTTGGTGGACAACATGGAACCTGTGTCGAAGGGTTTGACCACTCCCAAGCCTGACGTCGGCTTCAAGCAAGTCGCTGGTGTGTTTGGCAGTTTGGCCTTGGCGTATGGTGCTGGTATCGTCATCCCTGAGCTTCAGCGCGAACACTCGGAACCCACACGCATGCCCCGTGTGATTGTGGTGACGATGACTCTCATTTCCGTTCTCTTTTTGACTGTGGCCGTCACGGGTGTGTCTTTTGTGGGTTGCCAAATCCCCGGCAACTTGCTCTTCTCGATTGCTGGTTCCCCAACGGCCCTCGGCTTTACTGCCAACCGTGGTGGCGTCATCTTGGCTTGCTTGTGCATGCAATTGCACGTCACGATCGCGTTCGCCGTCATCATGAATCCAGCTTTCTTCATCTTGGAAGGATTGTTCCTTGGATTGCACAAGCATGCTTTTGGAACTCCTCAGCTTGAAGCTGGATACGAAGCTGCCGGAACTCCTGATGGTGAGAAGATCTCGGAGGCTTTGGAAGAAAAGGAATTCAACGAACACCATGATTTGGACTCCAAGACGTACCAGCAACCCGGTGTGTACCCCAAGGTCGCTGCGCTTCGCATTGTCATCGTCGCCGCCTGTGTTGCCATTGCTTGTGCCTGGAAGGACCACTTGTCCGACTTGTTGGATTTCACTGGTGCCTCCTGCTTGTCGCTCTGCTGCATGATTTTGCCCATGATCTTCTACATGAAGGTGTTGTGGAACAAGATTGGCGCTCTTGAAAAGATTTGGATCGTGATTGCCATCCTTGTCTGCCTCTTCTTGGCCGTGTATGAAAGTATTCAAACTGGCAAAGTCCTCTTCAAGTCTTCGACCACGCAGCCTGCCACGTGGGACAATATCAAGTTCAGCTATTGTCCTGCTGGCAGCAGCTACCAACGCATCGTATACACAAACGTGTCGTATCATGCCAACTACACTCAAACCACCACCTTGTAGATTGTCATTTTGTTTAGTGTGAAGTGAATAGATTTACCTTACCCGACTTTGAATGGAGAATCCACATTGAATATGTTTATCTCGATTGCATTGGCGCCCATTTGTTTGATCCCATCTTTGAAAATAGCATGTGCATCTGCGGCTACAGCTCTCGGTACAATCCTGCCCTGTAGTCATCGTCGCGCTGACCATCCAAGGCTTCAAGTCCCCTTTTCGGGCAACGCCAGCAGGTTGCCCAGGGAAAACTCGTCGGGATCCGAACAAAGTTTACCAACTGAATGGCTGGAAGCCGCTACTAGTAACGAAGGCAAGAAAGAGCTCAGAGCCACAAGAACCAGTCAACGAGACGTGAGCAACCTTTAGTGTAGAGAATTTGAGGCTAAAGACGATAAAAAACTTCCGCTTTTGCCTTGTATGGATCACTGAGTCCTTACGACCACTGCCGAGAAGTTTACTACGCCAAGAATTGTCGTTGGAGCCGTTGACTGTCTTTATTTGCTGCGGCGGTGTCCTGTGTCGGTTGTATGTGCCTTTCATTGTGTGCGCCGACCTCTTCTGTACTGTTTCCCCCCTTTCTGTATTGCCCTGTACCCGTGCCCAAGTCTGCCACAGTCATGCCGGGCAGCAAGACCACACTTTTCCTCCCGAACTTCCCCAAGTTCATCTTTCCCAGTTTCTCCCACGTTGTTTGCGCTTGGCCACGCCCCCTGGGAGTCGAAAGCCGTATATCAAAGAACTACACCCATTATCCTTGTGCCGAGCGAGCCTTCTATCTCTCTCACCCATCTCACACTGGAGTCGTGCGGAATAAATTTTGACGCAAGCAAATTGACGCAACAATTGACGCGTACAAATTTCAAGTGAAAAGAAATTGAAATATTTCGAACATGTTTTCAAACATTTAAAACGTTTGAAATTACGCTATTTAAAGGTCACTTTCGAGGGCAATATAAGAAAATGTTTGCAGAAACTTTAAATAGTGTATGCGTCAATTATTTGAAACATTTTCAAAACATCTCAAATTTCCAGTTTTGGACCCAAACGACAATACTCTCTGTACTTTTCAATTCTACGTATATGGTGTGATTGGCATTGCGAAGTTTCGAAAGGATGGTCGTGATACAGACAATTCACAGTTGTGGGACTCACAGCTTGAGAGCAATCACATTTAAATAAAAACTGACCTTATCAACCATTTTCTGTTTTCGACAAATCGACGTGATTAGTTAGGGGATACATCGACAGCCCACATTCTTTGTTTCGAGAAACGAAAAAAAACTGTTTGATAAAACACAAACAGTCGATCAGTGGTTTAAAACACTTTCGTTTGTGCGATGGAGGACGCTGGCATGTCAGGAAATGTTGATTCTCTTCCCGATGACACATCCTCCTTTGTTGATTTGCTTGCTGGTTCCGACTTTTTAGAATATGACAATGAAGACATGGTCTACTCCGATGCAGTCGTATTGCCTGAGTGTTCAAAACACTTGTATAATACCCTGTGTACTGTCGTTTCTTTTCTAATTTACTCAAAATCAAAGACAAATTGTTGAGTTTCAATAATACACTGGATTCGTCTAAAAAAACTGTATCGGACAATACCAAAAACTCAAAACTCATATTTTGGAGGAAAATGTCGTGCCATCAACTTGGATGCCTCATATCTCGGCGACAAAAGCACTTATTGGGATGGTTCAGTCGGCAAAAGAAAGCTTAAATGATGGAGAATCTCAAACTATAGATAAGCCTACTTTCTATTTACTCGACTTCATTTGAAGGGAACAATTTTCTCGGACAAAAATGAAGAATAAAAAACCAAGTATAATTTTCTTACGTCACAATTGGTGGACTGAAACCCTGCCGAGGTGATCAATTTCATCCACCCAAGAACATTTTCTATAAAAATTGTAGGTTTGTGATAGAGATTTGGAGTCGAAACTCTTCGCCGAACACCAACGCGGCATGCTATAATCGTCATTCCTTTGTGACGTGTACAATAATTACCTTTATGTAGGGTACAATGTTGTTCTATGCACACTTCGGCATCGCATTTGTGTCTGCCATGCATCAATCCAGCTTCTCAACATTAGAGCAACCGGTGCAGTTTGCTATATTGGCTTGCCAAAGTTAAATTTGGCAATCGAAGCAAGTTATGGCAAACCTGTGCCTTGGTTTCAGTTTGCCAAATGCCATAGCTACTGTATTTGCCAAATCTGGTTGGATTGCTATTTCTCCAGCCAAATTTAGCAGGAGAAATAGCAACGAAACTTCGCTTTTCGAAGTATTTCAGATAGCTTCGAGTCGTTTCGAGATACCCCACCACTTTGTGTTGAGCTCTCAACGTTGCGTTGTGTCAGTCATGGGTACAGGTCAGTACTGACAGCGCAACTGGAATATACCAGTCGAATGGAGCCTTCTACAAACGGGTAAAAGATTGTTTTGACCAGCGCATGTCAACCTCTTCGGCCTCGTCAGACGACCGCAGTTCGGTCAGTTTTCTTGCCGATCTGCGTTGTGTTTTGTTCTTTGTATGCATGCTTCGTCTAAGTTGATTGCCTGTGAATCCGTTTATTGCGGAAAAGAAGCGTTCTTCGTCGTCGTCGTACTCGTCCATCAGGATGGAGAAGTGATCCATTGCTCTTGCTTTCCACTCTTGTCTACAGTGCTCCCTCAGTTTTTGCTCCCTTATAAATGAATATTCCTGTATTAACTAAACTTTATACTCATATAAAATTTCATGATGCATTTGAAGTCGATTCAAAATTTGAATTCAATGGTCTATTGTGCATGAACCATGCGATCAACGTGATCGAGAAGAACGAGAACGTCGAGGCGAGGAACAGCTTTGCGGTTGATGTCTTGACGGCGATGGAATGTCAACAGGAGCTTGGAACGACGTTATGGATGCGACTATTCGAAACTGCTGGGGGCATACGGGCATCACCCCTCGTACAAGGTCCATCGTTCAGGCGGTCGTTCCCACAATTACGCCTGGGCATTGCTTGCACGAGCTCTAGAACTGATGTGTTTCAATCGACCACAAAGTAACTATAAATGCATGTTTCAACTTCAAATATAACCTTTTAGAATTTATATTTTGGGGCAGGAGCAAAAACTGAGGGAGCACTGTATTTTCAAATGAACATGTGGTGCATGTGTCGTTACCAACGATTTGGCCATTGGCGATGGCAAACTGAAACCAAAACACAAGTCGTTTGCAAAATGCCTAGCTGTTTCAGCTGCTAAATTTAGCAATGGCAATGGCAGTAGTTAGTGGAGAATTACACAAAAGACCTTCACCATGATTCAGAGAGTACTTAATAAAGATCACAAGCTAAGACTTGAGAGAAGTTCTCGTTCCAAATGACAGCATAAAGTTTCAAATTTATGCTGAAAACAAAATCGGACTTCCTTGCAAAATTAATTGCTGAGATAAACGACTTCAAAGTTTTCGCACTCTGAAATCTTATTTTTGAGATAACAGAAAAAAACACTTTTCGAGTGGTCAGTTGTATTAAACATCACATGAGTGGAAGCGAGAGCGATGAAGACTACGTCGCCGACGAGGTCGATGAATCCCTCTATTCGAGCGATGACGACCAATACAACCCTCTCGAGTTTGTGTTCAGTGAGCCTAGCCAGCAGGCTTCGGTTGAAGAGGCTACAAGAATTTGCAGTGGTATGTGCTGCAAGAACGCTTGTCTTGCTGGCAAAAAATTGTCCAGCACGCGCAAATCAAAATCAGACTTATTGACATTCATTCAAATCAAAATCAGACTTATTGCCAATTCATGACGAAATCGGACTAATTGCCTTTGTGTTTAAAACATGTTCAATTCAAACTTTCGTTCACTTTTTCATTTAGATCTCAACGAGACGAATCCAAAAATACAAAAATCTCAAAATCGACCTTCACGGGCTCCGTTCTCGGCGCTTATTTCACTTCTTGGATCGCAAATAGGCTTAAAATGTAGCTAGAGATGTGCTCTGTTGCGCTGTATACGTAACTCCAAACTGTCTGATTGGCAATAAGTCTTTTTTTGTTTTCCGCGGCTTCAAATGCACTCTCCAGTCTTCCGGGTCCATCACTCTTGTAAAGGAAGGAGTGTTGGTACAATGTCAATAGCCCTATAGCCCTACAGTCTTAATATCCCTAAATATCACCTATACTGAAAACAAGTCATGGTAAGAGGGGAGGTTGGGTCCAAGAACAGCACTGAGGTTGGTGGACAAATCGTGCTCTCGAACTGTGAGTTGTTTGTAGTTCTTCAAGTCACTCAACAGGTGAAATTTGAACAAATGTTCACCTTGACCATTTCTCTGGAGTGCTAAATAAGAAACATATGTTGCTTTTGTTTGCCTTGGAGCCTACTATAAATAGTAAACAAGAGTGCGTTGCAGTTGAACAAGGTAGACGTACATGCTGCTCTGCCGTGGCGAAGGACGTGCCAGGCTCAGGAGCTGCTTGGCGGTGCAGTTTCAGCTGGCACGGGCACACCCTGAGGAGATTTACCCTAAACATTTCCTTATTTAAGTGCCGGGGTGGTGCCTTTATCACTTCCCCTGACCAGCGCGTGCCGCTTGTCTGAATGCCAGAACCAATAGGAAGTTCTATTAGCAGTGCTACAGTGGCTCCTTTCAAAGTTTCGATCAAACAAATGACCAACAGCGCAATCGCAATCAGGATGATCCATCATACGACCTCAGAAAGATCATCGCGCAAATGAAGCCGCCAATGACGAAAAAGACAATCGGATTGTGTTCCGCCTATTGTAAACTCATCTTTTTGTCATTTTCCTTATCGAGTGGCCACATCACAGATATGCATGTACGATGAAGCGTTGACGTCAAGGTGGTTCATTAGTTCATTACTTGCACCGGACAACCCACGAAATCCAAGCATTCCTCGACAACTCAGTCAAAGAAGTGTAAAGACCTCCCAGGAGTACATTGCAGTGGTTGCAATGTTTCTGCCCCTTAAACAAGCCAAGTTGTAAGATACACAAAATGAATCTATTGATTTCACACTAAACAAAATGACAATCTACAAGGTGGTGGTTTGAGTGTAGTTGGCATGATACGACACGTTTGTGTATACGATGCGTTGGTAGCTGCTGCCAGCAGGACAATAGCTGAACTTGATATTGTCCCACGTGGCAGGCTGCGTGGTCGAAGACTTGAAGAGGACTTTGCCAGTTTGAATACTTTCATACACGGCCAAGAAGAGGCAGACAAGGATGGCAATCACGATCCAAATCTTTTCAAGAGCGCCAATCTTGTTCCACAACACCTTCATGTAGAAGATCATGGGCAAAATCATGCAGCAGAGCGACAAGCAGGAGGCACCAGTGAAATCCAACAAGTCGGACAAGTGGTCCTTCCAGGCACAAGCAATGGCAACACAGGCGGCGACGATGACAATGCGAAGCGCAGCGACCTTGGGGTACACACCGGGTTGCTGGTACGTCTTGGAGTCCAAATCATGGTGTTCGTTGAATTCCTTTTCTTCCAAAGCCTCCGAGATCTTCTCACCATCAGGAGTTCCGGCAGCTTCGTATCCAGCTTCAAGCTGAGGAGTTCCAAAAGCATGCTTGTGCAATCCAAGGAACAATCCTTCCAAGATGAAGAAAGCTGGATTCATGATGACGGCGAACGCGATCGTGACGTGCAATTGCATGCACAAGCAAGCCAAGATGACGCCACCACGGTTGGCAGTAAAGCCGAGGGCCGTTGGGGAACCAGCAATCGAGAAGAGCAAGTTGCCGGGGATTTGGCAACCCACAAAAGACACACCCGTGACGGCCACAGTCAAAAAGAGAACGGAAATGAGAGTCATCGTCACCACAATCACACGGGGCATGCGTGTGGGTTCCGAGTGTTCGCGCTGAAGCTCAGGGATGACGATACCAGCACCATACGCCAAGGCCAAACTGCCAAACACACCAGCGACTTGCTTGAAGCCGACGTCAGGCTTGGGAGTGGTCAAACCCTTCGACACAGGTTCCATGTTGTCCACCAACAAGTACAGAGCAATACCATCAGCAAGCACCGTTCCCAAACAACCAGCAGCAGCGGCAAACGCACCTTCCTTCAATGTTGCGATCAAACACACTGGGAGAAGCGAAATCCCCATCAAGATGATCCACGTCGTGTCTTCGTACGACTTGGGGAACAAAATCGTCAAGATGGAACCACCCAACACCAAAAACACAATCGGGACCATGATGCACGTCAACATTTGCGTGATCAAAATCAACCAGCGGCCGGTCTTGCCCATCGAGAATTCGCCCAAGTCGGCAAACGTGCGCACAGACTTGGGGGCGACAAGCATGATCTTGGAGATGCACACCGTGGCGTAAATGTTGACGATGGCCATGAAGACCAAGGCGAGCGACGCCCAGACAAACCCAGCCGAGGCGTAGTTCCTGGGCATACTCAGCGTACCGACGCCGTACACACAGCAGAAGAGCGAGAAGCACATCTTCAAGTCTTCGAGCGTCAAGAACGGTTTTCCCATGGTTGTTGTCGGCGCGAGGCGAATTGGAAAATGGCAATCGAGCTGGGCAAGTTGGTGAGGTTGCTCTCAAGACACGATCACGAACGAGGCGATGGGTCGTTGAACTTTGAATCAATCAGGTTGGTGCCACACACCCAGGTGCGTCCACATGGATCTGCTGCAATCGTTTGCAGAAAAACTTCGTCTGTAGGGACATCACCTCGTGAGAGCTCCTGTTTGGACAAGGCAGAGTCGTCAGTTCTTGGAGTTCTATCTAAGGAACAACAAAATAGTGCGGTCTCATGTCTAGTCCTCTCCTCTCGACAAAGTCACGATTATGATGAGCACATGAAACGAACTACCGTTGGGTAACTGTTGATGTGTGTCAAATTATTTTTTTGTTTGCATCAACTTGGTTGTGGAAGGGTGCCGTCGTGGATGGCCTGAAGAATTGCACACTTTTAAAGCTCGAGTAAAGTGAAAACCTAGACATCCGTCTATTTGTGGGCCACAAATACGAGCCACAAATTGTGGCTCGTCAAGTGGTTCAACAAGTCAGTGCGCGTGATGCAGTCGGAGTCAGTCAGAAGCCAGAGTCATACAGCAGAATATGCCACTGTGCGTTGGATAACATCTCTTTGGAAGTAAATTTCAAGCAACCCGACCTGCTCCTCCCTTGAAAATCGCTTCGGGACTTGAAATCTCTCACGCGCACCGCCTAACGGACTACGGTAGTCATGACAGCCACGCTCTGAAACGCAGACTAGAACCCTCGCTGGTCAACCTCTCCAGAGAAATCGTCAAGGCAGACATTTGTGCTCCACACTCGCATCCCACCTCTTGCGTTGAGACTGCAATGACTTGTGGAACGATCACTCGTGTTCCAAGCTAGACCATGTTCGAAGCCATCGGTGCAGCCATCCGTCCATGGAGAAAGATACGGGAACTTTCAAGTCATGCCTCTTGCTTCTTATTAAACGTCTGCAAGTTTTCGGCAAGACGTCCAAAATGGCACAAACACTTGCTCCACCGTACCAGCGCACAGCCTGTTCAAATTTTCGGCCACAAGTCACGCGTTGCATTCTCAGCGAGCTTGTGGGATATAAATGATGAGACAGAGGGGACGCACTGGTTACTTCAAGAAGAGACGTTTGCGCAGCATAGTGGAGGTCAGAGATGAGTTTTAAAGCCATGCTGGAACTGCGATCCCGAGCGACCAACTGTGCGAGTTCAATGATAGCGAAAGCTACACGTCGAGTGTCTGGCACACCCAGGTACAACCGACTGCTTCTGCCTCCACAATGAATTGCCGCAGCAGCGATTGGACAGATACCTCCAATGACTAACTGTATCAATTCGTTTGACATACAGTATATGGTGCCAATTGTACGCGTGGCAGCCATGACGAGCCTGTTAGGTGGTGTGCGAGAGATTTCAAGTGCGCTAACGACAGGACGAAGCGATTTTCAAGGGGGGAGTTGCAGGTTGGTGGCTTGAATATTACTTCAAGAGCGATGTCATCCCAATTCACAGTCAGCAGCAAGCCACACCATATCCACACCATGGCGTATTATGTATGACTCTGGCTCTGACCGACTCCAACAACGCGCGCACTGACTCGTTCAACCAGTTGGCGAGACACAATTTCACCTTATTCAAGCTTTGTATGTGTGCAGATTGATCATCATGTCATCCACGACTGCAGCTTTCCACAGCCAGGCGAATACAAATCAAAACCAACAGGTCTCACTCCCACGATAAAACGATTCATGTGGTCATGATCGTGAATATGTCGAGGGGGGAGTTTTCACAAATACATAGGCACAATCTAGATAAACTACAAGAACTGACGACTCTGCCTTGTCCAAACAGGAGCTCTCACGAGGTGATGTCCCTACAGACGAAGTTTTTCTGCAAACGATTGCAGCAGATCCATGTGGACGCACCTGGGTGTGTGGCACCAACCTGATTGATTCAAAGTTCAACGACCCATCGCCTCGTTCGTGATCGTGTCTTGAGAGCAACCTCACCAACTTGCCCAGCTCGATTGCCATTTTCCAATTCGCCTCGCGCCGACAACAACCATGGGAAAACCGTTCTTGACGCTCGAAGACTTGAAGATGTGCTTCTCGCTCTTCTGCTGTGTGTACGGCGTCGGTACGCTGAGTATGCCCAGGAACTACGCCTCGGCTGGGTTTGTCTGGGCGTCGCTCGCCTTGGTCTTCATGGCCATCGTCAACATTTACGCCACGGTGTGCATCTCCAAGATCATGCTTGTCGCCCCCAAGTCTGTGCGCACGTTTGCCGACTTGGGCGAATTCTCGATGGGCAAGACCGGCCGCTGGTTGATTTTGATCACGCAAATGTTGACGTGCATCATGGTCCCGATTGTGTTTTTGGTGTTGGGTGGTTCCATCTTGACGATTTTGTTCCCCAAGTCGTACGAAGACACGACGTGGATCATCTTGATGGGGATTTCGCTTCTCCCAGTGTGTTTGATCGCAACATTGAAGGAAGGTGCGTTTGCCGCTGCTGCTGGTTGTTTGGGAACGGTGCTTGCTGATGGTATTGCTCTGTACTTGTTGGTGGACAACATGGAACCTGTGTCGAAGGGTTTGACCACTCCCAAGCCTGACGTCGGCTTCAAGCAAGTCGCTGGTGTGTTTGGCAGTTTGGCCTTGGCGTATGGTGCTGGTATCGTCATCCCTGAGCTTCAGCGCGAACACTCGGAACCCACACGCATGCCCCGTGTGATTGTGGTGACGATGACTCTCATTTCCGTTCTCTTTTTGACTGTGGCCGTCACGGGTGTGTCTTTTGTGGGTTGCCAAATCCCCGGCAACTTGCTCTTCTCGATTGCTGGTTCCCCAACGGCCCTCGGCTTTACTGCCAACCGTGGTGGCGTCATCTTGGCTTGCTTGTGCATGCAATTGCACGTCACGA
This sequence comes from Aphanomyces cochlioides, assembly GCA_019828595.1. Lineage (NCBI taxonomy): Eukaryota > Oomycota > Saprolegniomycetes > Saprolegniales > Verrucalvaceae > Aphanomyces > Aphanomyces cochlioides. The sequence continues at coordinate 741,601 of JAHQRK010000014.1, read as the reverse complement.
TCGCGTTCGCCGTCATCATGAATCCAGCTTTCTTCATCTTGGAAGGATTGTTCCTTGGATTGCACAAGCATGCTTTTGGAACTCCTCAGCTTGAAGCTGGATACGAAGCTGCCGGAACTCCTGATGGTGAGAAGATCTCGGAGGCTTTGGAAGAAAAGGAATTCAACGAACACCATGATTTGGACTCCAAGACGTACCAGCAACCCGGTGTGTACCCCAAGGTCGCTGCGCTTCGCATTGTCATCGTCGCCGCCTGTGTTGCCATTGCTTGTGCCTGGAAGGACCACTTGTCCGACTTGTTGGATTTCACTGGTGCCTCCTGCTTGTCGCTCTGCTGCATGATTTTGCCCATGATCTTCTACATGAAGGTGTTGTGGAACAAGATTGGCGCTCTTGAAAAGATTTGGATCGTGATTGCCATCCTTGTCTGCCTCTTCTTGGCCGTGTATGAAAGTATTCAAACTGGCAAAGTCCTCTTCAAGTCTTCGACCACGCAGCCTGCCACGTGGGACAATATCAAGTTCAGCTATTGTCCTGCTGGCAGCAGCTACCAACGCATCGTATACACAAACGTGTCGTATCATGCCAACTACACTCAAACCACCACCTTGTAGATTGTCATTTTGTTTAGTGTGAAGTGAATAGATTTACCTTACCCGACTTTGAATGGAGAATCCACATTGAATATGTTTATCTCGATTGCATTGGCGCCCATTTGTTTGATCCCATCTTTGAAAATAGCATGTGCATCTGCGGCTACAGCTCTCGGTACAATCCTGCCCTGTAGTCATCGTCGCGCTGACCATCCAAGGCTTCAAGTCCCCTTTTCGGGCAACGCCAGCAGGTTGCCCAGGGAAAACTCGTCGGGATCCGAACAAAGTTTACCAACTGAATGGCTGGAAGCCGCTACTAACTTCATGTCGACACGAATGTGTCGTATCCTTCCTTCATTTAAGTCGACGAATATGGAGACGCCGCTGATTGCTTGCCGCTGATTATGCAGCTGCATATCCCTTGGAGGCTTCTCGTGCTTGCGTTGCTGGACTGTCCCAGAAGAGTCAAGGCTTGCTGCATATCGTTTTCCGTCAAGCAATGTATCTCAGTCATGGCCCTCCAAAACGTGCGCTCCTCTAGAGCCCGTTGCTCTCTCGATGTCAAGGGAAAGGCTGCACTACGAATCGAAGTTGTGCCGGTCTTTTGCCAAAGTGATTGACGAACATGATGCGTGACACGCGACCATAATCATGCAGTTCAAGCGGCGACTGCAGTGTGCTCGCCATGGCCACGCCCACCTAATCGTGCCTTGAAAGTCGTGCACCGGTCAACATACACTTGACGATAATCAAAGTGACGAAGTGCCACAGAAACAGTTTCAAACTCTGGGAAGCGTGCATTGTCCACTCCAACGTCGAGGACTCCAACTACACAGTACGCCTTCGTGCTGATAGAACTCTCTCTAAATCCTCAAGCGCAGACCAGAGCATGGGCTGGTCAAGCAGTGCATACCAAACTCTCCAGAGAAATGGTCAAAGTGAATTGTGGTGCTCCTTGCTCGTTGACATCGCCTCACTTGTTTCGTCTGCAATGACTTGCGGAATTAATCTCTCGGAGAAAGGAACAAGAAACTTTCCACGCCTCTTGCTTCTTATCAAGCGTTGTTTGCAACGACGTCCAAACTGCCTCAAACACGTGCTCCAACGTGACAGCGCACAGCCTGTTCAAATTTTTCGGCCTGAAGTCACTCTAAGTTACGCGTTGCATTCAGAGTTTGCCTGTGGGATGTTAATGATGAGACAGAGGGACGCACTGGTTATTTTCAGGGAGAGACGTTTGCGCATCGTAGTAGAGAGAGGTCAGAGATGAGTTGTAAAGCTGTAGATGTGTTGGACGTGCGATGATCCCGAGGGAAGGACTGTGCGAGTTCAATTATTGCAAAAACTACGCCTTGTGCGTCTAGCGCACCCAGGAGCAACCGAATGCTTCTGCCTCCACATTTTATAGCTCCAGGAGCTAATTGCTATCATTTGACAGAAAGACGATCAGAGAATAGATCCTGTAATGACTGACTGTATCAATTCGTTGGACATATGTGGTGCCAATTGTGGCTGCCATGACCAGTAAGTCATGCGGTGCGCGAGATTTCAAGTGTGCTAACGACAGGACGAAGCGATGGAGATGCAGGTCGGGTCGCTTGAAATTAACTTCCATGGATCATTGTCGTCCCAATTCGACGGCATGCCACGTCCACACAATGGCGTATTCCGTCTGACTCTGGCTCTGACCGACTCCGACTCCAGCACGCGCACTGACTTTTTCAACCAGTCGACGAGCCACTATCTTGATGTTCCTTCGATAATAAAGTAATGACGTAAATTAATTACGTTGGCTTCTACAAACAGGTATTTCCACAGACGAAGCTTCCGCAAACGATTGCAGCAGATCCATGTGGACGCACCTGGGTGTGTGGCACCAACCTGATTGATTCAAAGTTCAACGACCCATCGCCTCGTTCGTGATCGTGTCTTGAGAGCAACCTCACCAACTTGCCCAGCTCGATTGCCATTTTCCAATTCGCCTCGCGCCGACAACAACCATGGGAAAACCGTTCTTGACGCTCGAAGACTTGAAGATGTGCTTCTCGCTCTTCTGCTGTGTGTACGGCGTCGGTACGCTGAGTATGCCCAGGAACTACGCCTCGGCTGGGTTTGTCTGGGCGTCGCTCGCCTTGGTCTTCATGGCCATCGTCAACATTTACGCCACGGTGTGCATCTCCAAGATCATGCTTGTCGCCCCCAAGTCTGTGCGCACGTTTGCCGACTTGGGCGAATTCTCGATGGGCAAGACCGGCCGCTGGTTGATTTTGATCACGCAAATGTTGACGTGCATCATGGTCCCGATTGTGTTTTTGGTGTTGGGTGGTTCCATCTTGACGATTTTGTTCCCAAGTCGTACGAAGACACGACGTGGATCATCTTGATGGGGATTTCGCTTCTCCCAGTGTGTTTGATCGCAACATTGAAGGAAGGTGCGTTTGCCGCTGCTGCTGGTTGTTTGGGAACGGTGCTTGCTGATGGTATTGCTCTGTACTTGTTGGTGGACAACATGGAACCTGTGTCGAAGGGTTTGACCACTCCCAAGCCTGACGTCGGCTTCAAGCAAGTCGCTGGTGTGTTTGGCAGTTTGGCCTTGGCGTATGGTGCTGGTATCGTCATCCCTGAGCTTCAGCGCGAACACTCGGAACCCACACGCATGCCCCGTGTGATTGTGGTGACGATGACTCTCATTTCCGTTCTCTTTTTGACTGTGGCCGTCACGGGTGTGTCTTTTGTGGGTTGCCAAATCCCCGGCAACTTGCTCTTCTCGATTGCTGGTTCCCCAACGGCCCTCGGCTTTACTGCCAACCGTGGTGGCGTCATCTTGGCTTGCTTGTGCATGCAATTGCACGTCACGATCGCGTTCGCCGTCATCATGAATCCAGCTTTCTTCATCTTGGAAGGATTGTTCCTTGGATTGCACAAGCATGCTTTTGGAACTCCTCAGCTTGAAGCTGGATACGAAGCTGCCGGAACTCCTGATGGTGAGAAGATCTCGGAGGCTTTGGAAGAAAAGGAATTCAACGAACACCATGATTTGGACTCCAAGACGTACCAGCAACCCGGTGTGTACCCCAAGGTCGCTGCGCTTCGCATTGTCATCGTCG